>CM071864.1:40526526-40569554 GCA_036759665.1 Gynandropsis gynandra | reverse complement strand
TTGATCCTAAATTGATAATGGCATATTGATAATGACATGGGTCGTATGGTCGCATCTAATGATCGATACATACGAAATCGACGAATTTACGGATTAACAATGATAAAATGTCGAATGGGTTCTAATTTAATCTATGTGTTCTAATTTAATCCATGTGAGGGTCGCATTGGTCGCATTAGTCACATTTGTTCTCATGAGGTCGAATGAGTCGGATGGGTTCTAATTTAATCCAACTGAGGGTCGCATGGGTCGGATTATAATGAAGAATTTATCGAATTATAAGGATGAATGTCCCAAAAACTTTAATCAAAATAATACAAATAATATAGTCTTACACAATTACTAACTAACAAAGCTTTCTTTTTTTTGAAGTCGGTGTTGTCTCGGTTGTCACGTTCCAAACACTGCCAGTGATGTTGGCTTTTGAAGATGGGGTTTGTAACGATGCAGCAGACGGGGTTTGTGGCGACACAAATGGGGTTTGTCTCGACGCAGCAGACGGGGTTTGTCTTCTCCGAGCCTCACCGGGTCCAGGATAACGATTCACTTTAGGCCTCCCGCTTAGCCTTTTCTGAGATAGTATAGGAGGTTCAAACACATGCTTAGACACTTCAGGGGGAATGTCCCAATCACTGCAATCAGGAACCGGATACACGGTTTCTTGGTAAGCCAAACGCCATGTCTCCCGAAGGTAGTAGTGTGAACATAGATCTGGTATCTTGTCACCTTTACCAACCTTATGTGCTGCCGCAATTGCGTGACTGCATGGATACTTATCTACGTCAAACATTTTGCATTCGCACGTTCTTTTTTGAAGACTCACTACAAATCTTCTACCCATCTCATTTCTCACCTCATACTCATCACTCAGAATGTTCAATTCAATAACATCATACTTGAATGCCTGTCCAAACCGTGCATGTAACATTTTCTCAACGTAAGGTGTTAACTTTTGAGAATCATCACCGGTAGCTGCTTCCAACCTATACCTATTGAACCATTCCACTATCTTTTCCAAAAAATATCTAAAAGCCCTAGGATTGTCAATTTTTTTGACTTCTTCAAAGTTGAGTTTATTGACTCGACGCCATTAGTTGTTAATAAGTTGTACCGTTCCCTCTTAAATTTGCATCTTGCCCACTTAACGGGATCAAGTTCCTCTTTCTCTAAATACTTTGCAACATTAGGATACCTGGCCTTCAAATCATTCAATAGCACTTCAAATTGGTTCTCCGTGTATGCTGCCGCACATCTGAAGAACATTTCCGCCACAATATCACCCCTTGAAGTCTTTCTACCATGGCCTTTATTGACGTAGCTCTTTATATTTTGCGATATATGACGCGCACAAAAACCATGATCAGCTTCTTTATACACTTGTTTGACTGCTTTGATCAAGCTTTTATGGCGATCAGATATCACAACGACATCACGTCCGTCCGGTACCACCTGTTGCAATCTTGACATAAACCACGTCCATGATTCGTCCTTCTCTCTGTCGACTATTCTCCATGCAAGAGGATATTGGTGATGTTCACCATCTTGCGCAGTCGCTACAATCAATGCTCCCTTGTACACTCCTGTCAGAAATGTTGCATCCACGACAACCACTTTACGCATGTATTTCCATCCCCTTATAGCCGCTCCGACAGCCATAAAAAGGTATTTGAAGCTTTTCCCATCATTGTCGAACTGAAGATCTGCGACAGAATCGGGATTTCTTATTATAAACATGTGCAACCACCCTGGAAGCCTCCTATAATGTTCAAAGTCATCACCACGAATATCCTTTTAAGCACCGCATTTGCCTCTTAATGCCATCAAATACGATACATTGGCACCATATTTTGCTTTTACACGAGCCATCAATTCTTTTGCTGGAGGTGTTTCATAACTTCTGGCAAATTCCTCTTTCAAATAATCCTTAACCATTTGCGCTGTATCCTTTGTAGCTTCGGTGCGTTTAGATACAGGTGAACAATTATGAATGGGATGATGTGTTCTGACACTAAACCGTTTGGAATTCGGGATTGCTGCCACACGTAATTTCCATTTACAACCATTTCCGGAAAACTTGCATCGTACTTCCCACAGCTTCGTATTAGATCTCAATGTTGTATATCTAAACGAAGCTTCGATTGAACCCTTCTTTACAAATGCCTGTACATCCTTCTTGCTATCAAATTCTTGCCCAATTTTAAGATCCAATCCATCTCCGCACTCGAAGATATTATTTTCGCCATTGTGAACTACCATTTGCGAGTTGTTCTCACCATCACCATACTTATGCTCTGCTCGCACATCAGAAACAACTTTATTCTTGTCACAAGCAACTCCATCAACTACCACATTCATGGCACACCCACCATCTTCTCTTAACCCGCTTGTATGTTCACTATCAGAATCATCCGAATCCAAAATATCTATTGTCTCCGGATTACTCTCAACTCTACTTTTGTTATCTGGACCTACAATAACACATTCATCATTATCTACAACACCTCGATCCTCACCTTCTTTAGCAATGCTTCCAAAAGCAGGAATTAGAGGCTCAATTTCCCTCTCAAAAGCACGAATTAGAGGCTCAATTTCCCTCTCAAAAGCAGAAATTAGCCTCTCAATTTCGATTTCACAATTCACACCTGCCGATTCTATCTCCACATACAGCAGTGGTCGAATTCCTCTTATGCGATCGAACAGATAACAAATAAGATGTTTGTCATTCATTATATATGTCGGCTTCCTATTTTCACAAATATTGGGCAAATAGCTTAACCAATACATGATTTTCTTTTAGTTTTTCTGGGATCTTTTTTTTTTACGTTAAATGACAACTTCAACTTCGTTGTATTATTATCTACCATCATCTCTGCGCATAACTCATCAATCAGTTGCTGGTATGTCAGACTAACCGGAGGACATAAGAAAAATACTCTCTGGTTTTCCTGAACTCTACCAACCCATTCAAATTCTCCATTTGGGTTTTTCCCATTTACCATCATACAAAAAATAAATCAGTGTGATTTTCTCATCCACCGTATCCATTACACCTGTAACAAAAACATAAAAAGAGGGGTAAATTCCGTGACCCACAGCGACCGTGCGACCCTTGGACCCCTGAGGTAAGATCTTTTTGTCATGCCATCCTTTAGTGCGGTCGTTGTTCGCATTGCATATCACTGTCACTGCTTCTTTCTTTGGCACGTCATGATTCACTCGTTTGTCTCCCGAGGTTGGATAAATGATTTCTGCATCAATAAGTTTTATAGTGTCTTTTTCCATTACCTTTTTCAAAATCGGGTGCAGCCTCCTTTGAGTTTCCGTGGAAGGTTTGTGGCTTTCTTCCGTAGAAATTCCGTGCATTCATGTTTTCTCATCTCATCTGCACTCAAGATAGCCTTCATAACAACATAATTGCGTGATTCCTTGCTGTTGGGCATAATTCATGTCTTCCATGTTCTCTTGCAGCGTGCACTGATAAGCCACATGCTCCGTATCTCTGCAATTCACATAGTACATATCGTTCACTGCGTTGCCCATTGCTCTGCTCTGATTTGGCTCATACAGACGTCGAGTTCTAGTCGACATACCTCTCGCTGTGGAACATATTGTGTGGTTCATGGTGATGTTATCAATCAGCTAGTATGCCTCATCCACACTCATATTCATAAACGATCCTCTAGCAGCGTTATCCAACGTCGTTCGGTGTTCATCTGAAATTCCGTTGTAAAAGGTTTGGATAACATACCATTACTCGAGACCATGGTGTGGAAACATCTGTAAAAGATCCTTAAATCTACCCCATGCCTTAAACAATGTTTCTCCATCTCTTCATCTAAACGTTGTGATTTCTCCCTCATCTGAATCGTCTTGCTCGGAGGAAAGAATCATGATAGGAAAAATGTGAAGAGCTGATCCCAGGTAGTGATTGAACCAGTGGGAAGCGATTGCAGCCATGTTTTTGCTCATCCCCAATTGAGAGGGGAAGAGACGCAACAAAATCGCGTCCTCCAAGACTCCGTCTATCTTGAATGTACCAGAAAACTCTAGGAAGTCTCTGAGGTGCTGATGTGGATCCTCGTGATTTCCACCCATGAATTGGTTCTAATAAAGCATGTTGATCATCGCATGCTTAATTTCAAACTGCTCTCTAGCAACATCAGACATCCGTATAGTGGTCTGAATGTTGTTCATGATCGGTACCACGTAATCTCTGAGGCGACGTGGTGGAGGAGCTTGTGGTTCTCGGGGTTGAGGTACGAGTTGTTGTTGCTGCAAATTCCCTAAATTAGCTATAGGTAATTGAGGTAATTGAGCCGTTCAACATGTCTTTCTAATTATCCATCTCTCGTTGATCTGACGGCTCTGCCTTACCTTCTTCCTTGCCCTTTCTAAGTTGTCTGCAAGTTCGCTCGATCTTGGGGTCGATTTGGAATAGACTCAAAGCACCTTGAGATCTGGTCATAAAAAAAGGAAGGACAAATAAACGAAATTAGGTAAAAAGAAACAAAAGAAATGAAAACAAAAAGAAAAAGGAAACAAGTATGATCCTTGGCTCAAATCTAAGACATGTTGACAATAGTCCCCAGCAACGGCGTCAAAAACTTGATGCGTTCCAAGTTAAACAAATATTAAGCTAAACTACCCGCAAATGTACGACACGTGTACTCTAGGTGTCGATCCCACAGAGACTACGCAACACAACCTAAACTCAAACTACGAATCAAACTTACAAACAACGAAATATTGGTTTTAGGAATGAAATAACTAAAAACAATAAACTACGAGTTCTTAACAGTGAGACAAACGTTTTAGGAATACGGTTTCACCACAAGACTACCAAAACCAACAATCAACCTATCTAATCATGCATTTCCATTCAAGTTATCTAAGGCGGACAATCCTAATGTGATATCTACCCTCTCTCAAGGCATAGACACGTGATCTAGTCAAGTTATCCCCTACTTTCGTGGCTGACACCTTGAACTAGACCCCTAAGTTCTATGATTCATCCACTTTACCCTCAACCGCTACTACCCTACTTTCGTGGCCTAGCCTCAGTTGTTCTAAACGTGATCATCCAGATTTAGAATTCTCCTTTCGATTTTTCTCCTAAGTTTCTAAAACATGCATCTACGTGGCCATCATAAATACAAGTCAATGAAGCACTCAGATAAAGAAGAGATAAAAGAAAAATGGGAAATTTCATTCAAAGATAAATCAAAAGTGGTTCAGGGATAGGCAAGGGCTAATCCTTTCTCCTAAAACAAAACGACTATTCGCTCATGCGTTCGAAATAGATATTTTAAGGAACATAAAACCAAACGAAACCGAAGTCCCTATTCGATCTTCAATGCCCCTTGAATGTCTCCTCTGCAAGTCTCTCTATAATTCTCTCTGTCTGTCTTTATGTCTAACGTGTGTTTAATGTTTGTAACCGAATGAATCTCTTCTTCCTTTTACTTCTTTCTTCTTCTTTCCTCTTCTCTTTCTTGCTTCTCTTCCTCTTTCCTCTTTGGCTGCGTCTTTTTTTCATTATTTCCTGTGTGTTTCCTTTTACGTTTAAGTCGGCCAATGTTTTCCTTTTTTCGTGTTGCAGGTCTGTGCATCTCCATGCCCGACCATGCAGAATGTGGAGCTCGATCGGGCGTGTCCCTTAAATTGCTGCCCGACCGTGCTGAAGGAAGAGCTTGGTCATGCTGTGATTGTTTCTTCATGAGCCCGGTCGTGCACAAGGAAGAGAGCCCGACCGTGCTCAAAGAAGAGCTCGGTCGTGCTGTGCTTGTTTCTTCATGAGCCCGATCGTGCACAAGGAAGAGATCGGTTGTGCTTGCTTGTTTCTTCATGAGCCCGGTCGTGCACAAGGAAGAGATCGACCGTGCTTGCTGGCTAGCCAATGCATTGACCATGCAGGAGGTTAAGCCCGATCATGTAGGTTGAAGGGAACAGTCGTGCTGAAGGAAGGGAACAGTCGTGCTGTGCTTGAAGTTTGATGAGCCTAGTCGTGCACAACAAAGAAGCTCGACCATGCTTGCATGATACTCAATGTTCGATCGTGCAACGTAGGAGCTCGGGTCATGCGATGCTCTGGGGATAATTTGTGACATTAATGCCCGGCCATGCTTGATCTCTAGCCCGACCATTCATGATGGCCAATGAAGTGCCCGACCATGCAAGGCACAATGCCCAACCGTGCAAGGCACAATGGTTGCCCGTTACTCCATTTCTCATCCCGTTTGCTCTGTTACGATCATCGATGCTAGTACTTTGTCCCGTGTACGTTCCTTAGCTTCGAAATGAACCGAATTTGCATTAAAACTTGTAAGGACAAGAAAACACGAAAATGAGTAAAACAAATACAAAATCATACATAAACATTGCATCTATATCATAAACATCTCTAAAATCATCCGAGAAATCCGTGTAAAAACGAGACGATCACCAATCTTAGTCGGATTATTCATTATTCTATTTGACTTTGGCTCTTCCCGATTTTTCGTCTTGGTTTACGTTGATGATCTCTTGATTGGAGGCAACGACATGACGAAGATCGATGTTTTAAGGCATATTTGCGATAATGTTTCTACATGAAGGATCTGGTTGTGATCAAGTACTTTCTTGGTATTGAGGTGTCTCGCAGGAAGAAAAGTTTTTACTTGTCTCAACGAAAGTATGTCGTGGATGTTATTTCGGATTGTGGTCTTCTTGGTTTGAAGCCAGCTGCTACACCACTTGAACAAAATCTCAAGCTTCTGCAGTCCACTAGTCCGTCAGACATTGATCTGACACAATATAGACGACTTGTTGGGAGGCTTTTACACTTGACTCACACTCGACCCGAGCTGATTTTTGTTGTGCATTCTCCAAAATCATTATGTTTCTCAGCTCGCCGACTGTGATGATCATAGGGATCATCCCTTTTTCTCTTATAATTAGAATAACCCTTGGTATGATGATGATGAGTTTCCCTTTGGATCCTATGGAGTTTCAGTCTTGTGAATTCTTCTATGATCACCGAGGACATGTGATCTGTAATTACCATGACTATGTTGTCTCCGCGACCTACCATAATCGTAGTCCTTATATCGCTTATCTTTGTCACTAGTTATCTAATTTTCCATGGAATTTGTTCGATTATCCCTTTTCATTTTCTTATAAACTCTTGGTGAAGCGTATGTTAACTTTGATACAGTATTATAGTCAAAATCAAAATCTGTCCTATCATTGCCAGTAGAAGAAGGGGAACGCCATTCCCTTCTTAGATCCCTTCTCAAAGCACCCAATACCTCTTGTTTGTCTAATTTCTTAAGTATATTCTTCTATTATATCCAGCAAGACCTAGAACGGAAAAGCTTAAAAATAAAACCCATGGCATGGAACAAATTTGGGTAGTCCATCGCTAAGCGGATGTCAACTGGTTTACAATACAAGAACATAACTTGAATCTGTAAAAAAAATTTCCCACAACTTGGACTAACATTAAGCCATATTCTTGTTTGATTTCAATATAGGCTGAAACAATATAGGTCTCATAAAGTACAAGTATAATTGTGACATAAAATATTCATAAAATCAGAAATAATAGCAATTTCTTACCTTTAGTGGTGTTCGCTTCACTTCTTACCTCGGTAAGACATGCTCCGGTGCTTGTAATCTCTTTCGTCAGCCATAAGCTCCTCCTTTATCTTCATTTTGTTCATTCTGTACATGTTATGCAACATGGTATTACAATCAATTAAATACAAGAAAAATGAAGCTTAGTAATAATTATTTATAGAATAATTCCCAAAATTCAGTAGAAATCAATGTTGAGGCAAAATTCAGCAATAGATCAGATCAAATCAAACTAATTTATTCATGTTTAACGGAGAATACCTCAATATTATAGAGAATAGAGAGGAGATAATATAAAATAGAATCAAAGCACATAAAACAACTAAGATATAAATAAATAACTTAACACGGTCATGACAAAAGATTTCTGATCAATGACACAAAAAATCACGATAGAAAAACATAATAGACCTTAATCTCACAATTGATATCTTGTTGGTTATACCTTAGCTCGCTCGGGCTCCATGTACAGAACCTTTAGCACGCCTCGGACTCATCCTCAACCCAAGCAGACAACCTTGCTCCAATCACCCCGCGCGGGGTGTCCATTTTAGCTTGCGTGGGCTCACTCCTCCAGCAGCTCCAGCCTGAGACGGGCTCTTCACCAGCACCCGAGGGGTCCCATTTTCCATCCGGCCCGTGCGGGGCACTCATCAGCCCATGCAGGTCGTGTTCGTCACCTGCATAAACCAGAAAAAGAAATTTAGGACAACAAGAAAAGGAACATGTTGGCTACTTAAACCAAAAGGAAATATGGTTAGGTAAGAGAAAGGGGAGCTACATGGCTGGAAAATAAAGAGGAAACATTGACAATTACACAAGAATGAAAAAAAAGAGATGGAAAAACTCGGAAAAGGAAAACTTCAGTTGCTGTAAGAAATAGGAAATTCCAGCCACTAGAGAGGAAAGAAAGAGGATGGCCAAAGGGGAAAGATTAGAGAAAATGAGAGAGGAGAAAGAGGGCTAAAAGGGGAGAGCTTCAGCAGCCTAATTCGGACAGAAAGTAGAAAAAAAAACAGAGGACATGTAGAGAGAGTAGATAGAGCATAACGCAGACATGAGGGCGAAGGACGGAGCGACGAAGCCGGAATGCAGAAGAGCTGTTGAAGATGTCGATAATAGAATAGGGAAGGATCTCATTCTTTATCCATGTCAAATATAGTTATCTTTCGTGTTTCTTTTTCTAAGTTCATGTCCGAGTAGGTCCATAGGCATGGGTTAGAGAGCTTTGTCGATATGTAATGAAGTTTTGTTCTTAATCCTTGGTTATAATATTTGATCGTTTTTGGATTGAATGGTTGTTCGTAATGCCTTTATTTTTGTCGGCCACTTGAATGAATGTTTATAAAAATCTAATTGCATTGGATTTGGGAACGTAGCCATGATATGAAGTCTCAATTGATTTAGAACCTTGGCCGGTCGGTTGATGGAACTTAGGAATTAGGATAGCGATCTTAATGCATCTAGTAGGTGAGATTACACAATTGGGAGATTGGTAGCAAGCATGCTAGATAGTGGGTTTAGGCATCGAGAGAGTCATTCCCTAGGAAAGAGCTTGAATTCCTCGATTACATAACAATATCTATAACCATGATCTTGTTAGAACTTTGTTGCATGATCGTGCATCTCTCGAAACCTGTGGTGTTTAGTTCATTGAGTTTAATCCGATAGTTAGTTAGTTAGTTTATCTTTATTCGCATTCCCATCACTTATTGATTTTACACGTCCTATTAATTAGTTTACTAGCTTTGGGGTTGCATCGATTCCTCATGTTCGACCTTGAAACTATACGATCCATATTCTTGTGGAAGCGTTTGTCTAGGTAATTATTACTTGAGATTAAACACATCATGTTTTTGGTACCGTTTTCGGAGAATTGATTACGGCTTTAGACTTAGGATCCTTTTGGATTGGGACATAGTCCTTTCCGGAGTCTTATTCGTTTTCCTGTTTTTGTTTTATTTTATTTTTCTTTCTTTTTGAGTCAAAATTTTTTACCTCTCAGAGTTTAATCAAATTTTGTGTTCTTTATTTTGTGAGGTACATCCTTTGTACGCCGGTATAGCTGAATTGAAAGATAAACTTTCCGGAATTTATCATATGTTGTCTAACTCACGCCGTCCGTACTACTCGGAGCAATCATGGGAACAAGAAGTTTGGTGATATGAAGAAGTGAACTACAAGAGTTACAATAAACCTTTCGGGAACACATACAATCACGGATGGAAGGATCACCCAAACTTCCCGTATAGGAACTCCAACGGTGTTTTGATTTGATGCGTGTTCAAAGTTAAACAAATAACCTAAACTACCCGCAAGTGCACAGCACGTGTGTAGTACTTTAGGTGTCGATCCCACAGGGACTACGCAACACAACCTAAACTCAAACTACGAATCAAACTTGCAAACAACTAAGTATTGGTTTTTAGATTGAAATAACTAAAATAAATAAACTAACGAGTTCTTAACAGTGAGACAAACGTTCTAGGAATCCGGTTTCACCACAAGACTACCGAAACCAACAATCAACCTATCTAATAATGCAATCCCGATCAAGTTATCTAAGACAGACGATCCTAATATGATATCTACCCTCTCTCAAGGAATAGACACATGATCTAGTCAAGTTATCCCCTACTTTCATGGCTGACACCTTAAGGTAAACCCATAAGTTCTATGATTCATCCGTTTACCCTCAACCGTTGCTATCCTACTTTCGTGGCCTAACCTCGGTTGTTATAAACCTAATCTTCTAGGACTAGAATTCTCCTTTCGGTCCTTCTCTTAATCCCTAACACATGCATCTAATTGCCCTTGGTAAATAAAAGTCGTTCTAGCACCCAAACAAAGAATAGATAAACAAAAACGAGAATTTGCATTGAAAGATAAATCAAAAGCGGTTCTAGGATAGCCAAGGGTAATCCCTTCTCCTAGAACAAAACGACTACTTGCTCATGCGTTCAAAAGAAAACATAATCGAAGTAGAAATTCTAAAGAACATAAAAACCAAACGAAACCGAAGTCCGGATTTGATCTTCAACGCCCCTTGAATGTCTCCTCCGCAAGAGTGTTCTTCTTCTCCGATTCTCTCTCTACTCTCTCTCACGTATCAATTCTGAAAACTAACTCTAACTGCGTCCACTCGACCCCTAGCTCCTCTCCTTGTCTTTCCTTCTTCTTTTCTTTCCTTTTTCTCCTCGTTTATCCTTTTGGCCGTTCACTTCTTCTTCTTTGTCGCAACAACCACCGTTTTACCTTTTTCATGTGTTTTCCATTCTTGATTAAGTAGGACAACGTTTCCATTCCTTTCTCCAGCAAAATATCTCTTATTCTTCTTCTCTAAATTCATTTTTCTTTTTGTATAAGTAACTAATGAGCTCCTTTTCGTGTTTAGACAAATTTTATTTTTCCGGGTTTTGCAGGTGACGGACGCGACCCACGCGGGCTGAAAGTGTGCCGCGCGCGGGCGCGGCAAGCCGTATTTTCTGGAAACAAGGCCTCCCCGCGTGGGCTAATGAGTTCCCCGCGCGGGCTGATTCTCATGGTGAAGCCCGTGCGTGCTGATGGCTTGCCCGACCCGTGCTAATTCTACTAGACCAAATGCCGAACCTAAGGCCCCGCGTGGGCTACAGAGTGCCCCGCGCTGGCTGAGCTTGTCTTGAGGACCCGTGCATGCTGAGGACCTCCCCGTCTCGTGCTAAAGTCGTTGGGGGTCAAGCCCCGCGCGGCCTGTGTTATTCCTCGCCGATTCTCGTCTCGTTTGTTTTCTGATGATCCTCGATGTTAGTGCTTTGTCTCATGTACGTCTTTTAGCTCCAAAATGAACCGAATTTGCATAACAACCTGTAAGAACACAAAAACACGAGAACGAGTAAAATGGATACAAAATCATACGTAATCATCGTATCTATATCATAAACATCCCTGAAATCATGCGAGAAATATGTATGAAAACCAGATGATCATGAATGCACAATATCTATTTGGGAAATTTTCAGCCGCAAGCGATGCAACAAAACCAGAAATTTCAGCCATGGATGTAACCCCAAACTCAGAATTATCAATCACATGCGCCCTCATGTCCGCAGCAAGAAGCTAACGCCGATATTATGTCTATGTTTGCTCAAACCTTACAAGGAGAGGAAGATAAATACGCCAAACTAAGAGAGTTAAGAGCGGGTTATGGAGATATAAAGAAGGAGGCTATGGAACTCGAAACGCACCTAAAGATCCTAGACAATCAAATTGCACAACTCGCTGCAAATTTTTCCAAACCGCAAGGAGTTCTATCGGGAAGATCAGAAACAAATCCTCGTGAGCATGTCAACGAAATTTGCCTAAGGAATTGTAATACGGTGGATCAGCCTACTTTGATGTCTGAAAGAGGTGAAACATCTATCTTAGTAGTGGAAACGGCTGTCAACAAGCTTAAGGAGAAGCTCGAGGAGGAAGAGGAGCAAAAATATGTAAAACCAGCCCCGAGGCCACCTCCTTTACCGTTACCACAACGTTAACTTAGGAAGATGGTAGATCAACCCAATCCTTCAACATTTGGAAAGGATGAAACGTCTAGTACAACAATGGAAAATGGCGGTGACTTTAAAGAGCATAATAAGAAAATCGAGGAGGAAGAAGAGCCAAAATACGTGAAACCCCAACCAAGACCGCCTCCATTGCCATTCCCACAACGTCAACACATGAAAACGGTGGATCAGCCAACTCCCTCAATATTTGAAAAAGGGGAAGAATCCCAAACATTAGCGGATAAGGCTATGGACATTGATGAGCATAAGAAAAAACCCGAGGTGGACGTAAAGTTCAACTTAATTGAAACACTTGAGCACCCGCACGTTATCGACTTTGTGTTCCCCGATGACGTCTTTGAGAATTTAGCCAAGGAAGTTTGTGAGGAATTTGGGAATACGGATTCCCTAGATATGACTCTCATAACAGCTGGAGAAGGATTATACAAGGTACCAAACAAGCTGCTTGAAAACAAAAAGAAGGAGGAACCCCCGACCGAGACTTCCGCACAACCCGAGCTAAATGCGATGCAAATCAGTACATAAACAACCCCGAGACACCGAGAAGTTACACCAAACGTCCAACACACAATTTGAGAATTAACAAGGCACCCAAGGTAAACATGAAGCCTTCACCACAAAGGCTCACGCACCAAAATTTTCTGGAGACGCTGAAGGAAACAAGCGACAAACGCCTAACCGGTTTCATGGAGTGCATAACCAGACTTATGGACAGCTCGACAAGAATTTTTGGACAGCACGATCTCCTCCCCAACTTAGAGAAAATCGACCAATTTTAGGGAAAGCATGACTGATCGTGCAAGGAATTCAACTGATCCGCGTGCTATACCCAATCGAGCACACTATGCACGCGAGACGCTACGGACACGACGATGCCGCGGACATCCACCTGATGAGTAACATCTTGGTCAGGCTCGTGACCTTAAACAAGCGCTTCCCGGGAGGCAACCCGAGTCCCATATCCTTCTAGTTATTTCGTTTTAGTTTTTTTTTTAATTCGACTCTTATTCTTTTCACAAGCATGCTCTTTACCAACAACCCCGATGTATCGTATTGTCCCGTTTGGATTGTGTGACTTTTGTTACATGTTTTCCACTTCGCAATCATCCACAACATAATCAAAGACGCGTATGCCCAGCTGCATCAACTCGGGACAGCAAGCCCGTATCAGGTGCACACGTTCCTATCTATCGTATTTTCCCCTGAGTTTTTGCATGTTAGTGCTTCTCTTAGGTTTTGAACACCGGGACGGTGTTCCATTCAAGTCTGGGGAGGGGGGTGTTCTTCGAATGTCATGATTGTGATTAGGATTTAGATGTTGAGTTCTTTATTTTTTTTTCTTTTACGTTAGTTTTGTTAGGATTAGACTGACGGATATCTAGTACGAGAAATTTGGATCTTTAGTCACCTCTGCGCAACTTTGTCGAATCGGGAACAAAAGTCTAGGTTTGCTGAAACATACCTTTAGATATCGATTAGTTAGTGGTCGTGCACGAATCCATAGCCTATAGTTGTATTCCTCCCCTTAGGCTTCAATCCCAAGCAATTATATCTCCTAGCATACCTTTCATTCTTTATTTTGTTTCGATCATTATATTTCCACACACATACATTCCGCTATCAATAGACTAAGTTCTTTAACTTTTTCAGCCCTACATTGACATGAGTGCATTAACATTGATGGTTCGGGTCTAAGTAGTGGGTCAAGGCGGTTTTTCTACGTCCTAAGGGTTAGAGTCGATGCGTAATCACAATAGTTCAATCAAAAGAAAAAAAGGGAAGAAAAAAATCAGCAATGACGCAACCTCTTCACTCCGCTAAGGCTAAAAGACCTTATGAGTGTGCCAATTGGCAACCTGGGTCTAAGTAGAAGGATGTCATCTTCAACTCCGACGTCCTAGAAACCGAGTGCAAATTTTGAAAAAAAATGTGCGGAAACTGAAAAGAAGAAAAAGAGAATCGAAAAAAACAAAGAAAAAGAAAAAGAATGATAATTGTCTTTAGAATGTTATCGAACTGTTGTGCATTAGAATAAGTATGGAGATCGCTTGGATGTTGTCTAGGGGTTAGTGAAATGAACTTAGGATATATGTAGAATTGCACGGTTAGTAGCTCTCGGTAGATAAGGGTCTAAATTCAGTGCGCTTAGATCTATGTTCGTGTTATGCGTTGTTATGTAGGGTGACTGACTTTTCGAGTTGATTGTGCTAGTTTCTAGTTGTTGTCTAACTCCTTGCTTGCTTCGTTCTAGTCTTGCTCGAGGACGAGCAAAGGTTCAAGTCTAGAGGAGTGTGATAACATCTATTTTGTTATAGTATTTTTGCCTATTTTCATAGTTACTTTCATCATTTATTAGGATTTTACCAACATTAAGCATCACTTAGTTCTCTTTCATCATTTTCTCGTGTTTTGCAGTGAACGGAGATACCGAGACACAAACACGAGCGAAAGCCGTAAAACATGACCGTTCCATATCAAAGGAGAAGAAACCCCCGCGGTTGGATACCTTAACCCGCTCGGGCTCCATGTCCAGCACCTTCAGCATGCCTCGGGCTCATCCTCAGCCCGAGCGGACAACCTTGCTCCAATCACCTTCCACGAGGTGTCGATTTTAGCCCGCGTGGGCTCACTCCTCCAGCAGCTCTAGCCCGAGTCGGGCTCTTCACCAGCACGCGCAGGGTCCCATTTTCCAGCCAGCCCGTGCGGGGCTTTCATCAACCCGTGCAGGTCATGTTCATCACCTGCATAAACCAGAAAAGGAAATTTAGGACAACAAGAAAAGGAACTGATGCGTTATCAAAGTTAAACAAATATTTAACCTAAACTACCCGCAAGTGCACGACACGTCTGTAGTAGTTTAGGTGTTGATCCCACAGGGACTACGCAACACAACCTAAACTCAAACTGTGAATCAAACTTGCAACGGACAAATATGCAATTTGAGAATAAAATACTAAAATCAATAAACTAACGAGTTCTTAACAGTGAAACAAACGTTCTAGGAATTCGGTTTCACCACAAGACTACCGAAACCAACAATCAACCTATCTAATCATGCAATCCCGATCAAGTCATCTAAGGCAGACAAACCTAATATGATATCTACCCTATCTCAACGCATAGACACGTGATCTAGTCAAGTTATCCCCTACTTTCGTGGCTGACACCTTAAGCTAAACCCATAAGTTCTATGGTTCATCTATTTTACCGTCAACCGCTGCTACCCCACTTTCGTGGCCTAACCTCGGTTTTTCTAAACCCGATCTTTAGGACTAGAATAATCCTTTCGGTCCTTCTCCTAATCCCTAACACATGCATCTACTTATCTTTCGTAAATACAAGTCATTCAAGCTCTCAGACAAAGAATAGATAAATGAAATCGGGAAATTGCACTCAACGATAAATCAAAGTGGTTCAGGGATAGCCATGGGGTAATCCCTTCTCCTAGAACAAAACAAACTACTCGCTCATGTGTCTGTAAACAAACATAATCGAAATAGATAGTCTAAGGAACATTAAAACCAAATGAAACCGAAGTCTTGGGTTGATCTCCAATGCTCTTGTATGTCTCCTTCGCAAGAATCTCCTTCTTCTCTCTACTCTCTCTCCTCGATGATAAACTCCAAACTCACGAACTAACTGAACTCCTTTCGACCCCTAGCTTCTGTTCTTCCTTTTCCTTCTTCTTTTCTTTCCTTTTCCCCTCTCTTTCATTTTGGCCGTTCGTTCTTTTCCTTTTGTTGCAGCAGCCACCGATTTTTCCTTTTCATGAGTTTTCCATTCTTGATTAAGTTGGGCAACATTTCCATTACTTTCTCCAGCAAGATATCTCTTATTCCTCTTCTCTAAAGTCGTTTTCCTTATTGTATAGTTACCAAAAAGTTCCTTTTCGTTTTAAGACAAATTAACTTATCTGTTAGTTGCAGGTGACGGAAGCGACCCACGCGAGCTGAGTGTGTGACCCGCGCAGGCACGACGCGCATGATCGTGATGGAAAACAAGGCGATCCGCGTGGGCTAGGGAGTGCCCACTCGGGCTGATGCGTGCCCCGGTCGTGCTGGGGTGTGCCCCGCTGGATTGTTGCCCCGACCGTGCTGATAGCTTGCCCGACCTGTGCTCAATATGCTGGAAAAAATGTCGAACCAAATGCCCCGCGCGCGCAAGGGTGTACCCCGCGCGGGTTAAGCTTGTTCCTCACCGATTCTCGTCCCATTTGTTCCGTGATGACCCTCGATATTGGCACTTTGTCTCGTGTACGTCCTTTAGCTCCAAAATGAACCGAATACGCATTAAAACTTGTAAGAACACGAAAACACGAAAAAACGAGTGAAACTGATACAAAATCATACGTAAACATCACATCTATATTGTAAACATCTCTAAAATCGTCCAAGAAATACGTATGAAAACGAGATGATCAGGAACATCTTGGCTACTTAAACAAAAAGGAAATATGTGTAGGTAAGAGAAAGGTGAGCTACGTGGCTGGAAAATAAAGAGGAAACATTGACAATTACACAAGAATGGAAAAAAAAGAGATTGAAAAACTCGGAAAAAGAAAACTGCAGTTGCTGTAAGAAACATGAAATTCCAGCCACTAGAGAGGAAAGAAATAGGACGGCCAAATAGGAAAGATTAGAGGAAAGGAAAGAGGACTAAAAGGAGAGAGCTTTAGCAGCCCAATTTAGACAGAGAGTAGAGAAAAAAAATAAAGCACACGTAGAGAGAGTAGAGAGAGCAGAACGCACACACGAGGGCGAAGGACGGAGCGACGAAGCCGGAGCGTAGAGGAGCTGTTGAAGACATTGGTAATAGAATACGGAGGGATCTCATTCCTTATCCATGTCGAATATAGTTATCTTTCGTGTTTCGTTTTCTAAGTTCATGTCCGAGTAAGTCCATATCCATGGGTTAGAGAGCTTTGCCAATATGTAATGAAGTTTTGTTCTTAATGCTTAATTATAATATTTGATCATTTCAGATTGATTGGTTGTTCGTAATGCTTTTGTTCATGTTGGCCACTTGAATGAATTTTTATAAAAATCTAATTGCATTGGGAAATGAATTGGATTTTGGAACGTAGCCATGATATGAAGTCTCAATTGATTTAGAACCTTGGTCGGCCGCTTGATTGAACTTAGGAATTAGGATAACGATCTTAATGCATCTAGTAGGTGAGATTACACAATTGCGATATTGATAGTATGCATGCTAGATGGTGGGTTTAGGCATCGGGAGAGGAATTCTCTAGGAAAGAGCTTGAATTCCTCGAATACGTAACGATATCTATAACCATGATCCTGTTAGAACTTTGTTGCATCATCGTGCATTTATTGAAACCTGTGGTGTTTAGTTCATTGAGTTTAATCCAATAGTTAGTTAGTTAGTTTATCTTTATTCACATTCCCATCACTTATCGATTTTACACGTCCTATTCATTAGTTTACTAGCTATAGAGTTGCATCGATTCCTCGTGTTCGACCCTGGTACTACACGATCCGTATTCTTGCTAAAGCGTTAGTCTAGGTATATTTTACTTGAGATTAACCACATCAACACATAATTAAATAATCCATAGATGGTGCTTTTGGGGAAAAAAGACCAAACCTAGTGTCGCATACCAACTTAGTAGCCTTGTGAAGATTACTAGAAACTAGTCACCTCTCTTTTGTCTATTATAATTTGGCTTTACGAATTGTAAAGGGTGAGAAATCTTTTGCGTAACCTTGGCTTGGATAGGTAATGAATCCTCCATACAACTTATCTTTGTCTTATCTTTTGTATCTCACATTCTACATTGTGTAAGATACCTTTATTTTATTGTATTATTCAGTGTTACACAACACAAAATTTAATAGAGGGCCTTAAGCTCCAATGTCAATAGCAACACCAACTGCGTAGATATTGCCCATAACTGTGGAAATTCCTCTTAGGGTTTTCATTGATTTGTGTACGTACATATAAAAAGAGTTAGGTACAAACAAGGCAACTAAAAAGATGTAAAGACACAAGATATGGGAAATAGAAAGATATAAAAATATATATACCAAATCAACGAGATATCGTAATACGCCCCCTCAAGTTGGAGTGTGGAGATCGCAAACGCCCAACTTGGTACGGAGTCGGAGAAAACAGTGCAACCCGAGGGGCTTCGTGAGTATATCTGCGAGTTCATCACAAGATCGAATATAGGAAGTAACTAGCTCGCCACGCTGAATCTCGTCACGAACAAAATGACAATCAATCTCGATGTGTTTTGTACGCTCATGTAACACTGGATCTGCAGCAATGTGAAGCGCAACTTGATTGTCACAATACATACGCATCGGAGAAATACGAGGAATCCCGAAACATTTAAGCAATTCCTTGAGCCATTTGAGTTCACTCGTGAGCATTACCATGGATCGATATTCCGATGAAGAACGAGAAACGGTATGTGGCTTCTTAGTCTTCCAAACAATCGTTGAGTAACCGAGATGAACAACATAGCCAGTAACTAAACGGCGATAGAATGGACACATAGCCCAATTGGAGTCGTAGTAGACATATAGACGAAGATCGCTGTCGGATCGGAGTAAAATGCCTTGGCTTGGAAACCCCTTGAGATATCGAACAACGCGGAGAGCAACAAGTCAATGATCGAACCGAGGAGCTTGCATGAATTGTTATAGGAGATGCACTGCAATAGATAACTCAGGACGAGTAATCGTCAAGTAAATCAATCGACCAACTAACCTTCGATATTGCTCCGGATGCTCATACAACAACTCGGTGGTCGATGCCAAATTATGATTTTGTTCGTGCGGAAAGAAAGGTGGTTTCACGCCAAGTAAGCCACATTCCTTCACAATATCCAAGGCCTATTTTCTTTGCGAGAGATAAATACCCTCATCATTTCGTGAAACCTCAATGCCAAAGAAATACTTCAACGGTTCTAAGTCCTTCATATGAAAACGATCCCGCAAGTAACGCTTGAACACCATAATAGAAGCTTTGTTGTTACCTCCAATAAGAAGATCATCAACGTAGATGAGAATATAGAGAACCGATGAGCCGTGCCTAAGTTTTAATAACGAGTAATCAGCCCATGATTGCACGAAGCCATAACAAAGAAGAGCCGAGGTCAATTTTGCGAACCAGCACCTTGGAGCTTGTCACAACCCGTAAAAAGATTTGTCCAAGCGACAAACCAGTGATGAATCGGCCCACTCAGAACCGGGAGGCAGCTTCATATAAACCTCTTCATGCAAATCTCCATGTAAGAACGCATTATGAACATCTATTTGATGAATGGACCAACGCTTTGCAACAGCTACAACGAGGAACAAGCAAACAGTCGCCATCTTTGTAACAGGTGCAAATGTCTCCTCAAAGTCTATCCCTTCGGTCTACCGGTTTCCAAGGACCACTAGACGAGCCTTGTAACGTTCGATGGAACCGTCTGCGTTATACTTAATCTTGTATACCCAGTGACACCCAATTGCCTTTTTGCCTTTTGGAAGAGTAGTTAGGGTCCATGTACGATTTTCTGCAAGTGTCTGCAGTTCTTACTTCATCTATGTAACCCACTGAGGTGACGATGCCGCTTCCGAGTATGTTCGTGGTTTGAATCCTGCAGTAACGCAACCAAGAACGCTCTGTGAGAAACATAAAAGTTTGCACAAGAGACGTAGTTAGCGATAGGATACGAATAAGTACCTGAAGACGGCTGATCGGATAGAGTGGGAATGCGAATGGGGTCTTCATAACATCTTGCGAAGTAAGTTACAAAGTCCTTAAGTAACACAGACTTGGTACGAGCATGCTGTCCCTTGCCCATATTATCAGGTTTAGCCTGAGGAGGAGACGTCGAAGCAGGTTCAGAAGTCGAAAGGACGGATGACAAGGTTATCACAGTGTCATGACCCAGTGAAGCAGAGAGAGGCTCAGTATCGGCTTGCGGAGGTGTAGTTGTCTTGCCCGAAGTGGATACAGGCGGATCAGGCACCGGCTCTGTGTTTACCAAAATAGAAGAGGAGGCTTTGTTTTCCATCGCTAAGACATGGGAGGTTCTGTTCGACGGCTGCAAAACAGGGAGGGTGTGATGGTTGTCGTGGCCTCACTGGGAGCTTAAGCAGAAAGTGTATCCGGTTCAGTAGCAAATGGTATGTCTGAGTTTTCAGCATGCCCCCTGTCAAGCAACACGAAGGACAGAATCACTAGGAAATCGGAAATGGCAGGGTGCAGTGTTGAAGACGAATATAGAGATCTTGTGGCTGGGGCAAAAATGTTTGCAAACGGAAAGCAGTCTTCGTGAAAAATCATGTCACGGGACACAAAAAGTCCTTTGTGTCCAAGTCCAACACCTTCCACCCCTTTTGAGTAACCGGAAAACCCATAAGGACGCAGCAACTGCTTCGAGGAGCAAACTTGTCTCGGTGTCGAATTTCACGATGTGCATAGCAAAGGCAACCAATTTGCCTCACACGATCATAACTTGGTTTGGAGCCGTAATGGAGATTTTCCATGCAAAATGACCGATGGTGTTCTATTCATCAAGTAGGGTGCCGCGACAATGCATTCTCCCCAGTATTTCACCGGAAGATTAGCTTAGAACATGAGCGCTCGTGCCACGTTCAAGATATGTTGATGTTTCCTTTCGACACGTCCATTTTGTTGTGGCGTGTAAACACACAAAGTCTGATGTATCATGCCTTGCGATGTGAAAAATGATCGCAAACCCATGAACTCTAAGCCGTTATCCGATCAAACCACTTTGACCAATTTCCAAATTGTCGATCTACCATGGTGATAAAATCTTGTAATGTCTGTTTAACCTCGCTTTTAGCCATGAGTAAGTGAATCCAAACCGCGCGAGTGTGATCGTCAACGATGGTAAGAAAGAAAGTAGTGCCACAGGTCATGGGTGTGGGATAAGCCCCCAAACATCGCAATGAATCAACTCAAAACATGCTGCAGCTTTATTATCATTCTCGGAAAAACATGCTCACGTTTGTTTAGCTCGGATACAAACATCACAAGGAGCTTTATTCAATACAGGCTTAGAAATGCCAACTAAATATGAAAGATAAGACATAACTTTGTCCGAGGGATGACAAAGACGTCGGTGCCATAGTTCCCATGATCCAATTTTCGCATCTGATGTGCACGAGCTTCAACTGTTCCACAGAAACGGTAAACCCCATTGCATTCTTCATCCACTCAAATCAGAGTCTTTTTTGTACGGTCCTGTATCACACAAAGACGATCGGTTAATGTGATAATACACTCATTTTGTTGTTGTAATTTCGCAACCGAGATCAAGGTCAATTTGAGTCTGGTACATAAAGAACATCACTAAGACATAAAGAGGTGCCCAAATATATAATAACGATCTTCATTGCCATTGTATCGTGTCCATCAGGTAACCCGATAGGGCTCGGTCAGATTTCAGAAACTGAGGTAAGTAATGTCAAATCCCATGTCATATGATGTGAAGCTCCGGAGTCAATCAAAAGTTGAGAGTATTTCGTATTACCAGAAAACTTCTCGTCGCAGCCTGGTTTTTGCATTTTGAATAGGTTCATCAAAGTGCTCCCTTGTGCATCGGGGAAGCCATCGCGAGAGCCCCTGTCCGAAAATGCTACAACATCAAAGGTTTGAGATGGTCCTTGCGCAGCATTTGCTGGGGCAGTAATTCCCCGTGTAACAGCTCCCGTGGCTGCTCCCTCTCTTGAACTAGAATCGCCAGCGGTTTTCCTCGTTGTTCTCCTTTTCGTGGACGCTCGCCCCACCAACTCGGGTACCCGTGCAATTGAAAGCACCTAGATACCGTGTGACATGTTTTGTTACAATGAGAATACAAAAGGCTTTGGTCACGAACCTCTGCAGCAGCAATCTGCACATTTGAGACAGCCTGTTCAACAGCAACCTGTGCATTTGAAATAGCATGAACCGAGAACCCAATCACTTCAGATCGTTCCTCCTTCTTGCGACTCATGCTCTGACATCACTCCTCGTGAACAACCATGGAGAAGACTCGATGAACACTGGGCAACGAGTCCATTGCAAACACCTGGGAACACAGCGTACCAAAACGTTCATCCACAAGCCCATGAAGGAACAACGAGATATGTTCTTCTTCACGATCCTTCAAGAGCAGAGAGTCAATTCTCTAGAGTCGCAGCGACGAATTGGCTTCTACACGTCCAATTCATCCCACAACTTCTTCAAGGTTCCAAAGTAACTTTGCACAGTCCATCCTTGTTGTGAACATCAGAACAAATCGGAGCGAAGTTGATGAACTCGAGCCAGATTTCCGATAGAAAATTGGCCGCACAAGTCATCCAAAAGCACCTTAACCTCTTCGAAAATGGATATTGTGATACGAAGGTTCACCTCAATCGTATTAATAATCCATTCGAAAAGCATGGAGTTCACCGGTTCCCATTCATCGAACTCAGCATCATCGGGCAATGGTTTCTTAAAGGTACCGTCCAAAAATCCAATCTTACGCTTCGTACGAAAGGCATGGCGAACATGTTTCACCCACTCTTCGTAGTTCTCATCACCGTGGAGCTGCGCCGAGGTTAGGACAGTCCCGAGGCTTTCCGAGGGATGAAGGTAGTAGGGCGAGTTGACGGGAATGTCGTGAGTGCGACACACGGGGGCATCACAACCTCGAGTCACCATGGAATCATCATCACGTGACTTGTCAGCAGTCATGATGCAACCGCCGTCAACTTGCAAAGTTTCATTGCCGGAAGACATCGTCGGCACCGGTCGGGAGGAAATTTAAGTTTTTGTAAAATTCAAATTTGACGGCCGTGAGCGGTACACTCTGATACCATGCCAAAACTGTGGAAATTCCTCTTAGTGTTTTCATTGATTTGTGTACGTACATATACAAAGAGTTAGGTACAAACAAGGCTACTACAGTGATGGAAAGACACAAGATATGGGAAACATAAAGATATGAAAATATATACACCAAATCAACGAGATATCATAATAGATCTCACCATCAAATAAAACCCAGAAAAGTTATAGATACAAAATAGATTATGAGTTGTAACGGTTGAAAAGTGTAAATGTTCAAGAAACAAATTAAAAGGTCATCTTTTTTTCCTATCATTTTTGTAAGTTAAATTTGGAAAACAATCACATGTTGATGTAATCTAGGTATAATATAACTATTCTTAAAATTCAACAAAATGATGAGTGAAAAGATTTAAATATTTTTTAGTGTTTAAAATTTTGAAATTTACAAGATCAATAGATAAAATTTAGGCTTGTTGATTAAACTGCGACGTGAATGTGACGTAAATGTTGACATGTAGCATCAAAATTTAGCAAACCTCACTTTTAATATAGAACACTAGATGATAACTGCGCTACGTGCGGATTTGTGATAATTAAAATTCATTTATCTTACATTTTGTATATAGTTCATTAATTTGATCATTGTCATTAGATTTGATATACATACGGGGCAATACAAACACACCGAATAAAATTTTCAATGTATAAATTTGAACAATAGATTTATAAGTTGTAATGTAAACGAACTATGCATTTTGTTTATAATGATACCTAAAACCAAAAAACAATTGGATTGAAGCACATGCGCGAAAACTCCTCCTCGAATATTGTTATATTTCGTAAAATATATTCTTTTATCGCACTTTCATTTCATGTGTAATCTCTATATTATATTTTAAAATTAAACATATCATATATATAATATTCTCTATTATTATTTTTTTACTTCACAATATATTTTTTCTTTTATAGACTATTCAATATATACCAAAATATTCATATTATCAAGATTTGGTCTATCCTCAACATTATACATTTTATTGATCTTCGTTATATAAAATCGTACACCAAATTTCTATTAAAGTAAAAAAAAGTTTGGTGTACCGATCATTTTTCATTCTAATTGAGATTAAGACTCAAATATTTTGAAAGTATAATTATGATTCATTGAACTCATGAATTTATTAGCAAAAATAAAAGAGTATACATATTCAAGAAGTATCCTACATGAAAAAGATTAGAAACTTATCAAAATACATCAAAATAATAATATGGGATCAATTAATTGCCTAAACATTGGCATTCTTACATTAAAATAGATAACACCATATTAAACTTTATCAAGGAAACACAAAAATATAATTCATATAAAAAGCTTTTTCCATTAGAGAAAAGTAAGAACTTTCTTTTCATACCAAAATTCAATTGATTAGAACAAAAATTCAACTTATAAGACCAATCGAGTTCTGTTGCCCAAAGATATTATGGGGTTCAAAACAATATAACTGTTACCGTATATTTATCAAAAGCTTTTGATATCATTTAAACTCCAATAAGAAAAAAAAATATGTATAACATTAGACATGAATAATGACAAGGCAAAAGACTAATTATCATGCATTAGGATATCTGAACATAGTATAATAAAAGAAATTGACTTCACATTTCCCTTCTATAGCCTCTATAGGCAGAACATGTGTTTTTTCTTTGAAATAGATCTATACAAAACTTTACACAAAAGATAAAAGAGCGAAACATAAACTTATGAAAAATCCAACATATACAACATACCATAAGTTAAAATATCACTAAATAGACTTTGAAGGAAAGTTTATATCTTAGTGTTTGAAGTATAGACCTTCTCAGTGGAAACATCCTCAGTCCTATAAAAACTTCTCACTTTAACATCTAATAAATGTGATAGACAAAGACCGTATTGCTTCGCTGCAATAGATCTATACAATTTTCCACAAAGGATAAAAGGGCAAAACATAAAGTTATGAAAAATCCAACATATACAACATACCATGAGTTAAAACATCACTAATGGACTTTGGAGAGAAGTTTATCTCTTGAAAATCTAGATTATACCCGCGCGTTGCGCGGTTTTGTGATAATTAAATTGTATTTTTTTAAAATGTTGTAAATATTTCATTAATTCAAATATTATCATGACATTTGATATATTTAATGATCAATACAAACGTATGAATTATAATTTTAATGTAAAAATTTAAACAATAGATTTATAAGATAATGTAAACTAACATTACAATTTATTTATAATATCTTTGAAATTTCAAAACATATTTTTTCGGAGAAAGTGATTGTATGATTTAGACGTGAGTTTTTTTGCTTTACTGCATAAATTTTAAGGACGAAATTTAATAATATGATTAAAAAATAACTATCGAGATATTAACATAATTTGGGAATCTTTAAAACTCACATATGCTTCTTTTTTTTATGCAAATGAAGACGTAGATATGTAATTAAAATATTTATTCCCAATGAAATTAGTAAGATGTATGTGTGTTGCCTAAGATAAGCTTTGAAAAAAAACATACATGCATTGAGATTTTCCAAAAGCAAATCTAATTTAATTTTGAATATCCGACATTCTATATCGGATCTATCATTTGCATTGCTTTCCCCAAATCATTCTAGATGATTTAGTATTTCTTGTCACTTTTGGATTAGTCTTGTTATAAAGAGATCGGGGTTACCGTACCATCTCAATAGAGCCATTGCATCATGGTAACTTTCAACCATATATCATTATCTTCGTGCAAAAGGAGGCAATATGATTCTTATACCTATAAATTTACCATTTCTATCACACTTATCAATCGCATCAAATAATTATTATATAGAGCATAATGAAGTTTTTAAATTTTGTTTCAAACCTTACGAATCTGTTTTTGTTCAATGGTCGTATATGCATCAACCACACAACGTTGGAAGAGATGACCTCCTATAATGATTGTAGTTCCTACTGATAATCACATTTGTATTTGGTAATCATAATACTTCCTCATGCTGACAAATGCTCGTTTTACTTTTGTGATTGCATTTGCAAAATGGTATCTCCTCGTGGAAACCTCGTGGACTCTCCTCCTCTAGGCACGCCGCCGCCGGTTGCTGGTCCTCCTCTTCGTCCGCCGCACCCGTTTTTACTGCCGGCGTGCTCGCCTCCTGCTAGATCCGTCGTTGTTCCTCACTGGCTGCGCTCGGTGCTGGATATCAGGTCTCCTATCTGGTCGCCGGCGTTGCACGGTGGTCCTGCTGCTGTTGCGGGTTGTCTTGCTGGTCGTTGCATGGCTGGTCGCCGTTGCCTCTTAGCCAGCCTCCGCTTCGTCCGAGCAGATTTGGCTGCCGGTCGCTGCCTTGCTGGCTGAGCAAATCTGCTCGTCGGTTGCTGCAGCATCTGTATCGCTATGTATCGTTCTAACCTTCTCTTCCCATCTGTGTCGCTCTCGCTCGACTTCGTCCTAGCCACCAAAAAATCAGCACGTCTGTTTTGGTTTGTTCTAAATTCATTTTTTTGTTGATTTAAGCTGGGTGAGGGAAGATGCATAGAAAGATATGAGGCAAATTCAAGGAATTATAATTGATTTGGAATTAAATGTAATTCATTGTATCTAAAGAAGCAGAGAGAGAGAGGTTTTTGTTCTTGAACTTTTGTAAATTTGACTGTATTTCATATCAACGTAATGTGAAGGAGAAAGAAAGGTTTTTTCCTCTCTTTTGTTGATGTGGCAGCAAACGATGAGAGGAAACTCTTTTATATATATATGACTAGATATTATCTATGTATAGCACGGATTTTAAAATTATTAAAACTGAAAATAATGAGTATATTCAACGTTAGATTGAAATAAAGATTGAAAATAATTAGTTTAAATAATTAAATAATTTTAATAATTTAACTTATACTTATTTGTTTTTATAACAAATTTTCTGAAAGTATATAATGGTATAATTTTTAAAATTATTTTTCGATAAATTTGTCAAAAGTGAGAGCGATTTAATGAACAAAAAATTTTGAAATGTTTATTGTGATATATGATCATGTTTTTTTATTAATTGATTACATTAAAATAATAAATCAATTTAAGTAACTAAAACATAATAATTTCATGGATAGTTTATTCACTATAATCTAATATAAAATTTAAATAATATTATTAATGATAATAATAATAACAACAACAAATAATAGAATTTATGAGCTACAAACATTAAAATAAAACATATATCTATATGTAACAATACCCTATATATATATATAAGAAATTTTAATGTTTTTTTGGAAAATATATATGACATATATCATATATGACAAATAATAATCTCTTAAAATGTCTATAATTGTTAAGTAAAATGGAATATTTATGCAGGAGAAAAATAAATTTTAATTTATTATAGTAAATATATAGTTTTTAAGTATAAAACTTAATATTGTAACTGTTATTAAATAAATAAAATAAATGTGTGATTAGTTACAAACATGGAAGTTGTTATGAATAGCTATAAATATGGAGCTTGTTTTTTGAAACCTTCTCACTCTAAAACTTAAATATGAAATCATAATTTAAGTATAACAATTAAAAAATTATTTTTCTAAAATGTGTAATATAAAATAAATAGAAATAATCAATATATATATTAAAACAAAGTGACGATCGATTTAATTAATTAAAATTAGATAATTTTTTTGTTAATTTTTCGTCAAAATAGTTATATAATTATAATTTTAAATTTGTTAAATTAACATATGAATTATTCAAAACAAAGTGAAGATATAGGATTAATTCACTGATTTACGTAATACAACATCTTTAATTTTTTCTTAATTCCTTAATATTAATTTCTAATTATAAATTTTTTTAGCTTTTGCAAGTGATTTATTTTACATAGTATATAAATATTTTAAAAATTAAGATATAAATTAATTTAAAAAATTATAAAAAATATGATTTATAAAGAAACATTGAAATTAATTTTTTTAATAATCTTATAATTTAATATTACCAAAAAAAGTTAAAATAAAAACAACAAAAGAATAAGTAGATTAATATGCATTGAAGATATATGTAATTGACTTATAATAAACAAAAAACAAAAAAGAATGAATAGATTAATAAAATAACTAACTTGTATCTTTGACCTCAAGATTTGATTAATATCATTGGTTTGGTTTTAATTTGGACACTCTCCGAAACTAGTTATTTATGAAGATTTCTATAATAAATTTAATAAATTATATATCAATTAAAAAATTCTTATTAATAGCTGTAAACATGTAAATTGTTTTTCGAAATCTATCCACTCTAAAACTTAAGTGAAAAGTTATAATATAACTATAAAAATTTAAATTATTTTTTATAAAATGTGTAATGTACAATATAAAAAAATTATTAATAGTTATAAAAGCGAAAGTTGTTTCTCAAAAGTTATAAAATAACACCGAAGATATTTTAAAATTTTAATAATTAAGTGTAATGTAAAATAAATAAAAATAATTAATATATATATATATATTATAAAATAAATTGAAGTAAATATCGGATTTTTAATTAAAAAAAAATAAATAAATTATATTGTTTTTATTTTTATAAAATCACAATAATTTATAAGAAATAATTTATACATACATATTTTGTTTCTTAAGTTTAACAACAATAAATTATTATAGTAATTAATTAACTAAAACTTATAATAATTATACATATATAATATTTATTTTAAAAATTTTTAATTTTTAGTTTTCAACTTTAATAAATTTAAATTAATTAAAATTCAAAAATTATAATAAAATAAAATTATCTAAATAAATAAGAATAAAGTATTATTATATTTATAATAATTATTTTAAGATATAAATAATTAAAACTTTCTATAAATATGCAATTTAAAATTTCTTCAGTTTTTTCTAAAATTTAATGTTATTTTTACAATTTTTCCTGTGCAATCCAATATCTTTGATAGGTGACACTTGAAGAACCATTGTTTGAATTATAAAATTAAAAAAACAATTAGTTAAAAAAATATCAATGAAAGAAACAAATAGAATTAATAATTATTAAATACTTTCTTTAAATTTGCAGAATTTACACAAATTCTAACGGTCATCCGTTAAAAAATATTAATAGGCATCCGTTACGAATTATTAACGGGTATTTAATGGGCATCCGTTATTATATACTAACGGATGTCCGTTAGAAATAATGTAATGGACATCCGTTAATTTATTATAAAATATGTCCGTTAGAAATATTGTAACGGGCATCAGTTACGAATTTCCAACGTATGCCCATTGCAAATTGTCATAATTACTACCTAGTCTACGATAATTTGCAACGGGCGTCCGTTATCCGTTGCAAATTGTAACGGATGCCCGTTGCAACGAGAGACTGTCGTTTTGTCGTCTGTTGCCTCGGGAACACCCATATCCAACGGGCATCCGTTGGAAATTCCAATGGATGCTTGTTGGAGAAATAGAACATCGCATCACTTAATAGCGTCCGGTTAGTTGACGAACTTTCCAACGGGCATCCATTAGAATTTCCAATGGATGCTCGTTGGAAATTTCTGCATACAAACTGTTGAACAGTTTCATTTTCAACACACACCAAAACTTTAAATCCTCTCTAACACTTCCTCTCACACACAACAATCACACTTACAAACACTAGACACTAAAATGAGAGCTAGACGATTTATAGGTTCGGGAGGTATTTTGGCTAGATCAGCGGAAGCCCCTCCCCCGCCTCCACTGCCACCATATCGCCCTCCTTCACCAATATCGGCACCGTCAATATTTGATTTAAAAGGACGATATGGTGGATATTGATTCCTTGATCGATAATTTTGATGGGCGTCTCACCCTTCCAATTATCGATCCCGATCGTCCTGTCGGGACGGTATGGTAAAATTTACTATTATTTGCATTTATATTGTTGTAATTTATTAATTTTATCTATCTATTTAATTTTAATGTGCAGATTTGACGTGGATGATGTTCTAAAACATACGAACAACATCATCATCCTAGGATCCTTACAGGACCAACTCTATTATTCTTGGCAAGTTACGTGAGAACTAATACGCCGCCGGTGGTGGTGCACCTTCATTGTAAGTATATTTAAAATAATTTTTTAAGATGATTAATTATATATGTTATAAACTAACTCATTATAAATTATTTTGCAGCGCGCATACAGATGGCGTAAGAAGGATACGACACACATCTACACGGTATGGATGCACGACATGCAGGCTCGGATGCGTTTGATGATGACCGGCATGCCTGGAGATTGACCGCATCGCCATACTTCGGGATCAAAATTATTCCAAAGAGAAGACAAGAATTGGTAAAATTTTTAATATTTAAATTTTTTTGTTTTTAACAATGTTTATATTAATATATTTATTTTATAATACATATACATCGAATTGGAAGAGAGCCGACTCTTCTTGAACTGATAGTGGAGATTCGTCATCATGTTGTAACGAGCATCCATTAAAACGTGCCAACGAATATATTCGTTCCCTCCGTTGCCAATTCGCAACATATATTATATGTGGTAACGCCGTTGGGAATCATAACGGATCTCGATTTGTAACGCGCGATTTCCAACGGGCGAGAATCCGTTGTCGTCCGTTGGGAAGCGGTCTTTGCAACGGATTTTATGTGTTTTCCAATGGATATGTCCATTGGAAAACGCATGTTTTTGTAGTTGTCCAAGTCTTGGAGGGACTCTAGATATGCAAATAGGGCACTCACAGTCATGTGGGTCACCGTCGATCCCGACTCTCCTACCGACATCGTGGCAGCGATAGCCGATAATGTCGATTTCACAACATCAACGGGATCTCGTAGAAGAAACTTTTCATATCCTGATTGTTCCTAAGATCGACAACTTATTACGTCACCCTAAGCCTACATATATATGTTGGTTACATATAGAGAAAATTTCAAACATGGATGGTAAACCATTGTGTTGGTGAGTTTTGGATTATGTAATTTCATTTTATTTTATATTATATCGTATTTTTTTACGTAACTAACTCATTTTTTATTTTTTTTATAATCAATATTGGTGTGAAAGTTAGGTCCATCATCAGCTGTTGCGTCAAACCGAACTATTTTAGTCTGTAAATGGGCTTGATGTCTACTCCACATGCCACCAAAGACTATACTAACAATTAGAATTAATCTTTTTATACAAATCTTTTGATTTATGTATTTCATTAAGAGTGATATCAATGCCAATACCATAATATCGTATATGATCGGTGCAAAGATCGAGTGATCAAGCAGATGAAGTCATTATTCACGAGCCCAAAAGAGAATTGGGTCGTCGATCCGCATTTCGACAAGTGTTTTATGGATTTTATATATGTTGAGATTTATGATGTGCTTTTCGTGTATTGGTTGAGAATTTCTCGAGCATAGTGAGAAAGTTAAGAGAAGCCAAAGGATACTCATTGCACAATATCTGGCACCTTTGAGGCATAGATGTAGTGCGAATTCGTTCGCAAAATTTATTTATGACTTGATCAATATAATAAAAATATTTACAATTTTAATTACTTATTAAGGCGAATGGTTATTTACGTGTTTTTTTACACTAAGAATACATTCGACCTCTAAATCTGTTGTAGTTTATGCGAAGGAACCATCAGAAAAAAGACAAAACATGAGTACATGAAAAAGCTAAATAAGAAGTAAAAGGACGTCAAGAAAACGGTACACAAATTTTGAAATATAAATGTATAAATTTGATTTTATATACAACATTAAAAAAAATTTAAACAGCGGAACAGTAAGTGTAATCTCAAGTCAAGAGGGATAATCGACTTATGGTGAAGGTTCAAGGCTAGAGATCACTCAACCCATGCTTGATGAGATTTACATGGATGTGAGTATTGAAACAAATCAAATTCATTAATTTTAAAAGTATTTAATATTTTTTAATAATAATATTTTTATTTTTCTAGATCGTCCAGCCAAACTGATGAGGACCTATATTTACTTTAGGGTCTTTGAAATCTCACATCATGGCATGAACCCCGCACAAGCAATGAACGAAGTCGCGACATTGGTTGAGGCGCGACAATCTGAGCCACTGCAAAAATTTATGCAAAATACAAACAAAAATTTACGTTGGGAAATACTCCTTCCAATCCTTCCAATGCTAAAGTAACACAAAATTTGCGTTGGTTAAATAAATGCATGACAAATTGCATCGGTAATTTTATTTGTTAATTAAATAAATTTTAAATATACAGAAAAGTAATATTACAATAGTAAAACAAAATCAAATTCTCGTTTAATATGTGTTTAAATCCCTCACTTTCAATGTGTGGAGATAAAGAAGACTATGGTCAAGAGCGAGTTCGGGAATGGGTGCGAATGAGCTAAAATGCGATATCGATTGATAGAGGAGCAAGATTGACTATCTTTGCATTCATCCATGAGTTTGGTCTGTTATCTGGTGATCCGGGTTTGTTAAACCTTTACCGTTAATGTGAGAACATCTACTCATCACACGAGGCTCGTGACCTTGCGTATCCATGGGCAACTTGTCGCTTGACTTTCACGAACCTAAATCAAATATATGTTCCATCGGTTTTGTTAGACGATCTACAAAAATAAAAATTGTTATTAAATTTTAATAATATTCTCAAAGAATCAAACTTTTTTATATCTATGAAGAACTCGTCGAGCATGGTTTAAATGATCTCTAGCTCCAAGCCCTCGTCTTGAGTCGACAATTCCTTTTGGGATTGCACTAACTCTTCCCACTGGTTGAAAGAAAATAATTAGAATTTATATTTAAATCAAGACAATAAATTGTGTACACTGAACTGAACATACCTCTTTCTCAACCTCGTATGCTACCTTTTCTTTGTTAGGGAACCATGTTCCTTCTTATTTCTGGTGGATGCTTCAATAAGCACGTAGATGGCCCATATGTTTCTTGATGCAAAGAAATATGGAAAAAAATATAATTTGATTGAATAAATAAATAAAACTCTAAATATTATAAAATAACTAACCAAGTTGTAGAAGACTATTGCAAAGGGTTTCTCACCAGATATATACGTCTAAGGCGCATAATCTCGTGGAATAAGGGTCTTTAGGCTTCTCTTGGCTCTTTTACTCTACTCAAGAAACTTCAACTTGGATTAATGCTCAATGAGTGCATGTCAAATCTCCAGACATAAAATCCCGAGAGCACTTGTCGAAGGGTAGATCTTTGAATCAGTTCTTTTTCTATCGCATGATCAGTGACTTCAGCCGTTTCATCACTAAATCCTTCTATGGATAGCAGTCCATATTAGAGTTTTGGGATTTCTAATTCTATTCGTGTTGAAATAAATATCTTAGAACGTTAGTAAATAGTTATACATTTTAATTAATTCATTGAACAATACTTATTTCGAAAGACATCTACCAATAAGCTTTTTCGGACTGTAGAGTCGACATCCAACTTGTGTATGAATCAAATAATTTGTCTTGATATAATGGGTGAAGGTGAACCAACAACCGAATCAATATTAAAAAAATAAAAAATTACATAAAATAAGATTAAATGTAAAAAACTAACTATTTTACCAATATGTTAATTTACCATCTGAGGTTGGGAGATTTAACCAACATATAGACATGCGCTCGGGATGACGCAATAGATCGTCGATGTTCAAAACTATCAAGGAATGAAACGATCATCTGTGACAGCCCATTTTCCCTGCAAAAATGACGTCGTTGACTATCATTGAGATGACGCCAATGGAAAATTCGAGCCCGATGCACATGACTATAAGACGATAGTCCAGTTCCTCTTGGGCTTAGAGTCTACAAGGAGAACAGACTAGTTGAACTACGTTTGTAAAAATTGTCGAGAAAATATTCAAGACGCAAAACCTAATTATAAATAAACAATCAGAGCAAAATTAATCCTAAACTCACTCAATTTTCAACTATATACCAAATCTAAACTAAGTCAATTTCTAATTTTAAACCAACCCAATCTCTAACTCTATTTCAGCCCAAAACCAACTCTAACCTAACCGACCTAAACAACAATCCAAACCATTACTCAATTTAAACCAACTGGTTGTTAACCAAGCTAAACAGACGTAATAAAAAAACTGACCCAAATCAAAGTTAAACGCCCTTAACCCATTTTGACTGAACAAACTGAACAGTCAAAATCTCTAAAACTACTAAATATAACTTTTATTACACCTAAATATATTATAAACCGAAATCTCTTATATAATATTGGTATTTTCCTCGCTCTTGGTGTTGTCACGTCAGCAGAGGGAGAAAAAACACGTTCATAGTCTAAAGTTACAGAAAATGAAAAATCTCTTTTATTTTCTAGTTGATACAATGAACTAAATGGAAATTAATTTAATTTCCAAATCGTTATATTTAATTTTATATTCTACTAACCACATAGATTCGCTCCTCTCTTCTCTCCTGAATCTTCATCTTCATCGATCTCTCTCACACCATCTTCTCCTGTAGCGAACGACTACGATCTAGGAAGGTTACCGAAGAAACAAAATGTATCTTCGCCTTATCTATATCTTTGTCTTCGATTGAGGTAGTATATAGAACGAATCTGAGAGTAGGAGCGGAGATGCATGAATTGGAGGATACAATATGAAGAACCAAAGCAACATATGAAGGTACTTGAGTTGGCGTGAACACAACGAAAGAATGGTGTGAAATCAAGCATTCCATTCTACATCTCTAGTGTCTATCGTCATCCATCCTCCATTTCTCTCTCGCTCTGAAATCAATATATTCCATAGTTTCAACCCTATCGCTCCTCTGATAGAATATGTAAAACATATTATGTAAATCTGTTAGATTTATTAGAAATATGTAAATCTGTTAGATTTATTAGCTTTCTTTAACTATATATATGGAATAAGATACGTGATAAACCCCAAGGAAAAATTCATTCATTTACATGGTATCAGAGCTTTGATGTACCCTAAATTTGGTTCAGCCTCTCCTTCGCTCTCTCTATGTTCTATCTTTCTCTTTCTTCCTCTTCTTCAATTTGTTTCGTCGATTTTGTAATCATTATTCCTGCAATCAGTTTCTCTCTTTCTTCCTCTTCTGCAATCACATTCTATCTGTTCTTGCTTCTTCTTCCGTCGATTTCTTGTTCATCTTCCTTCTATTACAACCTTCTTTCGTCTTTCTCGGCCTTTCATATTTCGATCTATTGTTTTCTTGTTGCTCTTGCTCTTGCTCTCATAAACAGAAATTCTCCTCTTGCTCTCAATTTCTTGCTTCGTTTTCTTGCACCCCTATTTCAGATTGATTTCTCCATGGATCGATTTCTCCACAAATTGATTTCTACTACTCGTCCCTAGCCGTAGACCTTCATCGGCTCTTGTCTCCTTTCTGGCCATCGACCTTCGTCAGATCTCCTTCCTCACTCTCTGTGTGCTCCTCGAAGCTTCATTGTGAGACTCTCATTGCTGTCATCACGCTTCTTCGATAAGATCAGTTCCTACGCTTCCATCGACGGTCCATCTTCCTCGACCTCCATAGAATCTGGTAATATCTCCTCCAGTCTTCTTCGGCTTCCCCAAGTCTTCGCCTTTGTTGGTTCTTTTAGCTTGAGTTTGTTGTCTTTCGGCTAACACAGTTCTTTTCCACGGATCTCCTTCCCTCTCTGATGCATTATCAAAGTTAAACAAATCACCTAAACTACCCGCAAGTGCACGACACGTGTGTAGTACTTCAGCTGTCGATCCCACAGGGACTACACAACACAACCTAAACTCGTACTACAAATCAAACTTGCTAACGAACGAAATATGGGTTTTAGAATGATATACTAAAAACAAATAAACAAACTAGTTCTTGAGAATGAGACAAATGTTCCAGGAAACCAGTTTCACCACAAGACTACCGAAACCAACAATCAACCTATCTATCATGCAATCCCAGTCAAGTTATCTAAGGTAGAAGATACTAATATGATATCTACCCTCTCTCAAGGCATAGACACGTGATCTAGTCAAGTTATCCCCTATTTTCGTGGCTGACACCTTGAACTAAACCCATAAGGCCTGTGATTCATCCGTTTTACCCTCAACCGCTGCTACCCTACTTTCGTGGCCTAACCTCGGTTTTTCTAAACCTGATCTTCTAGGACTAGAATTCTCCTTTAGGTCCTTCTCCTAACCCCTAACACATGCATCTACGTGTCCATCTCAAACACAAGTAAATTAAGCATTTATATTAAGAATAGATAAACGAAAACGAGAAGATGCATTCAAAGATAATTCAAAGTGGTTCTGGGATAGCCAAGGGCTAATTCCTTCTCCTAGAACAAACAAACTACTCGCTCATGCGTCCGTAAACAGTCATAAACGAAATAGAAGGTCTAAGGAACATGAAAACCAAACGAAATCGAAGTGTGAAGTTGATCTCCAATGCTCCTTGAAAGTCTCCTTCCTAGAACCTCTTCCTTCTCTCTACTCACTCTCTTCGATCAAGAACTCAAAACTGAGTGCCTGAGCTCGACCTTTCACTCCTCTTCTTTCCTTAATCTTTTCTTTCCTTTTCTCCCTCTCTTTCCTTCTGGCCGTTTAGTTCTTCCTTTTGTTGCAGCAGCCACCGATTGTTGTCTTTTCATGAGTTTCCATTCTTGAATAAGTTGGGTGACGTTTTCATTACTTTCTCCAGCGAAATATCACTTATTCCTCTTCTCTAAAGATGTTTTCCTTATTGTATAAGTCCCCAAAAAACTCTCATTTGTTTTAAGACAAATTAACTTATTTGGAGTTGCAGGTGACGGACGCGACCCGCGCGGGCTGGATGTGTGACCCGCTCGGGTGCGGCATGCATGATCGGGCTGGATCGCGATGGAAAACAAGGTGCCCCGGTCGGGCTAGGGAGTGCCACGGTCAGGCTGAGGTGTGCCCCGGTCGAGCTTGGATGTGCCCTGGTCGGGCTCAAGTTGCTGGACAGACTTGTCGACTAAACGTCCCGCGCGGGCACGGGTGTACCCCGTGCGGGCATGGCTTGTTCTTCGCCAATTCTCATCCCGTTTGTTCCGTGATGATCCTCGATGTTGGTACTTTGTCTCGTGCACGTCATTTAGCTCCAAAATGAACCGAATATGCATAAAAACCTGTAAGAACACGAAAACACGAAAACGAGTAAAACGAATACAAAATCATACGTAAACATCGCATCTATATCGTAAACGTCTCTAAAATCGTGCAAGAAATACGTATGAAAATGAGATGATCAAAATCCCCCCAGACTTAAATGTTTGCTTGTCTCTAAGCAAATGTAAACGTGGAACACGTAGGGTATACAAAATCACAGAATTCCCCCTTCTCCTAGGAATACCGCTAAAGCGAACCTAACTGATCAACTAGCACGTCGAGAGCAAATTCGGCCTAATTAAGTTTTCAATCTTTATCCTAGGTTCACCAAGGCTACCCACGAGAAATTATATCAAAGGAAATCTAAGCAAGCCACCTTAACTCTCTCCACCAAATAAGACTTCAGACAGATGCTAAACCTAGAACAGCTGAGGATACTTGTTTCTTTTCCGAGCTTCTTTCTTTCTTTATTCTTTTTGCTTTTTTTTTCTTTTTCTTTTTTTCTTTCTTTTTATTTTCTTTTTACGTCTTCTTTTTATTTTCCCTTTTTTTTCCTTGCATACACACTAGGCTTCTAGGACGTCGGATTTGAAGGGATCCAGCCTCCACTTAGACCCAGACTACCGATGACGGTATACTCATGCATCTCGTTCAAGAGTGCAACGAAGTAGGCGGCATTTTATTGTGCCATGCCCTTAGGACGTAGAAAGATGATCGCCAATTAACCACTTAGACCCAAACCATCGAAAGAGTATCAAGGTCGACGCACTCATATCGATTTTAGATCATGCTTTTTAGGCATTATTTCTATCGATAGCGGAGTGTTAGTGTGAGCTCTTAATCTGCAAATAAGCTCGATCTCATATGATATAGTAATCCTCATAGAAAAGTGAAGTAAAGCATCGTCTACAGGAAGTATGGCCATATGGATAGAGAGAATAAACGATAAACTAGTCTAGCAACATCGTCTAAACCCCCCACAAGCAACACTAGGATTCCCAAAGAACTAAGACCTATTGTTTTTCAGCCGACTAATAAGCTCTAACGCTTAGGGAAAACCTAGCTCAAACATGCAAAATCTCACGAAAAAGGCCCAATTCATAAGCATCCTAGGTTCATGGTTCATCTCAAAACGTGGCACTGGACAAGTGCCTGGGACGACTCTGACTTACGAAAACAAAAACAAACTAAAAACTACAAAATAACCTAAAAACTACAAAATCAAAGGGAAAATAAAGGAAAATGAAACGAAATCACCTGACAAACGTGAGCTGCTCCCCCAGACTTGAATTGAACGGCGTCCTCGACGTGAAGCTCCGATGGTGGGTAAGGGAAGTGAAGCACGTTTGCGGTGGTAAATGTTTTTTTTTTGTGTTTTTCTGTTTTTTTAATGAAAACGAATAACCGAGTCTCAAACTAAAAACTAAGAAAAAATAAAAGCAAACATCTGGGTTGCCTCCCAGAAAGCGCTTATTCAACGTCTTTAAGCTTTGACGTCTCCATTCCTCATGCGTGCACAACGGGTGGATCGGAAAGGGAAATGGAGTTTCCACTTTCGATCAGTTGAGCGGGTTGGTAGAGCTTCAGTCGCTGTCCATTAGATTTGAATGTTCCGCTCGAATCGCTCCATAGTTCCAAATCTCTGTGTGTGAAAACTTCTCGTACCTGAAAAGGACCAGACCAACGAGACCGTAGGTTGCCCGAGAAAAGCTTAGGACGAGAATTGAAAAGTAGAACTAAGTCACCTAATTGGAAGTCATGAGGTAGGATCTTTTTGTCGTGCCATCCCTTAGTCACTGCTTCTTTCTTTGGTACGTCATGCACGGGTTTCACTTGTTCGTTGCCCGGGGTTGGATGAATGGTATCTGCATTGAAAATTTTTATGACGTCTTTTTCCATTACCTCGTGGTAGTGCGGGTGCAGCCTCTTTTGAGTTTCGATGGAAGGTTCGTGGTTGTCTTCCGTATAATTTCCGGGCATACACATTAAAGAGTTGACTCTCCTACGCTTCTTTACGCATGTGGGTTGTTTTCTCATCTCATATGCACTCAAGTTAGCATTGATAACAGCAGGATATATTTTATCGCGTTCAATGTACTCACATACGGAGGTGGCTTGGGCTCAAGTTTGGACGTCCTCTTCGCTGCAAAACTAGCATGCATTTCGTGTGGAATCTCCTCACGTGGGACGTCTCCTAGTGCTGCAATAGCACTCATGAAATTCGTGTACAACCTGGCTCCTTCGTCCGTAAATCCTGCATCTTCGCAAACTCGTGTTAGGCATTACATAAGCGGAACATAAACACTTACTTGATCATGCGTGTCTTTTTTAACTTGTCCAGCGAATCAACTACAAAGCAAGACTCCTTGGATAAAGGTCCGTTCATGGGGTTGGAAAGGTTGAATTCAGTCGTCTTATCTCCGACGCGTAAGGAAAGCTTTCCTTGTTGTACGTCTATCAAGGCACCTGCAGTAGCTAAGAACGATCTACCAAGAATAATAGGTGTAATAGCATCTTCCTTTATTTCAAGTACAACAAAATCAGTGGGAATGAGAAGATTACCTACCTTGGTGGGAACGTTTTCAACAATTCCCAACGGATATCTTGCCGAACGATCTACGAGGCGTAGAATCATCTTTGTAGGTTTGAGATTCCTGAGGTCCATCCGCTTGAAAACTGAGTGTGGCATGATCCTCACGCTTGGCCCTAAATCTTACAAAGCATTATCAATATCAAGATTACCTATTGTTCATGGAATGGAGAAGCTTACGGGGTCTTTCAACTTCGGTGGCAGCTTGCTTTGAATGACAGCGCTGCATTCCTCGATGAGTGCTACTGTCTTATTCTCTTCGATATGCTTCTCTTTGGAAAGGACTTCTTTGATGAGTTTGGCGTGATTACGCATCTTTTGGAGGGCCTCCACGAATGGGATGTTGATGTCAAGCTTCTTGAGACCCTCTACGAATCTGCCCACTCGTTCTTCATTCTTACTGCTCACCAACCGTTGAGGAAACGGTATTGGAGGTTTGTACGCCGGTGGAGCAACGTATGGTTTATCTAAATCTGGTTCAACTCCTTCCATTATTGAAATCTTACATTTGTCTCTTTTCATGGACGTACTGATCATCTTGTTTTCATACGTATTTCTTGCACGATTTAGGAGACGTTTTTGATACATATGTGATGTTTTACGTATGATTCTGTTTCCGTTTTACTTGTTTTCGTGTTTTCGTGTTCTTATAGGTCTTTACGCGTATTTGGATCATTTTGGAGCTAAAAGGACATGCACGGAGCTAAGGAGCTACTTCAAGGATCATCACCGGACAAACGGGACGAGATTGAGCATAGAAAGCCTCCACCCGGTCGGGCACAACTCTTGCACGACCGGGCAAAACCTACGGCCAATTTTGTGCGCATTTCCTGCATAACTCGGGCAAGAATACCCGACCATTTTCCATGTGCCCGAGCGGGCTCACATACCATGCCGGATCGGGCATACATTGCAGACCACAGTCCACGCGACTCACCCTAGCCGCACCCGAGCGGCGGAACGCTCCCCTACCGATGCATTTTGACATCCCACAGCTTCGGCAGATCGCTTAGCCCCGTTCATTTTCGGCGCAAGAGCGCTCGATCAGTGAGCTATTACGCACTCTTTCTAGGGGGGCTGCTACTCTTTCAAGGGTGGCTGCTTCTAGGCACACCTCCTGGCTGTCTCTGCACCCCTACCTCCTTTATCACTGAGCGGTCATTTAGGGGCCTTAGCTGGTGATCCGAGCTGTTTCCCTCTCGACGATGAAGCTTATCCCCCACCGTCTCACTGGCCGACCTTGACCCCTGTTATTTTGAGGTCATATCTAGTATTCAGAGTTTCCCTCGATTTGGTACCGCTCTCGCGGCCCGCACCGAAACAGTGCTTTACCCCTAGATGTCCAGTCAACTGCTGCGCCTCAACGCATTTCAGGGCACAATGACCGCCCGAGCGGGTCGCGGCCCGTAACTGCCTATTAAGTTAAGTAAACTTAACTTAAATCAAAGGGAACTCGCAAGGGCAATTTAGGCAACAATTGGACCGACTTAGGAGGCTTAAAAGGAGGAAGAAGACGTCATTAGAGGAAGCTTACATTGGAGATTAAATCAGTAGATGATTAAGGAGATTCTTGTGAGGAGACAAGCGAGGAGCATTGGAGATCAAGCCCCGACACTTTGGTTTTGTTTGGTTTTCATGTTCCTTAGACTTTCTACTTTGTTTATGTTTATTTGCAGACGCATGAGCGAGTAGTTTTTTTGTTCTAGGAGAAGGGATTAGCCCTTGGCTATCCCGGAACCACTTTTGATCTATTTTGAATGCATCTTCCCGTTTTAGTTCATCTATTCTTTATCTTAGTGCTTGAATTTACTTTTGTTTACGACGGCCGCGTAGATGCATGTGTTAGAGATTAGGAGAATGACCGAATGGAGAATTCTAGTCTTGGAAGATCAGGTCTAAAACAACCGAGGTTAGGCCACAAAAGTAGGGTGGCAATGTATGAGGGTCAACGGATGAACCATAGAGCCTATGGGTTTAGTTCAAGGTGTCAGTCACGAAAGTAGGGGGCAAATTGTCTAGATCACGTGTCTATGCCTTGAGAGAGGGTAGATATCATGTTAGGATCGTCCGCCTTAGATATCTTTAACTGGGATTGCATGACAGATAGATTGATCGTCAGTTTCGGTAGTCTTGTGGTGAAACTGGATTCCTAGGACGTTTGTCTTATCGTTAGAATCAAAGTAGTTTATTTACTTTCAGTATTTCATTCTTCGTCCATATTCTTTCGTTAGCAAGTTTGATTCCTAGTTCGAGTTTAGGTAGTGTTGCGTAGTCTCTGTGGGATCGATACCTAAAATACTACACACGTGTCGTGCACTTGCGGGTAGTCTAGTTTATTTTATTTAACTCTGATAACGCATCAAGTTTTTTGGTTCCCTTCAAATCCGACGTCCTAGAAGCCTAGTGTGTATGCAAAGAAAAAGAAAAAAGAAAAGAAAAAAATGAAAAGAAAAAAATTAAAAAAAGGAAACAAAAAAGAAAAAGTCATAAAAATAAAATAAAAAGAAGAAAAAGAAAAAAGAAAAGAAAAAGAAGAAAGAAGCTCGGAAAGAAAGAAACAAGTATCCTCGGTTGATCTAGGTTTAGCATTGTCTGAAGTCTTATTCGGTGGAGGGAGTTACGGTAGCATGTCCAGTTTCCTTTGATTTACTTTCTCATGGGTAACCTTGGTGGACCTAGGATTAAGACTGAAAACTCGATTAGGCCGAATGTGCTCTCGACATGCTAGTTAATCGGTTAGGTTCACTTTAGCGGTACTTCTAGGAGAAGGGGAATTCTCGTGTTTTTCATACCCCATGTGTTCCACGTTTACGTTTGCTTAGGGACAAGCAAACAATCAAGTCTGGGGGATTTTGATCATCTCGTTTTCATATGTATTTCTTGCACGATTTAGGAGACGTTTTTGATACATATGTGATGTTTTACGTTTGATTCCGTTTCCGTTTTACTTGTTTTCGTGTTTTCATGTTCTTACAGGTCTTTACGCGTATTTGGATCATTTTGGAGCTAAAAGGACATGCATGGAGCTAAGGAGCTATTTCGAGGATCATCACGGGACAAACGGGACGAGATTGAGCATAGAAAGCCTCCACCCAGTCGGGCACAAGTCTTGCACGACCGGGCAAAACCTACGGCCAATTTTGTGCGCATTTCCTGCACGACTCGGGCAAGAATGCCCGACCATTTGCCTTGTGCCCGAGTGGGCTCACATACCATGCCCGATCGGGCATACAATGCAGACCACAGTCCGCGCAACTCACCCTAGCCGCACCCGAGCGGGCACAATGACCGCCCGAGCGGGGCGCGGCCCGTTACCGCCT
>CM071864.1:40473199-40502003 GCA_036759665.1 Gynandropsis gynandra | reverse complement strand
CCCGCTCGGGTACAAGGCAGTTGGTCGGGCATTTCCTTGCCCGAATCGTGCATGACTTGTGCATAAAATTTGCCATAGCTTTTGCCCGATCGTGCAAGAGTTGTGCCCGACCGGGTGGAGGTTTTCCATGCTCAATCTCGTCCTGTTTGTCCCGTGATGATCCCCGAAGTTGCTCCTTAGCTCCGTGCATGTTCCTTTAGCTCCAAAATGATCCAAATACGCGTAAAAACCTGTAAGAACATGAAAAGCACGAAAACAAGTAAAACGGATACGGAATCATAAGAAATACGTATGAAAACGAGATGATCAAAATCCCCCAGACTTGAATGTTTGCTTGTCCCTAAGCAAACGTAAACGTGGAATACATGGGGTATGAAAATACGAGAATTCCCCTTCTCTTAGAAATACCGCTAAAGCGAACCTAACTGATCAACTAGCATGTCGAGAGCAAATTCGGCCTAATCGAGTTTTCAGTCTTAATCCTAGGTCCACCACGGTTACCCATGAGAAAGTAAATCAAAGTAAATTGGACACGCTACCGTAACTCCCTCCACCAGATAAGACTTCAGACAATGCTAAACTTAGATCAACCGAGGATACTTGGTTCTTTCTTTCCGAGCTTCTTTCTTTTTTTTCTTTTCTTTTTCTCCTTTTTTTTCTTCCTCTTTTTATTTTTCTTTTGATGTCTTCTTTTTCTTTTTGTTTCTTTCTTTTTTTTTATTTATTCTTCTTTTTTCTCTTTTTTTTCTTTTTTTTTCTTTGCATACACAATAGGCTTCTAGGACGTCGGATTTGAAGGGATCCAGCCTCTACTTAGACCCAGACTACCGATGACGGTATACTCATGCATCTCGTGTAAGAGCGCAGCGGAGTAGGCGGCTTTTTGTGCCATGCCCTTAGGACGTAGAAAGATGATCGTCAACCCACCACTTAGACCCGAGCCACCAAAGGACTAACAAGGTCGATGCACTCATATCGATTTTTGATCATGCTTTTAGGCACTATTTCTATCGACGGCGGAGTGTTAGTGTGCGCTTTTAATCTACGAAATAAGCTCGATTTTATATGATCCAATAATCCTCAATATAATAGAAGTGAAGCATCATCTACACGAAGTATGACCATCTGGGTAGAAAGAATAAACGATAAACTAGCCTAGCAACCTCGTCTAAACCTCCCCACAAGAAACACTAGGATTCCCAAGAACTACGACCTATTGTTTTTCAGCCGACTAATAAGCTCTAACGCTTAAGAAAACCTAGCTCAATCATGCAAAATCTCACGGAAAAGGTCAACCTCTTAAGCATCCTAAGTTCAGGGTTCATCTCAAAACGTGACATCGGACAAGTGCCTTGGGACGACTCTGACTCATGAAAACAAAAACAAACTAAAAATCGCCAAAATAACCTAAAAACTAAAAAGTCAAAAGAAAATGAAACCTGACAAACGTGAGCTGCTCCCCTAAACTTGAATTGAACGACGTCCTCGATGTGAAGCTCCGATGGAGGATAAGGGAAGTGGTGTTGTTTTTTTTTATATTTTATATGAAAGCAAATAACCGAGTCTTAAACAGAAAAGTAAAAACAAAAAGCTGGGTTGCCTCCCAGAAAGCGCTTATTTAACGTCATTAAGCTTTGACGTCTCAATTCCTCATGCGTGCGCGATGGGTGGATCGGAAATGGAAATGGAGTTTCCACTTTCGATCGGTTGAGCGGCTTGGTAGAGCTTTAGCCGATGTCCATTGGCTTTGAATGTGTCACCCGCATCGCTCCATAGTTCCACGTCTCCATGTGTTAAGACTTCTCGTACCTGAAAAGGATCAGACCAACGAGAATGTAGGTTGCCCGAGAAAAACATAGGTTGAGAATTGAAAAGTGGAACGAAGTCACCTAGTTGGATCTTATGAGGTAGGATCTTCTTATTGTGCCATCCTTTAGTCACTGATTCTTTCTTTGGCACATCATGCACGGGATTTACTTGCTCGCTGCCCGAGGTTGGATAAAGGGTATCTGCGTTGAAAAGTTTTATGATGTCTTTTTCCATTACCTCGTGCAAGTGCGGGTGCAGCCTCCTTTGAGTTTCGGTGGAAGGTTCGTGGCTGTCTTCAGTATAATTTCCGTGCATACACATTGAAGAGCTGACTCTTCTACGCTTCTTCACGCGTGTGGGTTGTTTTCTCATCTCTTCTGCACTAATCTTAGCATTCAAAACATCAAGATATGTTTTATCGGAATCAACGTGCTCATACCAAGAAGAAGACGGTGGAGGGTCGGGCTCAAGTTCGAACTTCTTCTCCGCTATGAAACCAGCATGGATATCACGTGGTATCTCCTCACATGGAACGTCTCCTAGTGCTGCAATTGCACTCATTAATTTCGTGTACATCTCAGCTCCTTCATCCGCAAATCCTGCATTGTTGCAAACTTGTGTCAAATACCGTAAAAGAGAATCGGAAACACTTACTTGATCGTGCGTGTCTTTCTCTAACTCGTCCAGCGAATCAACTGTAAAGCAAGACTCCTTGAATGAGGATTCGTTCATGGGGCTGGACAGGTTGAATTCGATCGTCTCATCTCCGACACGTAAGGACAGCTTTCCTTGTTGTACGTCTATCATTGCACCTACAGTAGCTAAGAACGGTCTACCAAAAATAATAGGTGTCCTAGCATCTTCTGTTATCTCAAGTACAACAAAATCAGTGGGAATACAAAGCTTACCTACCATGATCAAGACTCGATCAACCTTTGCGACTCAACCACCTCACTGAGACTCAACCATCTCATTGAGACTCAAGCGACTCACTAAGACTTAACCGACTCACTAACACTCACACCCATTTCAAATCAACAAACAATGTTGCGACTCAACAGCCTACAAAACCCTAGAAATCAATGTACTTACGCTTACTGATGCCAATGAAGATTGACTCGTGTTCTCTTTTTTACTACTGATTATAGTCATTTCTTCTCACTTCAAAATTTCCTTGGTCTCAACTTGAATTTACCTTCTTTCCAACTTCAAATCGATCCCTCTAAAGTTCGAAATCCCCTTGTATTCCTTACTTTCAACTTTAAAACAGTTTTTCATGTCGAAAACCTGGCAGAACGTGTGTTTTTTAACGTGCGGAAATTAAGGGTAATTTTATCTTTTCTTCAATTCATTTCTATTTATTAATTATTTTCACGAAGATAAACGTGAAGTAATTTACCCCTACAAAAGTATTTATGATATTATTCCATTTCCTGCGTCCAGTCGGAGTTTCGACCTTTCTGATTCTCCATGCACATGGAGAATCACCTTCACGTCACATCTACATTGGTGTACAAGTTAATAACAATAATAACTCCTTTTTACAATTTATTTATTTTTTCGATTTCCAACTCCGTTTTTAATTCTTAAAAAATATATACTTAAATAGTCATTCAATACATAAAATTATTTGTTTTCTTATAAACAAAGTCGTTCAAAAGTTTTTAATAAAAAGCATATCAAATATATTTTCATTTTTTATCTTTAAGTACAGATAATCAAAATAAAGAAATTAATTATTAAAACAATAAATAAGGATTAAATAAAAATTATATCGTTTTCAATATTAGTGAAAAAACTTTAAATATTTTTTAAAAAAATCAGAGGGTGCATTATCTAAATTAAATGATCAATTGATATGTTTGAAATGCGAAATTATGTTTTTATTCTTTTTTATCTACACCAATTTTGTTAGCATTCAATATCATTAATCGGATAGCGAGAAATAAGTTTTATTTTATAGTTATAATTTAAATATGAAAAATGTAATAATTGAAACCTGTTTTGCAAATAAAATTGTTTAATGAAAAAGGGAAAGCTAACATTCATACGGCATAATCTCAGAGATATCCTCGTTGGGCTAAAGTGTTTCACGTCTACCCTCATTAAAATAATTATCAAATAGGAAAAAAAATAAACTAAAAAAGGACAACTTTACTCTTAATTTTCGAACGTGAAAAAACACACATTCTGCAGTTTTTCAACGTGAAAAACAGTCAAACCGTGTCAAAAGCAAGGAAGACGAACAATTTTCCGGCGTGAAAACCTGTTTCAAATTTTAGAGCAAGGAAAATGAAGTGATTTTGAACTTAAAAGGGATCGATTTGAAGTTGACAAGAAGGAAAATTCAAGTTGAGACCAAGGAAGTGGCTAGAATCAGTAGCATTAGTTAAGAAGAAAGCACAAGTCAATCTTCAATGGCGTCAATAAGTGAAAGTAGATCGATTTCTACGGTTTTGAAGGTTGTTGAGTCGCAAAATTATTTATTGATTTGAAATAGGTGTGAGTGCCAATGAGTCGGTTGAGTCTCAATGAGTCGGTTGAGTTGCAAGGGTCGCAGGAGTTGCATAACAATATTCAACTCAGTGAGTCAGTTGAGTCTCAGTGAGTCGATTGGGTCATAATGGTCGCTTGAGTGCCGCAGAGGGTCCAAGGATTGTTTCAGTTGCATGGGTCGCTTCTGTCATTGAATTGCAAGGGTCGTTTGAGTCGCATGGGTTGCTTGTGTCATTGAGTTGCAAGGGTCGTTTGAGTCGCATGGATCATTTGTGTCATTGAGTCGCAAGGGTCGTTTGAGTCGCATGGGTCGCTTGATAATATGCCTCGTGGGTCGCTTGAGTCGCATGGATCATTTGAGTCGCATGGGTCGCTTGAGTCTCACTGAGTTGGTTGAGTCTCAGTGAGTCGCTTGTGTCGCAAGGGTTGATCCATTCTCATTGAGTGGCAAGGGTCGCAGAAGCTGCATGACCATATTCGACTCAAGCGAATCATTGGGTCTCCATGGTCGCAATGGTCGCTTGAGTGTCGTAGAGGATCTGAGGGTCGTTTGAGTCACATGGGTCGCAAGGGTTGATGGAGTCGCATGGGTCGCTTGAGCCAGTAGAAGTCTAATTTATTCTTAACTGGTCATTTTTCACGTGGCGCCAAAGACGAAGATTGTGTATGAATTCAAGTACATGGACAGAATCCCAAAGATCACCACCAAGTGTTATCCTCACGAAACAATAACGAAGCTGAGAGGAACATTAGATGAATATGAGTTGCATTACTTCGAGAAGGAGTCACAATTTAGGCATTTATTCCATTTCCAATGTGTCACCACATTGACGAAGGTTCAAATGTCTATCCTACTAAATCACCCCGTGATTGTACGGGACAAGAAGGAGTTGTGGCTCGTCTTAAACGGTGTTCCCATCCGGTACTCTATAGTGGAGCATGCACTAATTTTTGGATTGAACTGCGGGCCATATCCCAAAAGATGGGAGTCCAAAAGGGGTGATACATTCGGGCTGAAGAATTTCGACCTTGGAAAGGTGACTCCCACACAAGTAAGTGAAAAGTTTGTGAAGGCGAAGAATACTGACGACCGGACAAGGTTGGCAACTTTGATGTTGTTGGAGCAAGTTATGGCTCACAAGCCTTCATCAGACAACTCTATGATCCATGATCTCATTGACATGGTTGATGACTTGGAATTTTCTGAAGGCTTTCCATTGGTGTTACACATTCGAAAAGATTGTGGATACTTGTCACAATCACATTCGCGGAGAATCACCGCAACCAAAATGGTATTGTGGCGGTTTCATGATCCCACTAATGATAAGTTGTATATATTATTCAAATAACTTGAATGTTTTCGAACTTTTTTACGTTCTTATCATTATGTTTTAATGTTTCGGTTACTTCCATTCGAAACAACCCTTAGTTATGGCGGAAAGGGATGGTATGTTGATGTTATGATGCAGATCCATCATGCCCAAGAATGTGCAAGAAGATGGTTAAATCCAGTTTTAACCAGAAGTATGTAGATGTGATAAGGCAGATCGGAGATTCTAAGGTAACAATTACACAAGGGTATCAAGGGTCACAAAGGGTAATAATTGTTATTTTTTTATTGTCAGGACCATTGTACATGTACGACCCTTGTACCTCTTCGACCTTTGGACCCCCCGACCCTTTACGCTTTATTATTTAAAAATAAAAATCATTTCGAAATAATATGAATAAATTTTAAAAAATAACAATGTACCAAGTTACATCTTCCGTTCCCAAAAAATAAAATTATTTACAAATAATATGATAAAATTTTAAACATAATAATTTATCAAGTTATTTACAAATAAATATGACTCAAATATGTGCGACCCTTGTACTTCTGCGACATGTTTTGCTTGTTCTGATATGAAAACAAATTCTAAAAACAATAACATTAATTTATTATTTAAAAATACATTTCTTACAAATAATATGAATAAAATTTAAAAAAAATAATTTATCAAGTTATTTACAAATAAATAACACAAATCTCTGCGACCCTTGTAGGTCTGCGACCGTTGTACTCCTGTGACCCTTGTCCCTCGCAACCCTTGGATCCGTTCGACCCTTGTCCCTCTATGACCCTTGTTACAATAATAGTAAATGCACAAAAACACTGATACTAATAATAATACTAACAACTGAATAATAGTAAAAACTAATCAAATACAAAATGAAGTTCAACATCAAATAAAGTTCAAGTTAAAAGGAGGTTCAAAGAAATCAAAATACAACTCAAATCAAACTATGTTGTTGACAAAACGAAGCAGAAGTTCTGCTCCATTGGAGAACAGTTCTACTATGAGGGAACAACCCACGTTCAGTCCATTTTCTTGACAAAACATTCTCCAACCCCCTGATGAAGGCGCCACCACGATTCAAGGGCCTTAAAGATGCTGACCACGATCTTCTGAAATCGAGGAACATCAGTATGTTACATCGTCTACTACAAATATTGTTCTCCCTCGCAAACCCTATCAGAAGTTTCTGCAACATCACCCAAGTTACATCAGTTTAAATGAATTAAAGTCGAATAAATAACCAAATTATATATGATGAATTGCTTTGAGGTGACATACCAATGCATCTACGGCCAGATTTGAACGAGTGACTGGTATCGTGAAAAACCTCTGAACAGGAGTGGCCATGGTGACGTTAAATACCATGTCACCTTCGTGAAGGAAAAGTACGCAATCCCCAATACGAAAGTTTTGGTCCTTGGAGAAATATTTCCATCCATTAGTGAATCTGGAGCCATCCAACTTGACTTCCCATGTTATGTTAGACGCATTCGATTTAAGCATTGTCGTGTTCTTATCCCTTCTTTTCCCATAAATATACTCATCGAAGAAGATCTTCGGAATGTCTTGTAAAAAAACAAAAAACAAAGTCAAATATTTACATTCTCTACATGTAACATACTGACAGAGAGATAGATGACAAAGATTACAAGGTAGTTCTCTAGATAGCGCGGAAGAATATCTTGAAAGAAATAGGGGAAATGTGGCATTTTTGGAAAATATGGATGGAAGATGATGAGAGTTAGAGAAAGAGGGTGACGTTATTTCAAAAAAGAAACCTCTAGAATTCGAAATGATATGAGCCTAGCATCGAATCGACGTTAGATGGAATTCGAAAAGACATGACCACACGGTTATGTTTTTTCAAATTTTGGTGAAAAGTTCGGCGGGAATTTTGGTGAAAATGATACATTTACAACGCCGCATGGGACACATATATTGATCAATAAATGCGAAGACGACTAATTTACGAGCTTATAATGATAAAATGTCAAAAACCAATCAAAATAATACATTTAAAACGTTAAACTAATTAATGCCAGTTGAGGGTCACATGGGTCGCTTGGTCGCATATATGGATCAATAAATGCGAACTCGACGAACTTATGAGTTTATAATGATAAAATGTCAAAAATCAATCAAAACAATACATTTACAACGTCAAACTAATTAATGACAATTGAGGGTCGCATTGGTCGCATATAGGGATCAATAGATGCGAACTCGATGAATTTATGGGTTTATAATGAGAAAGTGACAAAAACCAATCAAAACAATACATTTACAATGTCAATCAATGGCTAAAATAGATTATGACCCATGTGCCTCAAGTTGTGTATAACCAATGCCTCTGTTTCTAAAGTGATAATAGTGTTTTAAGAACTCGTCGGATGAGTTTGAGAAAATTTTAAAAAATACATTTAACATTTTTTTCAAATTTCGATATTATTTATATTATTGTTTATATTGAATCTAAATTAGACATATAGAACTAAAATATATTGATAATGGCATATTGATAATGACAAGGTTCACATGGATCGATTGGTCGCATATATGGATCAATAGATGCGAACTCGATGAATTTACGGGTTTAAAATAATAAAATGTAAAACCCAATAAAAAAAATACATTTTCAACGTCAAAATAATGAATTCTAATTGAGGCTCGCATGGGTCTCTTGGCCGCATTTATGGATCAATAGATGTGAACTCGAAAATTTTACGGGTTTATAATGATAAAATGACAAAAACCAATCAAAACACTGCATTTCCAGTCTTCTGCTTTTTTCTTGTTTGGTATTGAAGTCTAGAGTTATCTCCTGCCATGTACTTCGTCTTCCAGTCACATTTCAAGAATGGCCCAACACCGTCACCTAGGTCACCCTCGTAACCCGTCTGTGACTGCATAGAGACCGAGTCCACCGATTACCAAGACCTTGAGTAACACATAGATGGCAGGATACCTTGCGTCGACCATGTCACCTGCGTCACGCAGGTCACAAAGGTCAAAAATATTTTTCATAGAAATTGGGTTAGATACGCATACTAAGAGAAGAGTCGTAGACGTTAACTTATAGACATGGGTCAGAAGGGTCACATAGGTCAGAAGGATCACATGGTCGAAAGATAGGAGTCTGACAGCAAAACGACAAGTCACATGGGTCGGAAGGGTCACATTGGTCGAAAGACAGGAGTCTTACTACAAAACGACAAGTCACATGGGTCGAAAGGGTCACATGGTTCAGAAGACAGGAGTTTGCCAGCAAAACGACAAGTCGCATAAGTCGCATGGGTCGCATGAGTTACACATGGATCATATGTGTTCGCATTGGGTCGCATGAGTCAGATGGGTTCCCATTTAAACTTGATTCTAACTTAATCCAATTGAGGGTAGCATACGGGGTCATATTGGGTCGCATGAGTGGGATAGGTTCCCGTTTAAACTTGATTCTAATTTAATCCAATTGAGGGTTGCATATTGGATTTCATGTAATTGTGATTGATTGTTTGAATATAGATTTCACACGTTTTCAACATTTAAATATGGATTTATTTATAATGATTGACAAAGACCACATAAGGTCTTAAAGGTCACAAAGGTTACAAAAAAGGAAAGAAAAAAGTTGAAAAGGCGAAAAAAAAGGTTACATAAGGTCTCAAAGGTCACAAAGGTAAAATTTGTCGAGTTTAGAGACACATCGGAGCCCTCCCCCGTAAAGAGAGTCGTGTGTGACTTAACGCCTTCTCTAAGTTGACCTCCAACCGTGATCTTAGATACCGCGGATACAACACGATGTCTCACTCTGCCGATTACAAGACCTTATGTGATGCAGATACCACACAAATGTCCTCCATCCACATTGTGAGTACTTGTGTGTATCTGCATAGAGACCGAGTCCGACGATTACCAAGACCTTCAGTAACACATAGACAACATGGTGCCATGCATCCACCATGTGACCTTCGTGACGAAAGTCACAAAGGTAACAAAGATGTTTAAGAGAATTTAGGGTTAGAGACTTAGACGAAGAGAGGAGAGAGATAGGATTCTCCCGATTCATTCTCAGAGGAGAGAGATAGAAATGGGTGTGATGGTGAGACTTAGAGAATTCGATGAACCTTTTAATATGGGGTAATAGAGATGTGTCGAAATGGTCTTGAGTGTGGCATTGGTAAAATAAAAATCATAGCTTGCACTGGAAAAGCCAGTAGTCTCACATCAGTAGCCATTAGTACGATACTCCATGAAAAAGACTTTCACGATTCATATAGCTTGCATTGGAAAAGCCAGTAGCCTGACATCGAAAAGACTAGTCGCAAGGGTCGTAATGGTCACATGGGTCGCAAGGGTCGCAATGGTCGCATGGGTTAGAAAGGTCGAAATGGTCGCAAGGGTTGCAATGGTCGCAACGGTCGCAATGTCCGTAAGGGTCGCATGTGTCGAATTATAATGAAGAATTTGTCAAATAATAATGATGAAAGTCACAAAAGGTTTAATCAAAATAATAAAAATAATATAATATTACACACTAACAAACCTTTCATTTTTTGAAGTCCACGTTGTCTCGGTTGTCACGTTCCAAACACTGTCAATGATGCTGGCATTTGAAGATAGGGTTTGTCTCAATGAAGATGGGGTTTGTCTCGACAAAGATGTGGTATTTCTTCGAGCCTCACTGGGTCCATGATAACGATTCTCTTTAGGCCTCCCGCTTTGCCTTTTTCCAGCCAGCATTGGAGGTAGAACCGTAACTTCAGAATATTGAGGAGGAATATCCCAATAACTACAATCAAGAACTGGATACACGGTTTCTCGGTAAGTCAAACGCCATGTCTCCCGAATGTATAATGTTGAACATAGTTCTGCTATCTTGTGACCTTTACCAACCTTATGTGCTACCCCCATTGTGTGACTGCATGAATACTTATCCACCTCAAACATTTTGCAATCGCGCGTTCTTTTTTGAAGACTCACTACAAATCTTCTAACGTCTCATTTCTCACCTCATACTCATCACTCAAACTGTTCGATTCAATAACATCATACTTGGATGCCTGTCCAAACTGTTCATGTAACGTTATCTCAAGTAAGGTGTTAACTTTTAAGAATCATCACCGGTAGCTACTTCCAGCCTATACCTATTGAACCATTCCATTTTTTTTTCTCAAACAAATATCTAAAAGCCCTAGGATCGAAAACGTTTTTGGCTTCTTCATCGTTGAAGTTATTGACTCGGCACCATTACTGGTTAATAATTTGTACCTTTCCCTCTTAAATTGGCATCTTGCTCACTTAACGAGATCAAGTTCCTCTTTCTCCAAATACTTTGCAACATTAGGATACCTGTGTAAAGGTAACAAAGGTCAAAACAGTTACAAGGGTAGCAGAGGTACAAGGGTTGCAAATGGGTACAAGGGTCGCAGAGGTACACGGGTCGCAGAGGTACACGGGTCGCAGAGGCTTAAGGGTCAGAGAGGGGTAGAAGGGTCGCAGAGGTACACGGGTCACAGAGGTACAAGGGTCGCAAAGGCTTAAGGTTCGCAGAGGGGTAGAAGGGTCGCAGAGATACAAGGGTCGTAGGGGATCATAGGGTCGTAGGGGTACAAGGGTCGCAGAGGTACAAGGGTCGCAGGGGGTCAAAGGGTCGCAGGGGTACATGGGTCGCAGAGGTACAAGGGTCACAAAGGGGTATAAGGGTCGCAGTGGTCAAAGGGTCGCAGGGGTACAAGGGTCGTAGATGTGTAAAAGGGTCGAAGAGGTCCAAGGGTCGCAGAGGCACAAGGGTCGTAGAGGCACAAGGGTCGCAAAAGGGTACAAGGGTCGCAGAGGTACAAGAGTCGTAGAGGGGTACAACGGTCACAAAAGTCACAAAAGTCATTTTTCTACCTGACCTTCAAATTATTCAATAGCACTTCAATTTCGTTCACTATGTATGCTGCTACACATTTGAAGAATACTTTTGCCACAATATCACCCTTTGAAGTTTTTCTACCATGGCCTTTATTGAAGTAGCTCTTTATATTTTGCGATATATGACGCGCACAAAAACCATGATCAGCTTCTTTATACACTTGTTTAACTAGTTTGATCAAGCTTTTATGGCGATCAGATATCACAACGATATAACATCTGTCCGGAATCACCTCTTTCAACCTTGACATAAACATGTCCATGATTCTTCCTTCTCTCTGTCAACTATTCCCCATGCAATAGGATATTGGTGATGATCACCATCTTGCGCGGTCACCACAATCAATGCTCCTTTGTACACTCCTATCAGAAATGTTGCATCCACAGCAACCACTTTACGAATGTATTTCCATCCTCTTATAGCCACTCCAACAGCCATAAAAAGTTATTTGAGGCTTTTCCCATTACTCTCGAGCTGAAGATTTGCGACAGATCCGGGATTTCTTTCAGTAAACATATGCAACCACCCTGGAAACCTTCTACAATGTTCAAAGTCATCATCATGAATCTCCTTTTGAGCACTGCATTTGCCTCTTAATGCCATCAGATATGATACATTGGCACCATACTATGCTTTTACACGAGCAATCAATTCTTTTACTGGAGGTGTTTCATATTTCCCGCCATATTCCTCATTAAAATAATCCTTAACCAATTGCATTGTACCCTTTGTAGCTTCGATCGGTTTAGATACAGGTGAACAGTTATGAATAGGATGGTGTGTTCTCACACTAAACCGTTTGGAATTCGGGATTGCTAGCACGCGTAATTTCGATTTATAACCACTTCCAGCATATTTGCATCGTACTTCCCACAGTTTCGAATCAGATATCAATCTTGTATATCTAAAACAAGGTTCAATTGTACCCTTCCTTACAAATACTTGTACACCCTTCTTTCTATCAAACTCTTGTCCAATTTTAGAATGCAATCCATCTTCGAACTCGAAGATATTATTTTCATTGTCTGCCTTGTCGTGAACTACCATTTCCAAGTTGTTCTCACCATCACCATCCTTATACTCTGTTGGCACATTTGAATCAACTTTATTACTTCCACAAAAAACCTCATCAACTACCACATTCATGGCACACCCACCATCTTCTCTTAACCCATTTGTATGTTCACTATTAGAATTATCTGAATCAAAAATATTTATTGTTTTCCTCGGATTATTCCCAACTCTACTTTTATTATTTGGACCTACAATAAAACAGTGACCATAATCTACAACACCTCAATCCTCACCTTCTTTAGCAATGCTTCCAAAATCAGGAATTAGAGACTCAACTTCCCTCTCAATTTCGATTTCACACTTCACACTTGTCGATTCTATTTCCACATACAATAGTGGTCGAATTCCTCTTATGCGATCGAACATATAACAAATAAGATGCTTGTCATTAATTATATATGTTGGCTTCCTATTTTCACAAATATTGGGCAAATAATTTAACTTCAACTTCGTTGTATTATTTCCCACCATCATCTCTACGCTTAACTCATCAATTAGTTACTGGTATGTCAGACTAACCGAATGAAAATAGAAAAATACTCTCTGGTTTTCCTGAACTCTACCAATCCATTCAGATTCTCCATTTGGGTATTTTTCCCATTTACCATCATACAAAAAATAAATCGGTGTGATTTTCTCATCCACCGAATCCATTACACCTGTAACAAAAATATAAAAAGAGGGTAAATTCTGTGACCCACTGCGACCATGCGACTCGATGAGACTCTGTGACCCAGTGCGACTGTGCGACCCTTGGACCCCTTTACGACCCTTGAACCTCTGCGACCCTTTGACCCCTCTACGACCTTGTACCCCCTGTGACCCTTTGACCCCTATGCGACCCTTGTACCTTTGCAACCCTTGTACCTCTACGACCCTTATGCCTCTGCGACTCTTGTACCCATGCGACCCTTTGGCCCATGCGACCCTTTGACCCCTTTGCGACCCTTGTACCTCTACGGTCCTTGTACCACTAAGACCTTTTGACCCTTGCGACCCTTTGACCTTTGATCCCTTTGACCCCGCAATGAGACTATAACACCTAGTGCGACCGTGCGACTCGATGAGACTATGTGACCGAGTGCGTATCGATAAGAATGTCACTCATTGCGATCATTTGACGTCTAATAAATATGACTCGTTTAGACTACATCAATATAAGACTCGTTTTTAAAAAGGGAGAATCGAATCTATACATATTACTCACAAGGGAATCAAGAGAAACACGAAAAACTCACTATACATACCTTGTTTTTTTTCGGAACGTGCTTAATTGCAAGGTTTTTTGTTGACAACAAATGATTTCAACCTATTGGCAGCGAATCTAATGCCGATTTCAAGTTACATGCGACGACTTTGATGCCGATTTCAAGCTACTCGCACTGAAACTTATGTTGTGTGGGAGAACAGTAATTTTCGCGCCACAGGAGAGAAAAATAGAGGTGCTTTGGAGGAGAGAGAAAATTTATTGACTAATTAAAGGACAAGGATAACATGAGGTTATCAATATTTTAAGGGTAGATTTGAAGTTGAAACTTTTTTCTGGGGGGAGGTAGGCTTGAAGTCAAAATAGCGTTTGAAGGGTATTTTTGAAGTTACTCCATTCATAACTAATATATAGAATTGAGACGTCATTAGCGTAGTATGTACAACAAACGAATTGTAAGAAAAATGGATGTGTTCATTTGTGAAAATAGAGGAAAATAGGTGAAGAACCATGGATGTAATTTTTTAATGTATACTTTTTGTTATATTTTAGGCTCGGTTTTCTCCTTTTATAGCTAGTAAGAGAGGAATAATTACAATAACATTAAGGTAAAACTGTTGTAACAGTTAATATATTGATCTCTAACTAATTGTATTCTCTTCTATTATTGAAAGGGAATTTGTTGCATAGATGTTCCTTTATCTTTGTTTTGTTGATAGGTGTCTTGTAAGGTTGGAAGAGATAGCAATGAGAGAGGCGGGAAGGCTATAGTGGTGAGATGTTGCAACTAGCTTAGAACACTCATGTAGTATGAAGAGGGGTCACTGCCTTAATCTTGAATTCTTGAATTGTAGAATGCTAGAGGCCCGTAGAATCACTGCCTTTGTTGCATGATATGTTGTTCTATGTAATCTTGACATTCCATCAATAAATAAACTTTAAATCTTCTTTGTCCCTCTCCTTCGGTGGTAGGGGCCCCACCTCAAACTTGAAATGGTTGAAGACCTAATTTCAAGTTTAATTCGTAAGGATAAAAACATGGATTTATACAGTGGTTTAGTAAAAATATCTTCTACTTGAAATTTTGAGGATAAATGTTGGTAATAATGGATCCGAGAACAACCTTTTCATGAAAAAATGGTAATAAAGTTAAATGTGTTGACTTATGGATTGGTATAGAGGAAGACAACAGAAAGATGGTCACAATGGAGAATAATAGGTGTTGGAAGAATGCAAGGTCTCTGAGAATAAAAGAGATCCAAGTCAATTGTGCAGTGAATATGAGTTGGATCCTCATATTATTGATTATTAAGGTTGAGCTATATTGTCTGATGGACAGAAGAGTGGGGAGAGGCTTGCACTCTTGCATGTTGGCTCTAACTAATAGTTCCTTTGTATATTTGAACTGACATAGAAACAATCCATAAGAGTGAAATATTGTCTGAACTCCCAAGGAATAATGAAGTTGTCCAAGATGCTTCGTTGAGAATCTTGAACTCAGAGTAGTAACAAAAGAGTGCAATAGTGTGAAAGAGCTTCCAGTATAAGAAGAATATCATCCATGTAAAGTAGAATGACCAATGTGTTATTTCCTCTCCTGAAAACAACGAGAGATGGATCAAATAAACTACAGATGAATCCAAATGTATCAAAAATTTGTTGAATTTATTGAACCAGGCCCTCGAGGAATGTTTTAATCCATAGAGTGCCTTCTTGAGAAGATACACATGATCAAGGAAATCCTTGCTTACAAAGCCAAGTGGTTGAGTTATGTAAACTTGTTCTTGAAGATCTCCATGCAAGAACGCATTACTCACATCAAGTTGACATCTCATTTATTTACTAAAGCAACTAACAACACAATCTCAATGGTGGCTTTTTTTACAACTAGGCTATAGGTCTTTGTATAGAAAATATCCTCTCCTTGGTGAAATCCGAGCTTCTAAACATGTATTTAGTTTATTTAGAGAACCATAAGATTTTAGCTTAGTTTTGTATACCCATTTGCATCCCAATTCATTTATGTTAGTTGTGGGGATACCATAGTCCAGATTTTATTTCTCTAGAGTGTAGTAATCTGTTCGTCCATCGCAAGGAACCAGCTGGAGTTCTTAATAGCAGAAGATGTAGTTCTTGGTATACTATGGATGTAATGAACTGTATAAGGGCATACTTTGGATTTGGTTTGGTAACCTTTGCCTTTCTGGGGGTAACCATTGGATGGGAAGATGAAATAGAGTTAACATGAGGCAATTGAATTGGAGAAAACTCAGAATTATGATCTGTAACTGATGTAACAGTGGAAGTATAATGTGGACTGACATTTGGTTAACTCAGAATTGTAATCTATAACTGATGTAACAGTGGAAGTATAATGTGGACTGACATTTGGTGCAACAGAAAAAATCTCAGGATCCAACTAAAATAAATTTGGAGATGTCAAATGCACGAATGGAGTGGATTGTGTTGTAGAAGGGAAACCTTTTCCAAGAGCTTAGTAGTTTCATTAAATTAGTTGGATTGCACTAAGCATAAATATTTTGAAAGGGGAAGTTATTTACATCAATTATGGTATGTTAAGTAATTTAAACTATCCCAGTTGAAGGATGATGGTCGGAATCAGAGTTTTATTATTTCCAAGACCATTCTACCGCAAGTATACGGTTCTTGTAGTACAAGGGTCGAACTCTGGGGCCTAGTGCAGCGTTAGAACTAAGATGTCACGAGAAGAAGATCGATCAATAGATGATTAATGAACTAGAAAATAAAGATAAATAAGGATAACGAAGCTAGACTAGGCAGTAAGGAGTATCATGGGTGTCTGGAGTACCGGAACATGCAATGGAAGTTTCTATGGATCATGAAATCGGTTTATATCAATCGATAGGGAACTAATATCTAATCCTCTACCTAGGAAATCAACGTCACTCATCTCCCGATGTAGCGCGGAACGTCTAGACGCGTTAAGAACAATAGAGAATTCAACCTCTAATGCTAGAAATGAGTCTCCCAAGCCTAAATCTTCTAGCTAGGAAATCAACGTCACTCATATCCCTATATAGCGCGGAACTTCTAGATGCATGAAGAACAATGGGGAACTCGACCTCTAATGTTGGATGGGAACTCGACCTCTATGAACGGAAATAACTCTTCCAAGCCTAAATCCTATATCTAAGATATAAACATACTCACCTCCCGATGCAGTAGATCTATACTTAGATACATGATGAACAATGGTAATTCTACCTCGATTATTACCGTTCCTAAATAGACTAACCGATTGGCCAGATTATAATTAATCTCATTCATTCAAAGGTTCATTCATGAGACTCAAGCCTAACTCTCCCAAGTCTAGACGAATCTCTAATATCTCTCAAACGTGTCTAATCACAGTAGAATAGATCTAGTCTTATTCAAGCATGAAATCAACAACGTATGAAGGCATTACGCACAAATCTATAACCTATCGAACCATTCAATTGAACAAAATCGAAATCAAGCATTAATAAATCAAACTATCCATTACAATGGCATCCCTAACCCATAACAACATATCTACTAGGAATAAATAGAGAAGCAAACAAAAACGAAGTAAGTGTTCATCTCCCCTAGCATCACGAGCGTTGGCTTCGGATGAATCCTTTGGATGCCCAAAGTCTTCAACCAGTGTGCTCTCCTCTTTTTTGTGTGTCTTTAGGTGTCTCCTCTGGTCTGTGCTTCGTCCCCTTGCCCTAGATGGCTTCTTTTCCCTTTAATTGCCCGTTCAAACTTTCAAACTAGGTTGTGCGGATTAGGCGGCCCGCGCGGGTACAACATGTACCCGATCGTGCATAAGGTAGCCAGAGCGTGCACAATAATTAGCCCGAGCGGGCTTGCTTTCCTGACCATATGGTCTACCAGCCCGAGTCGAGCATGGTTTTGTGGATTTTCAGTCTTAATTGCAAAAGTGTAGCCCGAGCGGGTCCTCTCCATGCCCGAGCGTGTAGTCTCTATTTTGCTGTTTCCGCTCCTTTCGCTCGGTTCTTGAGTGTTCCATTTGGATATGTGGCCGTGCACATGTTGTATCTTGTCACTCAATCACGTTTACGGGGTGGAATTGCCGTAATCACTCGTGTTTCGCTTCATGTCTTCGTTTCCTATACAAAACACGAAATGGTAGATGAAATCCTCGAATAAACTCAATAAGTCGGTAAAGTCCAAGAAATCTAATCAAAACTAAACCTAAGAATCATGTAAATAGTACGACGGATTATATTTTATCAAACTCCCCCAGACTTAACCTTTGCTCGTCCTCGAGCAAATCTATAGTCGAGTATAAGAAGAGTTAAACAACAATGGATACTAGCACAAATACTTTGAAGGGGTGGCCATCATGCAAAATAAGCCGTCACATTAACGCAAGCCTAAGCGTACCTAGTTCAGTCTTCTATCAACCGAAAGTCACGAGCCATGCAATCCTACCAATGACCTAAATCCATTTCATACCCCTAGACAACGTCCAAGCGATCTCCATACCAATTCTCCTAAGCTTGAGATATCATTAAACTCTTATTCTCGTTGTTATTCTCTTTTCTTTTCTTTTTTTTATAGATCCACGCTTGGTTTCTAGGACGTCGAAGTCGAAGAGGGATGGCTTTCTACTTAGACCCAGGCTGCCTATGGTACACTCATAAGGTCTTGTAACCTTAGCGGAGTGAAGAGCGGCGTCATTGAAGAACAATTTTCTCATTATATTTTTTCCAAAAAATATGCATCACTCTAACCCTTAGAACGTAGAATAGCGCCTCAACCCACCATTTAGACCCAAACCATGGATCTCGATGTACTCATATCAATGTAAATCTGAAATAGTTAGAAACGTATCCAAGGTAACAGCGGAGTATAAGCGCGTAGAACATAATAGTCCATGAACGGTAAATATATCAAACAAATCAAAGATAAACGGTATACACGGAGATATGGATACTTGGTACTGAAACCTAGGAGGTGAATGCAACTATAGATCATGGTTTCAAGCACAACTACTCGACTAATCGGTATCCAAAAGACTTCTTAGCAAACCTAGACTATTTTGTCACGATTCGACAAAGTCGCACAATAACGACTAACGCTCGAAAATTCATGCTAGGTATCCATCCGCTTATTCCTAAAAAAACAAAAAATCAACTTCTAATTATAATCATCTAATCCTAATCACATGCATGGTACTCGACGAGTACTCCCCCAGACTTGAATGAAACACCGTCTCGGTGTTCAAGACCTAAGAGAATCTCGCATACCAAACTACGGGAAAATAAGGGTTGGAACGTGTGCACCTTGCGTGTTTTGTTGTCCCGAGTTGGTGATGCGGCTGGACGTTGTATGCATCTCCTCCTCGAGGATGATATCGACTTCGAAAAACCTGTGAAAAATAAATTCACACAATCGAAAAGAGAAATACCAACCCACCGAATACATCAATGTGAAAAGAATAAGAATAGGTCCGAAAAAAAAATGAAATGTAAAAAAAAGTGCGAAAGTCGGGTTGCCTCCCAATAAGCGCTTGTTTAAGGTCGCGAGCTTGACCAAATGCTCTCCTCATCAAAATCGAGGTGGACGTCCTCGCCTTCGTGTACGATGCCTCCTGCGTCGTGTCCTTCGCTCGGGTATGCCACTCGAATTTGTCATTCGCTTTGCTAAATTAGCCAGCTCTCCCATGCTCTTCTCTTGCCCGATCATGTTGCTACTCAAGATTAGCGTTTTGTCGAGCTTGTCATTCTAAACGGTTGAGCGTACATTGCTGGTTTTGGCCGAAAATATTGCACAATTGGGATTCAGCCTATGATTGGTCGTGTTTTGCTTGTTAGTTTGTGTTGGCCGTTCGTGTGCTTCTTTACCTTGTGTTTCTTCCGAAGCTCTCGAAGGTTGTCTGTGCCCGTGGTCATCATCTTGATCCATATCTCTAGTCGTGGGATCCAATAAGTCACTCAAAACATCAACATTCATAGACTCTTCGAACACTTCATTTGCCAATTCGTCTATCACATCCACCGAGAACACGGACTCTACAAAAAGTGGTTGCTTGAGGTTCTTGATCAGCCCGAACTCTACAGTATCTTCCCCTATCTTCATCATTAGTTTACCACCCCTAACGTCGATGATGGCATTGGCAGTATTGAGGAATGGTCTCCCCAAAATGATCGTTATAAATTCATCTTCATTCATGTTCAAAACTACGAAGTCAACGGGGACATAGTAGTCGCCTACCTTGAGAGGTACATCCTCCACAATGCCTATCGGGTGTTTCACCGAACGGTCAGCCATATGTAAAACCATCTTCGTACTATCGGGTGTTTCACCGAACGGTCAGCCATATGTAAAACCATCTTCGTGGGTTGCATCTCTCCCAAATCAAGTTTCTTGTACAAAGCAAGCGGCATGAGGCTGACACTAGCCCCTAAGTCACATAGGGCTTTATGATTGAAAACGGTTCCAAGATTGCAAGGGATGACGAAGGTACCTGGGTCGGGTAATTTCTTTAGCATCCCATGTTGGATAACAACATGTGTCGCAACAGTGATCATCACTGTCTCATCTTCCACTCTACGCTTCTTGGTGAGTATATCTTTGAGGAACTTCGAGTAGGAAGGGATTTGTGTGATTGCCTCGTGAAGGGCATAGAAATTTCCATCTTCTTCAACCTTTCTGTGAATTTAGCAAATTGTGAATTGTCATTTAGTTTCATTTGCTGTGAGGGAAATAGAAGTGGAGGGCGTCTTGGTGGCGGTGCCACATACGGTTCTTCTTCATCCTCAACTTGTACTTCCTTGTGATGCTCTTGGTCACTAGGCTTCTTCGTTGAACTCTTTGAGCATTCTCCTCTCTCAAACTTCTGGGGTGTGACGTCTGCAAGTTCTGTCGCGCTTCTCAACATGACGGCATTGCAATGTTCACGGGGATTCGGCTCAGGCTTTCCCGGTAAAACTCCTTGTCGATTAGGAGCATTTTCTATAATTTTGCCACTTGGGTGTCTAGGATTTTTAAATGCATCTGTATTTCCGCCATTTGCCTCTTTGCTTCCTCTTGATATCGTCTTACAATATTCAGCTCAGCATTTATATCTTTTTGTCCGTGTAGAATATGAGCGAGCATAGACATGATCTCGGTGTTCCCCTCTTCTTGTTGCGGAAGTGGCGCTAGTGCTCCTCTCGGCTGATACCCGTGATACCCTTGCGTTCTAGGCTGAAAATTCTGGTGTTGTGGCTGATTCTGAAACGGCTTTGGCTAGTAGTTTCCTTGCAATGGATTCAAACCATTATCGGCGTTATTGTAGGACAGATTCGGATGATTCTTCCAGCACGGATTGTAGGTATTGGAATATGGATTATTGGCAACGTAATTCGCTTCTGCATCATACTTGAATCCGTGAGCATCAGGAGACGCTTGATGCATGGTTACCAATTGTAACTTCAACTCGGCAAGCGCTCCAAATGCAAGCACCTCGCTGTCTGATCCCTTAGCTAGACTGCGGCGATTAAATTCCCTCGACATAATATTTCTTCCCTCGGCCATCTTCTCAAACTTGGCCTCAATAGCGGTGAACGGGAGGTCATGTAGACAACCTCCACAAGCTGCGTTCAACCATTCTTGAACTTCATCACGAAGACCCTCAATGAAAGTGGCGATGATGTATCTTTTATCCATCCCGTGGTGTGGGAATTAGCGTTGATATCCTTTAAATCGCAGTCACGCCTCTGGAAGACTCTCTTTATCCTCTTGTTCAAATGAATTAATCTTATTCTTCCATAGTTGCGTCTTGTGGGGTGAGAAAAATCGCATCATGAAGCGTTCTTCGAGCTGGCTCCACGTATGAATAGAATTTGGGGTAGCGTGTAGAGCCACTCATGTGCATGCTCCCTAACTGAGAATGGGAAGGCAAGTAACATAATCGCTTCATCATTTATTCCGGGGTAAGCTTTCATGTTCGAACACATCATCCTGAACTGAGTGAGATGCTGATTCGGATCATCCGTAGATCGTCCCCTAAATGGCGATTGACTCAACATCTGAATGAAGGCCGGATGTAACTCAAATCTATTCCCGTCTATCTCGGGCCTTCGAATGCAGCAGAGAAGCTGCGTGTGTTTAGGCGCTGTGTACGGCCCGTAGGTTTCCGGTGCTTCCTCCTGTGTCATCTCTTCTTCACTAGAAAAATCTGTTTCTCGCTCACTTGACGTTTTCTCTATATTCTCAGAACCACTATGCCTCGCTTTTTGTTATTTCTTTAATGCTCGCGTAGTCTTGTCAATATCGGGATTGAAGAGGAGTTCTTTGCGTCTTGAGCTCCTGGACATGTACCAAATGATCTGCACATAGGAAAGCAACAAACAATAGATCAGCTCGGAAGTGATGTAATGACTCAAAATAAAAGAAAAATGCAAAAAACAAAAACAAACAAAAGACTCGAAAAGGACTGGATCTCGACTCAACGAAACCCTAATTCTAAAAACCGTGACTAGTCACCAGCAACGGTGCCAAAAACTTGATGGTCGGAATCAGAGTTTTAATATTTTCAAGACCACTCTACCGAAAGTATACGGTTCGTGTAGTACAAGGTTCGAACTCTGGGGACTAGTGCAGCGTTAGAACTAAGATGTCACGAGAAGAAGATCGATCAATAGATGATTATTGAACTAGAAAATAAAGATAAATAAGGACAACAAAGCTACACTAGGCAGTGAGGAGTATCATGGGTGTCGGGAGTACCGGAACATGCAATGGAAGTTTCTATGGATCATGAAATCGGTTTGTATCAATCAATGGGGAACTAATATCTAATCCTCTACCTAGGAAATCAACGTCACTCATTTACCGATGTAGCGCGGAACGTCTAGACGCGTTAAGAACAATAGAGAATTCAACCTCTAATGCTAGAAATGACTCTCCCAAGCCTAAATCTTCAATCTAGGAAATCAATGTCACTCATATCCCTATGTAGCGCGGAACTTCTAGATGCATGAAGAACAATGGGGAACTCGACCTCTAATGTCGAATGGGAACTCGACCTCTATAAACGGAAATGACTCTCCCAAGCCTAAATCCTCTATTTAGGATATAAACATACTCACCTCCAGATGCAGTAGATCTATACTTAGATGCATGACGAACAATGGGAATTCTACCACAATTATTACCGTTCCTAAATAGATTAGCCAATTGGCCAGATTCTCATTAATCTAATTCATTCGAAGGTTCATTCATGAGACTCAAGCCTAACTCTCCCAAGTCTAGGCGAATCTCTAATATCCCTCAAACGTGTCTAATCACAGTAGAATAGATCTAGTCTTATTCAAGCATGAAATCAACAACGTATGAAGGCATTACTCACAAATCTATAACCTATCAAATCATTCAATTGAACAAAACCGAAATCAAGCATTAATAAATCAAACTATCCATTACAATGGCATCCCTAACCATGACAGCATATCTACTCAGAATACATAGAGAAGCAAACAAAAACGAAGTAAGTGATCATCTCCCCTATCATCCCGAGCGTTGGCTTCGGATGAATCCTTTGGATGCCCAAAGTCTTCAACCGGTGTTCTCTCCTGTTTCTTGTGTGTCTCTAGGTGTCTCCTCTGGTCTGTGCTTCGTCCCCTTGCCCTAGATGGCTTCTTTTCCCTTTAATTGCCCGTTCAAACTTTCAAACTAGGTTGTTGCGGATTAGGCGGCCCGCGCGGGTACAACATGTACCCGGTCGTGCAGAAGGCAGCCCGCCCAACCATGTGGTCTACCAGCCCGAGTCGGGCATGGTTCTGGGGATTTTCAGTCTTAATTGCAGAAGTGTAGCCCGAGCGTGTCCTCTCCATGCCCGAGCGGTGTAGTCTCTATTTTGTTGTTTCCGCTGCTTTCGCTCGGTGCTTGAGTGTTCCATTTGGATCTGTGGCCGTGCACATGTTGTATATGGTCATTCAATCACGTTTACGAGGTGGAATTACCGTAATCACTTGTGTTTCACTTCATGTCTTCGTTTCATATACAAAACACGAAATGGTAGATGAAATCCTCGAATAAACTCAATAAGTCGGTAAAGTCCAAGAAATCTAATCAAAACTAAACCTAAGAATCATGTAAATACTATGACCAATTACATGTTATCAAAGGATTAAACATCTATAGCCTTTTTATTACTCGTTGTATCCTAAGAATACGTAATGCAAAGAGTGTGGTTCTATCTTGTAAGTTTCATATGGTTAGAGGTATGGGTAACATGAACAACCAAACACTTGGAGTGCCACATATATTATGGGCTAGAGCCATGTGTAACAGAATAGGGGCTATCATTGTTGGGTAAAGCAGATCTTGGTAGAATGTTGGATAGGAAATTGGTTGTAAAGAGAGTTTCAACCCAAAACTGCAGAGGAACTTGAGAATGGAATAGCATAGTCATCCCCATTTCAACTAAATGCATGTGTTTTAATTCGGGCAATGCCTCTTTGCTAAGGGGTTATGGATAAGATATATGAATTGTAATTCCATAATCAGCTAAATGGTGAAAAAAGTGTTTGTTTGTAAATTCGTCACCTCCATCACATGGAAATATCTTGAATTTCCTGTTAAGTTGATTATTAATTATCTTATTAAGAAGGTAGAGAATCTTGAGTATTGATCAATAAAGATAACATAAAACTTAAAGTTTTGAGGATATGACACACCTACGAAGAACGAACGAGTGTTGGATATTATGCACCAACAATTATAGGATATGACACACTAACAATGGAGAAATTCTCAAAGAGAAATTCAAAATTCAAATTGAAAACCCAGGGTTAAGTTTTACAAGGCATGGTCGACCATATGAATGAGAAGAAGTCATGCAAGACTTCCATGATACAATAAATGCATGCAAGCCATGCAAGGCTTGTAACTTAAATGAATAAAAATTAAAAATTTAAAATAAAAATAAATGTTAGATAAAATACTTCGATACGATCGATGTATGAAGTCTCGGGTCAACAATTAGGGAAACGGAAGTTAGTCGTGGCCTCTTTAAAAACCCATTGTTGGAAAACCACGTGGGACAAAACCAACTGTGGGAAAAGAGCACACACAAAACACTTACCCTAATTGTTGATTGTTGCAATATATGCTTCGGCTTGTAGTATGACTCGAATGTTGGAACTTCCTTATGGACTCGAGCACTTGTCTTGAATTTGCACGACCGTGAGAATTCTGACGATAGCTTCCTTGAGCATCCTAGCTATAGCTCGAGTCACGGGACATGCTGGTATGGTTAATGCATCCTCCTCTCTAGCCCTAGCACGGGTAACGAGACCAGCGTCCTTCTTCTCTCCTTAGGATGGGTCGTGCCCGCCTTTCTCTCCTCTAGATGGGTTGCATCCTTTCCCTTCGATTCAGCACGGGTCGTGTCCTCCTCAGCACGGGTCGCGTCCTCTTTGCATGCCACGGCACGGGTTGCGTCCTCCTTTCTTGCCTTAGCTCAGGTCACAGGTCCTTCTTGTAATATTGAGGCATCCTCTTCATGCTCGGGATCCCCGACGCTGTCCATGATCATATCATCCCTCTCCTCTTAAAAATGATTTGTCCTCCAAATTGTTTGATCTGCGACAAAAGGCACCAAATCAGTAACATTAAAACTAGAATTCACATTACACTTACCTTGCAAGTCGAGTTGATTAGCATTGTTGCTGATTCTCTTGGTCACGGTGAAGGGTCTATCGATTCGGGGCATCAACCTTGATTTCCTCTCGTTCGGGAATCGCTCCTTCGTAAACAAATCCACACTTAGTCGTTGGGTTCGAAAATCATTCAGTTTCGTTCTTTTGTTTGCCTGCTTTGCATAGAGTTTTGTTTTCTCCTCTATCTTTTTCCTAGCTTTCTCGTGGATCTGTTGTACCACGTTAGCTCTGTTTTCTCCATCCAAACTAACTCGATCATTCGAAGGTAACAGCATTAGATCCAAAGGTGAGGCGGGGTTGAACACGTAAATGATTTCAAATAGGGAATATTTGGAAGCAGAATGTACAACATGATTATATGCAAATGCAGCATGTGGGAAACATTCTTCCCACGTTCTTATGTTATTTTTAACTATTGCACCAAGAGAGTTCCTAAGTTTTGATTAACTATCTCGGCTTGACCATCAGTTTGCAGAAGACACGTTGTGGAAAACAATAAATTTGTTCCTATATTAGAACGTTGTGGAAATGTGACATTTTAGAAAATCTATCAAAAATCACAAAGAATGAGTCATTTCCATTCTTAGCTCTAGGCAAAACAATCACGAAATCTATAGATATAACATTCCAAAGGTGAGTCGGGATAGGTAGAGGGGTATACAAAGTGTGAGGTTGAACTTTAGACGTAGCATGTTTGCACGTGACACATCTTTCGCAAATTTGATCAATGTATCTCTTTATGTGCAGCCAGTAGAAGTGATCTTCTAATATCTTAGTGTTCTTGCAATCCCAAAATGACCCATAAGACCACCTACATGAGTTTCTCTAACAAACAATTCTCGTATAGAACAGTTAGGCAAGCACAATCGGTCATCATAAAATAGAAAGTTGTTTTGCCTAAAGTAACGACCTGGTGCAAACTTTTCGCATGTTTTAAACATTTCTCCTAACTCCAAATCAGATGCATATATATCTTTAAGTTGTTCAAATCCTAGCAACTTAGAATATAAAGTAGTTAGTAGGGCATACCTTCAGGATGGGGCGGCCGCGACGATGTTTTCCTTACCTTGCTTGTACTGGAGTGATTCGTGGTCGGTATGTATATCGAACTCCTTTAGACAAAGGTAATGCTGCCACGTTTGCACTTCCCTAGTCTCCACCGGGTTGGTACTATAAGCTGGCAAATTTGGAAGTGCGACTCTAAGAATGAAGTCTATTTGATGTTTGATGCCGCGTATAGGAGGTTATCCCGTAGGGTTGTCTTCGGGAAAAACACCCTTATTAGTATGCATTAAACAAATGATCTCACTCGGCAGCACCGGTGCAAGGTTAGTCAAGCTCGAAAGAGTTTCCTTAAACACGAATAATAAAACCGATTGACCATAGTGAAGAGATTTCTTGATCTCACCCAATTTGACGCAAAAATTCGATGGCTTTATTACGCGTTCTTCCTTCTGTTTTAGGAGCATTTGATCTTTTTGCACTTCTCTTGACATCAAACGAATAAGAATCGTTTTCCTACCATTAAACTCAAAAGAATGCTAGTTAGTAGAACCGTCATATAATACCTTATGATCCGATTGCCGCGGACTATCAGGAAGGGTATGGCTCGCATCCTTGGGAAGAACATCACATAGGATCTTGTCCTCGTATATTCCAATGGTGATAGGCACGGCCACTTGGCTGGTCACGTTCATTTTGTCGTTCTCATGGAGCCATTGTAGTGTATAAGGCCTCGGGTGCTTCTTGACCTTTAACCCAAGTTCTTCTTCATACTCCTCGGTCGAAGATTCAGATTCCTTGTCCTCGGATTCAATCTCACCATCCTCACGAATAATCATAAATCTCTTGTTCATACATTCATCCGCAAAATGATCTACTCTGTGATACTTGAAGCACTTTATGTCTCGAGCTCTCGATGTAGTGGCCTCGGCTTTTCCTTTGTCTCTTTGAGCCGTTGGAACCACTTTTACCTCGTCTTTGGCTGTTGGGAAAAACTTGTCATTCCTAAGATAACTCGGCTTTTCCTCCCGTTGATGGCTGAATTTTCCAGCCCCAATGTTAGAACGAGAGTTCCTTTTGAGTTGTTGCTCTATTGGAATCGATTTGTGTGGCTCTCGGGGACAGTGATTCAGAGCATACTATTTGCGCATTATAGCTTTCATTTCCAGCCACACCTCTATAGGTTTCTCTCCATTACATCTCCTAGAAGTTACCAACTAATCCCACCAACTGAAAGTGTAATCGTAGAACTCCATTACAGCAACCCGAACCTTCTTGGTCTTGGTGTAGTGCTGGCAACCAAACACGAGTTCGATTTTCTTCTTCCATTCTAAATAAGCGTCCGGATCAGCCTTGCCGTGGAACAGAGGGATTTGAGTTTAAGACCCGCAAGGTCGTCCCTCGGGTCATCCCTACGTTCCCGCACCCCACAGCGTCGTCTTTGACTACTTCGAGAAGAGGATGAATTGCCTCGTTCGTAATAATTATTATCCTCTTCTTGCTGAGTTGGTGTGGTGTAAACACGAGTTATAAATATTCCTAGACCACTTCACCACAAGTATACGGATCGTGTAGTACCAGGGTCGATCTCTAGGGACTAAATCAGCTAAACTAAGGATAAAAGTAAACTAAGATGGAAAAGGATAAAGGGGATGTGATCCTAAATTCCTAAGACTAACCTAAATGGTGACAACGAAACTAGGTTGGGGATAAAGTCAGATATGGTGAACACTACGGGTGTACGGGATACCGGGAATTGCATAGATGAAACAACTAAGAATCATAGATCTATCAACTATTCTTGACAACGGGAAATTCATGCCCTAAGGTGAGGAGTGATTCTTCCGAGCCTAAACCTCCTAACCATGGATACGTGCAACCCTACCTTCCAGCAGTGATTAACCCGTACCATGGCAGCATTACGAACGCAATCATTATCCCTAAGATGACTAACCGACCGGTCAGATTCTACTTAGCCAATCTTAATCTACAACTTAACAGGTCCGGATTCATCCTTTAACCTTCCAGCCAAGTCTAAAATCCTATGTCGCTGAGCGGTCAGCACTAGAGTAGGAATGATAATGCTAAGCGTAGAACCATAAATCAAGAATAAATTAATAAAACTAAGCATTAACGCAAGTCATTGTTCATACAATACAAATCCGATATCCCTACCCGCAGTAAGGACTCTAAGGAATTCGATGCCTCGACCTTCCCTATCGTGTCACCGGTGCAAGGATTGATGCTTCTCTTCTTCTCCGACGCCTCCCGAGCCTTCCCA
>CM071864.1:40381148-40442453 GCA_036759665.1 Gynandropsis gynandra | reverse complement strand
ATTCTAAATCAAAACAATACATTTTACAAAGATTCTAAATCAAAACAATACATTTACAAATATTCTAAATCAAAACAATACATTTACAAATATTCTAAATCAAAATAATACATTTACAAAGATTCTAAATCAAAATAATACATTTACAAAGATTCTAAATCAAAACAATGTTGAGAAAAATGACCAACAACTCTTCCCTAGTCTCAAGGAGCCGACCTTTTTTAGGAGCCGACCTTTTTTCATGGATGGTGGTTACCGAGAGCTCACCTATAAAAGGCAACCGAGAGCTTAAGAAAAATCATCCAAAAAATAGTTCATTGAGGGTCGCATGGGTGCTTAATTATTTTTCCATCAAAACAATACATTTACAAAGTCAATCAAAGATTCTGCACGCATTCTATTTCCACTGGAGAAATAGTTCATTGAGGGTCACATGGGTCGCATGGATCGCATGAGTTCACTGGAGAAATATTACATTAGCAGAGAGTGACCCAACACCGTCACCTACAACATCTCCTGCCATGTATTTGGTCTTCTAGTGAACATTTGAAGAGTGACCCTATACCGTCACCTAAGTCACCCCCGCAACTCGTCAGTGACTGCATAGACCCTGAGTCCGTCGATTACCAAGACCTTGAGTAACACATAGACAGCACGATACCCTGCATCGACAATGGTGACTGCGCCACGTAGGTCACAAAGGTAAAAAAGATTTTTCATAGAAATATGGGTTAGATACGCATACTAAGAGAAGAGACGTAGACGTTAACTTATATACATGGGTCGGAAGGGTCACATGGGTCGGCAGACAGGAGTCTGACAGCAAAAGGACAAGTCACATGGGTCGGAAGAAAAGATTCGGACTGCAAAACGACAAGTCCATGGGTAGGAAGGGTCACATGGGTCGCATGGGTCACATTGGTGGCAAGACAGGAGTCTGACAGCAAAACGACAAGTCGCACCGAGTCGCATAGGTCGCATGAGTCGAACAAGGGTATTATGTGGTCGCATGAGTCGTCCATGGGTTACAAAGGTCAAAAAAGTTATTCTGATGATATTCTATGAGATATTCTGGATATTTTCTGATATCTTATTTAAATCAGAATTATTTTCGAAGATTGTATATTGATTCGACTTCTTTCATAATCTTACGAACAATAGATGCAAAATAAGACATTTTCAACGTTTAAATATTGATTACATAAGGTCTCAAAGGTTACAAAGGTCACAAGAGTTACATAAGGTTACATAAGGTCTCAAAGGTCACAAGAGTTACATAAGGTTACATAAGGTCTCAAAGGTCACAAGAGTTACATAAGGTTACATAAGGTCTCAAAGGTCACAAGAGTTACATAAGGTTACATAAGGTCTCAAAGGTCACACGGTTAAAAAAAGGAAAGAAAAAAGTTGAAGAAAAAGAAAAAGGAAGTTCGAGAAAGAAGAAGGCAAAGTTCGAGAAAAAAAAGGAAAGAAAAAAAGGTCAAATTTGCTGAAGATTAATGACTCTTTCACCGCAAGAAATGCTCCATTGACATTTCGGGCTTTGAGTCATGTACGGTGAGTTCCACGGTAGCAAATGACCTCCAACCGTGACCTTAGGTAACGCGGATAGAGCTTGATGCCTGAGTCCGCCGATTACCAAGACCTTGAGTAACACATAGACAGCACGATGCCCTGCGTCGACAATGGTGAATGCGCCACGCAGGTTACAAAGGGAAAAAAGATTTTTCATAGACATACGGGTTAGATAACAATACTAACAGAAGAAGGTCCAGTGTATTGGACCTTCTTGCGTCCCCTACCTACCAGCCAGTGTATTGGACCTTCATACACTAGAGATGATTTGGTGCTACAAATTGTTGTAGCTTTTCGGTTTTTCCTCCTCTATTTATAAACTCATATTCAACGAAAAATAAATGGACTCCGTTTTAACCAAGGTGCATGCATTAACCACATTAAAGAACCTTTTAATATAGGTCTTGAATGAATGAATGTATTGACCACATTAAAAAGCTTTGACCGCATGGATCGCAAGGGTCGCAAGGGTCGCATGGGTCGCAGGGTCGCATGGGTCGCAAGGGTGGCAAGGGTCGTATGAAGATCCAATACACTGGGAAGGTCGGAGACTCAAGAAGGTTGCGTCTCCTACCATCCCAGTATGTGACCTTAATGCTCAACACAAGAGATGATTTGTGTGATAGTGTATTAAGGTCCAATACACTGGGAAGGTCGAAGACTCAAGAAGGTCCAGTGTATTGGACCTTCTTGCGTCTCCTACCTTCCCAGTGTATGACCTTAATGCTACAACACAAGAGATGATTTGTGTGCTAGTGTATGAAGGTCCAATACACTGGACATGTCGGAGACACAAGAAGGTCCAGTGTATTGGACCTTCTTGCGTTCCCTACCGTCCAGTGTATTAGACCTTCTTGCGTCCCCTACCTACCAGTGTATTGGACCTTAATGACAACACAAGAGATGATTTGGTGCTACAAATTGTTGTAGCTTTTCGATTTTTCCTCCTCTATTTATAAACTCATATTCAACAAAAAATAAATGAACTCCGTTTTAACCAAGGTGCATGCATTGACCACATTAAAGAACCTTTTAATATAGGTCTTGAATGAATGAATGTATTAATCGCAAGGGTCGCATGGATCGCAAGGGTCAAATGGGTCGCAAGGGTCGTATGAGGCTCTGTGACCCTTGTACCAAATATTAAAAAAAAAAAACAATGTACCAAATATTAAAAAAAAAAATGTACCAAATGTTCACATCTACCAGTCCAAAAAAAACAATGTACCAAATATCAAGTTAGTCTTCTTCGGGTTCAATGGTACGTTCTCCATTACTATATATATCAGCCGCCATCTTCTCACGCATGGAAGTAACATTGTCGTCGCAAATTAAGCGAAACATATTCTCCTTTAATAACGAGGCTTCTACGAATTTATAGGCGAAAACACCACAGTCATTCCCGCTTTGGTTCTGTGGCTGATCATCATAATACACATACCTCCATTCATCTTCTCCGGAAGCCAAAGAAGGAAACCCTCCGAGAATGAGCGTCTTGGGGACAGCTTTTCTTATCCTCTCAATCACCGGATCGATATGTGTTTCCTTAAGGCTCATCCTGCAGTCGTATACCGTGATGCATCGGGTTTTGAAATCCGCTTTGATGGCTACCCAATGACATCCTACCCATCGATTATTTTTCGATGGAATGTTTAGAAACGAGACAAAATCTTCATAATCACTAATTGGTGGCTTGGCGTTCAAGAACTGACTAAGCTTTTCCGGCAAAGTTTCCATATCCTCGTACGTCCACATCGAGAGCGTCTGCATGAAAGCAACAGGACAAACGTAATAATTCTGATACGCGCTGGGATCCGATGCCAAGCGAGAAGACAGCTCCATCCACGCCTCATCCCATTGCTGCGAAAAAAAAATTAACACACAGGAATACATATGACACAAAACTCTGTGAGACTAAGGGTTTAAAAAAACTTACTTCATATTCAAGCCATGCGTTTGCCTTTCATATAATCTCCCAAAACTTTGGCCCCGGGGAATATTTAGCTCAGATTTCCACCACCGATCATGTCGAGGTGCCTTCAAAAACCAATATAGCTTAGTCAACTTTTCACCGCTAGCATCAGTGAACGTAGGAAATCGGGTTATCAAGTCCTTTACTAATCCACTGGGATTCCACACAAACTCCTCAGGTTCTTGAACCATTGTTTTTTCGGGTTCTTGAACAATCTTCTTTCGCCCTCTCCCTCGCATTGTTCTTGCTCTTTTTGCCGGCGGAGGTTCAACATATGGTGCAGACTCCTTCGATAAAGGTCCAGCACCTGCATAAAATTTACCTCATTAAACATATGGCGACCAATGGGACCAATGCGACCTATGCGACCAATGGGACCAATGCGACCTATGCGACCCATGCGACCCATTCGACCTTAGCGACCCAGTGACACATGCGACCCATGAAACCCATGCGACTCTAACGACCTAGTGACCCATGGGACATATGAAACCCATGCGACCCATGCGACTTTAGTGACCCAGCGACCCATGGCACATATGAAACCCATGCGACCCATGCGACTCTAGCGATCCAGCGACTTATACGACTTTACAACTTATATGTCATCACCAACAGTGTCGGAAGATTGGGTTTCGATGATCGCAACTTTCTCGGCAGCCTTTGATTTTGGATTAGGCACATGAATCCCGACATCCCTTAGAAGGTCTCTTACGGCGTTGATGATTCTCTTCTCCGACTTCCTTATTTCCCCTATTAATTTCTTCTCCAGTGTCAGAGGGACTGTAGCATCAACATCAGAATCAGCATCAGCATCACTCACGCATTCCTTCCTCTTAGTCCTTTTTTCCTGCAAAATGACCAATTACGAATACATTATACTTCTACCGACCTAAGCGACCCATGCGACTTAACCGACCCATGCGACGCAACCGACCCGTGCTACCCTCAACCGACGTGTGCGACCCATGTGACTCAAACGACCCTCAGACACTCCGCGATATTCAAACGACCATTGCGACCTAACCGACTCACTGACACTGACACTCACCCGTTTCAAATCAATAAACTGAGTCTAAGATGGTCATGAAACTACTGCGACCCTTGCTACTCAACTCCCTCTCAAGTTCGAAATCACTTATTTCTTTCTTGCTATCAACTTTTAAACAGGTTTCACGGCGAAAAGCTGTTCGGCTTTCTCGTTTTCGGCAGTTTTTCACGTCGAAAAACTACCGAACTTCCATTTTTCCACGTTCGAACATTAAGGGCAAATTTGTCTTTTCTTCAGTTTTTATTTTTCGGATTTAATAATTATTTTGGGGAAGGGTATTTTTGAAGTGATTTAGCCCTATAAAAGTATTTCTGATATTCCGCCTAACCAACCCAAATCCCCTGTCTTTTTTTTAGCGACAAAAGGGTAAAAATGAAAACCTAACATGGTACATGATGTAGAAGCAAAATGTCTATGTACATATCTGGGAATAAGTGTGTAATGTTAGTTCAGACCACTTGGTAATATGGTATGGTCTATTTAACGAGTTTTGAAGAGAGAAATATCTTGCATTTCTGGTGTCGTGTTCCTATTATGTCGTTTTAGTTTGCTGCAACTAAATATCTGAGAGGATATTGTCGGTGTGCAAACAGGAGGAAAAGGCATTAAAATTGTTAGCCCTTTCAAGACGCACTTTGGAGGAGCTGCTGCTTTTCGTTCTGCTCTTCCCTTCTCCCATTATTCTCTTCCTCACACTAATCTTTTTGGGTACATTGCGAGTTAATTTCATGTGCTTTGCAGAGCTCATTTCACTAAATAGACTGAGAATCTTCCTTCTCATGTCTTCAACTCTTTCAAGTACTCATCCTACTCGATGGATTACAACTACCCAACGGTATGTTATCATGCTTCTTGTTGTGACTGTCACTATCTAGAGATCTTGGTATTGAAAGAGAGATCTTCGCAGATCACTTTTAGCTGATTTATATCTTTCAATATGAGAGCTATTACAATGTATATGGGGGGCAACTGCTCAACATCCCATGTATGGCAATGGAACAATGACTGGCATGGCAGCAACTGCATTTTACCCGTATCTCTAGTTTGCAGAAGGAAATGGACCTGTCACTGGCTATGCCTGTCTACTACCCGAACGACATGTTTCACTACTCCGCTCTCCCTTCATCTTCTGGGAGCAATTACCCGCGCCACTGAAGTACCATGCACGCCTGTGGCCTAACCATGGTTGCCCATTCCTCTTGTCTCTAACTCAAAAGGTAAAAGCTCATACTTGGAATTTGGCCATTTTCTGGCTGTAAACTGACATCTACTCGGACTATATAGGACAACAACTCTACACAAACCCTTTGATGCCTCCATGTACTTGTGGTTGGGTTTACTGTGATGCCAAAGACGAAGCTTCTAGTTGGGTTTCCACCTGCATTCCACACACAAACACCACGTGAAGCAAGCACTGAAGATCGTAACCCAACCCAAACCCTCAAAGACATTGGGAGATCCGATTTGGAAAAGCAATATTCAAAAAGAAGAAAAACCTAAAGAGAGGCAGAGATCGGATAACATACCGTGATGCCGACTTTTTGTTATGTTTTGTATATGTTTTATATCCTAATAGATGGACATGTAGAGCAGCAAACATCATCATACCTGATAACGCAGATTTGCAGATGTTCCCAGAAAGCTTCCATAAACAATTGGTGTTTTCAGAATAGGAGACCTCTTAGGTTGCCGAGCAACAGCCAACTCTGTTTTGATGAACTTTCGTGCTGTATACAAAGCATTTGAAGCCGCCACAGCTGCGACACTGGAAATAAATCCAACACCGGCAAGCTTTAGGCCACCAACGACAACTGAAGCAATTCTAAGATTGACTATCCACTCTGTCCTAGCAAGACTTTTTTTGAAATGCATTATCATGTATAGATCCTAAGAGGCCTCTTAGGGCGTCTATGCTGTCAGGACCATTCGTCTCATCAGCATATGACAAGAAGGAAAAAGTTGGGGCTGGAAGCCAAACTGTGAAAAAGTAAACCACTGAACCTCTTATGGTATCAATAATAACATAGTCGAGTTCTTAAAAAAATTCTCCTTCCTTTTCTCATATTGTGCTATGAGTGTGGTTGTTACTGATATAGCCTCTTCTATAGCTAATCTATGCAAGAATTTCGGATCTGCCAACAACCTTTCCCGGAAACCCTGTACCATGGAATCTTTATTAGTGAAGTTCCACTAACTTATCAGAGCTTTTATTAATTGTGGGCATAAAATGGACACAGGAAAGTGACACGTAATGTACCGTGGAACCGTATGGGCAAAATTAATACAAAATCTTTTCAAAAATAAGTATTATCAAGAATCATATCAAAGAAACGATGTGTAAGTTCACATATAACAGGATACTGCTTCATATCAAAGAAATTCTGCAAAACTTCAGGTGACACCAAACCGAGGTCTAACCCCTTTAGCAGGTCCTGAAAACTACGGCAAAGACCTCATTATGAACACATGGCATAAAAGATACAAAACATATAAATTCATCAAAAAAGAAAAAGGACTAAGAAAAACTTGTCGAATCAGAGAAGGAAAGAGCGAATTAGCAAGAGATAAAACTCGGAGCTCATGTACCCAAGAATAAGGATGCCAAATACCGTGAGGACAAGTGCAAATATTAGTGCTAGTCATGAAAGCACTCGTAAAATTACTAAATCTATAAGAAAAACCTAAAGAGTGGCAGAGATCGGAGAACATACCATGATGCCAAAACCCTAAACGGCACATTGAAACTATTGTGATGTCGAAGGACCTAGACGACGTAGCTTCCGGTCGGGTTTTCACAATTGAAACCCTTTGTTGAGAAAAGAAGATATAGAATCACGGAGGATTTGGAAGAGGAGAGGAAGATACAAAGCATATAAATTTATAAAAAAGCAAAAGGACTAAGAAAAACTTGTCGAATCAGAGAAGGAAAGAACGAATTAGCAAGAGATAAAACTCGGAGCTCATGTACCCAAGAATAAGGATGCCAAATACCGTGAGGACAAGTGCAAATATTAGTGCTAGTCATGAAAGCACTCGTATAGAAAATTACTAAATCTGTAATAAAACACTAAAGAAAGGCAGAGATCGAAGAACATACCGTGATGCCGAAACCCTAAACGGCACGTTGAAGCTATCATGATGCCAAAGGACCTAGACGATGAAGCTTTCGGTTGGGTTTTCACAATTGAAACCAAGGAAGATAGAGAATCACGGAGGATTTGGAAGAGGAGAGGAAGAGTCAATTCAGTTTTGACTTTTTGGAAGAGGAAGAGGTAGGAATAGTTTGTGGAGAGAGAAACTGAAAGACATGGGAGAAGAATAGTCGGTGGAGTAAATAGTGGGATTGGGATTTTTTTTAGAATGTTGATGTGGTTTGTTCAGAAGCGAAAATGGTTGTGGATTGAGGAAAGTTTTGCCAATTTTAATATATAGATTTTTGTGATATATATGTATTGGATTCTGATTAATAAAACTATTGTATAACTTTGTGTTATTGCATAAAGAATTCAAAAAACAATATTTAAATCAATCAATGCATAAGGTTATTCAGTTTATAAGATTTGAAATGTTATTATTTAATCGTTTCATAAACTGTCGATTTTTTCTTTTCAAATTATGAAAACAAAATTTTTTGTCATTTTCATTCATTATCATAATGTTAGGAATAGAGGTGGATAAATAATTGTTAGAAAACAAAGTAAATATGAGAAAATAGAAAAGTGAGACCCCGATATTTTACGTGGTTTGGCAAAGTGGCTACGTCCATTGCAAAATAGTAAAAGATTTTTACCAACTCTTAAGAAATTACAATACTTCTCTCAAATTGTAAGATGAAAACATCAGTATTTCTCTCTTACAAAGAGGAGAAAAACACTCTCTCAAACACTCAAGAGAATAACCTTAAAAATTAGGAAAGACTACTTTCTCTCTCTGTTTTTCCTCTTCTTCTTGTATTGTGATTTTTGGATGGTTTGGAACTCTCCAAAAGACCTCCTTATATAGAAAAATGTTCAACACAAAACAAATGTAGTGCTTATCACTTGGGTAAAATCCACATAATTCGGTGGATTTACCCTCATATATTTTTCGTACATTCAGTGGGACCCACTAGAAAAAGTGGTTTTACCAACTTTTGACATTCTCCGACTTAAAACCTCTTTTTGTTATTTCCTTCTTCCTTTCCACTTCGCATTTTCACGGTTCTCATGTTTTCGCTAGACCAATAGAAGATTAACACCAAATAAATTTTCCACCGTTTACTAGTTCATCAACATATCTGTCATGTTTTTCTCTGTGTAGATTTTCTCAATATCCATGCTACCTTCCTCCACCTTTTCCCGTACAAAATGATATTGTACCCTTATGTGTTTTGTCCTTGGATAAAATGTTAGATTCTTTGCAAGATGCAAATCGCTCTGAATTATCACAAAACAAGACAGTATTATTTTGTTTATGACCAAGCTCCTCCATCAACATTTGCAACCAAATTGCCTCTTTGTTGGCTTGTGTAGTCGCGACATACTCGGCCTCTATCGTAGATATCGTAACAATAGACTGTAGTTTTCACACCCATCTTACAGCACCATCAGCAAGAGTAAACACATATCATGTGGTAGATATGCTTTTGTCGAGGTCTATGGCATAGTTTGAATTGACATACCAGTAACAATCGTTTGATCCTTCATAACACAATGCAAAATTTGTGGTGCCCTTGAGATATCATAAAATTCTATTTACAACATTCCAATGCTTAACTTCAGGTTTTGCCATATATCGACTAACCGCTTCCACTGTTTGTGCAATGTCTTGTCTAGTATATACTGAGGCACATATCAAAATGCCCATTGGTGATGCATACAGTACTTGAGACATCTCATCCTCTCTTCTTCTGTGCTAGGACTAATCTCAGAGGATAACTTGAAATTAATAGGAAGAAGGATAGAAATTGGCTTACAATCTTGCATGTTGAAACAATGCAAGATTTTAGTGATATAGTTTTTTTTTATGACAGCCAAATATTTCTATTATTTCTATCTCGGTGAATTTCCAGAATCTTCCTTGCTTGGCCCAAGTCTTTCATTTCAAACTACCTAGCTATTTGAGCCTTCAATGATTTAAAACGATCATTGTTGTAGCCTACTACCAACATGTCTTCAACATACAATAGCAAAATGATAAAATCATCATCTCCAGATCTCTTTTTGTACACACAAGCATCTGCATTCAGTTTGTTGTATCTGAGGCTCATTATAAAAGAATAAAATCTATTATACCAATATCTCGACGTCAGTTTGAAATCATATAGAGATTCGTTTAGCCTGCAAACCAAGTTCTCTTTTCCTTTGTTTGAAAATCCTTTTGGTTGAAGCTTATAAATTTCTTCTTCAAGTTCTCTATGAAGAAACACAATTCTAATGTCTAACTGCTCAAGGTGAATATTCAATGTAGCACACATTGCCAAGACAACTCTAACTATTGTGAGTCGTACAACAGGTGAAAAGATTTCAATGAAATTGATCCTGTCTTTTTGAGAGAATCATTTTACCACCATCCTTGCACGATACCTTTCCATTTGATCGTTGCAATCTCTTTTTATTTTGAAGACCAATTTGTTTCCAGTGGCCTTCTTTCTTTGTGGTAAAGGAATAAGATCTCACGTCTTATTTTTGTGAAGTATTTTTATTTATTCTTCCATTGTTGTCATCCACTGAGATGCATCTTTTCCTTGAACGAACTCACAAAACATGATTGGTTCTCCATCTTCATATAAAAGACAATAGGAAACATTTCCCTCCATATTGTGTCGTAGTAGTTTTCTCCTCTCTCGATCAGAACAGCGGAGGTCTGTTTCGGAAATATCAATTGGCCAGAATTCTTCAATATCTTGAAAAGAACATGGAACTTGTTGTTCCATTCAATTTTCAATATTAACTCCCATCTTCTCTCGTCTTTCCAAAGAACTGCTATCATTTTTCATATTTTTTTCTGCAAATACAACATCTCTGCTGATAATACCCTTGTGGGCAATGGGATCCCACAGGCGATACCCATTTACTCCATTAGCATACACTAAGAATACACACTTTCTAGATTTTGGATATTGTTTAGTTGTTTCTTGGGTGTTATACATCGCATATGCAGTAAATCCAAATATATAAAAGTTGGAATAATCAACTGGCTTTCCCATCCACATCTCCATAAGTGTCTTAAAATGAACAACGGTTGATGGTGACTCATTGATCATATTACAGATGGTCATATCTGCTTCAGCCCAAAACGTGTTTGTCAAGCCGGTAATTCTCAACATAGCCCTTGTTATTTCCAACAGGGTTCTATTCCTCCGCTTTGCTACACCATTTTGTTGAGGTGTGTATGCCACTGTGAATTATCTTTTGGTACCCTCTTGTGGACAAAACCGATTAAATTCAGCGTCACTATATTTTTCTTCATTGTCTAACCTCAAGCCTTTGATCCTTTTTTCAATTCAAACTCGATCCGCGTTTTGAAGATTTTAAAAACTTCAAATACATTTGATTTCTTCTTGATAGGGTACACCCAACATCTCCTAGAGTAGTCATCAATGAAAGATATAAAATATCTTCCACCTCCTAGGAACATCTCTGGTGCTTGCCAAACATCAGAATGAACTAGATCCAAGATAGCCTTACTTCTAACAGTTGAACTACTGAATTTGGATCTGTGTTGCTTACTTATAACACAATGCTCACAAAAGGGTAATGCGATATTTTTTAGCCCTGTGAGAAAACCTCGATCTGCAAGAATCTTCAAACCTCGTTCCGACATGTGACATAAGTTTTGGTGCACAACATTGTTGAGTCCACTTTTAAACTTGATTCTGTGATATTTGCTTCTCTTTCCCATAGTGTATTTCCTTTAATCATATATAGATTTGACGCTATATTTTCATATTACAGCATGACCAGTGCATCCACGACAATCGTCATTATCCCATTCTCTACATAGGCATTGCATCCTATGCCATCTAATTTCCAATAGACAATAGATTCTTTGTCAAGCCTTCCACGTATCGTACCCCTTGAATGTGTTAAGAAGAAAGGTCGCATCCCGCTCTTTTTCGTGTCCCGAGCCGTGTCTCATTCTTCTCAGCATCTCGGGCCACGTCCCGCATCCTACATCACGTCTCAAGCCGCGTCTCGCTCTTCTTCGCATCCCGAGCCGCGTCCCGAGCCGCGTCTCGTTCTTCTTCGCGTCCCGAGCCGCGTCCCCCGTCCTACATCGCATCTCGAGCCGCGTCCCGCGTCCTATGTCCCGCGACCTGGTCAAGCCTATTTATGACCTCCGCGGTCTCCGATGCCTTGTTGACCGCTCCAACTCATGCATGTTACATCTAAACTTGTGCCTTGCATGTGAACTTGTATTTTTCTTGTTTTTCACCCTTTCTACTTGTATAAATAGTTACATTTAGTTCTAATGAAAGACATAAGAGAATAATTATTCTTATTCTCTCTAATTCTCTCGACCTTTCGCTCGCTCTTAGTCTTTCTTTCTTGCTTCCGTTGTTTCATCTTTGTTCTACAAATTCTACATGGTATCAGAGTGGTGATCGAGTCTCGAAAATTTTTTTATCGATTTTGTTTCTTTTGAAATCTATTCCCTTTCAAAAGTTGTTTTTCGGTAAAAAAAAAATTAATCTCTCTTTGTTTCCTTTGTTTACTCGAATTTCTCATCATGGTCTCGACCAAAAGCATCTTAATCTCGTTCAATGGAAACAATTATTCTATTTGGACGAATATTGCTAATGCCAATCTTGGCATGCGAGATCATTGGAGTTTCGTGACAGAATAGGATGTGAAACCGGTAGATTCAAGTATTGGATAAAAAAATGGGAACAAAATAAACTCACTGCCTTGGTTATTTTTTAAAATTCCCTCGAATCTCATATACTTCGTACATATGGGCACATAGAGTCTCCTAAGGAGGTTTGGGACGAGCTGAAACAAGTTTTTGGCAATGAATCCAATCTTAGCCGTGTGTATGAGATAAAGAAAGGTCTTAATAATCTAAGGCAAGAGGGAGAGCCTCTTAACCAGGCTTTGGGTGATTTTAAAGAATTATGGTCATAACTCGAAACTTTAAGGCCTCATACTGCGGATCCTGTGCAAATTGCTCAAAGAGCAAACCAGGATCAAGTCTTTAGCCGTTTCTTCTCCCTCGACGACAAATACAACGACCTTATTTATCATATACTTCGCCAAGAAACATATTTCCGTCGTTTAACGAAGTTTGTATGATGATTAAAAGGGAGGAAGGGAAAACCATCTCTTTAAAGGAATGATCGAGGAAGCTAATGTCTCCAAAAGTATCTCTGGAAACACCACTTTCAAAAAAGCGGTTCTCTTGTGAGTATTGCAAAAAAAAAGGCCATACAAAGGATCGTTGTTGGATTCTTCATCCCCATTTGAAAAGCAGAAGCCATAACAGTCAAGGTAAGACTAATATGGCCTCTGAGTCTGAGTTTGTCTCCAAGGCAGACCTTGAAGGGTTTTTCCAAATGATTCTGGTAGGGAATAAAAAAACAAAGCCGATGAAGAAGGAGGTAAAGTTATCTCTGCTTTCTCTGCTTTTCGAAACCATATTATACTAGATTCTCGAGCTAGAAATCATATGATTCAATCTCATGACTTGCTTAAAAATATAAAACCTCATCGTGGCTTTGTTTCTATTGCGAACGGGGAGAGTGTTCCAATTAAAAGAACTGGGAAGCTTATGCTTCTCGGTCATGATACAAGGGATCTCTTCATTCCAAAATTTTCTAATAATCTTATCTGTGTACAAAAGCTTGCAAAAGACCTTAATTTTCATGTTTGTCTCGATTCTAACTCTTTTTGGATACAGGATATTGAAAGCAAACAAGTAATCGGCAAAGGAAAGCTCCTCAATGGTCTTTATGTTCTCAAGTCTATGTCTTGTGATCCAGAGTCCGTGTTTCTATCAAAATCAAATTTTAATAAAGTTTCCAAGTGGCATGCAAGACTTGGACACCCTCATAGTAAAGTTCTTAATATCATTTTTCCCGATCTTAAAGATAAACATGAAATGTGTGAAGCTTGCATCTTAGAAAAGCACGTAAAACAAGTATTTCCAAACTCTATTTCGGTTTATAAAAATTGTTTTCAGCTGATTCATTCAGATGTTTGGACAGCTCCATGTGTTTCTCGTGATCAAAAGAAATATTTTGTAACCTTCATTGAATAGAAGTCAAAGTTTACATGGCTTTATACTCTCTCGTCTAAAAGTAGTGTTTATGATGTATTTGTGAAGTTTCACAAGCATGTTTTAACTCAATATGATGTTAAAGTAAAATGTCTAAGGACTGACAATGGTGGAGAGTATACTAGTCTTCAGTTTCACAGGTACCTTGAAGAACATGGCATTACACACCAGACCTCGTGTCCTTATACTCCGCAACAAAACGGAGTGGCCAAGAGGAAGAATAGATATCTAATGGAAGTCTTGAGAACTATCATGTTTGATTGAGATGTTCCTAAAAGGTTTTGGTCCAATGCGGTCATGACCACATGTCACATCATTAATAGAATTCCAACAAAGGTTCTAAAGGACAAATCACCTTATGAGGTATTAAACTCTATAAAACCTGATCTTGAGTATTTTAGAATTTTCGGTTGTGTGTGTTTTGCTCTTGTTCCTGACTCACAGCGAAACAAGTTGGAACCAAGGAGCACTAAAGCCATGTTCATCGGATACTCAGTAAATCAAAAAGGCTACAAGTGTTTCGATCCAAAATCTCAACATGTAATAGTGTCTCGAGATGTTGTGTTTCTCGAAGACAAGAGCTTTCATGATGAAATCAGCTGGGAAGAGATTAAAGGAATCTTGTAACCAACTGATATAGGTTTGTCCCTTAGAAACTTAGTAAATTCAATTTCGAAAGTAACAATGAAACAGGTCCTCTGCCAAGTGTACCTGAACGTCATGAAGACCAAAATGATCAAGAAATATCAGAAAATGAAGAACAAGAAAGCCATGATGTATATTCTGAGCAAAATCATGAGGAGGAATCTCGGGCCTCAAATCATGAGAATGAAGAATCCATGATCATAACCTAAATGAGGATTAGAACGTCGATGAAGTTGAAGGAAGGATTCTAAATTAGATAGTGCCTCAAAGAAGCACTAGAATAAGGCGACCAATCTCGGAATGGATTCACAATCCTATTCAATGGTGTGGCAACCAAACACCCTATTTCAATGCCATGTCAAACAAGAATCCTACCGAACATCCTATTCAAAATTTTATCTCTTTGGAATTTATCTCTACTGATCATAAAGCTTTTCTTAGTAAAATTGACAGGGATATCGAGCCACAAACCTATAGAGATGCCAAAGGGAAGCAAGAATGGGAGGAAGCCATGGTTGAGGAGCTAGCAACCTTAGAAAATAATAAAACATGGGACCTTGTCCCCCTCCCTAAAGAAAAGAAACCCATCGGAAGCAAATGGGTATACAAAATCAAATATAAAAGTAATGGTGAGGTAGAACGTTACAAGGCTCGCCTTGTAGCGCAAGGGTATAATCAGAAGTATGGGGAAGATTATACTTAGACTTTTGCTCATGTTGCTAAACTTCATTCTGTTCGCATTATCTTTTCTATTGCTATTAACCTTAATTGGAGTTTGTGGCAGATGGATGTTAAAAACGCTTTCCTTTAGGGGGAAATAAAGGAAGATATCTATATGAAATCGCCCCCGGGCCTCCAAACCGAAAAAGGAATTGTATGCAAACTAAAGGGAGCTCTCTATGGGCTCAAACAGTCCCCACGAGCTTGGTACACTAGGCACTATGATGTTGTTCGAAAGTATGGTTTTAAAAGGAGTGAGGCTAATCATTCCAAGTTCATCATTCGAAGCAATTCCGGTATCATCGTTCTCTTAGTTTATGTTGATGATATTATCATAACAGGAGATGATAATAAAGGAATAGAAAGTGTTAAACGTTTTCTAAAAGACACATTTGATATAAAGGATCTAGGTGAACTTAAATACTTTCTTGGAATTGAAGTAACTAGATCTAATGATTTTCTTTCTCAACAAAAATATGCTTTAGACCTTTTGAATGAGTCAGGTAATCTCGGATCTAAGCCGGCCAAGACTCCCGTCGAAGAAAAATACAAAGACTTGCGTGAGAGGAACCATTTTATAATATCGAACAATACAGGCGCCTTGTTTGTAAGCTAATATATCTCACGATAACAAGACATGACTTGTGTTATGTTGTGAATCAGGTCAGCCAGCATATGCATGCTCCAAAGGAACAACATTGGAAAATGGTGGACAGAATCCTCCGATACATCAAGAACGCTCCAGGAAAAGGTATACTAATGAGTAAAAACAACGACAATAGTCTAATTGGGTATTGTGATGCAGATTGGGCTTGTGACCGCAAATACCGGAAATCAAAGACAGGGTTTTGTACCTTTATCGGGGGGAACCTTGTCACTTGGAGAAGCAAAAAGAAATCGGTGGTCTCTCGTTCCAGCGTTGAGGCCGAGTACCGAGCTATGGCAAATACAACATGTGAGCTCATATGGATCTGGGCTCTCCTCAAAGATCTTGGCCTCGAACCTTTGCAAGCCACGATGCTTCATTGCGAAAATCAGGCGGCAGTTCATATTGCATCCAACTCGGTATTCCACGAACAAACAAAACATATTGAAGTTGACTGTCATTTTGTTTGAGAGAAGCTCGAAGCTGGCATCATTGAATTCACATACACAAGAAACGCAGATCAGTTGGTCGATGTCTTCACCAAAGCCACAAGTGAAAAAGTCTGCAAAGATCTCCACTATCGAATCGGCCTCATTGATATATTCAGTCCCAAGGCATCACATTCAATCTTAGTCGATCGTCCCTCCAGCTCATAAGTTGTTGTACTCTTTTTCCTTTGTCGGGTTTTTTGTCCCAATTGGGTTTCCCCGGAAAGGTTTTAATGAGTTTTCACTTAGGTTGCTTTTGAACGCCTAAGCTTGAGGGGGAGTGTTAAGAAGAAAGGCCGTATCCCGCTCTTTTTCGCGTCCTGAGCCGCGTCTCATTCTTCTCAGCATCCCAGGCCGTATCCCGTGTCCTGCATCGCGTCTCGAGCCGCGTCCCACTCTTCTCCGTGTCCCGAGCTGTGTCCTGCTCTTCTTCACGTTCCGAGCCGTGTATCGCTCTTCTCCGCATCACGGGCCATGCCCCCCGTCCCTACATCTCGCTCGAGCCACGTCCCACGTCCTGCGTCGCGCAACCTGCGACCTGGTCAAGCCTATTTATGACCTTCGTGGTCTCCTATGCCTTGTTGATTTGCTCCAGCTCATGCATGTTACATCTAAACTTGTGCCTTGCATGTGAACTTGTATTTTTTTTTCACCCTTTCTACTTGAGGTACCTTTAGTTCTAATGAAAGACATAAGAGAATACTTATTCTTATTCTCTCTAATTCTCTTGATCTTTCGCTCGCTCTTAGTCTTTCTTTCTTGCTTCCGTTTTTTTATCTTTGTTCTACAAATTTTGAAATGGTCCTTATAACACCATCTTCAGTTTTCACATTGATGGTACCAATGCCAATGATTAAAACATGATCATTTCCCATAAACACAAGTCCTCTTGATATAGGTTCATAATCATGGAACCATTCTCTCCAAGAGGATATGTCATGATGCTCTTGAATCCAAAAGCCATAAATCGGAGAAATTTTGTTTGTCTTCGGTAATCGTGGTTACCTTGCTGTACAACACTTCACCATTATGGGTATTTGTAATGTTACCCTAAGACTTTGTTGTTTTCTCTCCATTTTTATTATAATGTCAACGCTACTTTTTCATATGACCTTTCTTTCCCCAATGAAAGCATTTAATAACCTTATTACTTCCTGATTTGTTAGCATATTCACTCCCACTTGAATCATGTTCTATTAATTTTCCTTTGATCATCGCTAAAGCCTCTACTTGTTGTGAGCCTACCAATATGTTCTGCTTATTTTGTCGCCTTCGTTCTTCTTAAAGAACAGTAGTTGCAATATCGTCAAAGACTATATAGTCTATGAGAAGATTGCTAGTCATGTTCATGATGAGTAAATCATAAGAATCTGGTAAACATTGGAGCAAGATCTTAATGTGCTCTTTTACATCTATTTTGTAACTCATTTTTTAAAGTTTCAAAAATAGCGTATTTGTATGCTCTATCATGAAAGTAGATTCCAACATCCGAAGAGTGTACAATCTTCTTTTCAAGAAGAACTTATTGTGGAATGACTTCGTCTCATATAACTTTGAGAGATGCTCCCAGATTTCTTTTAAAGTCTCCAACTCTTCTATACTAGTCAGGATGTCATCAACGAGATCGAGGTGCAAACTGACGATAGCACTTTAATTTACTTTGTCCAGTGCTCACCAGTCATATCCTTTGGCGTTTCTCCAATAGCCACCAAACAACCCTCTTTCATCAGAACAAACTTCATATTTTTATCATGTCGAGAAATTATTCCCATTTAACTTCTCTATCTAATATCATGTTGACATTTTATTAGTATTTATCTCATTACTGCCTAATCGTCGTATGAACAACTAGTATTAAACCAGAGCTCTGATGTCACTGTTAGAATTGGACGTTGATAAATAACTATTAGGCAACAAAATAGAGACGAGAAAATAGAAAAGTGGGACATCGGAGTTTTATGTGGTTCTACAAAGTGCCTACGTCCACGAAAAACAGTAAAAGGCTTTTATTGACTCTTAAAAAATTAAAACATTCTCAAATTGTAAGGAAAAAACACCGGTATTTCTCTCTTACAAAAATGAGAAAAAAACTATCTCAAATACTTAAAAGAAAAACCTTTAAAACTGTGAAAGAATGTTTTCTCTCTCTCTTTTTTCTGTTCTTCTTCTTATTTTGTGATTTTGTGATGGTTTGGAACTCTCCAAAATCTTTTTTTATATAATAAAAATTTTCTAACAAAAAATAAGTATGAAACCTACCACAATAGTATAGACTTTACCACTTGGATAAAATCCACGGAATTCGATCGATTTACCCTCTATTTTTTTTCGGTGGATCCCCTAGAAAATTTAATTTTACCCACTTTTGACAGATACCACCTAATCTCTGTTTTTTTTTCACTTACACTACAAAAAATATTACTGATATAAATAGAAAAATGAACTTGTATCCACCGCGTTATGGTTCGCATATAGAAGACATAATTTCATCGCAATCTATTGCAAAAATAACTGCCACAAAATTCGGCATCGTATTTTCACATAAAACTATTCATGAATATTATTAGTTTAAATTCTATCAACGGCCAATTAAATTATAAAAAAAATTTAAGATATTTCTCTAATATCACAATAAATTCAACTTATAATTTTTGACGAATTCATTAGACTCAATCCAAATTTTATAGATAACGAATAAACACAAAGGCCGGGAACTTCTAATAATACTAATACTACTACTAAAAGAAATTAAACGTCGCATAAAGAAAGTAAATTTTAATAGGAAAATATTGAAATTACATATTCCTTATAAAAGAAAAATTACGCCTTCTTTGATTTCTAAAGTACTTTGCCTTTCAACTTTTTTTTTTGCCTTTAAAATGGAAAACAAAGATTACTTTCACTTGTGTCATATTTGTTCTTCTTTTATGTGCTTCTACTCCTACTCATTGTTACACTTTTTGTGTGTAAGTATTTGTTAATGTGGATTCTTCGATTTTGTTTACCAGCGTTTCCATTTTCAATGCTATTGGCTTTATCTTGTAATCTATAATGTTTATTTCTAGTTCTTTGATTTTGTTCACTATAACGTTCAACAAAATTAACGTTAAAATAATATTTTAACTGTGATTTCAATGTTATCGTTAATTTTGTATTGAAGTTTCAAATGCTTTTCCAACGTGAATCGATTTTTCTAACGGCGTGTTTCTGAAATTATGATTTTTTTTTTGTAGTGCCAGGTAACTTGTTACTCAAGTTACCTTTATTATATTATTTCAGGGATCAGACGTGTCTATCAAGTAAATCAGACGTGCAAAATGAATAAAAATGATAAAAAAGCTTGGAAAATACAGCCTTTTCTTGGTCCATTAAAGATGTTCTCAACAAATATCTTTTGAAAGAAAATGTTGTAACGATACCAGACAGCTTTAGTTCAGTCGGGGATTACTTACAATGTTTTGTTGATCCTCTCCTTGAGGAAACAAGAACCGAGTTAGTCTCAGATTTGAAATCTGTCTGTTTTTAAAATACATTCTATTGTGATGCCTAATGTTCGTGGCTCTTCAAAAAATTTTCTTCTACAACATATCACTCAGATGAGCTCATAATGACTCTAAGTATGAGCCTAAGCTTGGTGATCTCATTGCTCTTGCTACTGTAAGGCCGAAACGCATCATTGATTTGGAGAATAGATTATGTTTTTCTTATGTTTGTTGTGTGATTGATGATGGTCTAAGCATCTCAGTTTTATTATCCAAAGCCCTTGACTTAATACAAATTTGAACCACTGTATATCGACTACAATACAAGTCAATACATGACTGAAGCTGTGTCAATGAAGTCATGTTTCAAACTGACTCAGAGTACGTGAGCATCAGTTATGTAATGCATTCATCCATAGTTCTAGTTTACACGCTTTTGTAATGACATAAAGCATGATGTTTCAACATTGACAGAAACTAAGTCATGTTGATTTGTATTCCAAGATAAAAGAACTATGTGATTCTTGTCTATTGGATGGAAATGGCGGTGTTGATTTTTCTTTTGTTATATCCAAAATGATTGACACTTTAAAACTGGATACTTCTAAAAAAGATGATATTTTCAGTTCTTTAAAGATATATATTGTGGCAAGAAGACGACGTTGATATTTTCAGTTCTTTTAAATATATAAACTGTGGCAAGAAGACGACGTTAAGACAAAGACGGTCTCTACACTTCTTCTTGCCCTTCACAAGCTAAAGCGTAAAAACGTTACTTGTGCTCCTACGAATACCGTTTTCGTTGAAGTGGCATCAATGCTAGTGAGTCTAGTTATTGACACAGACGGGCATGGAAAAATCGTTTTATCTGGTAATAGAGATTGTATGAAGATCAATAGTCGTGGTGATTTCCGTGACATTTCTATTGATCATCGTATCGAGATTCTTGAAAGATTGTTTTCCTCGTATAGTGGGTGGAAAAAGAGATTTGAAAATTTTATAGATTATATTGAGAATGCTGAAGTTATGTATGAGGTATACAAGAAGGTTCTTTGGACGAACCTGTCAAAGTTCAATATATTCTACAACTGTACTCTTCTGGCGAAGATTTCAAAAGGGGAGTATTACATTTGATTCTTTCTATGAATTGCGACTCGCCCAGTGCTTGAAGTCACTGAGTTCCCTGCCAAGAACTTTTGGTCTTCCAGATTTTGTCGGTATAAGAACCTTGTAAGTGGGTCTGTTTAGGGTAAGCTTATCGACTCAAAGATGCCATGGATGATGCAATCAGTAAGCTCAATGACTCGGATTTGCTTTCATCTTTTCAATCTCTTTCGATCATAAATGAAACAAGAAGGATGTGGTAATTGTTTTTTAATGTTATGGAGCTCTTAACTAAGATTCTTCAGCTCTTATCTGAACTTGATGATCGACATTGTTTCAATATTTATGTCTTTTGTTCGTTCACTTTTTATGTATTTTGTTTTTTAATGGACAAAATGAGAGGTAATAAATTATTAATCGAACAGAATTTGTTTAATCTAGAATGTAACAATATTAGTTCGGATAATTGGTACAAAATTTTAGATTACGAGATTTAAAATATAATTTTCTCAAAATTTTAAATAAATATAATTGTGATATTAAACTGAATATATATTAGTCATTGACAATTGATTCTAATCTTCTAGGGAGGATCATACTGCCACGTCAGGGAGGAAGAAAAAACCTCCTTTCGTGGCCATTATAACCGAGACATTTCATCTTCCTGAGATGAATTCAATAAATTTCCAGTTCCTTCTGGAGTGAATCTTCATCGAAAATCCTGCATCAGGTTCGAGCCGACGGAACCCCAGGCTTGCGTGGGGAGGAAACAACGACAACAGAAGAGACCGGAGGCGGCGACGCGATTTTTTCATGGGTCTCGCGATTTCCGAGGCTACAGCGCATCGTACGGACAAACCTAGATGGCGAATCTAAATCCGTGCGATTTAAAGCTGAAGAAAGGGAAATCGTTTTAAGGTTAAGAGGTTCGAGCCGACGGCGCACCAGGCTCGCGTGTGGATTCGCCTTCGATTATGTTGATTTCGAGGTTTATACTATTGTGCCTTCAATTATGTCGATTTCAAGGTTCGAGCAATATGCTATACTATTGCGCCTTCAATTATGTCGATTTCGTGGTTGATACTCAATTTTGGCTACAGGTGACCGGAAGCGGACCGCGAAGGCGAAGGAGTCGACAATGGCGAGCCTGAACCTTCTGTGATTTCCATTCATATTCACCGACCAGGTTTTATCTCTCTCTCTCTCTCTCTCTTAAGCTTTGTATCAAGCTATTTCACCTGGGGTCATGTCGCAAAAGACGGTGCCGACCGTGGCCCATTGTGTGGATTTTCTACTGTGGATAAGAATTAACATTTTTTGTTTTCCTATCACATAAGGTTTCATGTGTTAATATATCGAAAGTCAGAATGTTCTAATTGCAGAACATATCCGTGTGGCAAAGACTGCTCGGTGTCAGCTAACTTTCGGTAGCTTTGTGATGGAGGTTAATTCTTCGATGACTTCATCATCGGGATTCTAAAAAGCATGTTTCTTAAAAGAACATAAACGTGAAACTGCTCCTGTGTAAGTTCTTGCATTGATGGTCTTTTCTACACTACCAATTTTGGATAAAGTATGATATTGTTGCGACGTTTGTGTGATACCCTTCCCATTCCCCTACATTCATTGTGCAGAAAATGCGCGAGGTCATGCAGAGCAATCTAGCCATCGATTTCACAATGATATTGCTCTTTTTTGTGTGCTTTAGCAGTTTGATAGGATTGAAAAGGCTAATCGAGGAGATAGCAAGAAAACGATCACAACGGAAGGGTAAGTTTTGTTTCCTTTTCTGATAAGCCTCTATAGATCGTTTCAATTCTGGAATGATAATCATTCTTCGGTCAATCTATTGTGAAATCTGAAACACCTCTTCATCATTCACTTAAACTTCAGCTTTGATTGTACCTTTGTAGATCGTTTGGGCATATGGCTGAGTATGTCTGGCTAATCAAAGGGCAGCGGGCTGGCTGGGGGCCAACAAAACACTGGTGAGAGGGCAATGAGAGGAAGATGAAATGGTGATTTTGAGAGGTCAACGAGAAGATGATGAGATGATGAGTCAGCGGTAGGCCGCGAAACATTGACATGATGATCATTTGTTAGAAATTTGTTGAGTCGTTCCATACCTTTTTGGTTTTATATCGCTTACAAGTTATAGTTGCAAGATAATTTATTCTCATGACTATGGACACTTTCTATTTTGGCAGATTTGATGGTCTTGCCTTTATGTAGCAGCCTCAATGAACAAGGAGTGGAAGCCTAAAACGAACAAAAAAATGGTTGGAATGATCCCGGCGTAACAAAAGCACCTAAAAAGGCATCTTCTACTCCTAATAATTTTATCATACTGGAATCAGGAGGTTAAGTTGCAAAATAAGCTTTCATCTGTTAATATCATCGAACGTTAGAATGTTCTAATTGTAGAATATATCCGTGTGGTAGGCACTGATCGGTGTCAGCTAACTTTCGGTAGCTTTGTGATGGAGGTTAATTCTTCGATGACTTCATCATCTGGATTCTAAGAAGCATGTTTGTTAAAAGAACATAAACGTGAAACTGCTCATGTGTAAGTTCATGCATTGATGGTCTTTTTTACACTGCCAATTTTGGATAAAGTATGATATTGTTGCGACGTTTGGGCGCTACCCTTCCCATTCACCTCCATTCATTGTGCAGAAAATGAGCGAGGTCATGCAGAGCAGTGCAACCATGGAATGATATTGAGTTTTTTTGTTGAGTCAGCCATTCTTCTTTTCAAGCATGTTTGTTAAAAGAACATAAACGTGAAACTGTTCATGTGTAAGTTCTTGCATTGATGGTCTTTTCTACACTACCAAAGTTGGATAAAGTGTGATATTAATATCAGTGAAATGAAAAATTATTGATGTGTGCTCAATTTACGCCATATTTTCTGCTTTAATCCGCTTATGTGTGCATAGGGAAATGACAACATGGAGAATTTGAATAGTTTGCATTAATCCGCTTATGTGTGCATAGGGAAATGACAACATGGAGAATTTGAATAGTTTGCATTTTTAGTGTCGTGACATGTTTAATGTATAGATTTGTCTTTGTTTTGGAAATTTGATTTGATGGCAGTCATTGTTGTCCTTCATATAAAGATGTAGAGATTGTCCAGAGAAAGTGATAAATGAAGGATATAATGGCTGCTAGGTTCAAATCTCTTTTGTCATTGCTTTAGCATATTGGGGTTTTTTTCTTTATTTTGTTGTCATCTTTAAATTTTCCAGGTCGGCTTCCTCACTACCTCTATATATGGTCGTTTGTTTCTAACCCATTTGTTTTGAGGCTTAGATTTTGAGGTTTGTTTCTTTCTTTTTGTTCTAACTTTGTAAATGCAACTTCCATAGAGAAATATAAAAAAATCTTACATTTTTTTTCTATTGTTCATATGGATAGGAATCTTGAAACAATTATTGATATGTGCTCAATTCATGCCATATTTTCTGCTTGAATATGCTTATGTGGTGCAAAGGGCAGTAACGACATGGAGAATTTGAATAGCTTTATTTTATTGTCGTGCATGTATTATGTATAGATTTTGTCTTGATTTTGAAACTCTTATTTGATGGCAACCATCATTGCTTCTATCTTCTTCTTATAAAGATGTAGTGAATGGAGAATATAATGGCTGTTGAGTTAAGGGTTCTTTACCCATATTATTCTTTTGATGTATTTGTATAAGTTTCTAATATTTTCATGCAAGATAACTTATTGAAATCTAGCTAAATAAACTTTAAATTGATTGTACCTTGAAATTTATATATAATCTCATATGAATAATGATCGTTTGAAAGAGTATTTATATGATGCTCTTTCATGTCTGTTTTGATTTCTAAACCTACATTTTCATTTCACCACTTAATAGATGGTGAATCATATCAAGGAGAAAGTAAGGCAAATTCTTCGTCATAAATGCACTGGCTTCACACGGGATTGTTCTAGATATCAAGAGTTTGAGAGCTATGGCGGCAGTCTGAGACTCTTGCTCAGTTGAGTGAATACCGGTTTTCGGAGCTTCGACAATTATATGTCTGTTCTCTATTTCCGTTAATTAGTTTCTATTTTCTTTATGAAAAATTTGTTACAAGAATAGTATATGAGATTTGTGCTCTTATATCTTTAATTGTGTTTATTTTTTGTGCATACAATTGCATTCTCAACACAATGTAATTCAAAATCCATATAAAAGGTATACATTTTTTCCAGTTGTTTACCTCGTGCTGAAGAATCTGTTTAGGTCTCCCAAAACATCAGATTCAATGAAGGAGAATAAGCTAAAGTTGTTAACACAACATAAAATTTGACAACATTAATACGGGTTACATCTTTTCTCCTTACTTTTACATCAAGCATTAACAAGTTCTTTGTTTGCTATTCGAAAACAATATCATATGCAATTGTATGAAATTTTGATCAATAAGCTTGAAGACAAGATGATCTAGGACAAGCTTCATCGAGTACCTCCACCAGATGGAAGCAACAACTTCCCGTTCTTCAGGAGCTTCGCCCTAGGCAGGATTCTGATGGCATGTCTGTTTTTCTCAATCAAATCAAAGAGTGGATGATTGAAGCAGAATAAATTAAAAAATCAACAGAGGCTCGAGGAAAATAAATAGCATATATACTTAGTATTTCAAACTTAAATTATAAGGTATCTGCTAAGTGCAATTCAAGGGTTTCCTCCCTTGCTACTGCTGTGGACGAAGGTTAGTCGAGGATAAACATTTACATATACAAATGTTTCTTCTCAATCATCTCGATAAAACTATGGTTTTGGTCAAGTATGAAATGCATATGTGAAAATAATACGAAGATATATAGAGCTTGATCTAATGAGTATCGGATTTGCTTCTGGAAACATGGCTTTTGGAGTAATGAGTTATTTCTAATCTTTTTTTTTATAGGAATTGTCTTTGTGGATCTAGTGAACCTTAGTAGTTTTCTTCAGAATGGATGGTTGGTACGCATATTAAAACATCTATTTATTTCACCATTTCAAAACAGTTATATATTTGTATGTTAATATTATCAAGTATCCAAATCATGTATTCCTGTAGTTTATATGTAAAACTAATCAGAGTATCGTTATATGGTTACAAGTATTTGAATGTTCTTATTCACCATATTTTATATGATTTAATAATTCCTCCTTAATTTGTACAAGACAATCTTCAATTGCATGCAAATTAAAATAATGAATTTAAGTGTCGCCACGTCGACAGTGATGTGACAGTCTAGTCAGCAAATTTAACATCATAAAATTTCACATAAAATATTTTAAATTTTTTGTTAATATTACGAATTTATTATACTTAATAGAAAAATATATTACTTATATTAATTAAAAAATTTTACATAATAGATAGATGTATATATTCACAAATATTTTTTTTCCTTTAAAAAGTTATCTCTATGTTCACAATTAAAGTTACAAATAAATTTAATTGTTTAATAAAAACTCAAAAACTAAACTAAATTTATATCTTTATATATAAATTGAATATATTTTAAAAATTATCTATATACAATTTTGAAATTAAATATATTTATTTTTCATATCATAAAACTTAAAAAAATTTATAGATCAAATATAGATTTTTTTCTCTTTTTACAGAAAGATTTAGTTATTGTATTTTTCTAAATTTTTTAAAATTGAAACATATTTATTTTTCATTAAAATAAAGAAGGATACGTTTTTGGATGTATAACACTTATTCTCTAAAACATTATATTTATTTATAACGTTTGAAACAATTTGGTATTGACATGTCATCTCTACATGGTAATCACATCATCTCTACATCTACATGACAACCACATAAGCAATTTCAACTTTTTTATATTTTTAAATTACTATTATCTTAAGTGAATAATTAAATAAATGTTAATAATAAAAATGTAAAAATCTTTTTATTTATATTAAAATCTTTTAACGTTATAAACTGAATATCATTAATGTCCACTCCTTTCCGTTTAACCGAGAAAATCAATTTCGATCTTGCCGCCAACAATTCCCACTCACCACGTTCTCTCATTAGTGGTTTTTAAATTCTTCGGTTTTATGGTTTCCAAGCCAAAACGAAATCATTATGCAGCGAAAGACATCCACCGGATAAGCAATCATGAAAAATTGATTACGATCTTGGAGTGAAAGATGATAAGAACGACCCTAATTGCAAAACGAAGGTTATCATAGAGGGGTACCATAGGACGACGCATGGGCTACCACTAAGTCAAGGTAGCGTTATGGGTGAGCCCATTGGAAAGAACCTCAATCGCGTATCCAAAACTCTCTCCCTCTCTTTCTATGGAATAAGCAATGTCGGACTCTAAAATTATAGAGTTTTTGCTTCTCATAGGCTTTCTATTCTCCTCAACGTTGGATTAGTCACACGATACCTATCCCTCAAGTGAAGGAGAACGACGGATCTCTCTAGCGCACTCACAGAAGAAAAATACTGGAAACCCTATCTTTTGCATCGGCTTCGGGATCTTCTGATAACTCGCCCCATTCGCCACCTCAAGCTATTTCTCATTCCGTCAGCTCGTTTGCGATTAATCCATCTTTAATCTCAAATATGCCGACGATTGTTGCTGTCATCTACAGAATGATGTCATTGCAAATAGATATGCATCCATCAGATCCATAGGGTTGGGATAGACTTTTCTCTATTTTGAGAGAGACTTTGTCCATTCCGAGATAATAGTTTTTTATTGAATCTTCTTGGTCCGAAAGCAGCACATAATTTTATTCATCACTAAAACTCGATTCTCACTATTGAAAACCGGGATCCATAGATTTTGTTATCTAAACATGTTTTGCCTTTTGTATAGAAAATGTCTCAGGCCATGATTAGTGCAAGACAAAACTCAGAAAATGATTATTTTTTCAGTTTTAGTTTTGAATCCTCATATATTTTTATCTTCTTCTTATGGGGCCCATTAGAGAAAACCATTACCAAGAGGCAGAGGAAGAAGACGACGGCGAGAGCTCCGGGAATCAAACGCTCAGTATGGGTTTCATCTTTTTCGTAGAAACGTTTCAAGATTGTATCTTAGGTGGAGTTGGTGTTGATTTATTTAGCTATGTGGGCATTTGAAAACCCATCACATGGACAAATAGAGAGGATAAAGCAGGAAAATGTTCCATCATAAGGTAAATTCTCCGTGTCTCTTTGTGTGTGTGTGTGTGTGTGGTGTACATATTTTTCATGTTGCACTGCATTGACATCATATGTTCTATTCATAATCGTTAATTTTCAACAAATATGACGGAGTTGCAGTAAAGTTTTTGGACTTTTCTATGTTTTTTAGTTTTACGGGTATTGTTATATTGATCAATGTATTTGGAACGTTGCTAAATTTTTTACATTATATCATTTATTTTTTAATGTTTTTTTACTCATTTTTACAATATATACCTTATATAAATAAAAATATATTTAGGAATCACAACAGAAAACTTTTTTTAAAATAATTTCAAGTTTGATGACAGGGTTTATTCTTCAAAAGATTACCCATAGTTTATTATAAGTAACAACTATTAAAGTTTTATAAAACTTTCAAATGGGGTCGAATTATTAAAGGTATGACAAGAATCAAATTTAAACATTTCATCATTAAGTAAAAAATGACATGTGTTTATTATAGGATGAATAAGCTTTTAGGAATATTTAGTTTATATATTAGCAAGTGAAATTCGATCACAAATAAATAAAATGATTGTGACAAAACTGTGATATGTATGAATCTCAAATTAATTAATTGTGATGACTAAATCATATAAATTGTTATGCATAACTATAGTAATATATCATATAAAATAACTGTTTATACTTATTTTATTATGGTTTATTATGATTAATGTGTTTTGACATTTTAAAAGATTAATACAGAAGATAAGCTTAAGGTAATAAAACAATATGCATCAAATGAGTATTTTTAACATTATACACAACAAAAATGTAATTGTGGTCACAACCATAGTCTCTAAAATAATTTACGGTAAGTCGCACAATATTTCATATATTAATCATTTAATCTATATAATGTTAAATTCATATAAAACTAATATTTTAATTAATATGATATTTTATTTAATATCCGGGTGCTTTGACACTTTATTCTTCAAACACCCATAAAATTTACGTTGATGAAAATTTGAAAATGGTAACAAAGAACTTGACAAATAATGTTCTATAATGTTTTCTAAACAATATGATTTGTAGGCCACACATATATATGATGCACAAATTTTTTTATGGAATACTTGGACATAAGAACATCAATTCATTTTTTGTATGAGATTTATTTTCTTACATTGGTTTTATTATATACGTGTTTAAATTGATTTTTGAAAATTCATATGATAATTATACAATTTTTTTAAAAATTGGTCTAAAATATATTCTTTCTATTTCATATGCGATTTCATTATGCTATAAAATTTTTCCAATTTAAATGTAATATGAATTGTTGGTATTTACATCGATTCTATTAATATAAACCATCGAGTGTTAATAATAAATTAATTTAAAACATAAAGATCTTTAAAATGAATTTAATATTCATTCAATAAATTATGATGATCTATTTTTTAAAAATTAAATATGAAAATGGTAAAGACAACACATATAGCACAAATAAAAATAATAAATTGTGTTTCACCGAACTATAGTTTTTTATTCATACATCAATGTCCAAGTACACTTGTTTCTCATTACAATGTACTCAAGACTTCCACGAATAACTCCCCTGAGTTAGACCATGAATATAAAAACCTAAGTTCAAAAAACACACGCTCTACCAGTACTAGCAATCCCCGCCACATACTCAAGCAACTCTCCAATGATCTTTTCATGTCCCTAAGAGTATATCTAAAAATTTACTCAATGGTTGGTTACCCTTCCAAGCTTCAACCATCCTCTTTTTATAAAGGTCGTTTTTAACTGCACTTTTCGAAATTCCAGATACACCTTATCCGAAATTTCAGTTCACCGAGTTGTTTCATGACCAAGTCAAATCCATTAAACGATTAGCAACTTTTGATCAAGTCCACTCCCCAAGACTCTCAACAACCTTTGGTTAAGCCCACTCCTCAAGACTCTCAACAACCTGAAACAAAACACACAACAACCTTCCTAATTAAGTGATATTTCAAACATTAACAATCTCTCCCTTTAAATTTATGATCAATCAAACTCAAACTTGTGCATAAAAACATTAGTCAAACATAATCATAGTTAAGCACAATCGTCACAGGTCGTTAATTCATTCATTTCGTCATGCTTTGATCACCATATATCCAATGCTATAACCTCCATCTTGTCCCCCTATTTGTGTGATCAGATATTCAAAAACAATAAAGATTAGTCACACATATAAAATGAACCAATTGAAATATCGATCATTGATTTTTCTTGCACGGGGTTTTACAACTTAATGTTCTTCCATATCTTTCCCTCATTTTATTTCTTTTGTCTCTAAAACTGTTCAACAATCCGTTCTTTTTAAACCATATTTAATAAAATCAAGGGAAAATACATAAAAGAAACAAGAATAAGTTTTAGAATTACCTTTTCCGTTTAAGTGTACTTAACCTATCACTAGATACACTCAGCAATCTTTAGTACACTTATGAGCCAAATTTTTTTATTAATCTTTTTCTCTTCTTTTCTCTTCATTTTCTTTTCTTTATCTTTTCCTTTTATTTTCTATGTTCTCTGCTTCTAGGACGTTTTTTAGACAAACTTTTCTTCAGGTAACACATTCCTAGACTACATTTTTTTAGGTATACTCTTTTGTTTCATTTGAATCGTAGCGAGATATTTAAGCATGATTTAGCTTTGTGCCTTAGGACGTTACATAATTGAATTTGAATATCTCTCAACTTAGACCCGAGAAAAAATACTCATAACCAACTCTTTTTGGAAATATAACCTTTATAAATCATCGAGTCGTTAGAGGAGTAAGAGAACCAAACATTTTTTTACGTTAAACATTGAATCTCAAAGAAAGGATAAGTCTGCTAACATATGTGTACTTCAGTGAAGCTTAAACGACCTTGAAAAACTAAGTACAAATAAATAGATCATTAGCTCTAAAAATCATTCTCACCTTATATACATAGTCCTTAATTTTATCTCAAATCAGTTCAAAGAGTTAGGACTAATAAACATAATCGCTTAGAGTTCACAAATTCTAAGTGATTCACGCATAATGATCCAAATTGAGGGTTTTCGTGAAGGTTTCATTTAGATGACGATCGATAGACACACAATCAATTTTTGTTTGTTTTCTTTTAAACTTTCCAAAAAATGATTCAATCTAAGTTGTTTACCAACCTGAAATGATTTGCATACATCAAGATTATCAAGACTTAGTTTAGGAATATCTCAAACCAAATTTGAATATGCAAATTTTACCAAGATTTGATAATCTTTCGCCACCTTCAAACTTCTTTGTTTAGCTCTCCACGCATAGCAATTATTTGATGATCGCATACCTTTCATTGATTTTCCTTTTGTTTCCATCACCAAATGTAACACTTCATGCATTCATTCTTTCATAGAATTCTTTATTCCCTATCATGTGTTTAGAACATCCACTATCAAAGTACCAAGTGTGAGATTTATCATTTTGAGTTGGAATATAAGCAACTTTGCATTGAAGATCACTTTTTCTTATCCAAATATTTTTAAATTTGAGTTTAGAATACTTACCTGGACCATCTCTCAATTTTTGAAAGCACTTGTATTGCTTATGTCCCCAGATTCCTCAGTAGCAACATCTGACATTGTTTTTTTTTTTGTGAAGATTAACTTTAATTTGACGCATTCTTCTAACTAAACCATGTACACTTGAAGTCGAGTAACTTTTATTTCCATTCGATGTAAACTTCATTTGCAACTTTTTTGTTTTCAACGTATCCAATTTGATGATGATTTGAATCTTTCTTTCCCCAGCTAACAAATGATCAAGCTTTTCTATTCCATTCGTGAGCATCTTCAATTGCTTGTTTGTTTTCTCAAGTTGTCTCTTAATCATTACAAGTTTACAACTTCTTCTCTTTTTGAATTAAAGTCTTTTGGGTTTCTCGAAGTTGTTTTTCTAACTTCTCATTGGATTTGACTAACTCTATGTTAAGTTTGCTCATGTTTAGCCATTCGGTGTAAATGGTTTCCACATTTACATCTTCATCATCGCTATCACCTTTTTTTTATCTTGTTTTCGTATCATCAATTATTCCAATGAATGCCACAACATTTGCATTTTCTTCTTCACTGTTTTCTTCAGATTCTGAACTTGAATCTACACATTAATTTCTAGTGTGTCCAAATCATTTACAATTGTATTCGCATAAATTCTTCAACACACTTTCTCTTTTTAGAATGCTTGGACATTCAGCTTTGATATGTCCAAATCCCTTGCATTCATGACATTGTACCCCTGATTTTCCTTCTTTTCTTGGCACTTTCTCTTCAATATTTGAGTGTTTCATTCCAGCTCGCTTCTTCATTAATTTTCCAAATTTCTTGGCTAACAATATCACATTTTCTTCCAAGTTATTCATCCTCAAACTTTCTTTTGTTGTTTGGAGAATAATTCCTTTGTCCATATCCTTGTTGGTAGAATCTTGTTCAAGTTCAAGTTCCAATTCATATGCAGCAAGAATTCCAACAATTTCCTTGAAACTTGTTGTATCAGTATTTAGAAACATATTCATTGCCACCTTCTAAGCATGAAACATTTTTTATAAACACCTCAAAAGCTTTTTGACCAGCTTTTTATCTTCGTATGCCTGACCAAGTACACTTACCTCATTAGCAACTGCATTCATCTTCCCACTGAATTCTTTTGCACTTTCGTATTCATTCATCTCTAATTTTTCAAACTGATGTTCTAAGATATCAAGACGAGTTCTTTTAACATTTGAGGTACATTCATGAATGGTCTCCAGTGTGTCTCATGTGTCTTTTGCACATTCACATCTTTGAATTTGTTTGAACTCGTTGATGTCCACTGATGCAAAAATTGCTTCAAGTACTTTAGCGTTGTAAGTTGAATTTCTTTTCTCGCTGAGTGTCCATTGATAGGATGGTTTCTCCTTCAAATTTCCATGTTCATAGATCACTATGGGTGGACTCCATCCATTCTTCACAGCATTCCATGCATCCTCGTCAATCCCTCTGATATTTGCAAGCATTTTCACTTTCCAATATCCATAATTGGATTCATTGAGCATAATCGACCTTCCATAAAAATACATATCTCTTGGAAATTCCAAGTTGTCTTTTAGAATCTCACACCAAACAATAGATAGAATATCTAGTTTCGGTGACCAGCTCTGATACCAATTGAAAATGTTAAAGACAACATATATAGCGGATAAAAAATAAGAAATTGTGTTTCACCGAACTATTGTTTTTATTCATGCATCAATCTCCAAGTACACTTATTTCTCATTACAATGTACTCAAGACTTTCACGGATAACTCCTCCTTAGTTAGACAATGAATATAAAAACCTAAATTCAAAAAATACACTCTCTACCAGTGCTAGCAATCCCCTCCACGCACTCAAGCAACTCTACAATAATCTTTTTCTGTCTCTAAGAATATATTTCACAATTTACTCAATGTTTAGTTATCCTTCCAAGCTTCCACCATCCTTTTTTTATAGATTATAGATGTCGTTTTTAATTGCACTTGCCGAAATTCCAGATACACCTTATCCAAAATTTCAGTTCACCAAATCAAATCATTAAATGCTCAACAACTTTTGATCAAGTTCACACCCCAAACCTCTCAACAAAGTTTGATTAAGTTCACTCCTCAAGACTCTCAACAACTTGAAACAAACACACAACAACCTTCCTAATTAAATGATATTTCAAACATTAACAAAATAGATAAAATTATAAAATAAAATTACAATTTTTTTAAAAAACCATTTAGAATCAAAATCGATCTAATATTTTTATACACTATAATAGAGATTCATTAAAGTGTGCAGTCTTTATCCTAAATAAGTAATAATTTGTTTAATAAAGTATGTTTCTTCCTGATATTAAAAAAAGTTCAGGATTGTTTTTCTTAAAATAATAAAGTTTTTCTGGTAAACTTTAAATAATAATGTTTTTGTCTAAATACAATAAAATGAGATTAGAGATTAACAGTAGTTTTAAATATGATATTGCCCAAATAATAATTATTCGAATTCGGGATGAAAAAAAGAAGAAGAAAGGGATCGAGCGGCTTTTTGGCTTTTCCGTACGAAGTATTGTTCAATTTAATTTAAAAAAAAAAAACATGTTGGAGAAAAGAAGACTCTCTCTGTTTCCTTCCTTAGACCATGGGGTTTCTTCGTCTTCTACACTGAAGTCCTTCGTGATTCAGCTTTAAACCCTGAGTTTGCTTCTCTACTACGTATAATCTATCTTCTCTTTCTCTCTCTCTCTCTCTGCGTTTCAATGGCTTCTCAAGCAGTTGAGAAGACGAAGAAGAAGTTAGCTATCTCTGAAGCACAGGGCCTTCTCGACGTCGTCTTCTCATGGTCTCTTCATGATGTGCTCGACAAAGATCTCTATAAAGGACATGTTCATTTTTTCTTCTTAATCCTCTGTTTGTTCTGTTCTTCAGGACCTATGCGTTTCAATTCAGACATTCGGAAAAACACCACTCGAATTAATTATCGAGCTCTGGATGTTTCCATTGATACGTCATTGATTTAGTTTTGTTATCGAAACCACTTACTTTTGTATATTTTCGAATTTCTTTGAAATCAATGCTTTTGTTAATCAGCGCATTGCGTGAGGGTTTACATATAGGAGCTTGAACACTACTTTGATGGATCCAACTTGTTCTTTGGAATCAAACACCAGTGTTTCACGATATACGAATCGGTACTTCTTTCTTCCGTGGTTAATGAGTGTTCGATATTGGCTACAGGTTGGAAGGATCCCTGATACATTCACGTCGACCATGTCTTACTTCAAGTCCTTTGTTCCCGCGCTGATCGAGGAAACTCACGAGGACTTGTTGTCAAGCATGAGAACTTTGCATCAGGCACCGGCTTTCGAAATACAGGACATCAGACGGAGTAAAGATTTTGAAGTTCCGAAGGACTTGTTTTATGATGTGTACTTGCGAGAGACGCCGGATATCAAAACTAATGGAGCTCCTAAGCAACTGGAGCCCAGAGATCTCATTGCGGTGACAAATAAGAAGCCGAGTCGAGTTGATGACTTGAGTATTTTCAATGAACCTTTTTTACTGGCTCTGGTTTGCAATGCGGACATAGATAATCCTTGTAAACTCGCTATTTTGGCCTCAAAACCCATCACTCTGGAGAACACCATAGACAATGCTGAGACGAAGAAGGAATTTACCCTGTTCGGAGTCTACCTGATCAACATGATGACCAATATTCGTATCTGGAAGGCCCTGCATCCAGGGAATGAAGGTGGGAACTTGGACCTTATTTCAAGAGTTCTTCAGAGAAACAGCGATGTAAGTAACATTTTGCTTAACTTTTTAAAATGGCACTGAGCTGCGGTAATTTTAAGTTTGCTGCTCCCCTTGTGCAGGAGGGAGGAGGTTGCCTACCCTGTCTACTCGAGGACAACGACTTTCTTGATCCTCGTCATTGCCTGGATCTGATGCATTCGTTCAATCTTAATTCATCACAAAAAGGGGCAATCTTGAACTGTTTGGAAGCTAGAAAATGCTACCATACCAATACCATCAAACTGATATGGGGGCCACCGGGAACAGGAAAGACAAAGACAACGAGTGTGCTGTTGTTGACCCTTCTCAAAACAAGATGCAGAACCTTGACGTGTGCTCCAACTAACATAGCCGTTCTAGAAGTGGCATCACGAGTTGCAAAACTAGTCTCAGAAGCATCCGAGATGGATGGCTATGGTCTCGGAGATATAGTTTTATTTGGGAATGGCAAGAGGATGAAGATCGATGATCGGAATGATCTTGTTGATGTTGTCCTAAGTTATCGAGTTGATATGCTCCAAGAATGCTTAAAACCTTTTACCGGGTGGAGAGCTAATGTGAATTCAATGTTACATTTACTCAAGGACCCCAAAGGCTTGTATCTTGACTACTTGGGAAAAAGAGAGCCTGGAAACAATGTGGAAGACAAGGATTTCGGCTCAACCACCAAACACCATGGAAATGACCACAAGAAGAAACAACAATGGGTCGAGAAAATACATGAACAAGTTGTTTCCAATACCTTAGAAGACAAGAGGAAAAAGGAACATAAACGAGATCATGCAAAGAAAACCGGGGAAGAACTTTGTGAAGCAGAAGAGAGCGAAGAAAAACCACCTCTGCCAATTGATGAATATCTAGAACAGAGATTTAGTTACCTCAGAAACATTCTGGAGCTTCATTTCTCCAGTTTGTGTTTGCATCTTCCTACCACTTTACTTTCATCTCAAGTGGCGGAGAAGATGCTTCGAACTATTTACCTTCTCAAAGATGTCAAAATGTCAGCTATGGCTGATTGCGAGACTGGTGATGGATCCCAATGCACTGTTGTAGATACTGGGGAAGGAAGTGGCATGATTAAAGATTGCATCGATATTTTAAGATCGATTCTTTGCTCTTTCACGCTTCCAGATTTTTGTGATACTCTAGATATTAAAAACCTTTGCTTGGGAAACGCCTGTCTGCTCTTCTGCACAGCATCAGGGTCTGCAAAGTTATACACAGAAGAGCCGATTCAGCTTCTTGTGATTGATGAAGCTGCTCAGTTGAAAGAATGTGAATCAGCCATTCCTTTGCAGCTTCCAAGGCTTCGGCATGCCATTTTGATCGGTGATGAGCGACAACTTCCTGCAATGATCCAAAGCAAGGTACATATACATTATGTTTTGCATTTATTCTCAAGCATTTTCTGTTTCTTGTTTGTTGGTACAACATTATTTCCTCTGCTTCTTAACAATTATTACACAGATTGCTTCAAAAGCTCAACTAGGTAGAAGTTTGTTTGAAAGACTGGTTCTGCTTGGGCAAAAGAAACACTTGCTTAATACCCAATACCGGATGCACCGTGCTATAAGTAATTTCCCGAACAAAGAGTTCTACAATAGGAAAATTTTGGATGCCCCATTAGTCAGAACCAGAGAATATGAGAGGGATTTTCTTCCTGGAAAAATGTTTAAACCATACTCTTTCATCAATGTATCCTACGGAACAGAACAATCTGGGGAAGGGTGTAGTCTGAAAAACAATGTTGAAGTTGCTGTAGTGTCTAAGATAGTTGCCAACCTTTTCAGAGGTGAATGATTCGGACTCAGACTCAACGCGGTTGATATAGAATTTGTCAGATTCTCATTTTCTATGATTTGCGATGTAACTGCAGTGTCAACGAGAAGGAGAACACGGATCAGGGTCGGTGTAATTTCCCCTTACAAGGCTCAAGTATTTGCAATCCAAGAAAAGATTGGAGGAATGTATAGTGCTGATACAGGAGGGCTATTCTCTCTGGATATCCGGTCCGTTGATGGGTTTCAAGGTGGTGAAGAGGACATTGTTATAATTTCAACTGTTCGGTCTAACATACAGGGAACAGTGGGTTTCCTGTCTGACCGACAGAGAACAAATGTAGCACTTACCCGAGCCAGGTGTTTATACGAAACTCTATGCTTTGGTTATTGCAAATGGATAGTCATTAACGCCGTTAGTTTCCTTTGTAGGTTTTGTTTGTGGATACTTGGAAATGAAGAAACTTTGATGCATAGCAAGTCTGTGTGGGCGAAGCTGATAAATGACGCCAAGAAGCGCAATTGTTTCCATGATGCTAGAGATGGTAATTCCTTGGTTCAAACTATGGCAAGAGCGACTATCGGGTTTGACCAGTTTCATAGGCTTCAGAACAAGCAAATTTTGTTGTTCAACTCTTCCAAATGGAAGGTATTCCAATTCTGCCCTTGACAGCATTTCATCACTCTTTCGATATTATTGTTATTTAAAATCTTTATTTGTACCGGAAACAGGTCTGCTTCAATGCAAATTTCTCTAAATCTCTGGAAGCAATGGCGGCCTCTGAAATATACAGCAAAATTATGAGTCTGTTGGTGGAGTTATCGCACGGTCGATTTCAATATCAGTTTGAGAGAGACATCGAGGTTTCTTGTTTCAAGATGTTGAAAGAATACAAGATCAACGATGTTCTAAGGCTCATTTGGGCAGTAGACATTGTTAAGGATGACTTATACTACGTCCAAGTGTTGAAGATTTGGGATCTATTGTCACCATCTGACGTTCCTCAAGCAGTAGAGCGTTTAGATAAATACTATACGAAATATACAAAAGCGAAGATCTTACAGTGCACATCCAGATGTACTAAAGGGTTGAGTAACTCAACTTATATTAGTTTCTGAACCCACATAAGCATGGAATGTTCATATGCATTTTTTTTTATAATATGATGCAGGAATTTGGTTTTACCCATGAGATGTCCTGTTGGCAATGAGGAGGCTTCACACGGTGATTGCTCCGAAAATCTCGTATTGAGTGGCATTACAGGATCATTTGCATCACTGAATCTGATGGGATCCAAGTAAGTCATGCAGACTCTCATCTTTATATCTTTCAAATTCGCCAAGCCATGTTCTCATCCAACTTTAGATGCTTGTAACAATTCTGCACATGACGGGCACATTTCGGTTCTCAGGGATCTTGAAAATATAAAAAAGAAGGATGCCCACATCTCAAGTCAACCTAGTTCATCACATTCCAGAAATAACTCAAGTCAACCTAGTTCATCACATTCCAGGAATAACTGTAATCTGCTCTTGCCCATTCTTTCCCTTAAAACTCCATATCTGAATATTTTGTATTGATTTCCATTGATTCACTTTCTTTTCAACCGATTGATTCCAATTTTATCCTAATTCTTGAACCCTTTAGGAGCTTCAATCTACCATTCATGAGCCCGAGAGAAACAGAAGAAAAGATCAAACATCCTAGAGCTATGGCATGGTTTTATGGTACCAATAGCACGAGATAGTTATATACTACCTGTTTTTTGCTTGCGGTTGGTCGTTCTAAACACGAGGTTTCTTCGTTTTCAAAATGTTATTTGTACCAAACTTGTGTATAGTTGTATAGTTTGAGTAATACGATACTGTTTGTCTAAGAGAGAATTGAGGACTAAAGCTCAAAATTGACTACTCTTATAAACTACTCCTTTTTCTCCTCTCCTGCACACCCTAACTAACATAACGAACTTTTGTTCATATGAACTGACAAAAATACCCTTATTAACGTTACTCTGATTGAGGAGAAAAAGCTTTGTATTATATTGATGTAGAAAACTTTTACAGCATCTTGCAAATCATGGCAAGGGAATCAGAAGAAATGTGGTAAAGACATTTATGATTTTCATTTATTTAACTTGATATAGATGCAGTGTATGTGTGTGCCTTTTTTACATATATATTTGATATATATATATATATATGCTCAGACCAATATCATTAATTTTCTGTGTCTTTTAGGTTACAAGTTACGTATATATAGAGAAAGTAGATAAACATAATTACATAAATATCCCTACGCTACCCTTACTCTAGTATCCCTCAAGTTGGTGGGTGCAGGTCATGCAAGCCTAACTTGACAACAAATGATTCAAACTCCTTATGACCAAGAGCTTTAGTGAGAATGTCAGCTAGTTGGAGTTTGTTGGGAACATGACGCGTTGTAATAATTCTAACCACTAGTTGATCGCATACCAAATGACAATCCACCTCGATATGTTTTGTGCGTTAATGACAGACTGGATTGACACTGATATGTAGCGCATCTTGACTGTCACAATGCATGAACATTAGGCGAGAATGACAAATCGCAAGACTGAGAAGGAGGTTTAATAGTTCACGAACTGCCATTGCCATCGCATGATATTCTACTTCAACAGATGATACAGACAAGGTAGGTTGTTTTTTCATTTTCCATGAGACAGGTGATCTACCAAGTTGAATGAACCACCTTGTAACCGATTTTCGAGAAATAGGATAACATGCCCAATCCGAATCACACCAAGCTGTAATTCGCAAGTCTTGATTTGCATGAAGAAGTATACCTTGATCGGGATTGGACTTGATATACCGCACAACACGTAGAGTTGTGTGCCAATGATCAATTTTAGTGGACTGCATAAACTATATGAATACTGTATGACAAGTCAGGACGAGTGACACCAAGGTAGACGAGCCGACCAACCAATCGATGATACTTCTCATATCTGAGAATGGTTCGGATTCTGACAACGCTAAACGATGATTCTGATCAAGCGGAAATGTCATTAGTTTGGAACCAAGCAGACCAGCTTCACTGATGATATCTAAAGCATATTTACGTTGGCACAAATAAATACCCTCAGGACTTCTTGCAACCTAAATGCCGAGAAAATACTTGAGAACTCCTAAATCTTTCATATGAAAGCAAGAACTTAAATATTCCTTAAATGGTTGAACAACAAGAGATGAGTTACCACCAACTATGAGATCATCCACATAAACTAAAACACGCAGTCGTACACATCACACATAATACGTAAATAGAGAATAATCTGCGTATGACTTTCGAAAACCATAGGTCTGTAGTGCAATCAAAAGTTTAGCAAACCAACAGTATGGTGTCTGTTTCAACCCATACAATGATTTCTTGAGTTTGCATACCTGATCAAGTGTAGATGAAAAACAAGGCAGAAGTTTCAAATATACTTCTTAAACTAAATCCCCATGAAGAAATGCATTATGTATATCCATTTGATGAACTTCCCATTTGTACCACAACTACTGCCAAAAATACATGTATAGTAGTCATTTTGGCGACTGGTGCAAATGTTTCTGTGTTATCTACACCTTCAACCTGTTCATGTCCCATGACCATCAATCGAGCTTTATAATGCTTTATTGAACCATCAAAACGAAATTTGATCTTGTAGATCCATTTGCAAGCAATGGCTTTCTTGTTTGAAGGAAGGCGTTCCAACACCCACTTTCCATTTCTTCCAAAGCATCAATCTTGGACTGCATCGCCGAACACCAATTGGGATCATTAATGGCTTTGGCATACGAAGATTGCTCTTCATCGGTTGTAACTGTAGGGTAACCGAGAGGAAAACACGCAGTAGAAACATAGAGTTTTTTCTCAGATTTTCCTTTGGTGAGATCTGATTCGGAGACAGATCTAATTAGTGTTTATTAGCACATACCTTGGTGTTATCAAGCCCTTTTCTAATTCCTTGGGCTTCCACCAGAACGAAGGTTCTTCAACTACATTTTTTTTAGGTTCTTGAACAACCTTTTTTTCGGGTCCTTGGACTCCATCAACATCTTTCCCTCGCCCTCTCCATCGCATTGTTCTTACTCTTTTCGTCGGTAGAGGTTCAACATATGTCTTATGTGGTCTTAAAACTCGTTTAGGTACCGGTGGAGGTTCAACATATGCCGCACACTCCTTCGATAAAGGTCCAACATCTGTATAAAATTTATTTCATTAAACATATGGTGACCAATGCGACCCTGCGACCTATGCGACCTATGCAGACCTACGACCTGTGCGGCCTTTTGTGACCCATTCGACCCATACGACCCATTCGACTTTTTGTGACCCATTCGACCCATACGACCAATGCGACCTTAGTGACTCAAAAGACCGTACTTACTTGGTGGAACCTCCTTATCCTTAGAGGGGGTCTCTTCGACAGGATCCACTATACTATCCTCAGAAAGAACCCCTTATCCTTAGAAGGGGCCTCTTCGATAGGATCCACTGTAGTATCCTCGGAAGGAACCTCCTTATCCTTAGAAGGGGTCTCTTCAACAGGATCCACTGTAGTTTCCTCGGAAGGAACCTCCTTATCCTTAGAAGGGACCTCTTCGATAGGACCGGCTGTAGTTTCCTCGGAAAGAACCTCCTTATCCTTAGAGAGGGCCTCTTCGATAGGACTGACTGTAGTTTCCTCGGAAGGAACCTCCTTAGGGGCGACCTCTTTGACTGGACCGACTGTAGTTTCCTCGTCGGCGAGTTTATCGACATTAACCACTGGAGCATCTGCATAAAATTACTTCATTCATTAGATACTACCCGTGCGAGACCCATGGGAGTTATACGATCGTGCGGCATATGCGACCCTTGGACTTATACGACCATATGACTTATGTGACCCATGCGATTCTAGCGACCCATCGACTTATGTGACCCTTCGACTTATACGACCGTGCGACTTATGCGTCTTTTGCGACCCATGCGACCCTTGCGACCCATGCCGACTCTCGATGGAAATTGACTAATGAACTTTTTCACTATTTATTACTTACTTGGTGGAACTTCATCAGGAGCAACGACTATAGTAACCTCTCCGAAAATGTATTCAGTTAGAGGAATGGTGGCGGTAGATGCGATATTTTCAACTAATCTCGAAATGTTTGCCAAATCCTTTTCTAAGCCATCTCCAGAGTCATTTTCAGACTCTAACTCAACCGACTCTTCATTTGGCTCTTTTCTTGACACTGAATATAGAAATTGAATGAATTCAAAATCGTCATCTCTAACAGTGTCGGAAGATTGGTTTGCGGTGCTCACATCTTTCTCGCCAGATTTTGATTTTGTCTTTTCAGCACCTTTGGGATTTGCCGCATGTGCTTTTGGATTAGGCAAATGAAACCCGACATCGCTTATAAGATCTCTTACAACATTGATGATTCTTTTCTCCGACTTCTTTATTTCCTTCATTAATTTCTTCTCCAGTGTCATACGGACTCCTTCAGCTTCATCCTCACCTTCTCTTTCAGCTTCAACTTCAGCATCAGCTTCAGCATTACCATCTCTTTCTTCATCAGCTTCAGCAACACCTACCCTTCCTTCATCTTCCGAGTCTTCAATCTCAATCACTTTTTTGCCCATGCTCTTTTTCCTCTTAGTCCCTTTCCCATTCCCTTTCCTTTTCCCATGCTTTTGATCACCAAGGACTGCTTTTCGCGTCAACAATTCTTGCTTACAGATTTCATTCCAACAAATACCCTTCGGATTTCTACGAATATGTTCCATCTATATCTGAACATCGGGATCGTGACATCCCTCATAATCGTCCAGATAAAAAAGTAAACCTTCTTCTTCGTGTTCAGCACGAAGAATACTTCGAATATCCTGAAAAATAAAAAATAATCATTATTACCCTCTGTGACCTTTGTTTTCCTTGTGACCCTTGTGTAATTGTTACCTTAGAATCTCCGGTCAGCCTTATCACATCTACATACTTCAGGTTAATACTGAATTTAACCATCTTCTTGCACATTCTTGGGCATGATGGATCTGCATCCATAACATCAATATACCATCCTTTTCCGCCCAGACTAATGATGGTTACGAATGGAAGTAACTGAAACATTAAAAAAATGATAAGAATTCAAAAAGTACGAAAACATTCAAGTTACTCGAATAACATATACAACTTACCATTAGTGGGATCATGAACCCGCCACAATACCATTTTGGCTTCGGTGATTTCCCGTTAACGTGCTTGCGACAAGTATCCACAATCTTCTCGAATGTGTAACGCCCCCATGGAAAGCATTCACAAAATTCCAAGTCATCAACCATGTCAATGAAATCATGGCTGATAGAGTTGTCCGATGAAGGCTTGTGAGCCATAACTTGCGCCAACAACATCAAAGTTGCCAACCTCGTCCGGTCGTCGACATTCTTCGCCTTCACAAGCTTTCCAATGATTTATGCGGGCAAAATTCTTCCGCCTGAATGTATCACCCCTTTTGGACTCCCATCTTTTGGGATATGGTCCGCATTTCAATCTGGAAATTAGTGCGTATTCCACTATAGAGTATCGGATGGGAACACCATTTAAGACGAACCACAACTCCTTCTTGTCCCGTACAATCACAGAGTGATTTAGGATGATAGACATTTGAACCTTAGTCAATGTGGAGTCACATTGGAAATGGAATAAATGCCTAAATTGTGACTCCTTCTCGAAGTAATGCAACTCGTATTCATCTAAGATTTCTCTCAGCTTCGTTATTGTCTCGTGAGGATAACACTTGGTGGTAATCTTTGGCATTCTGTCCATGTGCTTGAATCCATACACAAACTTCGGCTTTGACGCCACCTGCAAAATGACCAATTAATTAAGAATACATTATACTTCTACCGACTCAAGCGACCCATGCGACTCAACCGACCAATGCGACTAAACCGGCCCATGCGACTCAAACGACCCTCGGACCCTCTGTGACACTCTACCGACTCACTGAGACTCATGAGACTCAACTGACCAATGCGACTCAACCGACTAATGCGACTCAACCGACCCATGCGACTCAAGCGACCATTGCAACCCAAATCGACTCACTGAGACAATCGACTCAAACGACCCTTGCGACCCCTTGCGACGCTCAAGCGACCATTGCGACCCAAACGGACTCACTGAGACAACCGACTCAAACGACCCTTAGCTCCCTTGCGACGCTCAAGCGACCATTGCGACCCAAATCGACTCACTGAGACAACCGACTCAAACGATCCTTAGATCCCCTGCAACGCTCAAGCGACCATTACGACCCAAACCGACTTACTGAGACAACCGACTCAAAAGACCCTTAGACCCCCTGCGACGCTCAAATGACCATTGCGACCCAAAACCGACTCAGTGAGACAACCGACTCTTGTGACTCAACCGACTCATTGAGACTCAACAGACTCACTGACATTCACACCTATTTCAAATCAATAAACCATTTTGCGACTCGACAACCCGCAAAACCCTAGAAATCGATCTACTTACACTTATTGACACCATTGAAGATTGACTCGTGCTATCTTCTTCACTATTGCGGCTGATTCTAGCCATTTCCTTCTTGCCAACTTCAAATCGATCCCTCTCAAGTTAGAAATCACTTATTCTTTCTTGCTTTTGACATGGTTTGACAGTGTTTCACGTCGAAAAACTGCAGAACGTGAGTTTTTTCACGTTCGAAAATTAAGGACAAATTTGTATTTTCTCTCATGTTTTTACTGATTTAATAATTATTTTGGAAAATGGTATTTTTGAAGTGGTTTAGCCCTGTAAGGGTATATCTGATATTCTGCCGGTTTAAATACATTCCTTGATGCCTAACGTGACTAACATGTGAATCAACCACTTTTAACGTCCATCGGTTTAGTATCATTAACCGGTGAGGATGACTCCGGTTTACTTAAACCGGTTGAATGCTAGCCCATCCAGACTCAACTCATTTAGCATACCTTCACAACCAAGTACACCGAATCTTTCTGTAAGTATATATGAATATAGACCCATCCTAATACGAACTTGAAGTCATTCACTGCACACAACAGTACGTGAACTCACCTAAGAATATTCTCACAATATTATCTATCTCTATATACAAAGATACCTCTCCGGTGAGGATGACTCCGGTTTACTTAAACCAATTGAATGCTAAGATTGTATGAATTATATATATATATATATTATAATCATATATAATATTCATCTTTTATGCAATGATAATCTGCATGCATGCTTGCTTGCTGGCTGTGTCTTCTCAAAGTTCACATGACGTTTGGTTTTCCTTCTATACTACAGACTCACGTCTGTTTCCCACGAGAAACCCTTTCACCTTCCGGTGTTTGTCTTTTTCTTCTTTTTTTTTTATCTGCAGAAGATTTGAATTACCAAAGACATGTATAAAATATCCATGCGAAATCACCTTCTCAGGATCAAGTCATTCTTCCAAGTTTAACACCTGAGTTTGCTTGACTGGTAAACAAAATCTCTCTCTCTCTCTATCTCTCTCTGAATGCTTGTCGTGAGTTTGGACTTCGCTCCATGAATGCATCCGAGTTAATAGGTTGGGCTCAAGAAAAAACCTATGTTTTGAAAAGGGTTTTCTTTTTAATGCATACCAAAGAACTGCGTGCACATGATACTACTGTGGGACTAAAGTCTAGTGTGTTTATGGGGTACTAAATCCTACTTTTTCAGCTAAAAATGGGTATTTTTAGTTTCAGAGAGAGAGAGAGAGTCTTGAAGATGCAGCTTAGCCATGAAAATACAGAGAACAATAAGAAGACGAGAAAAGTGGAATTGGTCGAACTTGTCTTTTCGTGGTCTCTTCCTGATGTGCTTAACTCAAATTTTTACAAAGGACAGGTTCTTTATCTCTTTTTGGTGTTTGATATTTTCTCAACAGTGTTTGAACGAATGGCTTTGTGTTCTTCCATTGGAACACCAAATGTATTCTCTCACGCACTGACTGATATGTGTGTGCTCTTTGTTTGCAACAGGTTGATAAGATCCCTACTACATTCCCCTCGTGCATCGACTACTTAGAGTCTTTTAAACCTTCCCTTATCGAAGAAACTCACGCGGCTCTGTTGTCAAGCATGGCGTCGCTTCCTCGAGCACCAGCTTTTGAAATTTGTCATATCAAACAGGCTAACGAATTCAAAGCTCCTGAAAACTTGATTTATAACGTTTACTTGCAAGGAAAGTCTAATACAAGGACCGGTGAAGCTGGTAAGCAACTGGAAACCAATGATCTCATTGCAGTGACAGATCAGAGGCCAAAACGCGTTGATGACTTGGCAATTTCCGGTGAACCCTACTTGCTGGCTCTGGTTAAAAGAGTGAGTGAGGAAAACCCTAATAACATCAGTATTTTGGCTTCAAAGCCCATCTTTTTAGATGATGATTATGTTCAAAGAAAGAATGGAAACCCAGCTGTGAAGAAAAAGAAAAGACTTTTTGGAGTTTATCTGATCAACATGACAACAAATATGCGAATCTGGAATGCGCTGCAACCGAAAGATGATCAGAATCTGAGCCTTATTTCAAGAGTCCTTCAAAGCAATGGAGAGGTAAGCGAGATTAATCAAACATTTTGAATAACGTATAGATTGAAGATTTCAATTCTTGAACCTTATTTCCCTCCTTTAATAGGATGCTGAAGGTTGCATCGGCTGTCAGGAGGACAAAGACAACCAAGGGCCTCGCCGCATTAGGAGTCTGGTTCACTCATTTAAGCTGAATTCGTCGCAGGAAGAAGCAATTATGCACTGCCTAGAAGCTAGGAACTGCTACCACACCAATAGAATCAAACTGATATGGGGGCCACCGGGAACAGGAAAGACAAAGACAACAAGCGTCTTGCTTTTGTCCCTTCTTCAAACTAAATGCAGAACCTTGACATGTGCCCCAACTAACATAGCTATTGTTGAAGTGGCATCAAGGGTTGCCAAACTAGTCTCAGAGTCATCCAATATCGGTGACGGCTATGGTCTTGGAGATGTACTTTTGTTTGGAAATGAGAAGAGAATGAAGATCAATGATCGAGGCGAAGTTCTTGATATCTTCCTTGAACATCGTATCGATAAACTCTTCGGTTGCTTTATGCCTTTGACGGGGTGGAGAGCTAGTATAAATTCCCTTATAAGGTTACTCATTGACCCAGAAGTGGAATATCTTCGATACTTGGCCAAGACAAAGCCTGTTCATAGGGATGGACACAAAGACTCAATGACCAAAAAAAGAAGAAACAACCACAAGAAGAAATGGGTTCACAAAGAGGAACCATGCGAACAAATTCAGAATGCAGAAGTGAGAAAAGAAAAGGGACAACCGTTGTTCGAGGAATTTCTAGAAGAGAGGTTTAGTTACTTGAAACACAGTCTGGAGCTTCACTTCAAAACTCTGTGTACACATGTAGCTACCACTTTGCTTTCCAGTTATGTCGTGAAGCAAATGCATACAACTATCGATCTACTCAAAAGTACAACAATTTCAGCTGTCCTAGCTTCCGAGTCTGGAGGGAAATGCATCCTTGTGGATACCCAGGAAGGAAATGGCATGTTAGAGAATCACGAGGAACATTGTGCCAAAACTGAAGATTGCCTGAAGATGTTAAAATCGATTCTTGATAACTTAAAAGTTGAAGATTTCATTTCCAAGCGTCATGTTAAACGATTTTGTTTGCAGAATGCTTGTTTGCTTTTCTGCACAGCGTCGAGCTCTTGCAAGTTACATTCGTCAGGAATGGTTCAGTTTCTTGTGATCGACGAAGCGTCTCAGTTAAAAGAATGTGAATCAACCATTCCTCTGCAACTTCCAGGACTTCGTCACGCCATTTTGATCGGTGATGAGAGGCAGCTTCCCGCAATGATTGAGAGCAAGGTAAATATAATTACCATACACTCATACGGGGCTACGTTTTACATTAACCTCCTTTATAATTCTTAACCATTTGTCTGAAATATACAGATTGCTTCGAAGGCTGAGATGGGTAGAAGTCTGTTTGAGAGGCTGGTCTTGCTGGGGCAAAAGAAACACATGCTTAACATTCAATATCGGATGCATCCCTCGATAAGTATCTTCCCCAATAGGGAATTCTACGATATGAAAATCTTGGACGCTCCATCAGTGAGACTAAGGGCATACGAGAAGCGATTTCTTCCTGCGAAAATGTATGGACCTTACTCTTTCATCAATATACCCCTTGGAACAGAACAATTCGGCGAAGGATGTAGTTTGAAGAACATTGTTGAGGTTGCTGCGGTGGCAGAGATAGTTTCCAATCTTTTCAGAGGTAAACACTGTCTTCGTTTCGTAATTATCAATAATCGAGTTTTTAGGTGTTTATGTGATATGATTTGCAATGCAAGTGCAGTATCAAAAGAAACAAGAAAACGGATCAGCGTTGGAGTGATATCTCCATACAAAGCTCAAGTATTTGCAATCCAAGATAAGATTGGGAAAAAGTACAAGAGTGAAACAAGAGGGCTCTTCTCGTTGAATGTTCGTTCTGTAGACGGGTTTCAGGGAGGTGAAGAAGATGTTATAATAATATCAACTGTCAGGTCCAACGGGAATGGCACGGTTGGTTTTCTTTCCAACAAGCAAAGAGCGAATGTGGCGTTAACCCGTGCAAGGTAACTTATACATTCTTGAATCCTTAACTTTTGGGCAAACTATTATATTCAACACAATCAGTTTTGTGTAGGTTTTGTTTGTGGATACTGGGGAACGAGGCCACGTTGTCGAAAAACGATTCGATTTGGAGAAAGTTAATAAAGGAAGCTAAAGAGCGTGATTGTTTCCATAACGCTGCAGATGATAAGTCATTGGCCCAGGCCATTGATAGAGCCAACATTAAGCATGACTCTTTATTAGCTTTCCATCCGAAGAAACTCTTGTCGTTCAAGGATTCCAAATGGAAGGTAGGGTGATATTATTCATGCTTCTCATTTTTCGTAATGTGAGAACGTTAGACCCTTCATTCACTGTCCTTTCCCCTGCGAACAGGTATGCTTCAGCAAAGAGTTCTTGAAATCTGTGGAAACTATTTCAGACGGTGAAATTAACGGTAAAATCTTGAGTATGTTGGAGAAGTTATCACATGGTTGGCTTCAACAACAGTCAGACATAGCAACTCCAGTTTCTTCCATCAAGATCAATGACGTTCTAAGCCTTGTTTGGGCGGTAGACATTCTCAAGAAAGATTCACACTACGTCCAAGTTCTCAAGGTTTGGGATGTTTTGCCATCATCCGATATTCCTAAGGTCGAAAAACGTCTGCATAAAAAATATAAGGGATACACGAAAATGAATATAGAACGAAGCAGATTCAGATGTACCAAAGGGTGAGCAATTTTGTACTTATGTTCTGTTTTTTGTTTACCAACTCCGATATAAATGTTGGCCTGTTGTTTCACATTGATTCAGAGACTTAGTTGTCCCCATGAGATGGCCGATGGTTCATGAAAATGGCTACAAGGATGTCCTCTCGAACGAAGAATTGATAAGATCCTTCCAATCACTCAGTCTGGTGGGAGAAAAAACAGCGTCTCACAATCCAGCCAAGTAAGTTCTATAGACTAATCGATTCGAGTCATTTGAATGTGCAAATGAAAGTCTTATCGAACTTTTTAAGCTCGTAAGCATCACGTATACAATATTAACATTTCTCAGGAAAATTTGGAAGCTCAAGAAGAGGAGTCCCATATCCACAAAAATCTCGATGTTTCTTAGACGACGACTATAAGATTCTTGCCTTAGAAGACTTATATATCTCTCAGGACTTAGAATTTTACAACCCTTTTCTGCTTCTTATGTGTATTGCTCTAGACCGATATTTCTGCGGATGTTTTGAGCTGTGATGATGAGTGCATATTTTTGAGTCATGGCCTCATCTATGTTCTGACTTTGATCGATTTCATTATGCGATCGAGAAGGTTTTTCAATCGCTTCCAATTGAGAAGTTTGATTGCTTGTAATGTTATGACCCTTTCTGAGTTAATAAGAGTAGTACTTGGTGCCTACTACAAAGCTATCTTTTCGCATTCAAGCTCGTTAAATGATTGTTGTTTACCTTACAAAAACCTAGATCTACCAAGCTTTTTGTTATGAAGGCTTCTCATCTTGGATATACAATTTGTACAGTCCTACCATGACTTTACAATTGAATTTCAACGCAAATATTTCGATGAACATTGCGTTAAAATAGCTTCACAATTTCCGCATCAATTGTTGATGCCCAACTTTCATTGATATTGCGATTGAACGGAAAGGCCCAATAGGCCTAAGTAATTATGTTTATATTAACCTAAACAAAATGTGAGGCCCAAATAATTATGTTTATATTAACGGTTAATGTAATTAAATAAAGGATTTGTGCGGCTGCAACTTCAACATAATTGAAGAGAGAAAAAAAAGAAAATGAGAAAAAAAAGGAAAAAAAAGAATATTTATGAATTAATTCTAATTGAGACTTCGGGTTAACTCTAAATATCTTTTTATCATTATTTTCTCAATTTGAAAGTAAATATAATGAATGTTAATTATTCGATTAAATCTATATCAAGAGAAAATCGATTCGTGTCATAGTTAGCAATATCATTACGGATAATCAAATCATCTGATAAGTTAAGTTGATGATATTTCTCTATTCCAATTTCAGTTTTGTTGTTGATATTGCGTTGGACCGAAAAGCCCAATAGACCCAAGTAATTATGTTTATATTAACCTAAATAAAATGTGAGGCCCAAATAATTATGTTTAAATTAACCTAATTTTAGGTTATTGTAATTAAATAAAGAGTAAAACTCATATTAACCCCTCAGTTTTATCAATTTTGTCTTTTTCTCCCTCATGTTTTGCACTCATCTTATTTCTCCCTTATGTTTTGCATTTATCATATTCCCCCTTCATGTTTTGCAATTATGCCTATAATCCCCTCTGTTTAAACTCCGTTAAATCTCCTAATATTGACTCGGTTTAGGTTAATTTTTGACCCGGTTTAGACCTAATTTTGATTTGGTTTAGGGTCAATCTTAACTAGAATTTGGTCTAAATATGACCCGGTTTAGACTCATTTTTTACCCGGGTTATATTCAAATTTGACCATAATTTGGACCCAATTCCAATTTTCATCTAACTAAAACTCGAATCAGTACAAAATTCATCAAATTAAACCGAAATTTAAATAAAAACGATTTTTATCGGTTTGTTCGATTTTAACCCGAAATTGATATAAATTTGACTCGAATTGGTACAATGTTGACCCAATTTGATTTTCATCCAATTAAAACCGAATTAATATGAAATTAAAAAAATTAAACCGAAATTTAAATAAAAAACGATTTTTATCGGTTTGTTAAATTTTTAAACCGAATTTGATAAAATTCTAACTCGGATTTGGTCCAGTTGTGACCCAATTTTGATTTTCATCCAATTAAAACCCAAATCAATATGAAATTAAAAAAAATTAAACCTACATTTATATTAACCGATTTTTATCGGTTTGTTCAATTTTTAACCCGAAATTGGTATAATTTTAACTCGAATTTGGTACAATTTTGACCCAATTTTTATTTTCATCCAATTTAAACCCGAATCAATATGAAATTCAACAAAATTAAACCAAAATTTAAATAAAAACAAATTCTTATCGGTTTGTTCGATTTTTAACCCGAAATTGATATAATATTGACTCGAATTGAGTGCAATTTTGACCCAATTTTGATGCAACTTTGAGTGATTCGGGTTTTAATCCATTGAAAATCAAAATCAGATCAAGATTGGGTGCAATTTTGACCCCAAATTCTGCACAAATTCGATTCAATTTTGATTTTTACTCGATTAAAACCCGATTCCTCAAAATTATACAGAAATTCAAGTCATAATTGGCTCAAATTTGATTCTAATTCGAATAAAAGGAAAATAATTTGTTTTCATTTACGTTTTGATTTAGTTTGATTCAAATTTCATATTGATTTAGGTTTTAATCGGGTGAAAATCAAAATTGGGTGCAATTTCGCTGTAATTTTAAGTTTCACACGATTAAAACCCGAATTACTCAAAATTGCATTGAAAAACCGATAAAAATATAGGTTAAAATTTGAAAACCGATAAAAATAGGTTTTTGTTTAAATTAATGTTTAGCTTGGTTAAAATTTCATATTAATTCGATTTTAACCGAGTAAAAATTAAAATTGGATCCAAACTTTTGTTAAATTTGAGCCTAAACCGGATCAAAATTTGTTTAAAATTATGGAAAAATTAAGTATAAACCATGTCAAAATTGGACCTAAATTCTGGTTTAAATTTAGCCTAAACCAGATCAAAATTGGTTTCCAATTCTGTTTAAATTGAGTCTAATCCGCGTCAAATTTGTTTTAAATTCGGGTTTAATTTGAGCCTAAATCGGATGAAAATTGAGTCTAAATCGAGTCAAAATTACACCTATACCATGTCAAAATTGAGTATAAATCGGGTCAAATTTAATTTTGGATCGGGTCGGGTTGAAATTGGGTTGAAAAATCAGGTTAAAATTGATAAGTTAAACACAATTTTAAACGGATGAGGTTATAGGCAAAATTATAATGTTGACCAAAACATGAGGGGGAATAGGATGAGTGCGAAACATAGGGGGTGAATAATGCGCGACTGGATCGTGTGTTTCACTCGGTTGTGCGGATGGATGCCTTTGAACCCGTAGACGGATACGTGCTGAAGAACGTTGGTCGCCGGAAAAGTGACATTCCAGTAGTGATCCGGTACTCATCTGAAAGCTCTTTGAGTGCTAGTTCCAATCGTCTTTGTTTCATCGAATTTGGACTTTGGGAAGGCCTCCATTTAGGTGTTTTCGTACAAAGTCTCATCTCCGAGTTAGCCGGCCCACGAATATCAGATGCGACCGTTAGTACGCAAGTCTCGTCAACAATCCGCATATTCGTGTCCTCGTTAGCTTCACACGCGTCCTCGTCAGCGTCCAGCATGTCCTCGTCAGCGTCCCGTGCGTCCACATGATTGTCTTTCCCGTTCGACCCATCCGTTCCGTCCGTCCGTTCGAGGCTTGCTTTCTTTGTGATATCCTCATCATCAACAATGCGTACTTTCGGGATAGGGCATCAGCCACGACCTTTTCTTTACCTTGCTTGTACTTGATGACGTAAGGAAATGTTTCAATGAATTCAACCCACCTCGCATGTCGCGTACTGAGTTTGTTCTGACCTTTCACATACTTGAGTGATTCATGGTTGGTGTGTATCACAAACTCCTTTGACCACAAGTAATGTTGCCAAGTTTGTAATGCCCTTACGAGTGCATATAACTCTTTGTCGTAGGTGGCATAGTTGAGAGTTGCACCTCCGAGTTCTCGCTGAAGTAGGCAATCGGCTTCCGTTCCTGCAACAATACTGCACCATTTCCTACACCAAATGCATCACACTCGATTTCAAAAGTTTTATGAATATCAGGCAATATCAGCAAAAGAGCATTAGTAAGTTTGTCTTTCAACATTTGAAACGCTGCTTCTTGTGCTTCTTCCCACTTGAATCCCACATTTTTCTTAATGACTTCGGTAAGAGGGGCGGCCAAGGTGCTGAAGTCCTTAACAAAGCGGCGATAGAACCCCACGAGTCCATGGAAGCTTTGGACTTCCCCGACGGTCTTTGGGCTCGGCCATTCCCGAATGGCTTTGACCTTTTCTTCGTCAACCTTTACACCATATGCATTTATAACAAAACCTAGAAACACGACGTTGTCTATACAAAAGGTACACTTGTTAAAGTTGGCGTATAGTTCTTCCTTCTTAAATACCTTTAAGACTGGCTCTAGGTGGCCTAAGTGTTCCTCTAACTTTTTACAATAAATCAATATGTCATCGAAGTAGACTACTACGAATCTACCTATATATTCTCGAAGAACATGGTTCATTAAGCGCATGAAGGTACTAGGTGCATTTGACAATCCAAAAGGCTTAACTAACCACTCGTACAATCGATGTTTAGTTTTAAATGTCGTTTTTCATTCGTCACCTTCCTTCATCCTAATTTGATGATATCCACTTTTGAGGTCAATTTTAGAAAATATCCTACTTCCATGCAATTCATCTAGCATATCATCTAGCCTAGGAATAGGATGTCAATACTTCACCGTAATATTGTTGATTGCGCGACAATCAACACACATGCGCCAGTTGCCATCTTTCTTTGGCACGAGTAGAACGGGTACGGCGCATGGACTCCTGCTTTCTCGAATGTGTCCCTTGGCCATGAGTTCCTCCACTTGCCTTTGCAGCTCCTTGGTCTCCACTGGATTGGTTCGGTAAGCTGGCCGATTTGGTAGCACGGCTGTGGAAACGAAGTCGATTTGATGTTCAATACCGCATATCGAGGGCAACCCGGTGGGGTTCTCTTCGGGAAAAACGTCTCCATAATCCTGAAATAAGGTAGTAATTTCACTCGGCAGCATCGGTGCAAGGTTAGCTAAGCTCGAGAGTGTTTCCTTATACATAAATAATAATACAGACTAATTCGAGTGAAGAGATTTTTTAATCTCACCCGATCTCGCGTAGAAATTCGATGACTTAAGCACGCACGCGCCTTGCTGTTTCAACTGCATTTGATCTTGCAACACTTTTGGCATCAATGGAACAAGGATAGTCTTCCTTCCATTAAACTCGAAATAATGTTTGTTAGTGAAACCGTCATGTTTTACCTTTCGATCCAATTGCCACAGTCTACCGAGAAGGATATGGCTCGCCAGCACATCACACATGATTTCGTCCTCGTATTTGTCTATGAAAATAGGCACAGTTACTTGGCTGATCACTTTCATCTCGCCGTTTTCGTTCAGCTATTGAAGCTTATATGGCCTCGAATATTTATGGACCTTAAACCCAATCTTTCGGACCATGGTAGCGCTTGCAACGTTCGTGCAACTTCCTCCATCGATGATTACGCTACAAACTTTTCCGTGAACAAGGCAGTGGGTGTGGAATAAATTTTCTCGTTGTTCTTGTTCGTCAGCCTTAGGCTGCACGCTCAAGGAACATCATGCCACCAGCAACTCTCCTTTGGCCGGTTCTTCCTTATGCGTCTCGTCCAAGTTTTCAGCCGCTTCGTCCTCGAATTTGAACTCCCGTCGTCACGAATGATCATGACTCTCTTGTTCGTGCATTCACTTGCATAGTGTCCTCTCCCGTAAACATGAATTACTTCACGTCCCGAGCCCTTGAAGTAGTAGCCTCGGCCTTTCCTTTGTCCCCCGGCACCGCTGGACCTACTTTGGTCGCATCTCGGTTCGCTGGAATTGCTTTGGGCGCGTCTCGATTTGCTGAAACCGTGATTTCTTTCCTTGGATAACTCAGTTTTTCATCTCGTTGATGTCCGTATTTTCCAGCCCCATAGCTAGAACGTGAACTCCTTTGCCGATGGAGTTGTTGCTCGATTAGAATCACCTTGTTAAGCATCTCCTCAACCTCTATGTAGTGTTGCATCTCTAGATGGTCTTGGATTTCCAGATTTAGACCTCCGAAGAATCGAGACATCAATGCCTCTCTATCCTCCGAGATGTCAGCCCTCAACATCAGCAATTCAGTCTCTTGATAATATTCCTCCACGGATCGGTTTCCTTGAGTAAGCTTCCTATCGTCGATGCACTTCTCGGTGGTGATGACTCGACACGAACCTCTTGCGCATGATGGCCTTCATCTCCAGCTACGTCGCTACTGGTTCCTCACCATTTCTCGCCTAGAAGTCACGAGTTGATCCCACCTACTCAAGGCGTAGTCATAGAACTCCCTGGTCGCAACCCTAACCTTCTTGATCTCGGTGTAGTGTTGACAACAAAACACGAGTTCAACCTTCTTCACCCACTCTAGGTAGGCGTCCGGGTTGGCCTTGCCATGGAAGGAAGGGATTTTTAGTTTGAGACCAGCGAGTTTGTCCCTCGGGTCATCTCGTCGTTCCCTCATCACACGCCGCCGTCGGTGACTACTTCGAGACGAGGATGAACTGCCTCGTTCGTAGTAGTTGTTGTCCTCCTCATGCTGGTTCCTTTCATGTTGCTGGAACGCATGAATGTCTCTTGGTCGGGTTGGATGATCGTGTCGAAATTCTTGCCGAAACTCTTCCATTTTGTTGGTGAGACTTTGCTCCAATCGAGCCGCAAGAGCCTAGATTAATCTCTCGTTTACTCGGCTAGTTTCGGCTCCTTTATCTCCCATGGCGCTTTGAGGATTAAAACTACCTACTCTCGGTCCCCTGCACACTAGCACACCGGAGCAGCCACAAGCAGAAACAATGAAAAGAAATACAGACGTACGAGTAACAAGACTCGTAACACCAAATACACGTACTATCAAATAGATATTGCTCACATTCAACCCTAGCTACGGTCTACATAACCAAAGCCGAGAATGAACTAACCTTTTTGCTAGAACGAGCTCTGATACCACTTGACGCGATCCCACTGGAACAACGCTCTAGACGTAGGTTAGATGGATAGACCTTGTTGCAGCCGAGTCGCACACAAGGTGGGTGGAGCGATTGGTCACACGAGAGTTGCGGAATGACTCTCAATTTACCGGCTTGTCTTCGAAGAATATTACGCACCAACGAAAAACGAACGAACGTTGGATATTACTCACCAACGGTTTTACTGGATGTAACACACTCGATTTACGGGCCCGTCTTCGAAGAATATTACAAGGTGTTTATGGCCGGCCATATGTAGTCAAAGGTGACCATGCAAGACATAAATGCCAATAAATGCTAAGTAGCCATGCAAGGCTATTCATAAATAGCCTAGAAAATAACCAAATCCTTAAATAGACAAGATCGTAAAGTGTGTCTTCGTTAAGCGGACCTTGTCTTGGAGCCTCGTGTCAATAATTAGGTCGCGGAAAGTGAGTCGTGGCCTCTTTAAAAACCAATCGTTAGAAAATCCTGTGGGACAAAACCAACGAAGGGAAAAGAGTACACGCGAAGAACTTACCCTAATTATCGATCGTTGCGAGTTGTGCTTTGGCTTGAAGAATGATATGGATATTAGAGACTTCATGTGGACTTGAATACTCATCTTGAACTTTGATGGTCGTGAGGATCCCGATGATCGCCTTCTTGAGCTTCGAAGCTTTAGCTCGGGCCATGAGACCAGTTGGTAAGGTCAAGGCCTCCTCCTCCTTAGCCCTAGCACGGGTCACATGGCCAATGCCCTTCCTTCGGGTCACTTCCGCCTTTCGTTTGACTCGGGTTGTCTCTTCCGCGGCGCCGGTCGCCTCTTCTACGACATGGGTCGCGTCTCGTAAAACACGGGTCACGTCTCGGGCCGCGCATGTCGCGTCTTCCTCAGTGATGCAGGTCGCGTCCTCCTCAGCCATGTAGGTCGCGTCCTCCTCTGCATTACAGGTCGCGCCCTCGACGTCATCTGGGATCATATCAATCAATGTACGATTATGACTTTCGCAACGCCATTTTTTGTGGCAAGCCATGCATTGTATACTGCACACAAATGCCCTTAGACTCAAGAAGTTTCTTAAATGGATCTAGAATTTATCCAACTTCTGATGTCTTTCCATAATATTCACCACCTCTGTCGGAATGTATTACCTTAACCTTTCTATTTAGTTGTCTCTCAATAATGAATGTCTCAAGGACATCAACAGATTGTGACTTTTCATGTAGCAAATAAAGGTAACAATACCTAGAGTAATCATTAATGAAGGTGATGAAATACTTTTCACCGTCCCAAGACGGTACATCAAAAGGACCACAAATATATGTATGTATTAAATCGAGTAATTTGCTACTACTTGTGGCAATATGTTTACACACATGTTTGGCTTGCTTACCCTTAATGCAATTCACACAAGTATCATTCCAATCGGTAAAATCCAATTGAGATAAAATTCCATTTTAAATTGTTCTCATAATCCTCTCCTTGATATATGACCGAGTCATATACCACAAGTCAGCAGAGGACTCGTTAAGTGCATTCCTATTCATACCAATATCACATTCAACATTGTACAGGGAATTAACAAAAGTAGAGTTTTGATTGAAACAATACAAAATATCTGACAATAAACCAGTACCGCAAAGGTTTGTGCCACGATACAATGAAAAACTACCATGTCCAATCTTAAAATTAAGTCCTAAAACATCCAACCTCAAAGCGGAAACAAGATTTCTAGAAGAATCAGGAACATATAGACACTTCTCTAGATCAAGGCAATAGCCCGTATCCAACATAATTCTATATGTCCCAACACCTTCAATTCTAGCTTTCATCATGTTTCCTATAGATAGAAAGTTTTCACTTCCCGACATTCATTGGAGATTTAGGTAACCCTAAATAACATTTGAAACATGAGTGGTTGCACCAGTATCAAGCCACCAAGTATTAGAAGGAGCTTCAATCAGATTTGATTCAAAGCATACAGAAACAATATGTATACCTCTCTTTACAAACCATGCCTTCCTTTTCAGGCAATCAACCTTTTGTGCCCAAGATTGTTGCAAAAGAAATATTTCAGATTCTTTTCAACATTTCCTTGCCATTCACCATGATGCACCTTATATGGCTACTTTCCCTTTTTCTTTCTTTTCTTACTTGGAGCTTTCCCGCCACTTGAACCAACATTTTGATGACCACGATAAGCAAAATTGGCTTGGGGAAATTTTACGTTAAGGCATGAGCATGGCCTTCGTATCCGAAAGAGACCATTTTCTTTGAGTTGGTTGTAAGTTCTCCGAAATTGCTTGAAATCATCACCTTTGCACGATTTCAGCATGAACTCAACTAACACACGCTCACCAAGATCAATATCCAAACTTTTGAGTCGGTTGTAGGTATTCAACATATGAGTGATATGGTCATCCATAGACTGAGATATGTTGTACTCTCTCGTGATAAGTCACTAATAAGAGCAACAACAACAGACTTATCCACAATGTCTGTCATAGTACACTTTTTAATCTCAGCAAGGAATTCCTTCACATTTTCAATCTTAGGTTGGGAAGCCTCAACATTAGGTGATATGCTAAGCTTGAGAAAGCTCATCATGAGCCTATTCGACCTTTCCCGATTCTCCCACAGTTTCTTATCTGCCTCAGAATTTGTATCAGTTTGTTTAGTGGGCTCATCCGTAATGAGAAATGAATCGAGTCCCAAAAGGTTAGCATTCAGCTTCACGTATTGGATCCAGTCGTCATAATTATGCCCATTAAACTTGATATCATTGGCAGTCATACTTAACATAGTGGAGACCACTACAAAATAATCACATCTCACATTTAATTTGCTTAGAATTCAGAACATAATTCAGACTATATAACTTATACTAAAATATTGTATTTAAATTCACATTTGGGCAAAATCTAAACACAATCAACATGCATTAAGCAACTTATATAAGATTAATCACAATGTTACTTTAACATATAAGCCATCTTTGGATGTACATCATATGTTAATTAAACAAGGTTCATAATGTACTTCAATTGTTATTAAACACGAGAAAGATCTATCTTTGGATAACCAGATAACTACATGTTAATAACTATAAACGTTTATCATCATTCTTAAATGTCATTATGAAGTTAAACATTTATATAAAAAATTTAAATCATGAATAAACTCAAGTGGGCTAATTTGGTAATTAACGCACTCAATAAATATTAATGAATTAAATTACGTGATCTAAAAGAAAGACATACCTAGAATTCCGTTTTTACAAGAATTCCATATATCTAAATATTTATGAAGATTTCATCGTGTTAATGAAATATTTACTTGGTCTAGTGGTCATGCTCAGGCCAATAGCACAGTTAATCCGGGTTTGAATCTCCACATAACTAATACTTCATTTATTATTTTATTTTCGTATTTCTGATCTATAGGGGTGGACAAATTACCCGAAAAACCCGTCCCGACCCGAAACCCGTTCCGAACCCGCGAAAAATTACTCGAACCCGCGGGTTCGGGTTCGGGTTCGGGTAATGAAATCTCATTACCCGCGGGTTCGGGTTCGGGTTTTTTATATCTACGACGGGTACCCCCGGGTACCCGGGCATATATATACAAAAATATTAAAATAACCATATATATCAAGTTATTTACGAAAATGCCATCAGGGTTTTTTTTCTCTTCCTTCTTTTTCTCCTCCACCTGTAGCCTCTTTCTTCTTGCCTCCTTGGTGCTCGCCTCCCTCCATCTCCTTGGCTCCTTGGTGATTGCCTCCCTCCATCTTGTGCTCGCCTCCTTCCGGCTGGTGTTCCCCTCCCTCCCTGAGACCGCTTCTCCATCTCACGTGGTTGGTGCGGCCGCTTCTCGCCTCTGCTCGTGCGGCCGCTTCTCGACGCCCTTCTTCTCTTCTCTTTTCCAACTCAATTCAATTTCTTGTCTATCGTTATATGTTTGATCCTTTTGGTTTAATTTGCTTTCGTATATGTTAGTTCATTTGCTACATCGATGTAATGCGGATTTCTTGACTAGATTTTAGGGATTTGATCTTTTGGTATATGATTTGCTTCAAAAATCTCTCTGGTATCGACTGAATAGTTATCGATTTTAGGATTTAATCTTTGCTAGATTCGGGTTCGGGTACCCGCGGGTACCCGATGCATTTGGCGGGTACACGAGCCCCGGGTACCCGAAACCCTCGGGTTCGGGTAGGAATATGCCTACCCGATCGGGTTCGGGTTCATGTACCCTTAAAATTTCGGGTACCCGACCCGTGCCCAGCCCTACTGATCTATATAATCAACATGATAACCACGTATTGAATTTGTTATGTGGCCTAATGGTATATAAGACATATTTCCCCTAGGCACCTGTTCGAGTCTCCGGTTTCGTAAATTTTTACTTTTTTACAGATACATGCACTGTGTATGTATCTCCCTCTTCGATTCATTTTGTCGAAACTCCTTCAAAACCCACCGAAATTCGAAGCCAATTCATTGTCAAAAACACTAAGGGTCCATCAGTTTGGAATCCGACCACTACCACTA
>CM071864.1:40290709-40361057 GCA_036759665.1 Gynandropsis gynandra | reverse complement strand
GAGAGAAGTAAGTTCATGAGCTAATCAATCCTAAGCTCATGAACAAAGAGCAAAACCAACAAGTATAGGGGAAATACGTGATGTCTTCTCCGCCAATGCTCTTCTCTCTCACAGGCTTCAGGTCCTCTGTCAAAACAAGCGAGAGAGAAGAGAGAGAGCACCAACTACACTGGATTTCAAAACGAGTGAGCGTTCATCTTCTAGAGATAAAAATCAACGCGTTTTGTAAGTTTCCACGAAACACAATTATTCACTTAATATCTCCCTTTTTTTCTTTATTATTATTTTAAACTTATTTTTTCTATTTATTCTTTCAATAAAATTGAAAAGAATGATGATTCTTGATTGAATCTAGTATATGCTATAAAAAATTATATTATATGATTATTAATTACGCGTTTGTATTTTGGCCAAGTCGTGAAAATGTTTGTCACCATCGAAGGTTAAGAAAAGGGCAGAAATTGATTTGATGTGGCCATGTCGTTAGAGATGTTAAGCATAAGCGCGTTATTTGACTTGGCATGCATATAGCACAATCGGACGCCTTAACGAAGCCATTCTATAATTGGGGAAAAGATGCATGCTCGACCGGACTGTATATCATGTACGGTCGGGCATGACTTGGTAAGCTCTCCACGTCCGTTTTGAGCGGAATTTAGTAAGAAGGATTCAAATTTTGAATGATACAAGACGTGAAGAGCACAATAGAGGACAAACTGTATTCATTATCTATTCATCATTCATTCATTCATCATTCACCATTGGATAGAGTCCTCTTTACGGGAGACACGCAAGGAGACGGGAGATCGAATCGGGATAACGCCTCGTTTGATGTCTATACCCCTTAGACATTCTATTTCGTTTGGGTTATTTGGTTTCAAACTCATGACTGAGTAGTTGTTTAGTTCTAGGAGAAGGGATTAGCACATGGCTATCCCAGAACCTCTTTCGATTTATTCATGAATGTGATTTTCCGTTTTGTTAATATATTCTTTGTTTGAGTGTTGAATTGTCTTGTATTTGCGAAGGGCAAGTAGATGCATGTGTTAGGGATTAGGAGAAGGGCCGAAAGGATAATTCTAATCCTAGATGATCAGGCTTAGAACAACCGAGACTAGGGCAAGAAAGTATAGTAGTAACGGTTGAGGGTTATGAATCATATATCATATGGGTTTAGTTTGAGGTATCAAACACGAAAGTAGGAGATAACTCAATTAGATCACGTTCCTATGCCTTGAGAGAGGGTAGGAATTACATTAGGATCATCCGCCTTATATATATGAATTGGGAACGCACAATTAGATAGATCGATTGTTGGTTTCGAAAGCTTTGTAGTGAAACTGTATCCTAGAACATTTGTCTAATTGTCAAGAACTCATTAGTTTTCTACATTTTCATTATTTTATCTCACAACCAATATTCGTTCGTAGCAAGTTTGATTTCTAGTTTGAGTTTAGTTCGTGTTGCATAGTCCTTGTGGGATCGACACCTAGAGTACTACAAACGTGTCGTGCACTTGCAGGTAGTTTAGGTTAATTTAGTCTAACTTGAATCGCATCAAATACTATAAACAAGCATTAAGCATAACCTTCTTTACATGTCGGAAAAAATCTAACTCGTGGCAACGGATCTACTGGGACATGAAAAGACCGCAAGCGACATGAGATTTGTCATCCCTCAGATGGTGAGGCGTGAAAACACTTTAACAAGGTATATCCTGATTTTGTAGCTGAGAGTCGAAATGTTTATTTAGGCATTTTGTACCGATGGCTGTACCAGGTTATGGTATGTTATCTGGATGGATAATGCATGGTCGATTGGCTTGTCCATGTTGCATGTCCAATAATCAGTCACATAACAAGAGTAAATAATTAGGTATTGTAAAAGTTAAATCCACACGGACGGACGATGTCGGGTCACGGATGAAGAAGGCTCAGAACGGATGGACGGTGTCGGATCACTGATGGAAAGGCTCGGGACTGATGGATGGTGTTTGGTAATGGATGGAGAAGGCTCGTGACTGATAGACGATGTCGGGTCATGGATGGAGAAGGCTCGTGTCGTCCTAATTAAGGATGCTCAGTGTAGTCCCTAATTGCGGACGCCCGTGCAGTCCCTAATTAAGGACGCCCTAATTGCTGACGCCCCATGCAGTCTCTAATTAAGAACGCCTGTGCAGTCCCTAATTGCGGACGCCCCATGCAGTCCCAAATTACAAACATGCATTTAGTCTGCAATTGTGGATGCCCCGTTGCAGTCAGCAATTACGGTCGATCGTTTGCTTTTCGTCTGCAATTCTGGACGACCATTTGCTTTCCGTTCGTAATTGTGGACGACCGTTTGCTATCTGTCCGTAATTGCGGACGCCCTATTTTTTTTCCGTTTGCAATTGCGGACGACCATGTTGTTTCAATCTGTAATTGCTAAAGGTTTACGAACGGTTTTTCTCGACTATCCGGGATAGGGCTATAAATTACATCCCATACCCCATTGTTCATTTCGTCCTACCTCTCCCCCAACTCTTTTCTCTTGCATGTCCAGTCGGTCATCCGAGTTTCACCGTCCGTCTAGCGTCACACCGCCATCTATCCATCTCCTCCACGTCGTCCCGACACTAACTGTCCCACGCTCAATCCATCCCGACGCTATCTCCACACCGTCTCGATGCCATTTCCACGAAAATATCTTCGACGACTTTGTAATATATATATTAATTATGTATGAGTTTTAATTAATAATTTTTAATTGTAAAAATTTAAAATTTAATGAAACTTAAATTTTATTTTAATATATTTTAATTATTTATTTTTTTCAAAATTGCAGACGGATCGGGGCGTCCGCAATTGTGGAAGGATCAGGCATCCCCGATTGCAGCCGGATTCGGGCGTCCCCAATTGCGGACGGATCTGGCGTTCACAATTTTGAAAAAAAAATTAAAATCCTGACCTGTCCATGAATAAGTGGGTTTTCCCGTCGTTTTGCGGACGGTGTGGTCTAAAATTACGTACAGTTTAGGGATAGAAATTTCCATCCATATTTGCGGACATATTGCGAACAATTATCATTTGGCGACACTCATTTGTGGACTACTTTTCTCCGTCCCTAATCAGTCTCTAAACATGTTTGGGACCCGATTAGGGACGGATTCTTCAGTCCTTAAATATTCATTTTCTATTAGTGCATCACAGATTAAATGGTCGAGATCTATCCTTTGATGGGCTTATGTTGTTGGGATGTCACAAACAAGACTCACTCGCAACATCAGCTCCTTCACATGTTTCCCAACTCTTCTTCATGTTCAAGAGTCTTTGATCAATTTCCTCTTTCTTACAAACCCTAACTTAAACAAATCATTGCCTCCAATCTCCCTCTTGGTATGTCTCGGTAAGATCCCTAATCTACTTCATGTTTTTAATATTATTTGTACCCGGGGGCTTCGTCAGAATATCAATGAGCTGGTCTTCTCCAACACAAAAAATCATCGTAATCATTCCATCTTTCTCAGCTTTCCTCACAACATCGTATTAGATTTGGATGTTCTTCTTTATCTTATGTTTACTTGGGTTTATCACTATTGCAATAGTAGAATTATTGTCGCAGTAGATAGGGATTCACAGTTTGATATGATCCTACGCCGACGTTCTTTTGTTAGATAAGTGGAAACAAACGGAATCCTTTAGCAACCTAATACCAAAGTATGGAACTTGTCTTCCCTAAAAAAGGACGTCCTAAACACTAACTACAACCCGACTAGAAAAGTACTGACTCATCAAATGTAGTGTTAATAAAAGAGTGAACACTCGGATCTTTCCAAGAGTTTCGTAGCTAAATCTCAAGAATTAGTAAGAATTTATTAATGAAAACTTAGTTTTAAATTTCATACAATTGGTCCTTTAATGATAAGGACCAAACAATAATGAAAAACTTACTAAAATAAGCTATCTTAAGAAAAAATGATAAAATCGCTCCATCGAGCGGTCAAATCACTCGGTCCAATGCCACTAAGTTTTAACCCTTAAATTCACAAAAATAAGGTATGTTGTTCTAGATAAAATGTTCGGATAGGGTGTTTCTTGCTCTAGTCGAACACAATTATGCTCTGATCGAGCATGATCTAGTCCTCATGTGTCTTGCTCCTATTAGTCTCCTATCCATGTAGAGACCTCTTGTAGTGTTTCTTAAGTGTTCTTTGACATCCTCGTAGGATCGTTTTCCATCCTTTCATATCCAATTATGTGAACATGGCTATAAGCTCCTTTGCCTTAACCTTTGTTGTTTCTCCTCGTGTGAACATGTATCAAATCTCATTTGTCTTGCTCCTTGTTGTTTGTCCTCGTACGACTTGTGGTGGATCCAAGATCTGGTCCTTATCACAGTTCATATAATATTCTAATTCCTAAAAGTGTCATCTTAGCCATATTGTATGGTTTGTTGTAGTGCATAAGACAATATCCAAGCCTCTACTGTAGATTACGCTATGATAGCCTATTTTTTGAGTTTCCTAAATTGTAAAACAGAATATTGTAGTGCTACTCATGTTAGTGTTACTTCCACACAATTAGAATCAAAGTAAACAATCAATTGATCAGTCCCAATTGTAAACAAAACTCTATAGTGCTAATCATACTAGTGTTTCTTCCTTCCCAATCAAAATTGTTTAGTAACCAACCAATTGAGCACCTATGTATTTTTAAAGAGGAATTTATAATTTGTATTTTCCTCATGTATATGAGAACTCTATTAACATCTTGAAGATTTCATTCTTTGGGTTTTGACATGTATCTTGATAGTTACGAAATGATAGAGGTGAATTTTTAGACGGGTAGCAGCCAAGTACAGAAACCCTTCAACCATTATTTCTATACATAGTAAGGGGTAGTGGTCTCTTCCATCATCTTGAATTTTACGAGCTAGTATATGTGTTGTAATGATACTTTTAAAATTCATCATTCCACACTACTAAGTAATTGTATGGTATTCTTAGTTTTGCTTAGGGCAATTCATTCTTCAAAATAATTCTAAAACCCATGAAATATCTTATCTTCACCAAATAACTCGTCTCCCTTTAAAGTGTAAATTCAACCATCACAATTGAATTTGCTTAACTGTATATATATATATATATTATGGTACATTTAGAACCCTTGAAATATCTTACCTTCACCAAATAACATATGTATGTGCAATGTTTAGATCTCGTTGTGATAGTCATACATCTTTTCCCTTTCCAGCAGCTTGATCAATTCTAAAAATTATGTTTGAACATCGGGTACTTGATATGAAAATGTCTCACAACCATCAAAATATATGTATGTATTGCTACTTCGCTTTTGAACATTTGGCTCGAAGTAGTATGACGTAAAGAACAATATTTCATCATTCATGTATTGTTCCACAACAGAACCCTCTAGGTGAGCTTTTGTTTAGCTTTTTTTAGATGAAACATAAATCTTATAAATTGATACATCCAACGAAATTGAACAGGACTTTCTAATGCAACTTTGTGTGGTAGATGAACTGTTAAATGCTCAATAACATTGAAGAATGAAGGTGAAAAAATCTTCTCCAAGTTATATAGTATAGTTACTATGTTGCCTTCTAATCTACGAACCACGTCCACAATTAAATTTCTCGCACATAAATTTTGAAGAAATGTGTCAACACCTGAAAAATGAAAGTATGAGTTAGAATATTAAAAATAAATAGATTTAATTACTAAGAAAATGGATTGTAAGAATAAAAAACACCTCAAATTACTTCATGTGCATCTTTGTCCTTCAATTCAGAAAAAACTATGAGAAGTAATATTTGCATGAAGACATGACAATTATGACTTTTTATCTCTGATTACTCTTTTCCTTTTGATGTCAACGCAACTTTCGATGTTAGATGCAAAACCATCAGAAAATTCCACATCTTCTTTCAACCACTTCCAAAATTTGTTTTCCCTCATTCCTCGGTCTAGATATCATAACCTAGAGTTTTACCATCTTCACTTATGTATAATTCATTTCGTGAGCAATACTCTTTCCTATTGTGTTCATGATGTTATATTTTTTTTCTATATGCATGACATCAAGCTTATATCAAAGTTTTAGTTATTTCCAATATGATAGAACCCAAAATATGCTTTTCGTATACCAATTATGAGTAACTCTATAGCCACCAATTCTCAAATGATTGTTTCCTCCGCAATCCAAATTTTACTAGGAATGCTCAAATCAAGAAGTCTCATATACAAAATATTTTCACTGGTAAAATCTGGATCATGAGACTCTCACACTACTATATTCTTTTTAAACAATTATTCGTTACACCGTAGTGTGTCATCAGAAAGTAGTAGAAAACAATTACAATCATACCAACCGGTCTTTCTTCTATGTTTCAACTAGAAATCATCTATTTCATACATGCAATACAGACAAGCCAATCTATCGTGAGTTTTCCAACTAGATAATATGTCGTAGCCGGGAAATCACTTATTGACCACAAAAGAGCACCCCGTGATATAAAATTTTATCGCATTAAGACATCGTACATTTGAACCCCTCCCATAAATATTTTAATTATTCAATCAATGGTTAAAGAAATATATCCAAAACTATTCTAGGATGATTAGACACGGGGACCAGTATTGTTAAGAACAAAACAATTTTTTCATGCACATGTCTAGGAGTAAAATGTACGGAGCCATGATAACTGGCCATAAAAATAATTCTTCTAAGACATTTCGGTGCAAAAGCCTACATAGATGTTTTAGCTACAAAGTAAGGATATATCTTTTTAAATTTTTCCCATGTCTCACCCTCAGAGGGATGTCATATTTCTCCATCATGACTTGAATGCTTAATATGTCATCTCGTGTCACATGCAAACTTCTCGTATTCATATAATCTATTGATCCTGTCTATAATCGTTAAATTCCACATATGATGATATGGAACAGAATTACCCTTTCTTGTCAAATAAATCCAATCTTTTCCACAAGATGGATAATTACTCAAGCCCAATGTCTCTTTCCAAAAAACGATGCAATTGTCTTGACAAACATCAATCTTTTCATATGGAAATAAATCCAGGGATATCATCATATTCTTTATCTCATAATATATATAACTCCATTGTATTGTTATCTTCAGGAAAATAATCTCTTAGTAATTGTGTTATAGAATTCATGCAATACTCATAAAGATTATATTTTGTCTTCAAATTTATCAAACGTGGCGACAAAGACAATTGTGAAAGACCCGTTCTACACCAATATTAAAGTGAATGTCTAGCACTTTCTAACATATAAAAAATTCTTTTTGCATCTTCATTCAAATCTTCTTCAATATTTTCTTATTTATTTCATCGAAAAAATTTTGCATCACTTTCATAAAAGCGTTCATTTCTACATTTTAACTCATATAAAATACCTCATTCTGTGCAAGACACCTACTAAAACCTTCCACAATATTACTAGGTCACGGTGCAAATTCTCCCCATTAGATAACCACATGAAGTAACTCGGAGTAAAACCTCTTAAATAAAGATGATTTCATATGGTTATCTCGTTAACAAACTTTTTTATGTTTGCATTTGATGTAAGGAAAAACCGATTTTGCAGTTTCTTTGTAAGCGTGTTGATTTTTTGCCATCGCCATAGACTATGTATCACCTTCCATAAACTCCATCAATACACCTAGAGTTTTTAGATCGATTCATCTCTACATCCATTATCTTGAAACAATGTTTTAAATCTCGATGATGATGACATTGTAATAAGAAACAAGAAGTTATATGAAGTATAATGTTTGATAATTTAGTGTTACAAATGAATGTAGATGTTGCGTGAATTATATAAGCAATTTTGGAATGGATTAGGGACTAAATACATCAATATTTTCTGACCAATCATTTTTAAATGGTCTCAAATTGCGGATTGTTTCTGGACGGTAGCGTGTGGTTTGAAATTTCCAAGTGGAAGGGAGATTCATCTGTACATATGTGGACGTTTTTGCATCCGTCCGTAAACTTTTGGACGGTCTTATTATTCGTTTTATAAATTCCAGACAAACATCACTTACGTCCTAAATTTGCGCATGGACTAGTCTCTCGTCTAGAATCCATCTGCAATCATGGACGAATTACAGACATTATTTTTGTCTGTTAATTTTTCGGATGGATTACATACAGGTTTCGTTTTCTTGTAGTCGGTTTTTTTTCGTTGTAGTTGTGTTCACTATCTTGTTTGCTTTGTTCTTATGCCTCATTTTCCCTTAGACCGTGTTTGCGCCTTTATCTCCATTGACTAATGGAAGCTTAAATACCATTTTTTATTTTTCTTGCATGTATGGTGCAAGCAGAAATAGAAAAATCTTGTTTGATGAAGTCTGTGCATCTCTCGGCCAAACCTTATAAAGAAGAATGGCGAGCATGTTTTACTTGAAATTGATACAATGTACTTCATTCTATTCATCATACAATAATATTAAAAAACATATTATTTTAAATCTTGACTACATTCAATGTTATTTCCACTCATATTACATAGTATGCTAGTTTTAAACTTGCACTAATTAACCATTAAAAACATCTTTTTTGCTCCTAAAAATACTATTTGTAGTTACTCATGTTTCTGCATTTGGGGAGAACCTTTTTTTATTTTTGGTTTGGGTGAATGTATAGTGCCAGAATGTAAAATTAAATAGTCATGGATTTATTTGTAAATACATAAAAATTTTAGTATTATAAAAGTTTACTTTTCCTTGAAACAAAACCCTAACCCCCAAACAGAGACAAAGAACGGAGAAAGAACCGATTTCCCGTTCGTGATCAGATTCGTATCAAAGTTTGAAAGCAAAAATAGATCTCGACGTGGATACTATAGAGGCCTCGTACCTTCAAAAATCACATGCTATACTCGTTCGTATTCACCAAAAAAAGGTAACTTTAAAAATCATTCTTCGTGTTTTGGTGAAATCTCGCATGATACCTTCCTGAAACATGACTAAATCTTTATTCCGGTTGTTATAAAAACGATTCTGCTACCCCGTTAGCAACCCTACATTGGCATCAGATCATTTGGTCATCTGTATTTAGAATTTGGGATCAAATTTTTGATGAAAAATGGATCAAAATCCGTAAAAAAAAGTCATGGTTATGGTTCTTGCCTCAGAGTTTAACTTAATTGAGTGGAAGTTTGGCTCCATTGAGCCAAAGCTCAAACATCACAATGGATTGTCCTAAAAGATGATCGCTCGATTGAGCCGTGAGATGACTCCATCGAGTCGATAGAGATGTCGGCGGGCTTCATAAAATATGGCTTTGAAGTTCGATATCATGAAAGTTTTATCAGACGACTGTATAGTTCGACCATTGGATCAAATTATTTTTCTGTCCAATCCCAAATAATTGAGTTCTAACAATAAATTGTTTATCATTTATCTTTTATTTCAAATTCGACGTATGAATCGGTTCTTATTTACATGAAACAGCCTGACAACCAGGAGGCATGTAGTTCAAGAATTTGAATAATGTATCTATAACATGAGATGTTTAGCGGGAGAAAACACTTAGTTCTTGTATATGCCTGGACTACCCGGAGGACATGAACTTAATTATCATACGACCATAAGATGAAGGATAAACTCAACTACATCAATAGGAACGACCTGACAACCAGGTGACTATGTGATGTAGAGTTTCATGTTTAGATTATGAATTTTATAGTGATAGAATTTATAATCAACCTACTTTATATGTTTGGGTAGCATCTTGACAACCAAGGGACTCAGGAATATAATGGTATGTTAATGCTAATATGAAATCGGATTTTTGATGTTATTGTAACATTGATTAGCATGCCTATTATATAGATAAAATTCCATGTCTTTATGATATTCTAATGTTCATTCCCTGTTGTTTATATTTTTCCTGTTTAGTTGTTAACAGATTTTTCGAATATGTCTTCTTTATCCCTGCGTTCCATCCTTGAGACCCACAAGCTTGTTGAGGATAACTTCGAGGATTGGCAATGCATTCTACGGCTGGTTTTAATGCATGAGAAGCTGATCTATGTGATTGATAAGCCCGCTCCTGCAGTCTCTAACACCGTGAATCCAAATGCCATCAATGCTTTTGTGAAGCTTGATGATGATTGCACTACCGTGAAATGCATCATCTTGGCATCGATGAGTGCTTAACTCCAAAGGCAGCATGTGGATGTGACTACTCCACGGATCATCATACATAGTAAGAAGATGTATGGATCACAAAGTTGTACGGGCAAGGTATCAGTTGTCAAAGACTTTGTTCAAGTCCAGTCTGATTGTAAACTCCCTAGTGTGGCTCCATGTTCTAAAGATGATAAATCTTATAGAACATATTAAAAAGCTAGAGAGCACGTTCAGAAAGGAGTTACAACAGGATCTGATCCTACAGTCACTCCATATCTCTTTCTCACCATTCACTTCAACATGAACAAGATGGATGTTAATTTGCATGAGATGCATAGCATGTTGATGGATTACCAGAAGCAGACATCCATGGAGGTGAAGGGTTCTAGTTCTATGATATTGGTTGGCCAATCCTCATATAAGAAGAGAAAGGGCAAAAAAAGGCATAGAACCAAGCAAAGTGTGCCTAAGGCTGGTGTGATCAAGGCAAAGGACAGTGTTGGCAAGGCCAACTAGATAGATGTTGAGTGCTTCTTCTGCAAGAAGAAGGGTCATTGGAAGAGGAATTGCAAGGAATACCTCGCGTCTCTTGGTGACAAGAAACGAGGTAAGACTTCCATGAAAATTTTTTCATGATCTCTTTAACTACTATTGATTCATATAAATTGATATTGGATATCGGTAGCAGCTTTAACATTTGCAATATGTTACAAGGGCTAAGGATTAGTAGAATGTTCAGGAGAGGAAAATTCAGTCTAAAGGTTGAAAATGGCAAGTGTTGGTGCTCTAGTCGTAAGATCGATTTCTCTTTGTATCTCTACGGACAAGACCTTATTGTTAGAAGACTATTATTATATTTCGAATGTCATTTTCAATGCTATGTTAGAGAGACATGGTTTTAAGAAAATATTCAGTGATAACATTTTCTCTATTTATCATCGCGATAATTTATGTACGAATGGTCATCTTCAACACGGTAGATGTCTTGTCTCATGTGAATGTTCAATCTTTTAACATGCACGTTTCTGTTCGTAAGAGAAAGTTAGATTATCGTCTAAACCAGAAGTTTCTTTTGCATTCTAGACTTGGTTATATCTGTGAGAAGAGAATCAATATGTTGCATAAAGATGGTCTTCTGGGCCATTATGATTATGAATCATATGCAACTTGTAAGTTTTAGCTGACGGGTAAAATGACCAAATCTCCGTTTATTGGAACCAGAAAGCTATGGAACTTCTAGAACTCGTACATACTGATGTATGTAGACCTATGAAAGTTCAACATAATGGTGGATATTTGTATTTCATCACTTTCACTAACGATATATCGAGATATGAGTTTGTGTATCTTATGAAACATAAATCTAAATCTTTTGAAATGTTCAAGAGATTCCGTAGTGAAGTGGAGAAACAAACCAGAAAGAATATCAATGTGTTGAGGTCTGACCGGGGTGGAGAATATATGTGTCATGATTTTCTTGATTATCTAAGACAAATAATGGACTTCTCCTAGGACACCCAAACATAAATGTGTATCCGAAAGGAGAAATCAGACTTTATTAGATATGCTCCGATCCATGATGGGGTTCACAGATCTTCCAATAAATTATGGGTTTATGTTTTAGAAGTAGCGGCATGTCTTTTGAACAAAGTTATCAATAAAGTCGTCTCTAAGACACCATATGAGATATGGAAAGGACACAAACTCAACCTGAAACACATAAAAGTTTGCGGTTGTCATGTGTTCGTAAATAGACTACAATCATACAAGCTAGATGTTAGGTTTGATAAGTGTAGATTCATCGGTTATCCCAAGAAAACTATGAGATATTATTTTTACCACCCTTCTGAGCACATAGTGTTTGTGGCCAGAACCGCAACCTTTTTGGAAAGGGAATGTCTTGAAGAAGGAATCCATGGTGGAGAAATAGTTATTGATGAAATTCAAGAGACTAATGAACGAGCACAAGATCAAGAACATCAGATGTCAAGTGAGCAACCTTGGCTGGATGATCTACTGTTGAACAAAAGGGCTCCATCTTCAAATATTGAAGTGAGAGCACCTGTTCAAGAGCAAGTTCAAGAACCAGTTCAGGAACTAGTTCAAGAACATGTTCAACAAGATATTCTGGTGCAGGTAGGAACTATTGCATAAGCCTCTTTGAGAAGGTCTACTCTTTCTCAACGTGCGTCTGAAAGATTGAATCATATGGTGCAAGAGGATGTGATTGGTCATAAAGATGACGATCCATTGGATTTCCAAGAAGCTATACAAGGTCCAGATTCTGAAAAATGGTAGAAAGCCATGGAATCCGAGATGGAATCTATGAAGATCAACGAAGTATGAAATTTGGTTGATTCTTATGAGACTTCCAGACCAATTGGTTGTAAATCGGTTTACAAGAAGATGATTGGAAAGGATGTGTAGGTAGAGACCTATAAAACCCATCTAGTGGCCAAGGGTTATAGACAACGTGAAGGGATTTACTATGAAGAAATGTTCTCCCCTTTGGCAATGCTTAAATCTTTTTAGATTCTACTTGCAATAGTTGTCTGCTATGACTATGAGATACGAAAAATGCACGTGAAAACAGCTTTCCTTAGTGGAGAGCTCCAGGAAGAAGTCTATATGACTCAACCTAATGGTTTCACATTGCCATCTCAAAGTGACATAGTATGCAAGCTTCAAAGGTCTATCTATGGACTTAAGCAAGCTTCTCGGAGCTGGAACATTCGCTTTACCAAATCAGTTGAAGAGTTCAACTTTGTTATATTCGAAGAAGAACCTTGTGTGTACAAGAAGGTTAGTGGGAGCATGGTTGTCTTCCTTGTGATATATGTAGATGACATACCAGCCTTCCTTGTGCTCATAGGGAACGGCATACTAGCCTTGCAAAACACAAAGTCATGGTTTTGTGATCAGTTTCCATGAAGGATCTAGAGAAGCGACCTATATGCTAGAAATAAAGATCTATAGGGATAGATCAAAGAGGTTGCTTGGACTGTCCCAACTCTATTACATTGACAGTAGTGTAAGACGATACAACTTGGAAAATTTCAAGAAAGGTTATCTTTCGATAGGCGCTAGAATTACTCTCTCTATGGAGGATTGTCCTATGATCTGGGAAGAAAGAGAACTCATGATTGAGATTCCATATGCTAGCATAGTGGGAGCCATCATGTAATCCATGACATGTACTAGGCATGACGTAGCCTACCCGTTAAGTGTGGCGAGTAGATATCAGGCAGATCCTGGTAAGAGACACTGGAAATTGGTAAAGACCATCCTTAAGTACTTGAGAAGGACTAAGGACCAATTCCTCATATATGGAAGTTCTAGCTTGGAGTTAGAAGGGTTTACATTTGTGAGTTTCTTGACATACAAGGATGACAGCCGATCCATTTCAAGCTATATGTTTTGCCTGAATGGAGGAGCAGTAAGTTGGAAACTTTCCAAGCACGTTACGGTAGTCGATTCGGTCACACAAGCAGAATACATAGTTGCATGTGAGGCGGCTTGGACGAGAATGTTCATCAATGAACTTGGTGTGGTACCTTTGATAAAGGAAGATGTTCTTTTATTGTGTGATAATGTCAGGTCTACAGCCCAGGCAAAGGAACCAAGTTATCATCACCAAAATGGAAGCATGTTCTATGGAAGTACCATCTTATTTGAGAAATCATTGAACGTGGAGAGGTTCAAATCCAAAAAGTAGATGGGAAGGAAAACGCAATAAATCTGTTCACGAAGGCGTTTGGGTCAAATGAGTTTGATAGGCATAAGTTGCGGATCAGATTGAGGGACATGGCGAGCTGGAACTATTGTAACATATGTTAGACATTGTTATAGAGATAAGTAGCGAGTAATGTATTTTTTTATAGCCATCATTTTATTTTATATGGAATTATAGTTTTTTTTTTCTTTTCTTCTTTTTCATTTGATGATTGTCATAGGTGTATGATAGAGTCCATGATTAAGTCTAGAAACTTGATGTTATGATATATATTATAATAAAGATAATTAAGTTTTTGTAAGACTTAGTCTAAATTTTTCTCGTTCGTTGGATTTCTAACCGGAATTTAGTGAATAGGAAAGAACAAAATGTATGTGATGGTTTATATGGTGATAGAAATTAATAGATCTCTTTTACTAAATCGCATATGTGGATGATGCACATTGAGATGTGATCACTGAACTATCCTAAAGGGAGAACTCTTTAATGGTTAAATTACCAATAATATGTCAATAAGATTTCTGCAGAAGATCGAAATATTAGATCTTTCGTTAGACCTGAGATCAACATAGTACCTGGAATTCTATCTATTTTTGTTTTATTCTAGACCACTAGTATTTTTCTATACTAGCTGGATAGATATTAGGAGTAATTAGATGCTTACATAGCTTGTGACTGATCAATATGGGATCCTTCAATTCTTGATATGATTTCGAGCTCTATGTTGTCAGCTATCATAACGACTGTAAGAAATCCTCGGTCAGGGTTACATGAATGAATGAAGAAAAGAGTTTCTTGGGTTCATCCACCAGTTGGTTATGATTGGCATGAGACATTGTTGATAATCCTTAAGGCTTGACAATAAAACCATGCCAAGGACTTATCTAGAGCTATAAAGATGAAGGGAAATATTAACATCATCTTCACCATGGTTTGTTGTGTGTAAAGTTGTAACTCGTATGAGTAAGGATGTTACTTCACGTTATCCGGTCGTATAAGAGTGTTGCTAGACACCAACCTCGATTAGTTAATTAGTAAAAACTAATTAGCTACCGGTTTAGTAATGAAAATATGATGTCACACACTCACGAGTGTTTCGGTCTTTGCTTATGATTGTAAGAAATCAGTGCGGATGCGATTATATTCGTTTGTTAGCACTAATAAATATTACCGTATTTGATTTATCTCTAAGGGTTATACATTAGATGTACAGACAGCTATGTGAATGAGATACATGTACTTAGACTATTTGATATATTACATTAAGACAAGTGATAGATTGAAAGTATAGTGCAAAATATAATATTAAGGGGTTAATTTATAATTACTTAAAAATTTTAGTATTATAAAAGTTCACTTTTCCCTTAAAAACCTTAGCCCCCAAATAGAGACGAAGAAAGACATGATTCCCCTTTTGATCAGATTCGCATCAAAGGTTGAAAGAAAAGGTAGATCTCAGTGTGGATACTCTATAGGCTTCGTGCGTTTGGAGCTCACATCCTACAATTGTCCGTACCAAAAAAGGTACTCTAAGAATCGTTCTTTATATTTTGGTTAAACCTTGCATGATAACTTCTTGAAATATGACTAGATCTATATTCGGGTTGTTATAAAATCGCTTTTGCTACTCCACTAGTAACCTTACATTGGGTTGGGTCTCATTTCCACTGAGCTTGGATGCATCACACTTCAATTGGGTCGTGATTTCTCCTTCTATAGTCGTATGTTCCTTGGTTGCACAAACCTGCTTCACCTATGACTACAACTTCTTTAGGTGTTTCTCGTTTCTTTTTCAAATTCGAGAGACTTCGACAAACTTCCTCCTCTCTCACAAACCCTAAGCGAGACATATCACTTACTTCTTTCATTAGCACATGTTCCTATAAGACTAATGAATTCGGTGAATATTACTAATGTCATTAGGTACATATAAATAAAAGATTAGTAACCTAATTGATATAGTAAATTACAATTCTACTCTTCACACTTATATGCCCCCGTAAGATTAAGCATCCATAGTGACCCAATCTTGATACATAAAGCATTAAACGAAGAATGTGGGTGTCCTTTCGTGAGAAAATTCCTAGTTGATCCGCAGATCTAACATGAGTGACACGAAGAGAACCATCTTGTTGTTGATGACCAATGGCAATGCCAGATGTTTCATCCTAGAGTGAAAAACTGGGTTGTCACTAAGATAAGTTGTTCCAAAATTGTTACAATAAATCAAAAAAGATTTGTGAGGAAGAATCTTTAGTTCTGTTAATAGTGAAGATATCTAACGGATTAATGCAGCAGTAGAAGCTACTAATCGATACTATGCTTAGTAGATCACTGAGCTGGTGTTTTGATATGTTTGGATGACCAAGAGATTCCATGAGACCTAAGATTGAGAATATATGCTCCAGTAGATGTCCACTCATCATTATCACCTGCCCAATTTGCATCACTATAACCATGTAAAGATTGATGATTATACACCTTATAAAACATTCCTACATTTTTTGTACCAATGAAATATCATAGAACCCGCTTGATAGCTTTTTAATATTCATATGTAGGTGCATGCATGAACAAGAGATAAGCGATTGCCGACAAAGCAAATATCAGGTCTGGTTAATGTCAAATATTGTAGACTTCACACAAGCACATGATATTCTATTGGATTCGTGAGGGGTGTACCATCACGGATGGAAAAACAAGTGGTAGACACCATTAGAGTAGGAACAGTCTTAGCATTTTGCATCTTGGCTCGTTGAAGAATGTTCGTGATGTGTTTCTTTTGAGAAAGATGTAATTCTTTCGGAGACCGTGTAACTTCTATCCCACAAATTAAGATAACCCTCCAAGATCTTTGATGAAAAATCTCTCAGAGAGTGTATTGATGACCATTTGAATAGGAGAAGATGAGTTGTATGCAACCTCAACATAAACAAGAATATATATTGACATCATCAGTGTGTATAACAAAGAGTAAAACATCAGCTAGACAATTGTGGAATCCTTGAGCTACAAGAATGATTTCACAACTCCGAATACCATGCACATGGAGCTTGCTTGAGACCATAGATATCCTTGTGATGATGACAAACATGAGTGGATCTATAACAATCAACGAATCCAACCGGTTGTGTCATATGAACCTCATTAGTGAGATTAGCTTGAAGAAATGCAATATTAACATATCGTTGTCGTATATTTCAGCCTTTTGAAATTGCTTGACTAGTGACAGTTTAGATAGTAGTAGATTTGACCACTAGACTAAATGTTTCCTGAAAATCAATACTCGGACGTTGATGAAACCTCTTCACTACTATCCTTGCTTTGTATCGATGGATTGACTCATCTGAATTGTGTTTAATGCAAAAAATCCATTTGCAACCAACGAAATTGTTAGCTTTCGTTACCGTTACTAAGTCCCAAGTATCATTGTTTACTAGAGAATTGAATTCTTTACGAATACCTTGTTGCCAATTGGGATCCATGAGAGCTTGTGTTGCGGTCAATGCTGAATTTTTTTTTCGTATGATATTAAAATCATGTAGATTGATAATATTTTTCTTTGATCTTGTTATCAATGGATGAACATTGCGAGTTGCATGAGTTGTAGAAATATTCTCCACATCCCTAGCATTGTGCAAGAAAAAACGACTCGGTGGCTCCAAAAGTGTTGTTTTTTATTCGATGGTGAAGGGTTATTACTTGGGTGAGAGAAAGATGGTTGGACGAGTGATTGGTCAAACACTGGAACACGTGTTGCAGAAGGCTGGGATGACTCAAGGTTTAGCGAGTACAAATCAATGGTCAAGGACATAGACGACGAAGATGTTAAGATAGAGTATGGGAAGTGAGATTAATGAAAGATGACATGACGTGAGAAATAAAGACGAGACATGATCGAGTCAAGGAAAATATATGCACTTTGAGTATTGGAGTAACCTAGCAAAACATAAGGAGTAGAACGAGATGCTAATTTATGAATAGAGTAAGGTCGTGGCCATGGATAACAAAGGCATCCAAAAACACGAAGTTTGGTGTAATTTGGTGGGAATTGAAAAGATACTCGAATGGAGACAACTAGAGAGACATGGAGTGAACATGTGATTAATGAGATAAACTGTAGTGGAAAATGCATAAGACAAAATGACACAAGGATATAGACATGCATGAGAAGTAAGAGTCTAGTTTCAACAATGTAATTAGCGTTCGGATATCCCATTATGTTTGAGGTGTGGGTGAGGTAGTAAAGTAAGAGATATGTTCAGATGTAAGAAATAGACGAAGAGCAATATACTCACCACCATTATCGAAATATAAATGGATAATTTTTATTTGAAATATTTGTTCAACGAGGTTTTTGAAGTGTTTACATGTGATTAGAACGACAGATTTGTGTTTGGGAGGAAAGAGCCATGTGTACCAGTTGTAATGATCTACACAAATAACATAATATTTGTAACCATCAAAAGAAATAATAGGTCAGGTCCAAACATCGGCAAATATATAGTCAATTGGTTTAGATGATCGACTCTGAAAATGAAACTCGAGGATGCATTATAAAGAAAAAAAACTTAAGGAAAATAATGAAAGTGAAAACTGAAAAACCAAACTTTAAAAAGGGATCAACCTAAATGATTTAGACGAGAATACCACTCTCAGACAGAGTGGTTTTTATTGTGGAAAGAGTTAAAGAAGAAGACGAGGCAGATTGAAAGTTTAACTGAGATGACCACTCATATGAACTATTCCTAGTTTAGCCGTTCATGAGTTTTGCTCCTGTGCGTATTTTTCAGTTTATAGATCCTAGGAGATACATCAATCATGCAATGTGATTGGGTAAATCTTATGGTCACTTATTTAATTCGTTTGATTCTGTTAATGTCTTGGCGGTTGGCAGTAATCTTAGTCAAAGTTGTATTTTCAAAGAGCAACTTTCCCAATTGTTGACAATGAGGTTGGTCGCTCGTCAAGAACTCTTTCACTTGAAATCAAAGTATTCAAGATTTGGTATGCATAATGGTTGCATACATGTATAGACTTGACATTGGAAAGTTAACGTAAAGATAACTTTGTTCTATGTGACTATTGCACAAAATATATGTGCAAATTTTATTTGTGCATATTTGGTAAATATTTGAAGAATAAAGTTATATATTGCATTTTAAGAAAATCAAGGAGAACCATATATCAATTACATTGTCGAGTATCAAGAGATTTGACCAAGGCTCAAGGCTCAACAAAGTATAAGAGGAGCACAACACGTTTGGAAATAGATCAACACACTCCAAGAGAAATATATGAGAGAAAATTCCAAAAGAATTTTAATTGGTAAATTGGTGTTTAATAAATAAATATTAATTTTATTGGCGTGAGCGTAGCTGTGGAGCTAAAGATTATTGGATAACTTTTTTATGTTTTCTTAAGTTTTTAAATTTATTAGGTAATATCTTACGTGATGCGCGGATGTTTATATTAATTTTTACATCACGATATTAACATTTAGATTTAAATTTTATTGTTATAGAAAATATAATTTGAATATTATATTACATATAATAGATAATTATTAAAATTAGAATAAAAAAATTATATAAAATTCATGAAATCAAATTAATAAATTTAAATAAATTTATCTATATATAAATAAGATTATATATAATATAGTTTTATATATATGTGCATTGTAAAATGGAACGGTGACAAATCGTTAGCATTAAAAAATAAAAGAAGGCATACTCGTAACGTACATCTTCCGAGAACCTATAACATTTATCACCATATCCTTCAAAGCCTCCAATGTCGATAATGGCAAAACTTATTGAACATGTCACACTATTCAAAGCTAGTAATAAGTCCCACGCACATGCTCGTGTTATTAATTAGTTCGTATTATTTTAAGAAATTCTCTATGGCTTTTAGTAGTAGTAATTCTAAAACTCGCATCATAAATGGATATTAGAATTTCGAAACCAATTGTTTGTAACAATTTTAATACATTAAAATTGTTGGAATGTATTTTGAGACAAAAATAATTAATTGGATTGAATGCATAATTGTTTGTAATAATCACAATGTATCTCAATGTTTCAGGAAGAATGATAGTACTTGTCACCACCGACAGGATAATGACATAAAAATAAACCTATACTAAAGCATACAACAACAAGTACATATAAACAATTATATAATAAAAAATATACAATTCCTAATGTATTTAATAATATTGTATTTAATAATATGAAAATTTTACGTTACATTAATATTACAATATTAATATATTTAAAATTCCAGTTAAAAAAATAAACATCTTTCTTTTTATTTTTCTAATTCCTCTATTAACAACAAATTTGATATTTCATAACCCATTAACATTCACAATTTAGTTCTTTGTTTATCCTCACTTTGTTATATCATCAATCTTTAAAAATGTCTGCCATGAGAACTCACCCACCTTTCTTGGGGAAATCAAGAAGATCAAAAGGTAATATTAATATCAGTCCATTAACATACTCTTCAGTCATTTCTTTAAAATGGTAACCCTAATTTACCGGTGGAAAACGTTATCCGATGTCTTTCTTTCTTTATTTTTGGTCTTAAAAGACTCATTCCTTTTCTCCGGTTTCCATTGGCAAAATGCTCGACGAATGTTGACTCAACTCTCAACATAAGTTTGTTAATCTGTACGACGAATGTGTATATTTCAGGATCTCAAACAGACAACTGGAAGTTTTTAGGTCAAATCTGCTTAACTCATCAGAGCTGGTGAGATATGAGCTATCCACCATTTCCATGCATGATTTTGCTGCATTTCTTGAAGCCACCTGAAAGAAAGAAAATAAACAACATAAATTTATGTCTCCAAATCTGATTTTCCCAATCAGATTCACTATATAAGTACCTTACCATACTTCTTCATGATTTTCGAGAACGCCAAGGTGTTCAAGAAGCTGTATCATCATCATCATCATATGGTATCATAACTTAAGGATTTTGCAAAAAAAATGTGGCTTATTTGAGTAAAACAAACCTGTAATTCTTCAGAATCCGAAGCTTGTGATAGAACTCAATGAAAACATTTCTAAGTCTTTCCTCGATTTTCTTCAGATTTTCTCTGGTGAACTTGAGTTCTTCTTCCTGCTTAGTGATCTTAAGGACGTTTGTAATGGTGGACCGAGGAGTTTCAAGTGTCTTGTTCAGTGTGATATGACCTAAAACATCCAGTGGTGTTGGCCTTGCATGCTTAGACTCCTTAGATATCTGATCAGCCGTGATATTCTCGTCTGGGGAAGGTACGTTCCTGTTTTCATTATCATTATTGCGTTCTTGAGGGATCTCCATTATAATATCTTCCACTTTCATACCCATTTCATCAGCTAATGTCCTTCCTATTTCTCAAAATGAATACAAATCAGACATGTGATCAACTTTCATCAAATCTCTGTGTTTAATCAGAAACTTACAGTGTTCCCTTGACGAAGCTAAGGCATTCATATCAACTGATACAGATTCTGTAAAAGTCCAAGAAGATGAAGGTTTTTCAACTTTGATCTTGAAAGCAATGAAAGCATCCATCTGTTTGTTCAAAGCTTCAGCCTCTTTCACCAACTCATTAACCTTTGATAGGTAAAAGCTATCAGCAATGTCGTTGAGTTTCCCATGACTGGCTTGTTGTGCATGAAGTAATCTTTCAGATGGTTCTCAATAAACTCATTTAGTATCTTATCAGCATTGCTCCAACCCGGTGACCACGCTCTAGCTAGTAAAGCATTGCTCGACTTCTCAGCGTCATTTTCTAGCCCTAGTTCCTCGATTGAACATTTCTCCACCGTTTCTGTCACTCAGAAAAGAAAAAGAAAGCTTGTTAATCATTGTTTCTCTAACAGCCAAATCTGATTGTTGACATACTTTTGGTTTTTACCTGTAGTTATTCGCATCAGCCGCCATGGAGGCTGCTAAATCTTAGAAACACAGTAACAAGATTACGATCATATAGAAAGTTGGCCATAAATAAATATACCATAAGTCATATATCAAGCACTGGAGACAAAAATGATGTAGTAATCTTACGGGTAATGCAACTAACCTTAGCAATGCCCTCAATTTGATCTAATAATGAGATGATGTCTCGCAATGTAACAGACCGGTACCACAATTGAGCTCAAGTGCTTCTTTGCCTACAAACCATGAGAGTAAAGCCTTGGAATTACTGTGGATCGAAGACATGATTGCCGTTCTTCTCATCCACCATGGGATTTTCTTCAACCGAAACTAAGAATCTGTACGGTCAAACACCAATTGTAGAGTACACTGTAGTCTTCCCGACATCTTCTATATTTGAAGCACAAGCTGAAAACAGATATGAAGGGCAAGCTGAAAATGAAAACAGATATGAACCTCAAGTTGTTTTTGTCTTGTCATCGCAAAAGAAGAAATCATGATTGCATTACCTCTTTAAGCCAAGAGTGATATGTGTCTCTGATATTCGGCTTTGAAAGCTATTTCCAAGCACACAAACCTGTATAACTATGAACTTGAATCGATAATTCATATTTAATAGAGAATCGATGTGTTTATCGATTGAAGACACTTCTTGTCAGATTGCAAGCGAAGCATCAACAGCGGAGATGAAAGCACGATAATTTTCGACCGCCACCTCTTCCATTCGCCTTTGAATCTGATCCGCATCAACCTGAAGAAACTCTAATTTCTGAGTAAACAATGGAGGAGAAGAAAAGGCAAGATAGACGGTGGCTACAACCTGAAATGGGAATCAAAATCAAATAAATCAGGGCAATGAAGATTAAACCTCAGTGGAGCGCAGCCGTCAAAAGGAAATTGAAGAACATGATATGTTCACCACCTTACCTCGACCTGGTTTGGCATCATCGCCTTGCTGCTCATATCTCCTTTGAAATCGAGAGTTGATAGATCATCGACAGAGGTATAAGTCCTGAAGACCAAAGACGGAGTCCGACCCTCTTTCTTCCCCAAGTCCTAAAAGCAAGACGCCTAAACGGCAGAGCCCCTCTCACTGAGGTACTTTTTGCCTTCAAATGAAATACTCCTAGAGTTATTATTAATAAATACGTATTTGTTTCAACAGAAGCGGACAGCTGAATTGGAATGTCGGATAAGTGAGCTTCAAGGGGAGGTGAGGGAGGCAAAGAAGAGCTAAGGTCGTCACAAGCCTTGAAGAGGGAAGCAGAGGCCATAGCTAAAGAAAGGAAGCAACATTTGATGGAGATGTCAGCCTCGGAAGATTCGAGAATCGATGAGCTCCGTAAGCTCTCTCAGGAGCGAGACAAGGTGTGGCAGTCTGAACTTGAAGCCATGCAGCGTCAGCATGCAATGGACTCTGCTGCTTTGGCTTCTGCCATGAACGACCTCCAAAAACTCAAAGCACCCCTGTCTGAATCTGACTCCACTCCAGGTTTACTCCGCTCCAAAGATAGAAAGCTTGCAAATTGAGCAAAGAGAATATATATTAGCTTCAAAGAGACTTGAACTTCCACTTTTAGCTTCAGGGATTCTAAACGAAGTCCTAATCTGATAACCTAACCCGTTGGTTTTACAGCAAGTTAAAATCACTTCAAGATAAACCCTAAAATCGGCTCAGCTTTCCTCATCATTATATGCACACTGAATCTAAAACAAAGAAAAACCAACAACCAACGGACAAAGAAAATAAAAAATCACGAACCTTTGAAAAGATATTTGCAGATTTCTTTCCGGTTGTTCTCGGGGATAATCTGACCAAAAACATCGTTAAACCTCCAAAAAAGACTTCAACCCATCCCAAGCCACATCAAATTGGATGAGGCGTAAAACGTAGCTAAGGAAGATGCGATTAAAACGAAGATTTTGATTGATGAAACCCATCAACCCTCGAGACGAAACGATATGATTTAGAACTTGTTATTAATATATAGATTTATTAGTGGATTAGTGGTACGAGTGGATCATTTATTCCCGATAATAGAGTTAGTGAGATTAGTGATATATTAACTAGGTGGGATAACGATAATTTAAGTTTTTGTAATTTTTTTTATAAATTGAGATAAAATGGAATGGAAAAATCACAACTTAAAAATCAATCCTGTTCTTTCTTCCTATCCGTCCTATTCTTTTTTAGAGAATTATATTTTCAACAAAGATGTTGAGATAATTTTCTAATGTTGGGATTAGCGTGTTGGATTGAAGGGGAGTTTCAACGTGACTTGATATTCGTGTTGCACAAAGTAGCTTACTCAAGAATTATACTGGAAATTAGGCGAGCAGAACTTAAAAACGTCGAGGGATATTTGCATCTATAAAAGATGAATAAATCTTTTTTTTTGTTCCAAGTACGTACAAATAAAAAGAAAAAAGGTAATGTCCCATAAAAATAAATAAATGTGTTTGCCCGAATTATATATGAACTAATGGTTTTTTTTTTCATTTTTTGACATATACTATCAAGTTACCGATAATACATGGATTCTGAAGATTGTTTACAAATTAATTCATGGATGAACATGTGGTAGTGATAGTTGATATGTACACCTATATAGCACTGGAAAAAAACATGATAATTCATGAATAAAAAAGACAAAGAAAAAAACTAGTTCACGTATTAGTCTTACATTTTGGAATAAATTTATGTATTTTTATTTAATTTTCGAATTTCACTAAACCTTGTGATATATGTTCATACTTCAAATTTTCACTAAGAAATTAGGGTTAGGGTTTGGGTTTAGGAAACCAGAAACGACGAATAGAGACTTTTTTATTAAATTTTCATATGTTTAAAAGCAATTTGTCATTTTATTTATTTCAATAAGGACTCGACGACTCTATCATTTCCATTGATTTTGATAGAGACTTTTTTTTAAATTACATTTTCATACGTTGAACCGTTTGTTAGTTTAACTATTTCAATAAAGACCAACGAATTTCTTTCGTTTTGCCTCAGACCAGTGAATGTTGAAAAGCAATTTTTCATTTTATTTATTTCAATAAGGATCGACGACTCTATCATTTTCATTGAATTGGATAAAGACTTTTTTTAATTACATTTTCATATGTTGAACCGTCAGCAATTGTTAGTTTAACTATTTCAATAAAGACCAACGAATTTCTTCCGCTTTGACATAGATTTTATTGATATTTGATGAACATTTACCAAAACTTATAATTGCATCTGAACTTGTTAAAAGAAGAGAATGTGAAATGAACGGTTTCAATGGGATGCAATTTTCTATGTTATTCTCTTGTGTATCAACAAAATGAATACAATTTGAGTGATTAACTGGATGAGATAAAGAAGGAGATTCAAATATCGGTTCTTGAGAATCTGCAACAAGCTATGACCAAATCTAACTTCTCGTTTAACACTCCCCCTCAAGTTGATACATGTAGATCCCGAACGCTCTTGTTGAAAAACATATTGAATTCCAATAGTTAGAACGTAGTAAAATACCTTGACCAAGATCAAAGAGCGTCCCTTCAAAGGACAACATGCCCAGTCATAATCACACTTGACACGAACATGAAGATCTGAGTCAGAACATAGTTAAAAACCTTGACTGGAATTGCCTTTGAGATATCAAACGATGTGAAGGGTTGAAACCCAATTTTCACGATGAGGAGCATGCATGATTTGGGATAGAATCTGAACGGAGTATGAATACTTTGGATGAGTTACCACTAAACAGATAAGTCTTCCAACTAGACGCCGATAAGCACTAAGATCCTCAAAATAATCACTATCAGAATAAATAGCGTGATGATTTTGCTCCATTAGGAAAGTCGATGGATTTGCCCTAAGTAGTCCAAACTACATATATAATAATGCATAGTATGTATTTCCGTAAGCACAAGTATTTATCAGTAGGATTGCATGCCACTTCAATGCCGAGAAAATAATTGAGTAGTCCAAAGTCTTTCATGTGAAAACATAATTGCATGTATTGTTTGAAAACTGCAAAAGCAACTAAAGAATCACTTGTCATAATCATATTGTCGACATAAACCAAAACGTGGAGTCGAATTCTACCAACTGAGAACGTAAACCAAAACCATAAGAATTCAATGAATGAGTAAGCTTCATAAACCAAAAACAACGAGCTTGTTTGAGTCCATAAATATATTTTCGAAGGCGACGCATGTGAGAGGGACTATTGGTTAGAAAACTGGGAGGAGATTTTGTGTAAACTTTCTCAGTTAATGAGAAATACATTATGAACATTCATTTGATACATTTTCAAATTTTGAGTCGAAGTCACTGCTAGAAAAACATGAATTATGACCAATTGTTTTCAATCGAGGTAAATATTTCCTCGTAGTCTATGCCTTCAACCTGATTATTACCAAGAATAAACAAACATGCCTTGTATAGTTCTATCGGAACAATACTTGATATTGAAAATTTCATTTACTTTTGACTGCTTTCTTCCCAGGAGATAGACAAACAAACGTCCAAGTGTTGTTATCTTCAAGAGCCTTACTTTCGGCCTATATCGCCTTTTTTGTCTATCCGAAAATTGAATGGGATGCGAAACCACGTCGGAAACATCCAACAAGCATGAGAAGTTTCATGTCATATGGAAAGAACAATTGAAGTGCAAAATCCTAGAAACAACCAACAACTTACCACAATAAGTTTATGTGTCTCCAATTTTATTAGCATTTAGTATGGCAACGATAGTCTTCCATTGTTCATCAATGTCTCCACTCAGAGCATGTTGATTGGTTTCAGTGACACACCTAGATGAAGAACCGTGTGAAGGAGCAGGAGCTGACAATGCCATATTCATTGAATTTGGGAAAAAGGAGCCACGACCACACCCGACACTGGTAGGAAAAGAAGATGTCCCTTCGCCACGACCTGTGCCATTCGAAGGCTTTTCGTTCCACAAGCCAAGAAACCCAAATATCTAAAAACAATTATTCGTCAAATGCCCAGTATGACAACAATTCGAGCAAATAAGTTTGCTCTTGTCATAATTAAAGGATCAAGAAGATGTCCTCGTTTGGATTGAAAATGCTAGGATAGCCTCTCGGTCATCATTTGAAGCTTCTATCACGTGTCAAGATCGGGCAACGAATCACGTGACAAGAGATTGAATCCGAAAACCCAAAAATAGAGTCCTTCAAGCCCATCAAGAAGTCGTGCACTTTATCTTCATTCTGGTCGCGTTCCAACTGAGGGGTGAGTCCACAAGTACAATTCCCGCATTTGCACACATGCATGGGTCATGCATTGAGAAGATCACGGAAAATTTAACTAAGTTTCCCATAATAAGATTCAATGATCATGCCCTATTATGTGCAATATGCGAGTTCAGATTAGAGACATTGGATATGTGGGTCATGTTTGACTGCTCTGATACCATGACACGAACGGTTTCAAATGGGATGAAACTTTTGTGTTATTCTTTTATGCATCAACAAAAGAAAAATATATACAGTTCGAGTGATTAACTGAATGAGATAGTTAAAAAGATTCAAGTATTGGTTCTACAAAATCCACAACAAGCTATAACCAAGTCTAACTTTTCGTAAGCAAAATGATAAAGAATAAAAAGGTTAAATCTCTATTTCGGGATAAAAGAAACCTCACACTTACCCATCAATTTGGTCTTTACTAGCAAGACTGTAAAAAAATTAACACTAACTAATTTCGAATCTCTATTATGCAGAGAGACTTCACAATCTTTCTCTTATTCTATAAAAATATATATTGAAGTATGAAATTCAAAATTCTACTACTATTAAAACAATCGTAATAGACAATTAGGCGTATCACTTTCTTATAAACGTAAATTAACAGAAAAATATAAGAGTATGAATTTATAAGTATATTTAGAAAAATTTTAAAGGTTAGTATTGTTATTTAGTAGTGAATTTTAAGAAATCATATAATAATTCTTCATATGTTTTATGAAATATATATGTACTATTTTTGTATTATGAATTATGAAATACATGTACTATTTTTTGAACATATTCATTCATAAACTTGAGTATTACTTCACAATAATATATGAACTATTATCCTACTTTCATAATAATATATGAAATTTCGAAACTACTCTCAAATTGATCAATTTATATGCCAGGGAAACACAACGAAACATATCTACTTGCGTCTCTCACATCCCATGGAAACAATATTATTGTAAATGAGCAAGTTTAGATATATATATATATATATATATATATATGATAATCATATATATTTGTTTTCCATTAGTAACACAGACATATTTTTTATAGACCACGGCCTCATACCGAAACCACGTCGTTTTTATAAAAGGATGTTACCAAAATCTGGAGATTTGAATATATTTAGGATTGTTAGTTAAGGCTAGACTTGTACATAACCTTTTGTAAACCATATTCATATGAATAACACAAAAGTTCCTTGACACTTGCCTTGATAGCCACGCGACTGATTTGATGGGTGAGTGGAGTTGCGATTCCAGTTGTTGTTGTGACCCCGAGAGGAGGAAGGGCGAGTGCTGGCAGTGAGAGCAGTGATCGGCAGCGATGAGACCAGAGGTGCCGAGGCAGCAAGTGGAGATCATTAATAGGAATCGGAGAATCTCTAGCATTAATGATATCAACAACTTGTTAAAATTCTTTAGGAAGCCCATCTAGAATGAATTCAAGCAGATCCTCGGGATCAAGAGGTCTTCTGAGAAGAAAGAGTTAATCACCTTTAGATTTGATGAGCCGAATGTACTCATCAACCGTTTGTGTGACTTTTGTGGAGCGTTTGAGTTGTTCTATTATCTGAGGAACATGGCCCCAGGATGCTTTGCCATATATGTTGGCAAGGAGCTTCCATGCCTCACGATCACAGGAGACACATGCGACCATAGGTTGCAATGGCGTCGAGAGAGCTCTGATGAGGGCAGGGAACAATAGCTTCTCTTATTGTTTGAAGGGTGCAAACGCAGGGTTAGGATTCGGGATCCCGTCGACGAGGATTGTAGGTGTAGGGACTGGTGAATCGTCTTGAATGAAGCACTCAAGGTCGTAACCTTCAAGTAGAGCGGAGACTTGAACACTCCAGGTGAGATAGTTAGATGGGGTGAGCTTGGTGACATTAGTCATGTTGACGGTGAGTAGCACATGTTGTGGGGCATGGGAATTAAACAGAAGGCTGTTTTCCATAAAGGATTGGGTAGTTTGTTAGGATTGAGCAATGGGAGACATGATGATGAGAAAAACAGAATATGGCTATGGTTGAAAAGTGAGGTTGGCGATGATTAAAAGGAGAGATCGACGGCGGCTAAGTCTGTTGCGAGCTTGGTGGAGATATCCGTCTAGAGATATGAACCAGACGAAGCTCTGACGAAGCGTTGTTGGCGGTTTGTTGCGAGCTTAATAGTCTGTTGTTGAGGCGACGGCTCGTTGTTGACGGTTCGAGATTCAGTAGAAGGGAGATGGTAGCTGGAATTGAGGGTGATTGAAAAGAGGGATTTACAGACCAGTGACTTGGTGCCTAGGGTTTACACTAATGACTAGCGTTTGCGGCGGCTAGGTTTATTAAGCAGCTCTGACTATCGTTGTATATATATATATATATAATTTTGTTATGCAAAACATCGTCAACTTTTGAATTTTGCCCCAAAATCTTTTGATATCATATAAGTTTAATGGTGAAATAAATATTGTTTTAATTGATAAAGTGACAATTAAAAAAAGCATCAGCACGATATCATTACCACATCAGAGACAACAAACACTTCCACAGATCCAATCGACATAATATCATATATATCCTCGTAATGCTATATGACTTCATACATACCCTTAAAAATCTAATGAAAAAATTAGAGAAAAGATAATTTTTTCTTTATTTTTTGTTTGTAAAAACACATACGTTTTGAAAATTTTGAAGTTTCCCCCAATTTCAAAGTTAAGAAATACAAGTAGCGAGAGACGATTTAGAAGTTGAGAGCGATTTCGAGCGATTTCGGGTGATTTCAGCCGATTTTGAGCGATTTTCGACCGTTTTCAAGCGATTTTCGAACGATTTCGGTACTCACTAGGTCGCATGGTTGCATGGGTCTCATAGGGCCGCATGGTCGCATAGGGTCACATGGGTCTCATAGGGCCGCATAGTCGCCAAAGGCAATTTAGGAATTTCAATATTTATAAAGATATTTTTGAAGTTAATTTTTTTACGGAATGGTAGACCTGAAGTCAAAATAACACTTTAAGAGTATTTTTTAAGTTACCCAAATCGCATATGCAAGATTCAAATTAAATTTTTTGGTGTTATAGTTTTTAGAAATTTTAGTTTCCTTCTTCTTGTTAAATCAATATATAAATTAGATTTTATCAATATTTTTACTACTGTTTTGTTATATGCTCAGTTCACTAATTTATTTTATATATTTATTTCTTTTATCCATATTGTTATTTTAATTTTTCATACACCATAAAATTGGTTTTACTGGTAAGTTGTGGAAAGAACCAACACGGACAATAAAAAACGGCAGATTCTAGATAAAATGAAATATAAACATACGAATACATATATAGAGAGAGAGATAAGTACTGACCTAATTTACGGTGTGTAGCATCGATGAATCAAAATTGAGACGAAAGGCATATGAGAAGCGGAAACCAGGTTAGCAGTCGAGCAACACAAGACCTCTTCGTAGCCATTCTTCTTCGTCTTTTTCTTTTCACTTTGGAATCATATATATATACACGCCACCGACTAAATTTCAAATACTTCAATGCGTATGACGCTTCTGTAGAAATAAATAAAAGCGGACGTAAAAAGACGTTCCTAAAGGGCAAAATATCAAAATAATCTCTAAGAGCTTTTTTATTTCACGTATATTTTCAAAAATTAATTAAAAAAAAGACAAATGGATCTTATTTTTGATGTGAAAAAACATAAAAGGTTTGATATTTTTCGAAACGAAATATATTTAAAAGTTGAGAGCAAGGAGCGAGAGGCGATTTCGAAGTTGAGAGCAAGAAGCGAGGGACAATTTCGAACAAGAGGCGATTTCAAAGTTGAGTTGAATAGGATCAGGAGTCGTGAAGGTTAAGGGTTTAAATGAGTCGTTTGAGAATCATGACCCTCTTCGACTCAAGAGACTCATTGGGTCGCAAAGGTGGTTTGAGTCGCAAGGATCGTTTGAGACTCATGACCCTCTTTGACTCAAGAGACTCATTGGATCGCAAGGGTCATTTGATGCACAAAGATCGCTTGAGACTCGTGACCCTCTTCGACTCAAGAGACTCATTGGGTTCCAAGAGTCGCTTGAGTCACAAGGATTGCTTGAGACTCGTGACCTCTTCGACTCAAGAGATTCATTGGGTCGCAACGATCGCTTGAGTCACAAGGATCGTTTGAGTCGCAAGGGTCGCAAGGGTCACAAAGGTCATTTACAGCCATATTTATCGTTTTTATAAAACGTGATTCTATATTTTCAGAAATTAAATGTTTATTGAACATACTTACAGCCATATTTATCGTTTTGAACAATTTATGAATATTTTTGAATCCCATAAATATAATTTAAAGGGTTTTAAAAATGAGCATAGTAGACATTGTACACACACATTGTACACGTTGTACGCACACGATGTACATGTTGTACACACACGTTGTACACAACGTCCGTGGTAGTTTTTAGCAAGAACATTGTACACAACGTTGTTGTATGACATTCATGTTAGTATTTAACATGAACATTAGAGACAACGTTGTTGTACAATGTCCATATTAGTTTTTAGCACGAACGTTACACACAACGTTGTTGTACAATGTCTGTCTTAATTTTTAGCATGAACATTGTACGCAATGTTGTTGTATAACGTCCATGGTTGGTTTTAGCAACACCGTTGTACATAACGTTGTTGTACAATGTCTGTGCTACACAATGTTGTTGTACAACGTGCGTGCTAGTTTTTAGGACGAACGTTGTACACAACGTGGTTGTACAACGTTCATGCTAGTTTTTAATATACTTATACAAATAAAATTCTTGAACGTCAACAATACTTTTACAAATATAATTTTTGAACGTTAACAATACTTAACATTCTTCGTGTTCCGTCGTCGACGAACTCTTCTAGGTCCTTTTCGTTGCGGTTCTTTAGCAGATGGTATCCGAGTTAATTGAATTTTTCCCACGTCTCATTCTTTTTTCTGGAGGAAATTACAATCATTCTCATATCTCATCCGAAAAGATTTAAGAAGACTGATTGAGAACAATATTAAATGTCGTGACATATGCCAATGCCCATTATTCTTTTAAATAGAACTTTGAACACAAATCGTGGATTTGAATATCATCAAAACATTCTTTGGTAGAGGCAAGAGCATGGACACACAAATATTTATCAATATTAAAGGCTCTACAAGCAGACGTTCGACTCCTCAAATCCACCGAATAATTTTTTTCCATCATGACCAATGATATTGAATTCGAGTGTAAAGTTATTTAGTTCATGCACCTGCAGCCTTGTCGATTCCATGAACTGTGTAAGTAATATGCTCTCCAATGACGGTGTCAGCTTCTGTGAAATTGATCCATGGATAGAATTTTTTCTATGCTTATTGAACCATTCTGCTATCTTTAAAATTATAGCGACCAACATTGGTAACAATGAGTATTTCCTTGCCTCTTTAAATACTGAATTGATAGATTCAGCTCAATTGGTAGTATCAATGTTGTACCGCTCCCCAGGAAAATAACATCCTACCCATTTATCTAGTTCAACACCATCTTCGAAATAGGTAGCAACTTAAGGGTACTTAGTGTTGAATTCTTAATAAATCTCGGGAAATCGAGTCACTGAATAGGCCTTAGCACATCATCTAAACTTCTCGGCCATGGTTCCCTATATGTTTTCCTACCATGTTTAGCATCTTTGTATACATCATTTATCGCCTTAGAAATACTCTTATTCCGATCTGAGATGAATACAAAATCATGATCATCCGATATTAACTCTTGAAGCTTCGTCATAAACCATGTCCAACTAGCATAATTCTCGGAGTCAACTGATAACACGTAGAGTGGCTTAGTTTTAGGCTACACATTTTGATCCTTTATGATTAGTTTGCATAGCATGAGTTACAAAACTGACACGAATGTCCTATATCTAGTCCTTGTGTTGATTTTTCGATTTTAAAGCGACAAAGCATAATCGAGCTTAAGGATGTTGATTCTTGGAGTCAACTGCACATACTTAGAGCGACAAACCACTCGGAGTATATTCAGGCCAAGAAACCGCATGAAATACCCGAGCATCGAGCAAAAGGATCAAAAATATGATCGTGCCCCATGAAAAGACATGAACCCGCACGGGGTGGTCCCCTTAGCCTGCGCAGGCTGCACCTCCAGCAGAAATAGCAATGCTCGGGCTAATGGTCAGCCTGCTCGGATTGGCACAATGAGGAGCCCACGAGGGGTGGTCACCTTAGCCCGTGCGGGGCGCATGTCGGGATAGAAACCCTAAAATGGGTTAAAATGAAGGAAAACAAAGCAGTGCCGCCAATAAAAGGAAAGGAGCCGCTCAGACCAAGGGGGGACGAATAACACGTAGGAAAGCTCAGGAGAACTTGGAGAAGCAAGGAAACAACATCGGAACATCGGTGATGAGATAGGAAAGTCTGAGGTATCGTATTCCTTACTCTTTATCATGTCTATTGTTGTTTTCTCTTGTTTTAAAATAGAATCCATGAGTGAGTAAGCATTTAGCTATGGGTTAGGGAAACTTGTTTAGTAAGGGATGCTTATGATTACGCATTAATGCTTAGATCTTTCAAAATTTCTTGTATTTCGGTTCTACGATCAATCCTATGAATGTTCTATATTTGTGTCGGTCGCTCAGTAACTTAGGATTTCATGTTTAATTGGGAGGTTAGACTATGAATCTGGAAATATTGATTATTGATTGAGTTTGATGAACGAGAATTCGATCGTTCGGTTCATCGATTCAAAAATTAGGATTGCAGGCTTAATGCTACGTAATTTCGTGTTAATCACTGGTGGGAGGTTGGATTGCATGTTATTGATGTTAGGGATTTTAGGTGTCGAGAGAAGGATTTTGTACTTACGAGCATGAATGTTCCATTATCAAGATAGTTTGATTGATTTATGATCTTTTGTTGGTTGCACCCTTACAATTCAAGTAACTTGAAGGTCGTAGTGTTCATAATTATCAAGTCTTTCGTATGTCTTCATTGTTGTCATAGTTCATTTAGCATTCTCAAATTTTACCCCACATCACCGTCAATTTAATTCGTCTTAGTTTAGTTATATTCTTAGCTTAGGTTGCATTAGTCCCTAGAGTTCGACCCTTGTATTACACCGATCTGTATTCTTGCAGTAAGTGAATTTAGGCATTTTATTTGTTTGATAGTTCGCGCATCATGTTTTGGCACCGTTGTCGGGGACTAATTACGACCTAGATTAAGAATGTATTGGATTAAGATTTAGTCTTTTCTGGATATGCAAGTGGTACAGCTGGCGCAAGGGACCAACTGACAGCCTGGACAGCTTCCTGGGAAGCCTGAGGTAAACCCCTGGGAACAAGTTAATGCCATCTATCTGAGGAATGGCTAGATAGTGGATAAACCTATGCCCTCCTTAACCACGAGAGAAGAGCCTCTGAGTAATACAAATGAACGACCAGCTGCTCAAGGCGTGGAAGAGGAGGAGACCGACAAGGAAGAGGAGAAGGAGTTAGCTTACGTGAAGCCTGCCTCGAGGCCAACACCCCTACCATTCCTACAGCGCCAAAGGAAACAGAATGACGATGCTCAATTTGCCACATTCGTGGAACTCCTAAGGAAGCTGGAAGTCACTATCCCATTCTACCATGCACTCATGAAGATGCCCTCTTATGCCAAATTCCTCAAGAACATAATAACAAGAAAGAGGATCGTAGACAATGAGGTAGTGATGATCACTAACTCTCTCATGCAACAGCCCACCATGGCAAAGAAGATGTCCGATCCAGGTAATTTCGTCATCCCTTGCAAGATTTATGATGATGAGACTGATCATGCACTAATCGACATCGGATTGAATGTAAGCTTGCTACCATTGTCACTTTTTAAGAAACTCAATTGAGTAGGAGATCAACAACTCACGCGCATGCTGAATACCTTGGCCGATCAGTCCATATGAAGTCCAGTAGGCATATTAACGAATGTTACAATACAAGTAGAAACATTTTGATTTACAACGGACTTCGTAGTAGTGGACATGAAGATAAACCTGAAGATTCCCATCATTTTGGAAAGACCATTCCTCAACACGACGAATATGGTTATATATTGCGCTGAAGGCAAACTAGTTATGAAGTTCGGAGATGAGTCCATTGAGTTCAGGCTCGAAGATGCACTCAAGAAGCCGTACATGTCTGAACCCATGATGCACATTAATACGGTGGATGAACTAGCTGAGGAAGTTCAACATGAACATCGAGACATCCACCCCGTGGAGATAGCACTATCAGAATGCACCGGGAGCCTATTTTAGTCACCCCAAGACGTCGACGCATGCATGCAACTCATAGAGGAGTTGGCAGCACTTTGAGATGAGCACTAACTTGCGCCCCGCCATGGGCGGATTTCTCGGAACTGCAAAGCCCGAGCTAGCTACTCAAAGAACCCACGTGGGGTCATCGATCATCAAGCACTCCGCATGTGCAAATAGACGTCATGCCTTCGACAAAACTCTCAGGGATAATTGACGCCTTACGAAGCCCGCACGGTGTGGAGGAAAAGACCACATGGGCTGCCTACTTGAACTCAAGCCCGAATAGGCTAGGTGGAACCCCATCACGGGCATCATTTTCAGAGGTAGAGGACCCGTGCGGGCATGGTGTCAAGCACAAGCGAGCTATGTTGCTTCAGATTAGCGCATCACCTCCTACACCCTCGGTCACCCGTTTATGCATGGATCGCGACTGGAGCACCGAGAAAGCACCTAAGCACTATCGATCTCGACTGGTATACCATGGAGTCGTAGACTTGGACAAATGAAATGGGGAATTGTTCATGGCAAACATTCAGAGGTTAAAGCCATACTATGTTGATCACGTAGAAGACAGAAGAGGCAATCTTCCTCTCTTTGACGCCACACACGCCTAAAGCGTAAGGGTCAAGCTAAAGACCATAAACAAGTGCTTCTCGGAAGGCAACCCGAGCTTTGTATCCTTTCTTTTTTCCTTCGTATCTCTTTTCTATCTCTATTTGATTTCCAAAACTTAACTCTTTTCCTTTTTCACATGATATCAACCCAATAGAGTATACGTGTATAACATGTTGTTGTACCACCAACTCGGGAAAGCAGAATACACCAAGTTTACACATTCTCACTTTCCTTATCCTCTCCCGAGTTTTGCAATCGAGTTCCTCTCACAGATCTTGAAAACTGAGACTGTGTTTCGTTCAAGTCTTGGGGCTACTCTTTGAGTGATATTCTTGAGATTAGGATTAGACGTTTATTTCTTCTTTTTATTTTCGCATTTTGCATCATTTTTTTAGGATTTCTACCAGATATCTAGTATGAGGCTTTGAGCTTTAGCCATTTTTGTGACTTTGTCGAATTGGGAACAAAAACCTAGGTTTTCTGAAAAGGACTTTTAGATACTAGTTTGTCTAGTAGTTGTGCTAGAATCCATTGTTATTGTTGTATTCTGCCCCTAGATATTAGTCCCAATTGTCTATATGTGTGTGTATACCATTCAATCTTTGCTAAGTCGGACACCTTATAGTTGTGCAGGTTCCACGCGCTTACACTCTATTGTCAATCAATAGAATAAGCTTCTATTTATTTCTGCCTTACATTGATATGAGTGCATTGATCTCGATGGTTTAGGTCGAAGTAGTGGGTTGAGGTGTTTTTCTACGTCCTAAGGGTTAGAGTTGATATGTGATCTAAATGGTTTGGCTCTAAATGGTTCTTCAATAACACAATCTCTTCACTCCTCTAAGGTTACAAGACCTTATGAGTATACCAAATAGCAATCTAGATCTAAGTAGAAAGTTTTCCTCTCCGACTCCGATGTCCTAGAAACCGAGCGCGGACTTTGAAAAGAAAAGGAAGAAAATATTTAGGAAATGTCTCTCACGTATAGAGATTGCTTGGACGTTGTCTAGAGGTTAGTGAAATGAACTTGGGTGATGTGTTGGATTTACGGCTCGTGGCTTTCGGTCGATAGAACTCTGAACTAAGTTTGCTTAGGTCTATGTTCGTGTGACGCATTATTGTGCATGATGGCTGATTTTTCAAAGTACTTGTGCTAGTATCCGGCTGTTGTTTGACTCTTCTTGTGCTTAGCTCTAGTTTTTTTCAGAAAAAACAAAGTTTCAAGTCTAAGGGAGGTTGATAACACATAGCGTGGGTTAGTTTTCGGCTACACATTTAGATCATTTCTGCGTAGTTTGCATATCACGAGTTACAAAACCGACCTGAATGTCCTCTATCTAGTCCTTTTGGTGATTTTCAGGTTTTAAGATGATAAGGAATTATCGATATTAAGGATGTTGATTCTATAAGCAATAGGGACATTTCTGTAATTTCTCATGTATTAGGGTTTTCTACTTCTTTGTATCTATTTATACACATTGTAATTCATTTGAGAAAGATAAGACGTATTCATACAATTTACATGGTATCAGAGCCCTAAAGACCTACGTCATTTTTTTTCAAACCGGCTGAAACCCTAAAAAAAAATTTTTTTTCCGCCGCCACACCTCTCAGCCGCCGGTAACATCTTCCGCCACGGTCAAACCGTCGTTGCACCTGTCGACCGCAGTCGGCAAGTCTCTCGCGATCCCCTACGTTTGCCCCAGCCGTTCGCCTCGGATCCATCCTCAGCGTCCCACGTTCCGCTCCAGCCGCTCGCATACGATTCATCGTTTGCGTCCCTCGTCCCAAAGCCGCGGCCAGTTGTTATTGCATTGCGGTCGCCTCCCTCCTAGCATCGGAACCTCGATCTACCCCTAGATCTAACCTTAGATCCAAAACCCACGTTCAGCTGTTGCCAGCGTCCAAACTTCAGCCGTACCCGACCGGGCGCTCATATACTACCCGATCGGGCACTTCCAATAACTACCCGAATATCTCACGTTTTGCCCTACCCGACCGGGCACTCATATACTACCCGATCGGGCACCTTCCTACCGCTTCCAAATCTCACGCACAACTATGGCTACCTCCTCCGCTGCTGATGCAACTCCGGCTTTCAACGTCAATGATCCTCATGCAACACTCCTCACCGTCAACATGACAAACGTGACGAAGCTCACCTCCTCCAACTATATGATCTGGAGCATTCAAATCCGTGCTCTACTTGAAGGCCATCGGTTGGATTGTTTTATCCAACCGGATTCCGTCGTCCCACATGCTACTCTCCTTGTGGAAGGCATCACCGTTCCAAATCCGGCCTTTGCTCCATACAAACAACAAGATCGTCTCTTGTTCTCGGCAATCCTTGGCGCGATCTCTCCTCCTCTACAGCCGATGGTCGCGCGAGTCTCATCCGTGCGAGAGGCGTGGCTCCTTCTTGCTCATACGTATGGCAAGGCATCACGGGGGCATATTCTTCAACTCAAGGAACAACTCAAGCGGAGCTCCAAAGGATCTCAAACCATCGATGATTACATGCGGACCATCATCAACAAAGCGGATGAGTTAACGCTTCTCGGAAAGCCTCTTGATGCCGAAGATTTACTCCAATATGTTCTCGATGGACTCCCGAAAGACTACAAGCCAATTGTTGATGCGGCGAATGCTCGAGACAGTATCATTCCCATTGAGGAACTTCATGAAAAACTCCTCAATCATGAAGCCAAACTCATCCAATCCTTGCCGCTCCAATTCACTCCACCGGTCACCGCACTTGCTACCAACACTCGCCCGAAACATTATAATAGGCAGCAAGGTTCCTCCAATTGGCGACGACAAGATAATAGATCATCTTCGGGGTATCAAGGGCGCTGCCAATTGTGTGGAGTCCACGGACACAGTGCCCGTCGATGCCCTCAATTGCCACCTTCACACGGGAGTCCACATTCTCCGTCCGCACCGTCGCCGAATTGGAATGCTTCACCGCGCCCCTGGCAGCCACGAGCTCACAACACCACCGTCACACCATATGCACCGGATCAATGGCTCCTTGACAGCGGAGCCTCTCATCATATCACGTCCGATTTACACAACTTGTCGCTTCATTCTCCGTACAAGGGAGGAGAAGAAGTGGTAATCGGTGATGGCTCCTCGCTGCCCATCACTCATATCGGTTCTCTTTCTATCCCTAGCTCATCGCATGATTCATATATTCATCTTGATCATGTGTTGTGTGTGCCTATGATGAAAAAGAATCTTATCTCCATTCAACAATTATGTCGGACTAATGGCGCTTCCGTGGAATTTTTTGATGACCATTTTCAGGTGAAGGATCTAAAAACGGGGGAGCGTCTACTTCACGGAAAATCTAGAGATGGTGTCTATGAGTGGCCGAATCCCGTAGCACCCAACCCTCCTATTGTGGCTCTTCATAGTGTCAAGACCACTTTGTCCGAGTGGCACTCTCGATTAGGTCATCCCTCGGTTTCAATTTTAAAGCATGTAGTTTCTAAGAATTCATTGCCATTGTCTAAGTTATGTTCATCGTTGTTTTGCAACTCTTGCTCATCAAATAAAAGCCACAAATTACCTTTTCATGAATCCACTGTTACAACATCTCATCCTCTTGAAATCATCTTCTCCGATGTTTGGACATCTCCAATCATCTCGGTTGATGGTTTCAAGTATTATGTCATCTTCGTTGATCACTACACTCGCTATACATGGCTATATCCTCTCAAACAAAAATCCCAAGTTCGGGACACTTTCATCTCGTTTAAAACCCTTGTTGAAAACCAATTCAAAAACCCTATTCGTACTCTCTATTCTGACAATGGTGGAGAGTACATTGCACTAGCGTCTTTCCTCAGCACACATGGCATTTCCCATCGTACCACCCCACCCCATACTCCCGAACACAATGGCATATCTGAACGTCGTCACCGTCATATTGTTGAAACCGGTCTATCACTCCTATCCCACGCCTCACTACCCACGTCCCTTTGGACGTATGCTTTCCCCACCGCGGTCTATCTCATTAACCGATTACCCACCCCAATTCTATCCTATGACAGCCCCTACAGTAAACTTCTAGGTACTCTCCCGAACTACCTTAAACTTAGAACGTTTGGCTGTCTTTGCTATCCATGGCTTAGGCCCTACTCCACTCATAAACTCTCACCCCGCTCTAAACCGTGTGTCTTTCTAGGTTACTCTACCACCCAAAGTGCCTATCTATGTCTTGATCCCACTCAATTTAGGGTTTATACCTCTCGGCATGTTGAGTTTCACGAAACAATATTCCCATACTCAAACTACTCCCACTTTTTCGGCTCAACTTCCTCAGACCCTCCTCCACCCTCCATCCCGTGGTCACCCCCAGTCTCCATTGTCCCTTCGGGTCCTCGGCTTCCCTTGACACCGTCTTCTTCGGCTCCTCCTGCAATGGATCCTTCACCGGACATGCTCACATCACCCTTGGATGTTCCGGCAATTGTGGAAAATAATCTTGCTGTTGGTGGCAACACTCATCCCATGCAAACAAGATCTAAAGCAAGACTGTCTCAGGACAAGTGCCCGAGCGTGCACCATGTTCAGTGCCCGAGCGTGCACCATGCCCGAGCGGGTAACACTTCCGCCCGAGACCCGAGTCGGGCAAAGCTACGGGGGTGTCTCAACACCAACTACCCGAGCAGGCACTTCTTCATCGCCCCATCGGGCACACGTTGAACCAACAACGGTTCCTCAAGCTCTTAAGGATCCACAATGGAGAAAGGCAATGAGTGAGGAATTTGATGCACTTGTCCGCAATAGAACTTGGGATCTCGTGCCGGTGGACCAAGCCTCCAACATTGTTGGTTGCAAGTGGATCTTTCGCATCAAACGTCAGCCTGATGGTTCTGTGGAACGCTACAAGGCTCGACTTGTGGCCAAGGGTTTTACTCAACGACCCGGGGTGGACTTCACCGAAACATTCAGTCCCGTTGTCAAACCAGCCACCATCCGATTGATTTTGAGCCTCTCAATCTCAAATGGATGGATTCTTCGTCAACTTGATGTCAACAATGCCTTTCTTCAAGGCATTCTCACGGATGAGGTATATATGACTCAACCTCAAGGCTTTGTAGATCCCGATCGTCCACACCACATTTGCAAACTTCACAAAGCCCTCTATGGTCTAAAACAAGCTCCCCGAGCGTGGTATTCAGAACTCCGAGATTTTTTACTCGGTCAGGGATTTGTCAACTCCCTTGCGGATGCATCATTGTTCATTCTCCGCAACACTGAGGTAACCATATATGTTCTTGTTTATGTGGATGATCTTGTGGTCACAGGAAGCAATCCCACGGCTGTCCAAAACTTCACCACCGCCCTCGGCAGTCGCTTCTCCATCAAAGACTTGGGTGATCTCTCTTATTTTCTTGGAATTGAAGCCACACGGACTGCTTCGGGTTTGCGCCTCACTCAAAGAAAATACGTCAACGATATCCTTGACAAAGCAAAATTTTCAGATGCCAAATCCGTTACAACTCCAATGGCTCCGAACTCGCGTCTCTCCTTGACTGCGGGTGACAAATTGGACGATCCGACGATCTATCGAACACTTGTGGGAAGCCTCCAATATCTCACGCTTACGCGACCAGACATCAGTTTTGCTGTCAACCGCCTATCTCAATACATGCATGCACCAACAACGGAACATTTTCAAGCTCTCAAACGGGTTCTTCGGTTTTTGGTTGGTACACGGGATCGTGGCATCTTCTTCTCCACGGGTAATACCTCATCTCTCCATGCTTTCAGTGATGCAGATTGGGCAGGGGATCGTGATGAATATATCTCTACCGGGGCATACATTGTCTACCTTGGTAGCCATCCCATCTCCTGGTCTTCGAGGAAGCAAAAGTTTACAGCCCGCTCATCCACAGAAGCTGAATATCGCTCTATAGCGGATACCGCTGCCGAACTTCGCTGGATCACGGCTCCCTTGACGGAACTTGGTATGCCAATGTCTGAACCACCGGTCATATACTGCGACAATATTGGTGCCACATATCTGAGTGCAAATCCTGTCTTTCACTCGCGCATGAAGCATCTTGCCTTGGATTATCACTTTGTTCGGCAACAAGTCCAAGGCGGTCTCCTCCGAGTCTCTCATGTTAGCTCGGCTGATCAACTTGCGGATTTGCTCACCAAACCACTATCCCGTCAACCGTTCGTGACACTTTGTAACAAGACTGGAATCACCGATGGTGCTTCATCTTGAGGGGGCATATAAGCAATAGGGACATTTCTGTAATTTCTCATGTATTAGGGTTTTCTACTTCTTTGTATCTATTTATACACATTGTAATTCATTTGAGAAAGATAAGACGTATTCATACAATTTACAGATTCTTGGAGTCAACTGCACATACTTGGAGTTACAAACCACTCGGAGCAGATGTAGGCCAAGGAACCGCACAGAATACCTGAGCATCGAGCGAAAGGAACAAAAATACGACTGTTCTCCATGAAAAGACATGAACTCGCATGGGGTGGTGCCCTTAGCCCGTGCGGGCAGCACCTCCAGCAGAAATAGCATGGCTTGGGCTAATGGTCAGCCCGCTCGGATTGACACAATGAGGAGGCCGCACGGGGTGGTACCTTAGCCCGCACAGGGCACATGTCGGGACAACAACCCTAAAACGGGTTAAAACGAAGGAAAACAAAGGGGGATCCGCCAATAAAAGCAAGGGAGCCGCTGAGACCAAGGGGAGGGAGACGAAAACACATAGGAAAACTCACGAGATGTTAGAGAAGCGAGGAAACAACATCGAAACATCGGTAACGAGATAGAGAAGTCTGAGGCATCGTATTCCTTACTCTATATCATGTCTATTTTTGTTCTCTCTTATTTTATGGTAGAATCCATGAGTGGGTAAGCCTTTAGCTATGGGTTAGGGACACCAGTTTTGTAAGGGATGCTTATGTTTATGCATTAATGCTTAGATCTTTCAAAGTTCATGTATTTCGGCTCTACCATCAATGTTATGAATGTTTTATACTTGTGTTGACCGTTCTGTAACTTAGGATTTCATGTTTAACTGGGAGGTTAGATTATGAATCCAGAAATATTGATTGTTGATTGAGTTTGATTGATGAGAATCTGATCGGTCGATTAATCAACTCAAAATTTAGGATTGCATGATTAATGCTACCGTAATTATGTGTTAATCACTGGTAGGAGGTAAGATTGCATATTATTGTGGTTAGGGAGGTTGTCGAGAGAACAATTTCTCTACTTACGAGCATGAATTTCCCATTATCAAGATAGTTTGATTGATTTATGATCTTTTGTTGGTTGCACCCCTTGAAATTTCGGTAACCCGAAGCCCGTAATGTTCTTAATTATCAAGTCTTTTGTGTGTTCTCTTGTTGTCATAATTCATTTTAGCATTCTCTAAATTTATCCCACATCAATATCACTTTTACCATCTTAGTTTAGTTATATTCTTAGCTTAGATTGCATGAGTCCCTAGAGTTCTACTCTGGTATTACACTGATACGTATTCTTGCGGTAAGTGAATATTAGATATTTTATTTCCTTGATACTTCGCACATCATCAACTCCAAGAGCAACTAGATATTTGTGAAAATTGGTGTCTTGATTGGTGGCAATGATCAAGACTCCACCATAGGAATTCTTCAAGAAAGTTCCATCCACGACAATGACTTTTCTTAATGCTCTAAAACCCTCATTACAAGCTCCCAATGCAACAAATAACTACTTGAATTTGATATTGTTGTCTAACTCAAGGTGTGTAACAGATCCCTTATTCACCTTCTTTAGCACGTGCAAGTAACATGGAAGCATTTCAAAACTAATTTCCGGACTACCGCGTACATCATACTCAGCCAACTTCTTTCCTCTCCATGCTGTAGAATATGATACTTTTACACCAAAACATCCATGCACCACCATTGTAATATTTTTTTTGGAATTGGTGTATCTAGTTATCTCGGGTATCGTTCTTTCAAAAGGGATTGAACCATTTTTGGTATGCCAACATTATTACTCGACTTACTCGGGCAGCATGTATGCATCTTGTTGTGTACCCTCACTGAGAAAGCATCTAAAAGATTGCGTCTAGCCACACATAATTACCATTTGCACTCGGAAACTCTTTGTTTGCACGTGCCAGAAAAAATGTCTTTATCGACTTCGCTACGTAAAAACCAAAGCACTTCATGCATGCGGCCTTTTTAAACCATTAAACGATATCCTTTTTGCATGCAAATTCTTAACCCACGTAAATGTCTAACCCATCGCCCCAATCAAACTTGAGGAACCAAAAATCATTAGATCATCAAGGAACACTTCATTATCGGCCTTCATTTCCAGTTTCATTAAGTTCATATTCAACGACGAACACAGCTTCAACACCAACTTCATTTTCAACTTCATTTCCATTTTCATTGTCGGCCTCAACACGTTCTGCATTTTCAACTTCATTTTCAGTTTCTTTAAGTTCAGCTTCAATGACGGACCCAGCCTCAACACCAACTTCATTTTCAACTTCAGCTCTGATTTCAACACCAACTTCAGTTCTGACTTGAACACATTTTTCATTTTCAACACATACTATTTCTTGGATTCAGTTGGTGATCTCAACATGTAGGACATTTCTGCATCCATCCTTGTCAACTTCCAAAAATCCAATAACATCTTCGTCATCTATGATGCATGATGGCCTCTTAAGTCCTACAATAATCGGACATAGCTTAAGTTTATCTTCTTCATAGATTTATCCATATCAATCTTCCTACTGATGTGATCAACAAGATCATTATATTTCACATTTCGCAAAAATTGATTCAACATTATTGTATAAACTTCATCCTTTTCAACAAAATCATTATATTTCACATTTCGCAAAAATTTATTCAACACTATTGTATATATTTAACCCTTAATGAAACCCACTCTATCGATTCCTCATTTTGGATCTTCTGATAAAACCCCTCATAATCAAAATAAATTACTAACCACTCATTAGCTCCTTCAACATCCATACTACACAACAAGATGAAATGAAATATCAGAAAATACATCTGTTATTGTTACAACTTTGTGATACAACGTGTGTGATACAACTCTATGGTACAATGTTGTACGTACAACATGTGGGTACAATGTATATGGCACAACTTTTGTGGTATAATGTGTGTGGTAAATCGTATGTGGTACAACATGTGTGGCACAATGTGTGTGGTACAATGTGTGTGAAACGACGTGTGTAGCACAACGTATGTGGCACAACGTGTGTGGTAAACTATGTGTGGTACAACGTGTGTTGTATAACGTGTGTGGCACAATGTGTGTGGTATAACGTGTGTGGTACAATGTTCGTGCTAGTACAACGTTGTACCACACAACGTTCGTCCAAGTACAACGTTAGTGATACAACGTGTGTGATACAACGTGTATGGTACAATGTTTGTGCTATTATAACGTTGTACCATGAAGGTTGTACCACACAACATTCATCCTAGTAATTTAGTACAACATGTGTGTACAACGTGTATGCTAAATACTACCATGAATGTTGTACATAATGTTGGTGTACAATGAAGAAGAAGAATAAGAAAAAGAAGTCTATTTACAGAGGAGAATCATAAATTAGTTGATTGTTTTCCGTAAAACCTGGTACGTAAAATGAAAAATGTCTATTTACAGAGTACCTCGACTAATTAGAGGTCTTTATTTTCAACCAATCAAATCGTAGGAAAAATTGAAAAAAAAGAATTGAGATTAAATTTAAATCAAAGATCACATCAGAAAATTTACACATTAAGATCATTTGAGATTTATCCCTCCAGAACGGCACAGGTGAGGAAGAGAAATGAGGGGAAGAAATTTTTAGGTTTAGTTTTCTTAAAAAAAATTTATATTTGTAATTTAATCCTATGAATATACTATATTTTGAAAAAATTATTTATTTACTCGGATAAAATATATACAATATTTTGAATAAAATTACTAAATTATAATTTTTATTATTTATAATTAGAATTTTTAAGATTAATTTTTATAAATTTATATATATTTAATAATTTATTTATTTATTATTTATAAATATCAATATTTTAAATAATTAAACTGATTATTTGTATTTGAATTTATCGAATATCTCATTTCTATTATTTTTATTTTTATTTATTTTTTCGAATATTTAAAATTTCGATTTGAATATTTTATCTATCATACACTGAAATAATCAAATTTTCAAATAATTTTATTTTATTTTAAATGATATGATTCCCTCTATCGTCACTATGTGCGTCGTAAAAAATGAAATTAAATTTTCAAAAGAAATAAATTATTTATTATTTAATATGATTTGTATAATAGAATTCGAATAATCTAAATAAAATTAAAATTTTGAAGAAGTATATAATTTAGATATATTAGTAACTATCGTTTTCCTAACCAAATCATGCCTTAAGTTCCGTGTAGCCACGTGATAGTGTTTGGTGTTGTCTCACTTTTACCTTTTTCTAAACACAAATTAGTCTTTTGATAACCCCACCCATTGCTTCAATTGAGAACAATATAAAAATACTTTTTAATACGATTTTAAATCTACATGCAATATTAACGTTAGTTTTATTAAATAAAAATATAAAATATAGAAAAAAAATATATATAAAGAAAAAGATTATCACATTACTTTTGTGCAAATGAACCAAAGACTTGAAGGAATGCTTTGAATAAAAATGTTAACATTATTTTTTCTTCGGCTGAATATAAAAACAAATAATGAAAAGGATTTTCACATGTGTTGTTTGGATAAAAATATTCATATTATTTTTCTTTTGTTGGATAAAAATTGTACATGAAAAATATTTTTATAATATTTGTTTGGATTGGATAAAGAATTTTTATATTATTTTCTTTTTAATTTGATATATATATATATATATATATTTGTATGTTTTTCTTCATAGATGGACCATCAAATGTGGACAAGTTATTCTTAATAATTGATATAAGCACATTATACAAAAGAATACAAAACGATTTTATTATGTTATAAAAAAATTTCAACAAAAAGATTCATTCAGATGTTATAATCATTCGATCAAACGTGGAATCAGTATTAGTTAAAAGATGAAGATGTCACATCAATTTTTATATAAAAATATATCATTAAAAATGAAAATTTCAACATAAAATTGTATAATCTTATAATTTATTTATCTTATCCTATAATTTTTAATGAAATGATTCAAATTTTTATAATTTATAAATAGGTAAGGGTATTTTTTTCTAATAAAAATAGAAGTTGATAATTCAATTTTACTATAAATTATGGAATCATTCTATTAATAACATTCATTTTCATTTATTAAACATTAATCAATAAAATTATAATATAGTCAACGTAATCAAAGTTGCTAATCAAATGTTATAATCGATCATTTTGACATTTATTATGTTATAAATTATAAAATGATTTAGAATTATATACAATAAAATAATAAAATGATTCCGTTCATAACATTTGTTTTAATTTATCAAACATTAATTCATAAACAATCACAATATCATTCAACGAGATAAAGTTGACTTACTAAACCTTGTTTATAAACCCTTGTAAAATCATTTAACATAATCGATTTTAACGTTGATCACGGATATCTAATTCATAGACTCTATTTAATTGAAGATTTTGGTTAAATTCTACCGACTATTTGGAATCATTGTTCCCTTAATAGTAAGTTGCTAACTGATTTATTATTGAAAATATCATTTCTGATTTATTTTCTTTTTATGGGGAGGAATTTCTGATTTGTTTTAACAGATTAGTTATCTTACCATTGGGGCGATAATAAAAAAAAAATTCTCGGTAATAATAAACTAGTTATCTTGTCTTTCCCTTTCTCCTATAAAGTTTTCATTCATATTTTAATTAAACCTTTTCTTCGAATCGGTAACCTCAGGAGAAGGAGAAGAAGAAGAAGGGACAATGCCGCAGATGGTTAATGGATTTGATCTCGCCGTCTCTGGTGAAATCTCACGGTCGGATTTTCCTTCTGGTTTCATCTTTGGTGTCGCCACTTCTGCTTACCAGGTTGTCTGCCTCCAAATCTCTCAGTCTCTGTATCTGTTTTCCTCTGTCTTAGTGGATTTTGCTTTTTGTTAGACTGGGTTTGATCATCTCCTTTGTCTGTGAATTCGTTTCCGCCTGAGTTGATTTCATGATTCATACAGAAGAACAGTTTCATCCTTCACTTTATCTTCATTTTTCATTTGGTTTTCCGAGTTAATGGAGAATAATAATGAAATTGACCTTTTTTAAGAAAAAAACAAATTAGTGACTTTTAGAAACATTTTTCTATTTCGCTGACATCAGTTCTAGAGCACTTCTTTAGGTGAAAGTGTGAACAGAACAGTAAATCTCATAACTACTAGTGAACTCTTCGACTCTGTCTTAGGCATAAAGTGACTTGAGTCCAGGCTTGTCAATAAATTCAGAGTTTACATAGTTCCCTGCTAATACTTTATAATTTAGAGGTTGATGTAGCATAACATACTTTTGGCTTGACTTTACACTAATTTTAATCAAAAGAAAAAAGAAAGATTCTTGCTTTGATTGTGGTTTGAAATTTGTTGCATACACTTGATGTCGAAGTTATATGAAATGAAGATTGAGGTTTGAAATTGGTTGCATACGCTTTGTATCAACTTGTTATCAATGTTATTCGAAACTACATGTTTCCTAATTTTTCTAGTATGTAGATTGAAGGAGGCTGGAATGAGGGAAATAAAGGTCCAAGTATCTGGGATGCGTTCACTCATATTGAAGGTCAATGCTTTCTTCGGGCTCGTCTGAAGCTGAACTGGATTTGACTCTTGACTTATGTCACTAAACTGTTTTGCGATCTTTGTTTCAGGAAAAATTATTGATGGAAGTAACGGCGACGTAGCTGTGGATCATTACCACAGATACAAGGTCTAAAAGGCATCATTTTTTCTTAATATTGGGTTGATATGAATGTTTGTAGAAGTATTTTTATAAGGGTTAAGAGATTTGGTATGTTGGGATTTCATTTTGGTTTTGGTATCTCCAATTTATAATATTTTCACTCGAATAATTTGCAGGAAGACATTGAGCTTATAGCAAAATTAGGATTCAATGCTTACAGATTTTCCATATCATGGTCTCGCATTTTCCCTGGTATGTTTGTCTTAGTTTTAGTATTGTATCTTAAACATTGGGTGTTTTTTATTATTCATTTCCAACTATTATCCATTCTGATAGAAGAACGGCTTTGATGAAGTCTGTTCTTATTTTTCATTCATCCATGTTTATAGTGTGCTGTTTTGTTGGCTTCCATTCCATGTTCGGTAGATCTTTCTTGTTTTCTTTCTGTTGGTAGCGGACCTAACCATTAGTTTCACAAGCTTTCGGCTGCTGTCTTGAGATGGCTCCAGCGCTGAGACATTTAGTCCCATGATGAGATATGGAAGGTGAAGCTTAGATATATTATTAGATATGTTTATGATATATTTGCAGTTATTATTGGCATAATTTCCGATGGCCATGACTGTTAAGATATATTACTCATTAGCGAAGCTCATATGAGGGACAATTCATATGTTTTGGGTGCTAAATCTGCATAGTCATGAACTTATTAATCCTTTCTTTCATTCTTTTCCCTTTTGATTGTCCCTCTATGTTTAGTAAAATGCAGTTGCAGTACAAAGTATCAATACGATCCTCATTATGCATGATGCGCAAAGTGTGTTTACCTTGATTTTACACAATGTAACGTATTCTTTCACTTTGTGGAGCCTTTGAACGTGAAAATGTTTACTTACAATTTTAAACCTTTATTAGTTGTTCTTTTCTGTGTCGTTCCAAGTGTATCAGATGTCAAAGGAGCTTATAAAATGTATTTGAAGTTGAGAGGGAGTTTTGTGGTCTCTTAGTCTTTTGAATGTTTGGAAAATCTTTCCCAGAACATCCTAGGTCATGGTCAGAGGAAACCATGAGAATGAATTTCTCAACGTTAGGGGACACCTTATAAATTGAAATCTTATAGTTCTCTCGAGTGTTGCTATTCCTTGAGCATGGTTTGTTGTTGTGTATGGTTGTAAGGTACTGTGATGTATTTAAAGGTGTTTATTGTTAATTTCTTTCATATTTTCCTCCAGATGGCTTGGGTACTGAAGTCAGTGAAGAAGGCATTGCTTTCTATAACAGTATTATTAATACACTCCTTGAGAAAGGTATGCATTGCCTGCAATGATCTTTTACTTTTCACGGGGATTACATCTTAGGTAAGACGATTTCTTTTGTAGGTATTAAGCCTTTTGTTACCCTGTACCACTGGGATCTTCCCTTGCATCTTCAGGAATCAATGGGAGGGTGGACAAACAGGAAAATTGTGTAAGTAGTGAAGTGCATCAGACACCACTATTTTCTAACATTTACAAAAAACTGTAGACATCCACTCAGAAGTATTGCTATATCCATATTCAGATTTGAATTAGACTGATCGAGTTCTTGAACTTAAAAGTTGCTTCTTAAATGAAAAATCACATATTATCAAGATTAACTCGACAAAATTTTGTGAGAGTTAGATTCAAATTTAAACTATGCAGAATGGTAAACTGTTGCAAACATGCAAATTTCTAATGCACTGCTGTTCCTATGAGCGCTTCTTTGCTTCGTAATATTTATTTGGAACGGGATAGGAAGACATGCTGTAGTTATGGAACTCACTTAATTATTTGATTGACGATAATCGATCTTCTTAAATGCAGAGACTACTTTGGCCTATATGCAGATGCATGTTTTGCTAATTTTGGTGATAGAGTAAAGCATTGGATCACACTTAATGAGCCTCTTCAGACCTCGATTAATGGTCATGATGTTGGGATATTCGCTCCAGGAAGAAATACAAATTCATCCATTGAACCATACTTGGTCTCACATCATCAGGTCTTGGCTCATGCAACTGCTGTTTCCGTTTATAGAAGCAAATACAAGGTATAATAATCTTAACCGTTTTGTGATGCATGTTTATGTGAGTGTCTTCAGTAATTACAGCTTTTTAAGTGCCTAATTTTGTTTTGTTTTCTCCCTTTCTTTATTTTGTTCAGTAGTTCTCATGTACTGGTGATGATGAAATTAAAATAAAATTAAAATCGAATAGAATCATTTGGACCGCTAAATTATTGAGGAATAATCATATCTGAACTTTATTTTAAATAGATCTACATCAGTATAGCTCTAATATACTTTGTGATATTTGTTCACTTCCTTCCATGGCATCTTTTATCTTCTTTAGGACTTCAACACATCAACTTGGGTAATTTTCTGTTAATTGCATCTTATGTTATCTTTCATGCAGTACTTGTGCACGTATATGTACTTTTGGTTACTCTGGAGCATTACTTCTGTCATTCATATGCACCGAAACATGGATTTTTACGGGTATGCTCTGTGGTTTACTTGCATTTTTGCAGGAAAAGCAAGGGGGTCAAATTGGTTTGTCAGTTGATTGTGAATGGGCAGAGGCTAATTCTGATAAAATGGAGGACAAGACCGCTGCAGCTAGGCGCATCGATTTTCAGCTTGGATGGTATGTACATCATTATTTCTTTTAACCAGAAAGGAATCGTTATGGTGATCCGTTGGATGATAACAAGCCGAATATTAATTTTTCAAGGTGAATAAATAATTGTAGTTGGAATCAATGGTGTAGGCAGATAGGAGAGCACCGCCTCAATTATAATAATTGGCAGGCTTGCAAATATGTCAATTTTCTAAAGCAAAGTCGAATACTCTTACAGGTTCTTAGATCCTTTATACCATGGAGACTATCCTGCAAGCATGCGCCAGAAAATTGGTGATCGTCTTCCTAGGTTCTCACAGGAAGAAAAGGAGTTTATGCTTCAGAATTCATGGGACTTTATCGGTCTCAATCACTACACTTCAAGGTTTATTGCTCATCTACCAAATGTGCAGGCTGAGAGCGAGTTATATAAAGCACAAGAAATGGAGAGGATTGGTAACTTACATAAACTAAGTCTTTTTTTTTTCTTTCGACTGCGGTCTTCTTACTTTTGGCTAATACTCTTCTTTTTCGCAGTTGAATGGGAGAACGGAGAGCCGATAGGTGAGAGGGTGAGTAACTCTTTCCTCTGACTTGCATTTTCTAGCTATATCTTTGTAAATGTTATACGGAACACATGCATGACAAAATGATCAAATACATGTAATCAAACCATTTGTGTCAATTACAGGCAGCCTCAGACTGGCTTTATGTTGTTCCTTGGGGAATTCGGAAGACTCTGAATTATATAAAGCAAACCTACAACGATCCTCCAATATTTATTACTGAGAATGGTATTTTTTCTTCCCTTGTAAGTTGTTATTGCAGTCCTTCAGTGACAGTAATCTGCATTTTCCGTTCTTTGCACGTTTAAAAAGTCGATGAACCTGGTTCGAATTTAGTGAATGCTTAGTTGCCATACAACCTTATATATTAAACTTGAAGTGTATATGTTTTGGCCGACATGACAGGCATGGATGACGAAGATAATGGAGCTGCCCCGCTCCACGAGATGCTCGACGACAAACGCAGAGTTGCCTATTTCAAGAGTTACCTCGCAAATGTCGCTCAGGCAATCAAGTGAGTCAAACTCTATAAGCCCACATTTCTCTCTTCATTCTTTCGTCTCTGTTCTTCATTCACACACAAACGACTTGACAAATAGGGACTGATCGGATTATATCATAGTAAACGCACAAGATGTCTAGACTCAACTCCAAGTGATACATAATAGCCAATGTAAAAAACAATACAAAAGCTTTGGCTAGGATTCTGATTGGTTGTGATTGTAATTGTCGATATAAGTAGATGTCCCATAACGTCTACACTGTTTGTTTTTGTGGAAATTGTTGCAGAGATGGAGTAGACGTAAGGGGATATTTTGCGTGGTCGTTGTTGGACAACTTCGAGTGGGCTCAAGGGTATACCAAAAGGTTCGGTTTGGTATACGTTGATTACAAGAACGATTTGAACCGGAACCTGAAATCTTCAGCCTATTGGTTTATGAAGTTTCTGAGAGGTGATGAAGAGAACAAGGGTAAAAAGGATTAAAATGTCAAAGCTATCGGTATTAATTTGCTCAACCTGTCGTGATAATGACTGATAAAATATATCTTTATCAAGCTTAAGGTATATGTTGTTAAAATGTACGCAACGGCTCCAAGTATATGACTTGAGATACTATAATGTTGTACCAAATTTAATGACCGATATATGTTCTTAAAACGGTTGCAATGACTAGAAGTATGACTTGAATGAAATATATATATATATTCGAACATTTCGTAGGTGGATTTTGAGTTGTACTTTATGGGCGAGTTTGTGGAGGCGAAATTATTAAGAATCTCATATTAAAAAATACTAAATACGATATATACAAAAAATATGAGTCCACCCATTTGGTAATTATTGGTTTTGAATTGTAACTCATACATCGAAATCGATTACCATGCTATCTTACTTCTCAAAATTTGTATTGGTGCTTAGGGTGATATTTCTCTTCTCATTTAAAGTACAATCTGTAGGGTTGATTTAGCTGCGGAAACTTCTCATTTAAAGCACAATCTGTAGGGTTGATTTAGCTGCGGAAACGTGTTTTATCAATCTGATTATAGATCTAGTCATGTTTAACGATTAGTTTTTCGGGGTTTCAACGATCAACAAATTAAGAAACGTTTTCGTAATACCTTTTCGTTGAACGTGCGATAGTCGGATGCAAGACTTGATAATGCAAGCCCTCTACGCGTATCCACGCCGAGATCGATCTCCTTTGATGCGGAATTCGAGAAGAACGAAAATTGTTTTTCGTTCTTCGTTTTCTTTTCTTTCTGACGGCTACTAGGGTTTCTATTTTGTGATTCTGAAATCTGATAACGAAAACTCGTTTTTCGTTTATTTATAATTATTAACTTTTAATAATTATGACTTAAACCCAAACTATCAAAATATTGCATAAATGGCATAATACTTTCACAATCATTTGCTCTTCCTTTTCGTGATCGCGGAAGCTAATAGATCCTTCAATTACCTTCTGATTACCAGTCAGGCTCAATTCGGTATAGCTTCCTTAAGATTAATGCAACACTCGATCATTTAGTCCATTAAAAAATAATATCTTCAAGGACGATCGTCAGATGAGGTACACTACAACTAATGCATATCCTTTTTTGAATTGCTATTCTATATGTTAACAAAAACAACCATTTTACAAAACTAATATTGGACCACCAAATTGTTGGGGAACAATGAGAAATAGCGAATGAATAGGAGACACACAAAATTTATAGTGGTCCATCTTCAATATGATAGTTACGTTCACTTTAAACCACAACCGCAAATATTTATTACGACACAAAGGAAAGAATACAGGAGGAGACATGAGTATAACTTTCATGGGGATACAATAACATGTATTAACCCACAAAGAAAAAAAAAATTCTTTCACACTCTCTTTCTCTTCTTCTTGGTGGTGTGTTTTTCATCCTCTCCCAATGCCTCCTTATATAGGTATGAGAAATAAAAATATCAACAATGGAGGTACCTAACTTGCACCATTTATCAACAATGGTGGTGCCTAACTTGCACCATTTTTCTTCCCCCCATTTTTGACAATTTCTTTTCACATCAACAATCTCCCAACTTGAAAAGAAATAAAACCATCGTAAAAATATTGCAATCTTGATAACTTCTTACTTTCAGTTAAGAAGTCCAACTAACACAACTTCAGTTTCTCAGTTGTCACCGTCTTCGTTAGCATATCTGCAGGATTATAACTTCCTTTGATCTTTTCCAAACACAATATGCATCCTCTAACACAGAACGAATAAAGTGATACCGAACTTGTATATGCTTCCTCTGAGCATGATAAACTGGGTTCTTTGCCAGATGAATAACACTTTGGCTATCACAGTACAATGTACTTCCGCCACAATCATGTTTTAACTCCTTGAAAAATGATTGTAACCATATCATTTCCTTGATAGCTTTTGTCGCTGCAATGTAATTCGCCTCAGTAGTTGACAAAGCAACTATTTTCTGCAATTTAGATGTCCAACTAATAGCCGTACCACCCAATGTAAACACATAACCGGTAGTACTTTTTCTTCCATCCAAATCACCCGCCATATCAGCATTCACGTAACCACGTAAACTCAACTCTGACGTTTTAAACCATAAAGAGACTCCAACACTCCCTTTAAATTCTTGAGAATCCATTTCGTAGCTTTCCAATGCGGTTTACCCGGATTGCTCATATACCGGCTTACAACTCCCACTACTTGTGCAATGTCTGACCTTGTGCAAATCATGGCATACATCAAACTTACGATTGCTGAGGCGTAAGGCACCTTTGAAATTTGTGCCTTTTCTTGCTCAGTTGAAGGTCATTGATCCTTTGATAACATGAAATGATGCCCTAGAGGAGCGTTCACTGGTTTCACATTATCCATATTAATCCTCGATACCCGTTTGATGTAATTTTCCTGAGAAAATTTCAGAACTTGATCATGTCTCGTGATTCTCATTCCGAGGATTTGTTTTGCATCACCCAAATCCTTCATATCAAACTCCTCTGATAATTTTTTTCTTCAACTTCATAATCCCTTCTACATTTGCTCGGACAATCAACATATCATCCACATATAGTAGTAGGATGATATACATGCTTCCATATTTCTTGAAGTAGCAGCAATGGTGTGCTTCACACCTCAGAAATCCGGCATTACCCATGAAGTTATCAAACTTCTTATACCATTGTCTTGGAGCTTGCTTCAATCCGTATAAGCTTTTCTCAAACCTACACACCATATCCTCCTTTCCTTCAACCTCGAATCCCTGAGATTGTTTCATATAGATCTCCTCGTCTATATCACCAAGAAGAAACGATGTTTTCACATCATTTGTTGTAGATGCAGACTTTCTTGTGCTACCAGCCCTAACACCAACCTGATAGTTGTCATCTTCATGACTAGAGAGAATATTTTGGTGCAATCTACAACTTCTTTTTGCTGGAAACCTTTCACCACTAGCCTTGCCTTGTACCGCAAGCTACCATCGTGTTCTTCTTTGATCCGATACACCCATTTGTTTTGCAGGGCTTTCTTTCCTTCTGGTGAATTTGTCATATGCCATGTGTGATTCTTCATCAACGAGTTCATCTCGTCTTTCATGGCAAACTCCCACTTAATTGAATCTTTTGATTGTTTAGCTTCTTCAAAGCTTTCTGGTTCTCCATTATACGTCAGAAGAACATAACATGATACCTTTTGTGATGGTCAGATAGTTCTTGATGATCTCCTCAATTGGATAGGTGGAGTTCGTTGTACCTCATTAGAGCTTTCATTTTCTTGATCAACAAAAGGTACATATGTCTGATCTTGTTTGTGATCTTCTTTTGGAAGGTGGTATAAATCAACTGCAGCATGCCTTGTTGTATTCTCTGATGCTTTATCTTTGTATACTACCTCTCATTGAAAATCACATCCTTTCTTATGACAATCTTGTGATTTTCCTCATCCCATAACTTGTAGCCAAACTCATGATCTCTATATCCAATTAAATAACACATCTTTGATTTTGCATCGAGCTTACTTCTCGTAGTGTTGTCAATAAGAACGTAAGCAAGACAACCAAAGACTTTTAGAAAACTCAGGTTGACTGGTTTTTCTCTCCATTCTTCCTCCGGTAATTTGCAATCAAGTGGCACAGAAGGACTCCGATTGATCAAATAAGCAGAATTATTTATTGTGTCTGCCTAAAATCTTATGGCAAACCAACATGAAGCCTCATGCTCCTTGCACGCTCGTTCAAGGTACGATTCATCGTTTCCGTTATGCCATTTTGTTGAGGTGTTCTCGAAATCGTTCTTGTCATTCTGATTCCATCATCCTCACAATACTGCCTGGATTTTGTGATCTGTATACTCTCCACCATTGTCTGATCTTAGACATTTCACCTTGAGATTTGTTTCATTCTCAACCATCGATTTCCACCTCTTGAATTTGTCAAAGACATCGGATTTATTTGCTAGGAAATAAACCCATACCTTTCTTGTGGAATCATCGATGAATGTAACGCAGTATCTTGATCCACCAAGAGAGTTGACTAGTGCTGGACCCCACACATCCATGTGAACTAATTCAAGCTTTTTCCTTTTCAACTCTCTTCCAGTTTTTGAAAAATTGATCTTCATATGTTTTCCAAGAACATAACTTTCACAAAACTGGTGTTCAACAGTTTTCAGGTTAGGGATTACGCCTTTTGAGACTAACACCTTCATCCATTTCTCACTCATGTGTCCGAGACGACGATGCCATAGAATTGACTCTTCATCGGCATCAACTACAACAACTAAATCTGTGCAGTTTGAAGTCATGTACAAACTTCCCGTCTTGATTCCTTGAGCAATAACGATGTCTCCCTTTGATATTTTCCATGAGCCATTCTTGAAGTTTATATTGTAACCTTCATCATCGAGCTGCCCCACCGAGATCAAGTCGTGATCAACTTTGGAACATATTTCACCTTCTTAATCTTCCATACCTTCCCGTCAGATGTTGTTAGGTGTATATCACCTAAGCTAACAATCTCCAAGGGTTCTCCATTTGCGAGATAAACCTTTCCGTAATTGCCAGAAATATAATTTTCTAACAAATCACGATTTGTTTTGGGATAGAATAACGCTCCAGAATCTAAAACCAAAGATTCAACAGATGAATTAACTGAGAGGATAAGTGCATCTTTTCTTTGAGAATTTTCCGATTATCTAAGAATCTCTTCTTTGAGGATTTGGTACTTAACGTATTCAAGGTAAGTTTTTTCGTTTTTTCACAGAGTTATTAATTGTCCTCCTCATGGGCTCCCAACTGCTTGGTAGAGATGCCAAAAGGATTAAGACGCGGATCTCATCATCAAAGTTGACTTCCAATGTCATCAACTCATTGACGATTGTGTTGAACTCGTTGACATATTCAGCGACAGACACACCTTCTCTCATCTTCAAGTTGAACAACCTTTTCATTATATGAACTTTTTTGTCCGTCGAAGGCTTTTCATATGTTTCCGATAGAGTCTTCATCAGCCTCGTGGTCGTTGACTCCTTGGCAGCATTATGAGCTACATTCCGAGACAATGTTAACCGTATGACTCCTAACACCTTCCGATCAAGGCTTTGCCAATCTTCATCGCTCATATCCTTGGGTTTCTCACCTAAAAGAGGTTTTTGAATATTCTTGCAGTACGGATAATCCTCAATCCGTAATTTTCAAAATGAGAAATCTATACCGTCAAAAGTAATAAGACCTTGCCCTAATTTTTCTTGTTCGTCATAACTCATTACTTGCTCAAATCAAGCTCTAATACTAGTTGTTGGGGAAACAACGAGAAATAGCGAACAAATAAAATTATGGAAACACAAAATTTATAGTGGTTCACCCTCAGTGTGAGAGCTACATCTACTTTAAACCATGACCGCTAATATTTATTACAATACGAAGGAAAGAATACAAGAGGAGACAAGAGTGTAACTCTCACCAGGATACAATAACATGTATTAACCGACAAAGAAAAATTTTCTTTCTTTCTCACTCTCTTTCTCTCTTTCTCTTCTTCTTGGTGGTGTGTTTTTCATCCTCTCCCAATGTCTCTTTATATAGGCATGAGAATGAAAAAATGTCAACAATGCAGGTACCTAACTTGCACCATTTGTCAACAATGGAGGTGCTTAATTTGCACAATTTGTTAACAATTTTGGTGCCTAACTTGCACCATTTTCTTCCCCCCATTTTTGACAATTTTTTTCACATCAACACAACCTTGCAAAAATTACCAATTTTGGAGAATGATGTCGCAAAGAGATTGTACAGTTCCTGTCGAGCTTAATAACCCACCATGCATATCTAATTAAGCCGAAACCACACATAACTACCTTAATATCGCTCATGTATTTACATCTTGAATCTTTTTAGTTGCGAAGAATGTACTATGTCGCACCTTTCTCGGTGATACAGGTATTTTGTCATCCATATTATCTAGATCTATTTTTATCTTTTTGCATACTAGCATACAATTAATGGAAAAAAAGTTTTAGGCTCACTAGATCTAATTGTTAGGCTTGTTTCCAAGAATGAGAAGGATGTCTATTTAATGAAACCATGCTTTACATCAATCAACTCTCTTCCATAGACTCATATATATATATTGCATGAGTCAATGGACGTCAATGAGAAGGATGTTTATTTAACGAGAAAGATGTCGATTATGATATAAATCATTGACTCATACATATATATTGCATTGCATATTTCTGTACTATTAATTTTTTGGTTTAATTAGACTTGAACTTATTTCACATTGTATAAAAAATATTGTTTGTCCTTATTTAAGTATTTCGATGTTTCACCTCCGATTGTGATGTAGAGCCTCAATATCAGAATGTAACGTTAAGAAGAATGTTATATTTTATTATCCTACTAAAACATAAATTATATGTATATATATATATATATGATAACTAAAACCTAAATTATTATTACAATATATGATATTGTGTTGTATTAAAATTGACTAGAGCATGAGTCATGTTCTCTTCGGATGCTAGATGCTAGCCAGGACATGACATGTTAGCTTGCTTTCTTCATGTGTTACAATGGCCATTTCCAACAAGTCACGAAACCATCATCATCTCGAAATCCTTGATCACGGTATATACTTGAGTTTCCATCGTGGCCTCTGGAATAAACTTATAAATCTCATCATATCTTCCAGTTCATGGTTGTTAAAATTGGACCCTCATATCACAATCCAATAAGAACTGCTGAAGACAGATTTTATAAATGAAATAGGAACCATTCAAGCAAATTAGAGTTTCTCTCCATACTATCGAATTTGAGACACCCCTTCCTCACCGAGAAAACATTAGGAATCATTCAAGCAAATTAGTGTCTCTCCATACTACTTATGCGATTCATCGTATTTCGTCACATAACATATATTTTATAATTTTGTTACATATGAGGACTCTCATCCTCCTATCTTATTTCATTACTCCAGGAGAAACCGTAGAGGGTAAAAAAGGGAAATTGGACAGGACACATGGAAGGAGAAGAGGGATGAAGAGCAAGTGCGTGAAGAGGCTGTTGGGGAAGATTCGATGCAACAGAATTCGGTGTAGCATCAACAGCTACCATCAAGCTAGGGAAAGGGTAGAATAGAGAATATTATAACAAACCTACTGCTCTTTGCTGATATATATATAGCTAGCTAAGAAAAAGAGAGGGTATGGGATATATTTTGGAAAGGAATAATCCTTGGGGAGGTGAGGTCCTCCAGAAAATACCTCGGCTTGTTTCTTTTCAATCAGTAATATACCTATTTTCCGAGTTTCTGTTCTTAACATTTTGGTATCAGAGCGTATTCGATTCAGTGGAAATGCAACAAAAAAATAGAGGCCTTAGAAGAAGTGGTTCAGCGGATGCAAGATGAACTTCGAGCTGAGGCGGATAACAGCGACAGCTGAGATAGGAAGACGTGGCCAGAATCACGTCGTTGGAGAAAGGTATGGAGGAGATCTGACAACAGGCACAGAAAACTAACCTGTTGCTGGAGCAGATCTTTCTGCAGCATACGATACTGTAAAAATCGGGAAAGGCTCCGATGTTGGACGAGGAGTCTCCGATACATACAGTCTCTCAAATGGAGGAGACAAAGGGAGAAGAAACTATGATATCTGAAGGAAGAGAAACGTTTGGACGTAGACTAGAAATGCCGTTGTTTAACGGTGAAAACCCGAAAGCATGGATTGTGAAAATTGAGCACTACTTTGAGCTTGGTAATTTTACAAACTCACAGAAAATTGATGTAGTACTGTTGGCATTGGAAGGGGATGCTCTGGTTTGGTATAGATGGGAGAAGTCAAGAAATGAACAGATGGATTGGGAATGTTTGAAGAGGAGGATCCTGGAATCTTTTTCATCTTCATAAGCCATCAGTCTGTGTGAACAATTACTCACACTGAGGCAAGACGAAAGTGTAAAAGAGTACTCTCGGGATTTTATCATGCTAGCTTCAAATCAGAAAACGTTGCCGGAGACGGTGTTGCAATCGTCCTATCTGATCGGACTCAACCCAGAAATCGGAGCAGTGGTGAGGATGATGGAACCTCCCACACTGGATAAAATGATGAAGCTTGCACAGAGTGTAGAGGTATAGGTTAACAGAGGAGAGAAGGGGTCTCTGAGAATGGGGGAGAAGAGAAGGTATGTGCCAAGGAATGAATTTAATCCAGCCACACGTGCAGATTATACAGCTCACCACAGTGACTTTAACAAGTCACGTGGAGGTCATGCACTAGTGTATTCAGCAAATAACCCAGGGAATCACACGACAAAAAACCTGAATACATTGCCTAAACCGCCGATAACCCGCAACCATGGTCTCCGATGGATTTTGGAAGAGGAGGCCAGGAATCGGAGGTCGAAGGGACTTTGCTTCCACTGTGAAGAAAGATACACGGTCGGGCATCGCTATAAGAATCGAGGGTTACAGGTGCTAATTGTGAAGGATGATGGCTCCGCCCTTACTGAACTGGAAGACATGGAGAACGAAGAGGAGAAGGAGGAAGAGGACGTTTCACACTTGGCCGAGTTATCCCTAAACTCGGTCATGGGTTTGTCATCACCTCGGACTATGAAACTCCGAGGAAATATTCGAGAGAAAGAAGTGGTGGTTATGATCGATTCGGGAGCTTCACATAACTTCATCTCTGATCGGGTGGTTCACAAATTAGGTCTTCCGGCCGAGGGAACCATGAGTTACGGTGTCATCATGGGTACCGGTATTGCAGTCCGAGGAGAAGGTGTTTGTAGAGATGTGGAGCTGCAACTTCAAAACATGACTGTTATTGCTGATTTTCTTCCCTTAGAGCTAGGAAGTGCCGACGTGATATTAGGGATGCAGTGGCTTGAAACGTTAGGGGAATGGAAGTGAATTGGCGCACGCAAACCATGAAATTCCGGTTCAATGGGGGAGTGGTGACGTTACAGGGAGACCCGAACCTTTGCAATTCATCTGTGTCCTTGAAAACACTATGGAAAGCCTTGCGAAATGACGGAGAGGGGATCGCGGTGGAGTTGAGTCAGCTTACGACCGTTCAATCGATGGACACTGGCAAGTTACCGAAAATATGGGCGGCGGTGGTAGAAGAGTTCAATGAGGTCTTTGCGGAACCTAAAGGACTGCCACCGCACCGTTGCAGGGAACATCGCATTGAGTTGAAGACAGGGACCGAGACAATCAATGTAAGACCTTACCGCTATCCACACGCTAAGAAAGAGGAGATTGAGAAGCAAGTTACGGAGATGTTAGCAGCAGGGATCATCCGACCAAGTCATAGCTCTTTCTCAAGCCTGGTGCTTCTTGTTAAAAAGAAAGATGGCAGTTGGAGGTTTTGTGTTGATTACCGAGCAGTCAACAAGGCTACTGTCCCCGACCGTTTTCCGATACCAATGATAGACCAGTTGCTTGATGAGTTACATGGGGCTAAGGTGTTTTCAAAACTGGATTTGAGTTCTGGGTACCATCAGATCAGAGTAAGGATGGAGGATGTACACAAGACGACATTTCGAACATTAGATGGCCATTACGAATTCCTAGTAATTCCTTTCGGATTTCACAAATGCACCAGCCACGTTCCAAGCGGTGATGAACGATGTATTCCGACCCTTGCTGCGTAACCTCGTCTTCTTCGACGACATATTAATCTATAGCAGATCGCAACATGATCATCATGGGCATCTCAAGCAAGTACTCCAAATCCTACATGACCATCGTCTATATGCTAACAAGAAGAAGTGTTTCTTTGGATGCGCACAAGTTGAGTATCTCGGACATATTATATCCGAGGATGGCGTCGCAGCAGATCAGGGAAAAATAAAAGCAATGTTAGAGTGGCCAGAGCCGAGAACAATGAAGGAGTTGCGGGGTTTTTTGGGTTTGACGGGATACTACCGAAGATTCGTGAAGGAATATGGTATGATTGCTAAACTCTCACTGGACTGCTCAAAACAGACGCTTTCACCTGGACAACATCAGCCAGAGAAGCTTTCCGAGCCTTGAAAACCGCTATGTCAACGGTACCCGTGTTGGCTTTATCAGATTTTTCTATACTGTTCGTCGTGGAATCAGATGCGTCGGGCTGGGGACTAGGGGCAGTCTTGATGCAAAACCAGAAGCCGATCGCTTACTTCAGTCAGGCGTTATCGGAGAAGGAGAAGATAAAGTCCGTTTATGAACGAGAGTTGATGGCTATTGTCTTGGCAATATAGAAATGGTGACATTACCTTTTAGGAAGGCGATTTGTGGTGAGAACGGATCAGAAAAGCTTGCGTTTTTATTGGAACAGCGAGAAGTGAACATGGAATACCAACGTTGGCTTACGAAGATACTTGGGTTTGATTTCGAGATTCAATATAAACCAGGATTAGAGAACAAGGCAGCAGATGCCTTGTCACGAATGGGGTCTTCAACATCACTGCTAGCGCTTACAATTTCAGAATCCCTACAATTGGAGGATATATCAACGGAGGTTGAAAGCGATTCAGAGCTGCAAGGAATAATTGCAGATATTCAAAGGGATCCAGACAATCATCTAGGGTATGCAATTGTGGATGGCAGATTGTTGTATAACGGCAAACTTGTTATACCCCGAAAATCACCTCTTGTGGCAGCTATTCTCCGGGAATATCATGACAGCAAATGGGGAGGACACTCGGGGATACTCAAAATGCAAAAACGAATATCATCGGTTTTCTTTTGGACAGGAATGATGAGCGACATACGGAAATACATTGCTGCTTGTGGGGTTTGTCAACGTCACAAATACTCCACGTTGGCCCCTGCAGGCTTATTGCAGCCTCTTAACATACCGGAACGGATTTGGGAGGAGATATCAATGGATTTTATGGAAGGGTTGCCGAAGTCACGGGGCCTGGATGTGATATTCGTCGTAGTGGATCGTCTCACCAAGTATGCCCATTTTATTGCTCTTAAACATCCATTTACAGCAACAGAAGTGGCAGCGGTGTTCATAAAGGAAATTGTTCGATTGCACGGGTTTCCAAAGTCGATAATTTCAGATCGAGATCGAATCTTTTTTAGCACTTTTTGGAAGGAACTTTTCCGGTTGGCTAGGACAGTTTTGAGATTTAGTACCGCCTATCATCCCCAAACGGATGGGCAAATGGAGGTGGTGAATCGGTGTTGAGAGACTTATCTTCGCTGTTTCTCCAGCGAACATCCGAAGCAGTGGGCGGTTTTTCTCCCGTGGGATGAATTTCTGGTACAATTCTTCATATCATACAGCCACTCAAATGACGCCATTCAAAGCAGTTTATGGTCGTGATCCTCCGGAGTTGACACGTTACGAGTCTGGTGAGACGTTCAATGCTGAGTTGGACTATCAATTGCAAGTAAGGGATGCTATGTTACAGCAGCTTCGCCAACACCTTCATCGCGCCCAGCAAAAGATGAAACATCAAGCTGATTTACACCGCAAGGATGCACAGTTTGATGTTGGGGACTGGGTATATATCAAGATACGGCCGTTTCGACAACGCAGCTTAGCTCGACGTATTAACGAAAAACTAGCTGCTTGCTTTTATGGGTCGTACAAGATCGAGGCGCGAGTGGGGATGGTTGCTTATCGCTTGCATTTACCTAAAGAGGCAAGGATACATCACACATTTCATATTTCTCAACTTAAGAAGGCTATTGGAGATGATTTCGACGACCCAAACCCCATTCCGCAGCAGCTTACAACAAATAGAGAGTTGTTGTTAGAACCTGAAAGTGTGTTGGAACGTCACGAATCATTAAAAGGGTCTGGAACAGAATTACTCATTAAGTGGAAAGGAATGCCTTTTTATGAATCATCTTGGGAGGCGGAGGATATGATCAAACTGCAATTTCCAACTTTCAACCTTGAGGACAAGGTTTCTTTCGATCGTCGGGGTAATGTTACATATGAGGACTCTCATCCTCCTATCTTATTTCATTACTCCAGGAAAAACCGTAACAGGCCAAAAAGGAAAATTGGACAGGACACGTGGAAGGAGAAGAGGGATGAAGAGCAAGTGCGTGAAGAGGCTGTTAGGGAAGATTCGATGCAACAGAATTCAGTGTAGCATCAACAACTACCATCAAGCCAGGGAAAGGGTAGAATAAAAAATATTATAATCTACTGCTCTTTGCTGATATCATACATCATAGTAAAAGAGAAGTGTGAATGAACAGTGCCTGTTGGGTGACGTGGCGGCATGACATCCATCCAGATCTTGGAGGCGACAGGTGTGGCGTGGGGATTAAACGGGTTGGAAGCGGGTTGGCGGATCAGTTGCGGGTAAAACCCGTTTACCCGCGCGGATCCTTCCGGGGCTCCAGCTGCGACGCATCTCGGCCGTCCGATTCGCTCCATCTGGGTGTCTTCCGACGGCCAGATTTCCTCACCGACAGGTAACCTCAAATCTGGACCGTCCGATTTTTTTAGGGTTAATATAAAACCCCTATTTTGGCTTCCAGACTCCCATTTGTTTCCCCTCCCCTTGCTTTTCTCTCTCTCTGTCGTCGACTTTCTCCGGCAGCCATTTAACAGGGGTTTATTTTTTCTCCTTTCGCCGGCTTCCTTCGGCAGCTGTGAGACACTGTCGTTACCGGCGATTTGGGTATAATATGGTGTTGTACGCCGGGGTTATGTCCCCCCATTTGTTTCCCCTCCCCTCTCTTTTCTCTCTCTCTGTCGTCGGCTTTCTCCGGCAGCCATTTACCAGGGGTTTATTTTTCCCCTTTCGCCGGCTTCCTTTTGGANNNNTACTTCGGCAGCTGTCAGACACTGTCTTTGCCGGCGGTTTGGGTACAATGTGGCGTTATACGCCGGGGTTATGTCCCCTATCCCACTGAAATGTGGTTACCCATTTCTTGACTATCCGTTTTTTACGGTCTCGGCCGGTGCTTTGGGTACGCTGTCGCGGTTAACGCCGGGCTTAGGCCCTCCCACTGAAATGTGGTTACCCGTTTTTTATTTGTTTTTTCCTTTATGTTTCACTGTATATTTTGCGGTTTCTTTGCGTTTTGTTTTTTGCTCCGGTCGGTTTCTCGGCTGCATGTCAGCTGCACCTTTAGTGGTTTCGGTCTGTCATGCCGTTCAAAGCGGGATTACGTTCTCCCACTGAAATGTGGTTGCCGAAGCTCTATATTCTTCTTTGTCCCCTTCGATTGATTACCGTTGCGCTCTCCTGTCCGCTTTGCGCTTTTTAATTGGGTATTGGTTTTGTTGCAAGTCTGTGAAAGCTTCGTAATGCCTTTTTCATTCGCGTCTCCTGTGTGATCCTACATGTATGAAGGAGCTATACCCATTATTTAGAATGTGGTGTTTCACTAATTTGTTAGCTGCTCACTCGCGTATGCAGGAGTAGAAGTTTTCCTGTTTTCGATTTTTAGATCTTGGGTTTTATCGTTTTCTTTGTGGTAGTTGTAAAAATTACCCCTTGGTTTGAATGGTTTAATTACTGGATATCAAAATATCCATTGCTTGGTTCATGCCGTGTATCATTCTGTGGTGTATAGTCTATATGTTTATACTGCTTCCTCTTTTCCCCTGCTGTAATGGCCTTTCGTGTTTTCGCTCGGTTTTCAAATGATTGTGTGTATACAAGAGTAGAAGTTCTCCTGTTTTCGATTCTTAGATCTTGGGTTTTGTCGTCTTCTTTGCTGTAGTCTTGAAAATTATCCCTTGGTTTCAACAACTTAATTAGTGGATATTAAAATATCCATTGTTTGGCTCATGCCATGTGTCATTCTGTGGTGCGTTGTCTATATGTTTATACTGCTCTGTCTTTTTTCTTTGTGTAATGGGCTTTGGTGTTTACGCTTGGTTTTCAAACAATTGTGGGCCGACTTTATTTGGATTAAAAAAGGCCGGTTAAAAATTAGTTCATTTAAACGGATTATTTTGTGAATTCCGTAATATCGACGTCAGCGATTTAGTTACCATGTCTTACCATCTCGTGCACACGTGTAAATAACCTCATCAGTTAAACATTGCATGGATTTCACTTCTCATTGATACGTGGCTATTTTATAAATGTATTTAGGGTGATTCATCAAACCTATTACCTCTTGATGTCAACTGTATATTTGTGTTACAGTTAACGTTACCGTGACTAATGAAACCTACGACTCCTTCTTACCGAAGTAAAACCTACGTGTCATCTGATTGAGCAGCACAACTTATCTTTAGTTATCATTACCTCTGGTCATGCTGAATCAGTTGTACACGTAATATTACCCCGTGGCATGTTTAAACGTTTGTTTCCCCGGTATAAATAACAGCTTCTGTGATGGAGAAGTCAGTGTGTTCTGGTGACTGCTTCACTGAAAAAATTCCTTAAAGTTTAGTCTTTTGCTACATAACTCTACTGAAAATGTATTGTTCGTTGTCTGATGTCCGACCTACACAGGAGATTTCTTTCAGAATCCGTGTTCGTGTAATTCGAATATGGAATTTCGACGCAGAACCCGTTCCCAGATCAACTTCGAACTGGGAATTGTTAGTGTTAGACGAGTGGGTGAGTTTGTGCCCCGACCTATGTTACGTGCTTAGTCTTTCCCCTTGGTTCTGAAACGTCTTATTCAACTAATGATTCGTTTATTGCAGGGTAATCGGATGCAATGTTCTGTGAGATCGACTTTCTGGTATCGCCACCAACGGTTTCTTGTGGAGGGTGCTTGCTGTATAATTACGAATTTTACCGTCAATCGTAATTCCGGCGAATACAGAGCTTCCCAATTGCCCTTTAAGATAATATTTACGTCGACCACAGTTGTACGCCCTTGTGGTGATCTTAATAACATGAACAGGTTTTTCGAGTTTGCTAGCTATCCTGATATACTATCAGGTGCTTTGGAAGAGTCCGTTTTGATTGGTAAGCTACGAAAAGAACATTGCAATTTAACTCCGATTATACATCAGAATTACTCTCACTATATACGTTATGACAAATGATTTATGTGTTCAGTTCGGATGTCATAGAGTGCACTCTGTGGGAATCTTTCGCTGGCCAAATGTATGAGTGCATACGTCTTCACGAAAACGGCCCTCTGGTTGTAATTTTTCAGCTCTTCAAAATCAGAACATGGGGCGGTAATATTTGCTACCTCTACTCACTGATTTACATATTCTTTCAATCCTGTAGCTTTCATTCCGGTTGTTTGGATATTCTGGTGAGATTTAAGTGTGGTCTATTTTGTTTGCAGTGTATGAAATTAATTCTGGCAGAAGAACGGATGCAATTTTAATCACCGACATAGTTGTTAGCACTTTCGTAGTATATGTAGTTCCTTATGTTGACGGCCTTTCGGTTATGTAAAACTTATCAACGTTTCGTTTACGGATATATAGACTTTTATAATGATGTAAATATTTACGCTGGACTGTGATAATATAAAAAAGATATTTTCCATAGAAACATCTTCTTCACTATTACATAAAGTTATATGTATTTTTTTAAACCCTTTTGGTCAGTTTTGAGCTTTGCTATAACGCATCTTGATCTTTTTTTCTTAAACAAAACGGCGCACGATTCGTAATGTCCAATTTTCGAGCAAGCTTTACTTAGACCAAAATTATCCTGTTATTGCCGAATATAGATCTAGGTATGTTAATATCGTACATATATATATTTTTTTCAAATATTTAATATACAGTGTGTGTTACAGGTCTTATAAACTAATTATACTCTTTCTGAATAGGTTCCCAGCTGCTTCTCTCTCGGCTCCTAAGATGATCAATTCACTTGCTCCCCGTCCACAACCCAGCGAGTCATTGGATTTCTGGCATGCGTTTCCAGTAAAAAATATCGCCGACTTGGGAAAATCTACAGAGGTACATTTGTTATCGAGTATTACCATTTAATCTATTTATTGTTTTTAAACTGCTGAATTTCACATTGTCCTTCGAAACATACTACAACTTGCATTGTTCCTGCGGTCATGACAGAAGTTCTCAACCGAGACGGACGGTATTATCTAGGTTGCAACACATGTTCCCGAAAAGTGAACCCTCTCTCAGACGATACCTCAGCACGTGTTATAGTGCGCCGTTTCTACTGCGATTCATGCAAAACAACGACAGACGTCCCATTTCCTAAGTATTAAACGTCATTAACTTTTGAAGCACACTGACAATTACAATTGTTGACCCCTTTAATAAATTGTGATGTTCTTTGCCTCAGGTATCGTGTATACGTAAAAGTGATCGACGACACTGGCGAAGCCATATTTCTTATATTCGATAAAGAAACTGTTCAGCTGCTACATAAATCTGCTTTGGATGTAAAAGATGAAGATCCCGAGGTAGATATCGATTTAAGCATAAATTCGTCAGCTCGGAAGAATTTCTACTACACATATTTAATGTTTTACCTATGTTTCGTAGATATCCTCCGCTGATATCCCTCGAGGTTTAAAAGCTTTAGAAAACCGCAGATGCCTTTTCAAGATCACAGTTTATCCACAACAACAGAGTTCCCGTTCGTCCAGTTCACGAGGCCATCACAAGACTGCTCTGCCTATTTATCGTGTCAGTAGAGTCACAGACAACGACGACATCCTCCGCTCTATATCACTGCGGGTACACTTCCACTCCTTCGTTCATATTATTTATCCATATCTTTTATACTACAACTTACAACTTCTAACTTTGCCACCCACCGAAATTCTTCCAGACCCCATCCTTGGTTCCATTCACACAGGTATTGCACTGTTTACAGTGTCTTTTAAATTTCTCACATTTTTTAACATTATTGTTCACAATTTAAACAAGTTGTAATAAATTCCAACTTAAAATTTTCTTATGTGTTTGCTTCACCATCCAACTTAAAATTTTCTTATGGGATCCGTTCCCAACTCTCCGTCCAGTAGCCAATCATGCGGTAAACGCCATGCTGATGAAAGCGATAGTCGTTCTACTCTTCAATCCAGCACATCGAAGGTACAACCAACCAATTCACAGATCAGTTCCTCGAAACGATCAGACCAAAAGTAGCTTGCGAGATGGATTATCTTTCTTTGGATGCAATGCATAGAAGGCTTTTAAAAACTCCAGTTGTACAACTACCTCGAACCTGTCATATTGTATTTAAATAACTCCAACTTTGTTGTTGTCTTCTGGCCGCGGCTCAGAAAATTTTGATGTA
>CM071864.1:40230954-40271643 GCA_036759665.1 Gynandropsis gynandra | reverse complement strand
GGCTAGGGGTTTCCACGCATCCCGAACGGACGTTGCTCGGGCAATGACCGGTTGAAGCGGGAGGGAGAGTGCACCGAGCATGGAGCTGAAAATCAAGCGATCTTGATTTTTCCAAGGGCTGAAGGCGGGATTTGGTTGCTGAATCCCATCAACTTGAATCATGGCCGGCGGTACAATAGAGTCTTCGGTGATGAAGCACTCAAGATTGTACCCTTCAAGGAGGGAGCGGATTTGAACGCTCCACGTAAGATAGTTCGTCGGGGTGAGCTTCGTGACGCTTGACATGTTGCAAGCGAAGAGAACCTTTTGTGGTTGCTGCGGATCAAACATGTTGACGTTTTCAGTGCGATGCAATTGTTCCGGGAGGTTTTCCATGAGAGGAAGACGCAGTGCACACGATTAGGGAATCGGTTGGGACGCGGCCTAAATTCAAGGAAAGCGGTTGGGACGCGACCTTGAATCAAGGAATTCTGTTTCGTCAATGGTAATGGCAGATTGTGATGAGGAGCTGAACTTGGGAGGTTAGATCCGTGGTGGTGAGACAACGGAGGCAAGGGTAGGAGGCCGGAATTGGGTGTAGGCGGCCTAGAATTTAGGAAGGTGGTTGGGACGCGGCCTAGGAACAAGGAATTCTGTTGCTCTCGAAGGGGAGGGCGGTTTGTGGTGGTGAGCCAAAGGTAGGAGGGCAGATCCGTGATGAGGAAACAGCGGAGGTAAGGGGAGGATGCCGGAAGTAGGTTTAGACGGCCGGCGGTGCAGTTGAGCGGGACGCGGCCTAGGGTTTTCTGAGCGACGGGGCGCAGATGCAGCGGACGAAGAGGCAGCTGGGGAGATCCGTGCTGGTGAAGCAACGGAGAGGCAGCTAACCCTAGGGATGAGTCGTCGGAGAGTGGTGGAGGGTGGGCGGTTGCGGCGGCCGGTCCTGTGATGGCGCGGCGGCAGGGTATGGCCGAGAACAAAAAGTTAGACGGCGGCGGCTAGGAAGTGTGGTGAGACACAACCAGCTCTGATACCATGTGAATGGTGATTCAAATCTCAAATTGTATTTCTGAATAATTGAGTTTGAATAGCCCTAAACGGCTATAAGTACAATAGGTTAAGAATTAAACCTAATTACGGAATGAGAAATTACAATAATACCCTTATGTACAATAATGTTCTAATACTCTTTATATTTAGAGGGTGTTTTCATAGTACCCTCTTTTACGCGAAACATACTTTTGGTTTCTGTTTTGGACAAATAAGGATATTCTTGTTCACTTAGAGATCTTAAGTTTACCTTCTCGTTTCATTCGGTTATGATTGGAAACCGGTTCTTTATCTATTTTGGATAATCTTTATATGCTCGATATCATCCCTTCATATAATGAAATCCTGCAGGTTGGTTCACGAGACGTGAAGCGTAAATTGATCGATGAAAGTTCCGTTGTTTTATGGCATAAACGATTAGGACATATCTCGAAATCGAGAATGGAATGTTTACTATCAGACGAAATAATTGAAACTCTTGATTTTTTGGATTTTGACCATTGTGTCAATTGTATCAAGGGGAAGCAGACAAACCAAGTAGGTAAAGGTACATATCAAACTTCAGAGACTTTGGAATTGATACATACGATATACAAGGACCGTTTCCTATTGCTTCTTGGAATGGTCAACATTACTTTGTATCATTCATAGATGACTACAGTCGATATGGTTATCTTTATCTATTTCATGAGAAGTCAAAGGTTTTAGATGTTTTCAAAGCATTTAAGGCTGAAGTTGAACTTCAACTTAATAAACGCGTTAAGACCGTTCGTTCTGATTGTGGTGGTGAATACTACAGTAGAAATTAGGGGTGGGCAAATTACCCGGAAAACCTGACCCGACCCGAAACCCGTCCCGAACCCGCGTAAAATTACCCGAACCCGCGGGTTCGGGTTCGGGTAATGAAATCTCATTACCCGCGGGTTCGGGTTACAAAATAACTACAACGGGTACCCGCGGGTACCCGAGTATATATATATATCGATATATATATTTAGTCATATATATTGAATTAATTACAAAAATGCCATGTAACCTAAATTTTTTATGTCTTTTTTTTTCTTTCTACCGCCTCCCTCTCATCCATGTGCTCTCTCTCACTCACACCGTGCTGTCTGTGTCTCACCGTGCTCTCTCACCGTCGTCTCACCGTGCTCACCGTCGTCGGCTTTCAAACTCTCTCTCCTCACCGTCGGCTTTGCTCTCGTCTCCCTCCTCGCTCCTCACCGCCCACCGTCGTCTCACCGTGCTCACCGTCGTCGGCTTTGCTCTCGTCTCACCGTGCTCGCCGTGCTCTCTCTCACCGTCGTCTCACCGTGCTCACCGTCGTCGGCTTTCAAACTCTCTCTCCTCACCGTCGGCTTTGCTCTCGTCTCCCTCCTCGCTCCTCACCGCCTGTTGTCTCATGGTCGTTTATCATACACCACACCCTAATCCCTTTGCTTCTGACCCTTTCTTGATCCTTAACCTCTTGCATGATGACACAAACATCCTGCGAAATAGATGAACATAAATAAAACCCATTAAAGCTTTGAAGATTTGATTTTGTTTTTATTGTGAGTGTGAACAGATGGCCAACCAATTATCTGAGCCCTGCAAAAAAAGACAAGAGAAAGATCTCCGATTAACACAAGAGTTTAGCACAGAGGCATCCAACAGAAGAATATTATGAGTCTTTTGCTTACTTTGGTGGAGGGGAGGTTTCAGTCTTTCAATTTAAAATTAAATTAAGATTCGGGTTCGGGTACCCGCGGGTACCTGTACCCGGTGCATTAGACGGGTACCCGAGCCTCGGGTACCCGAGTCTCTCGGGTTCGGGTTCAGGTAGAAAAAAGTCTACCCGTCCGGGTTCGGGTTCGGGTTCGGGTACCCTAAAAAATCCGGGTATCCGACCCGTGCCCAGCCCTAGTAGAAATGCCAGATCAGTTGAACAATGTCTAGGACCATTTACCCAGTATTTCGAGGAGTGTGGAATCGTTCCCTAATACATAATACCGGGTACACCCAGCATGAATGGTATTGCAGAGAGTCGAAACTGTACACTTCAGGAAATGATGAGAAGTATGATATTGTTCTCTACTCTCCCAAAATCCGTGTGGGGTGAGGCATTAAAGACATCGGTTTTATCCTGAATAGAGTACCAACTAAAGCAACAATTAAGACACCTTACGAGTTATGGAGAGTAGACGTCCTAGCTTAAGGCATTTTCACATTTGGGGATGTCCAGCAGAAGCTCGATCTTATCGATCCAATGAAAAGAAATTGGATTCTAAAACTGTGAGTTGTTACTTTGTTGGATACTCGGAAAGATCTATGGGGTATAAGTTCTATGATCCCATGAAAAAGACGTTCTTTGAGACTGGAGTAAAGACGTTCTTTGAGGACATCAAATCTGGGAAAAGGGACGATGAATTTCGTTTTGGAGAGGATAAAGATGAAACTTTTGTTTCACAAAAGATAATGATTCCTATTCCAATTATTGTAGATGGCAATGATTTGGATCATATTGCTCGAGCTACAAATCAAGATACTCCAAATGTCGTTCCTGAAATCCATGAGGAACAAGTTTATGAACCTAAAAAACAGTTACATCAGGAAATTGTGCCACGAAGGTCTACTCGAGAGAGGACAAGTGCTATTTCTGATGACTATATAGTATTTCTTCAAGAACATGAGGACATCATTTGGATTGACGAAAGATGATCCAGTTAACGTCCTTCAAGCCATTCAAAGTGCTAACTCTCAAAAGTGGACCGATGCCATAATAGAAGAGATTAAATCTATAGATGACAATGGCGTTTGGGAACATGTACATTTGCCTGAAGGTGCAAAACCCGTTGGATGCAAATGGATATTCAAAACCAAACGGGATTCACAAGGCAATGTGGAAAGGTATAAAACACATTTGGTCGCCAAAAGATTTACTCAAAAGGAAAGCATAGACTACAAAGAGACTTTCTCTCTGGTTTCATCGAAAGATTCTTTGAGAGTATTGATGGCACTAACAGCTCATTATGATTTAGAGTTGCATCAGATGGACATTAAGACAACCTTTCTCAATGGTGACATTGAAGAGACTATCTATATGGTGCAACCAGAACACTTTGTGGTCGGAGATCCAAAGAAATGGTTTGCAAATTAAGGAAATCCATCTATGGTTTGAAGCAAGTGTCTCGCTAATGGTATCGCAAGTTTAATCGTATAATCATCTCATATGGTTTTGAGGTGGATCAGGTAGATGATTGTATATATCACAAGATCAGTGAGAGAAAATTTATTTTGATAATCCTTTACGTGGATGATATCCTTATTACTGCAAACGATGTAAGCTTTATGTGTGAAACTAAGAAATTTCTTTCGGCATAATTCGAGATGAAAGATCTTGGTGATGCCTCTTTTGTATTAAGTATAAAAATACACCGAGACCGCTCTCGTGGTATATTAGGTTTATCACAAAAGAGTTACATCAATAAATTTCTTGAGCAGTTTGGCATGAAAGGATGTAAATGTATAGATAACCCTATTTCCAAGGATGATAAATTCAGCCTTAGACAGTGCCCACAGACTAAACCGGAGATTCAGGAAATGAGGAAGATTCCTTATGCTTCGGCTATAGGGAGACTAATGTATGCACAAGTTTGTACACTACCTGATTTGGCATATATTTTTTGGCGTTTTGGGAAGATACTTAAGTAACTCCGGGATTGATCATTGGAAAGCAGTCAAACGGGTGATGTGATATCTTCAGAAAAAAAAGGATCATATGCTCGTGTACAGATGACCAGACCAGTTTGAGATCACTGGTTATTCAGATTCATACTATGCTGGGTGCCTCGATAGTCTTCGATCCCCTTTAGGCTATGTATTTCTTCTTGCTGGTGGGGCTATTTCTTGGCGCAGTGCCAAGCAAAAGCTCGTGACATTGTCCACAATGGAGGTAGAGTACGTAGCATGTGGATCATATGCTCGTGTACAGATGACCAGACCAGTTTGAGATCACTGGTTATTCAGATTCATACTATGCTGGGTGCCTCGATAGTCTTCGATCCACTTTAGGCTATGTATTTCTTCTTGCTGGTGGGGCTATTTCTTGGCGCAGTGACAAGCAAAAGCTCGTGACATTGTCCACAATGGAGGTAGAGTACGTAGCATGTTATGAGGCATCCAATCAGGCTTTATGGTTGCGGAATCTTGTCAGTGGGTTATGACTGGTGTGGATAGGCCCCTAAAGATTTGTTGTAACAATCGTTCTGCGGTATTATACTTGAACAATATCAAGAGTACTTCGAATTCAAAGAACATCGAAATTAAGTATCTTGTTGTTCGTGTAAGGATACAGAGTGGGGTAATCTCAATAGAGCATATAGGTACAAACTCCATGGTTGCGGATCCGCTGACTAAAGGTATTATATCTAAAGTCTTTCGGGAGCATATTGCTCGTATGGGTATTGTCCTTTGTGACAATATTACAGTTTAGTGGGAGTATTGTATCTATTCCAATTTGCTCTTGGATTATGATGATGCATGCTTATTGGGTTTTAGTTTTATGTTCCGGAATTATTGAGTTTCAAGCTTAAGGTATTCACTCTATATCCTTGGGTTTAAGTTGATCTCGATAAGGTAGGACCAGTTGGAGATAGACACGTATCGATCACTTTACGTGTAATCTTCATGCTATGCATCCACATTCAGATCTATGCCATTCTTCTGTATTATGTTAGTAATCAAATGTGGGTCTAACTACGTTGATATTGTGGTTAAATCTCTTTGGTTCTACGTTGATATGGTCGATGGACGAGATTGGTGTCAATACCGGTTTGATGACAACAATTATGAGCGTTATTAAGGTTATTCCATGGTTTGATGGTCACATATATGGTCCAAGTGGGAGATTATAAGATTTTTGGGTTTAATCTTATATTTGTGGACATATATATGTGAATAATTTTAGAATAAGTGTTGTCATTCAGTTTAGTCCAAATTAAATGTGATCGGACTAAAGATTAATTCATTGGTCTTCGGTATTGAATTGAATGAGGAGGATTATATGCATAGAGACATTTGGTAATATCGTTTATATTTCACGATGGGCGAAATTAAACGATACAATTGAGAACTGAAATTAACCGGTTATTTGTCGGTTTATGGTCCCTGGTTCACATGCCTATATAAATGAGATTCATTTGATTTCTGAAAAGTGATTCATTATTATCACCTACGGTTTTACAAAAAAATTCCAGAGAATCTCAGTTTTCTTGATACATTCCATCGGCGTCAAGTTTTTCGGTTATTGCACGTAGAATCAGAAGATCTATTCCGCTGCATATTGTATATCATAAATCCATGTACTTTTCTCAGTCTTCTGTTTTGAGTTTTCTCAAATCTTGATATTTCACGATAGAGTTTCAGAGTTTCGGAATCCGAATCAGGTAAAATCAGATTCCTTCAGAGGATAGTTGGCGTAGCGACCAATCTCTCTCTTTCTCACACATGCATGATACAAATTGCGTCTATAGGATGTGAGAGATCGGAAAGAAAAGAAGATACACTAAAAAATAATATACCAATCATCATACATATACCAAAGTTCTATATTAATAAAATAATTATAACAAAGTTACGCAGGTTGTTGTAACGAACAAAATAAATTAAATCATGAAAGTTGTATACTCTATAGCTGTGATAAGATCGTATATTATATATCTCTTATAGTGTGATCCAATAGTTTCAGGCTTCCAAAAGAGAACTACACTTTTTCGATTCAAATCCACACTCCACAGGAAGGGATGGACTGAAACTCAGAAAAACTAAAAAGACATCGGATCAAAGGACTAAGAAAAAAGTTGTTGCTACACAAAATAAACGTAAATGTAACAACATTTGTTATTAAAATATATGTTTAATACATACAAGACTAGTCACTGGATCGCATGTTGGTCGTTCCTTTTTCCTATTCCACATGCCATGGGGACAAACTCCACTTGGTTTCTTTATTTGTTTATTCCTGTTGTGCAACATTCGCCACTTCTGTTATTCTTCGTTAAATGTCCACTAAGGTTTTCCCATTTTCTATTTTCTTACAGAATCATATCCATCCAAAGTACATATTTTACATGTGTAAATGCATAATTATAAATTAACAAAGATATAATATGTATGAGTAGTTTTTTTTATCAACAATTTGGACCAGAGATTGTTATAGGACTAGGATTCTATTAGATAAATCTCATCCATTATTAAGATGTTCATATTCGATTATAATATATATATGTAGGGTTGATTTTATTTGCGGAAACGTGTTTTTATCAACCCGAATGAAGATCTAGTCATGTTTAACGAGAAGTTTTTCGACTATCAACAATAACAAATACAGAAACAATTTAAGGGTACCTGTAGTGTTGAACGTGCAGTCGTCGGATGCAAGGCTTGATGATGCAAACCCTCTACTCGTATCCACGCCGAGATCGGAATTGCTTTGATGTGGAAATCGGAAGAACGAAAAACTATTTTCGTTCTTCGGTTTTTCTTTTCTGACGGCTAGGGTTTCTAGGTTTAGAATTATGTGATAACGAAACCTCGTTTTCGTTTATTTATAACTATTAACCTTTTAATAATTACGACTTAAACCCACAACTATTGAAATATTACATAAATGGCATGAGACTTTCAATCTCCCACTTACCTTTACGTAATGTCTCAAATAGTCGAAATACATGCATCTTCATACACATATTTGCCCGTAAATCTTATGTACTAACCCAAAAGAAAAAACAAATACAATTATATTCTTCGGTGCTAGCGGATGAATATAACTGTATCCCACACTGATTGTCTAACAATCATAAGCAGATACCAAGACACTCGTATGCGTGTGACCTCGTAGGTTCATCACTAAACTGGTAGTCAACTAGTCTTACTAATTAACTAATCGAGGTTGGCATCTAGCAACACTCCTCAACGACCAGATAGTGTGAAGTAACATCCTTACTCTGTAGAACCATGGTAGAAGGACAATATTATTATTTCCTTCCGTCTTTACAGCTCCGGATAATCCTAGGACATGGTCTAACTGTCAAGTCCTAATAGATTATCAACTATGTTTCATGCCTAACATAACTGACTGGTGAATGATCGCAAGAAACTCCTTTCTTCTCTCATTCAAATGCCCTGGCCAAGGTCTTTTCAGTCATTATGTTGCTGACAACATAGAGCTCAAACTCTTTACCTAGAGTTGACGGATTCCATCTTGATCAATCACTAACTGCACAAGCATCTAATCATTCCCAATATCCTTTCAACTTACATCCCAAGGCATAAGGTGTCCAGTATCAAAGAATGGTAGATAACTTGTCAGTTACTATGTTGATCTCAGGTCTAAGGAAATTATAATATTCCAATCCTTCTAGAAAAATTCCTATTGACAGTTCAATGGTAATGTAACCATTAGGAATTCTCCCTTTGGGTCTGTTCAATGATCACATCTCTATGTGCATCATCCATACATGTGATTTAGTAAAAGAGATCTACTAATTTCTATCAAATAGAAACCATCACATCCATGTTGATCTATCCGGAATACTAACGTCCATTTAGTTATCCTATGATCAAGAACAATTTAGATTAAGTTTTACCAAAACTTGACTCTCTTTATCATGATCTCTATCATGATGACAAGTTTCTAAACTTAATCATGGACTCTATCATACTAGCTATGAAAACATATACACATATATATTTACAAATATCATCAAAATGATAAAATAATGCCATTTCATTTATTTATAAGTGTTCAAAATACAAGACATAAAATAGCTCTTAAATAGTTACAACAGTTGTACTATTCCTAGAACTAATTCCAGCATGCCATGTCTTTCAATCCAATCTAGAAACATGCTTTATCTTTTATGAGATCTTGGTTCCTTCGCCTGGGCTATTGCCCCGGTATTATCACATAATAAAGGAATTGGTTCCTTTATCGAAGGTACCACACCAAGTTCAGTTATGAACTTTCTCATCCAGACCGCTTCCTTAGCAGCTTCGCAAGGCGCTATGCATTCCGTTTCAGTAACCGAATCAACTACAGTAGCTTTGGAACCTTTCACCACACTGCACTCCCATTGAGACAAAAGACATACCCATATGTCGATCTCCTATCATTCTTATCGGACTTAAAGCTGGCATCCGTGAACCTTTCTAACTCCAAGTTAGAATCTCCATAAACGAGGAATTGGTCTCTAGTCCTTCTCAAGTACTTGAGATTGGTTTTCACCAATTTCCAATGTTCCTCACCGGGATCTGCCTGATACCGACTCGCTACACTTAGCGCGAAGGCTATATCAGGCCTCGTACATGTCATGGAATACATGATGGCTCCCACGGCACTAGCATATGGGATCCTACTCATGCGTTCTCTCTCTTCTTGTGTCTGAGGACAATCCTCTTTGGAGAGAGTAATTCCAGTGCCTATCGGTAGATAGCCTCTCTTGGAATTTTCCATGTTATACCTCTTCATGATGATATCAATGTACTGGGACTGTGATAGTCCAAGCAACCTCCTTGATCTATCTCTATAGATCTCTATTCCCAGAATATAGGTTGCTTCTCCCAGATCTTTCATGGAGAATTGTTCGGATAACCAGAACTTCGTCTCTTGCAACACCGGAATGTCATTCCCTATGAGCAATATGTCATCCACATAAAGCACAAGGAAGACAACCGCGCTCCCACTAAACTTCTTGTACACACAAGGCTCTTCTTCGCATCTAACAAAGTTGAACTCTTCAACTGCCTTGTTAAAGCGAATGTTCCAGGTTCGAGAAGCTTGCTTGAGTCCATAAATGGACCTCTGAAGCTTGCATACCATATGACTTTGAGTTGGCGACGTGAAACCCTCAGGTTGAGTCATGAAGACTTCTTCCTGGAGCTCTCCATTAAGGAAAGCTGTTTTCACGCCCATCTGCCAAATCTCATAGTCATGGAATGCCGCTATCGCAAGCAGAATCCGAATAGATTTGAGCATTGCCACCGGGGGAGAACGTTTCTTCATAGTCAATCCCTTCTCGTTGACTATACCCCTTGGCAACTAGACGAGCTTTATAGGTCTCTACCTGCCCGTCCACTCCGATCTTCCTCTTGTAAACCCATTTACAACCTATCGGTCTGGAAACCTGTGAAGAATCAACTAAAGTCCATACTTTGTTGATCTTCATAGATTCCATCTCGGATTCCATGGCTTTCCACCATTTCTCAGAATCAGGGCCTTGTATAGCCTCTTGGAAAGTCAAAGGGTCGTCATCTCTATGACTAACCACATCCTCTTGCACCATCAGATTAAGTCTGTCAGGTGCACGTCGAGAACGTGTTGACCTTATCAAGAAAGCCTGTGTAGCAGGTTCAACCTGCGCTGAGATATCTTGTTAGGCTTGTTCATGAACAGGTTCTTGAACTTGTTCCTGAACGGGCACTGTAATTTCAACATTTGAAGATGAAGCGTCGGAGCCTAACACTGTATCACTCAGCCAAGAACGCTCATTTGACATCTCATGTCTATGAGCTTGTGTTGGCTCATCGGGTTCTTGAATCTTGTCAAGAACTACTTCCCCACCATGAATTCCTTCATCAAGGAATTCCCTTTCAAGAAAGGTTGTCGTTCTGGCCACAAACACTTTGTGTTCAGACGATGGTAGAAATAATATCTCATGGTTTCCTTGGGATAACCTATGAACCTACATCTGTCAGACCTAGCATCAAGCTTGTCTGGCTGAAGTCTCTTAACGAAAGCCGGACAACCCCAAACTTTGATGTGTTTGAGGTTCGGTTTCCGTCCCTTCCATATCTCATATGGAGTTTTAGAGACTGCTTTAGTGGGAACTTTGTTTAGCAGATAGGCAGCTGTTTCTAAAGCATAGCCCCATAAGTTCATTGGAAGATCAGTGAACCCCATCATGGATCTCACCATATCTAATAAGGTTCGATTTCTCCGTTCGGATACACCATTATGTTGTGGTGTTCCGGGAGAAGTCCACTGAGACAAAATCCCATTTTGCCTTAGATAATCGACAAATTCATGACTAAGATATTCACCGCCCCGGTCAGATCTCAACACCTTGATACTCTTTCCGGTTTGTTTCTCCACATTCACCGCCAGATCTCAACACCTTGATACTCTTTCCGGTTTGTTTTTCCACTTCACTGCGGAATCTCTTGAACATTTCAAAAGATTCGGATTTGTGTTTCATCAAGAACACAAATCCATATCTCGACATATCATCAGTGAATGTGATGAAGTACGAATATCCACCACTGGCTTGAACCCTCATAGGTCCACATACATCCGTATGTATCAGTCCTAGGAGTTTTGTAGCTCTCTCTCCGATTCCACTAAACGGAGATTTGGTCATCTTACCAGTGAGACAGGATTCACAAGTTGCATAAGATTCATAATCGAAATGGCCCAAAAGACCATCTTTATGCAACCTTTTTATCCTCTTCTCACCGATATGACCAAGTCTACAATGCCAAAGATATGTCTGTCTTTGATGATCATCTACCTTTCTCTTAAGGCCCGAAACATGCATGTTAATTTATTATACATTAACATCAGGTAAGATATACAGCATTTGTTGCAAATAACCATTCACACAAAATTCATCACCATGATAAATAGAGCAAATGTTATTACTAAAAACTGTTCGAAATTCACGTCTATCAAGTATAGAAATAGAAATTATGTTCGAAACAAATTTAGGAACATAATAACAATCGTCTAACAACAAGGTCTTGCCCGTAGGCATTACAAGGGAAATTGATCCTCCGGCTAGAGCAGCAACACTTGCGTCATTTCCAACCTTCAGACTGAACTCTCCCTTCCTGAACCCCCTACTGATCCTCAGCCCCTGCAACATATTGCAGATGTTAAAACTGCTACCGGTATCCAATACCCATCTAGACGAATCAATAGTAGTTAAGGAAATCATGTAGACGAATCAATAGTAGTTAAGAAAATCATGAAAACATTTTCCATGAGAATCTTACCTGACTTCTTGCCCTTCAGAGACTGCAAGTATTCTTTGCAGTTCCTCTTCCAATGCCCCTTCTTCTTGCAGAAGAAGCACTCAGCGTCAGCTTGGTCAGATTTGCCCCTTTTGCCCTTGGGTACGGACACACCACCCTTAGGCCCATAGAGCTTCTTCTTGGGCTTTTTGTTGCCCTTGCCTTTCTTGGAAGAAGAGCTGACCATCATCACGACACTATGTCCCTTAGACATCTCAGACACTGACTGACTCTCATAGTCAATGAGTTGGTTCAGCATCTCATGCAGATCCATATCCATCTTGTTCATGTTAAAGTTAACAATGAAAAGAGAGAACGTCTCAGGCAATGAGTGCAAGATCAGATCTTGCGATAACTCTTTGCCCAGTGTGCACCCGAGCTTCACAAGCTGTTCAATAAGACTGATCATCTTACGAACATGGGGCCCCACCGGAGAGTTCACAGACAATCTGGACTTGAACAGATCCTTCGACAACTGATATCTTGCTGTTCTACTCTGTGCACCGTACATCTTCTTAAGATGCTCAATGATAGCAGCACGATCCATATCCTCATGCTCGCGCTGGAGTTCTGTACTCATTGAGGCTAGGATGATACACTTGACACTGTCAAGGTCATCCTTTTGCTTTACCCAAGCAATCAAGCCATCTTCATCGTCATCAGCAGATTCCTTAATAGGGTTCTTAATCGAATCGAGTATCTTCTCCTGTTTGAAGATGATCTTAAGTTTGCGGTACCAATCATCGAAATTTTCCCCAACTAGCTTGTGGACATCGAGAATGGCACGTAGGGAAACTGAAGACATTTTCGGGAAATCTGTAAGGAAAAATTGCAGCATTTATTAGAACACTTATTTAATCAAATAGATATGGACTTTCATCTAAATGATTATTTTACTGACTAATACTACAATAGTATTCAGAAATCGTATTTCTTTCAGTAATATTTCCTGAACTAATCATGCATAAGCCCCCTGGTAGTCAGGTCGTTTCTTAAGCATATTAAACAGGTTGGTTTTAATTTGGCTCTATATCACATAGTCACCTGGTAGTAAGGTCGCTCCTATCGATATAGTTCAGTTCATCCTTCGGCTCATGGTCAGATAACAATTAAGTTTATGTCCCCCGGGTAGTCCAGGCGCTTACAAAAACTAATTGATCCCTCCCACTAGACATCTGATGTCATAGATGTTTGAATCGAATTCTTGAACTACATGCCTCCTGGTAGTCAGGCCGTACCATGTAAACAAGAACCTATTCAAAACATCTACGATGAAAGAAAAGCCTAACGATAAACAATTTATCGTTTACGAACTCAATTATTAATTAAAATTCTTAATTTTAATATGACTCTATATCACATAGTCACCTGGTAGTCAGGTCGTTCCTATCGATATAGTCGAGTTTATCCTTCAGCTTATGGTCGGATATCAATTAAGTTTGTCCCGCGGGTAGTCCAAGCGTTTACAAAAACTAATTGATTCCTCACACTAGACATCTAATGTCATAGACGTATGAATTAAATTCTTGAACTACATGCCTCCTGGTAGTCAGGCCGTACCATGTAACGAGAATCTATTCATAACGTCTATGATGAAGGAAAAACCTAACGATAAAACAATTTTATCGTTTAAGAACTCAATTATTTGATATTTAAAATTAAAATTCTTTTAATTTTAATCTTAAATATATTCTTTTTATTTATTTATTTTATTTTATTTTTTTAGCTGCACGCGCGGGTTACGCGCGCGTGCTCGGGTTCACGCACACGCCCGCTCGGGCTCACGTGCTTGGGAGGCTAGGGTTAGGGTTTCAACAAACCCAGCGGCCGCCGTCCGCCGCCCTCTGGTCGCCGCTCTGGGGGTGAAGACCCGCCGGCCAGACCGCTCCTTCGAGCGCTCGAAATCCGCCGCTTGGGTCGCCCGAAAACCGTCGACCACCCCAGCCCTCGCGTGCCGCCGCCTCGCCTGTCGCCGCCCCGGAGAAGGAGCGCTTCGTCTAGGGTTTCAAAAACCTTTCCTTTGCCGCCGATTTCCCTATATTCGTATCCACGCTGAGATCGGAATTGCTTTGATGTGGAAATCGGAAGAACGAAAAACTATTTTCGTTCTTCGGTTTTTCTTTTCTGACGACTAGGGTTTCTAGGTTTAGAATTATGTAATAACGAAACCTCGTTTTCGTTTATTTATAATTATTAACCTTTTAATAATTACGACTTAAACCCATAACTATTGAAATATTACATAAATGGCATGAGACTTTCAATATATATATATATTAGAATATGGTTACGTATAAGCTCCTCACTTTAAATAATAAAAATCGTTCTTCCAATTTTTTTTAAAAAATCTCATTTCAATCATTCTATTTATTTGTTTTTATAGAATTATACTATTTTTTAAGATTATAATCACAACATTTGGCAAGTGGCTATGAACAATGCACAATTAGCGATCCATTATCACAATCACACGTTATCGATTTACCATTAGTGATCCTTGATGTTGATATCACATCCATAACTATATCACAAGTCACGTCATAAAAAAATCAAAATAAAATGTTTTTTCTAAAAGTATATATAATTAAAATAATCAACCGATTTTTATCTCTATTTCATTGTTTTTTACTCCATTATTTCCTCTCATCTCGCTTCTCTGAACCAAATATAATCACTTCCAATTTTTGCAATTTAGAAAGAAACTGAGCATTATACCAAAGGGCATAAGAACTCCAACCAATAGTGAATATAAAGGGAAAAAACAACTCATGATTGATGAACTAAACAAAGAGAAAATTTTGTGTACCGGTTTTTTTTTGCTCCAATATTCGACACCCTCTTTGACAATCGTGACACCGATGATAAAAATGCCATAACTTGTTTTGAATTATGGAAAATACAGGGTTGATATCAAAGTTTTCAGCATCTGGGTTAATGTTAATCCCCCTCCATGTACATTGTAAAATTATACCTTCCATCCATTTTATAGCCATTGCGGTTGAATCATTCATCCTCCGTTTTTTTCATCCCACCTCTCTTTCTCCCTCACTCCAACCAAAACTTACATCTCATTGTGATCGTCAGATATCTCCAAAGACGATCCAACAGTGATGATGTCCATTTGAAATCATTATATGTATGAACATTTATATAATGTTTATTTATTATCCCCATTACCAATATAGGACTTTATTAATACATAAGCAATGCTTTTGCCATGTGCATATAGAAAGTTCTTTCAGTTATGATAAGGGTAATCGTGAAAACAGATTTGAATTTGAATTTTGAGGACAAGGATATTACCGTCAATGGGTTGTCCACCGTGGAGAAGATGGATGTTGAATCATCCGTAGGTATGCAGCATCCAAAGGATGAATAAGGAACAAGATGATGAGAGATAATATAAGAAAACAATAATGTTGATGGACTCACCGCTGGATGAAGTTGTTAGAGAGAGAGCGAAGCAAAGAGTAGGAAGGTGGTAGAAGATGAAAGGAAAAGATGAAAAGAAAAAGGAAGAATTCAATGAGGTCGAGGAAGGCAGACAAAAGGAAAAAGAAAGTGCGAAATAAGTTGTTTGATTTGATTTTTTTATATAAATTCTTAAGTCGGTGTTTTTATTTTTTATTTTTAGGAGTGTGGTTATCGACATTGACGTGATATCCACATCATCGATCGTGAACATGTTACAAGATTAATTGTTGGTATCAAATTTATACATGTTATCGATCGTTTGTCAAGTTTATTGATTATTGTATAAAAAGAATATATGCATAATTTTTTTAGAAATAAACAAATAAGATGATGATGATTAAAATCAAAATTTTCCTCCAATTTATATATAATTTTATTAAATTTTTTCAAATGAAATCTTATATAGCTAGAATGACTAATTAATAAAACTCATATATATTTGAGATGACACGATACAACACAACATTGGAAACAATGCAAGGTTCCTTGATATGAGTAACCAATTCATCATTTCGTCGGATTTTTCACTGGTTCTCAAACTCCACTTAACTGTCTTTATTCTCTAGAAGTAGCTACTATATCTTTCTACATGTCCGAGGGTATTCATATAGGATTGGAAACCACAAAATATGAGTGCAAATAACTTTGGAAATAATTTACGTTTTCTAAGTACAAGACGTGTTGTGACCAAATTGAGTTATGCTGCTTATCTTTAAGTTCCCACATACAAGAACTCTACTTTGTGAGGTAGAGTTCGGTTTGTTTTGGTATATTGAACATACTGGAATATCGGTTGGTTTCTGTAGTTACTCTATAACTTTCTCATTTAAAGTTTTGTTAGAGTTAGTTAATCCTCTGTTCTCAGAGTACATATAAGTTTTCTTCCTCGTGTTATCTTTGTGTTCATATATATCTCTTTCATCATGCATATAATCAAGTAATAATCATCCTTCTCAACAATTTGCTTCTAATTCCTCTACATTTTTAGCGCCTAGCCTAGATTCATACTCAAATACCTTATTCTTACATATTGCGGAATCCTCCAATGGCAATTTAATTTCTGAAAAAAATCGTTGGTGAATCTAATTACAACATATGGTCAAGAGCGATGCTGAAAACGCTGAATATGGAGAACAAAATTTGATTTATTAATGTAGCGACTTTGAAACCACTTGTTGATGATCTTCATTCAGGTATTTTTTCTCGCTACAATTATCATCTTTGAAATTGGTTGAATAATCTTATTTCGAAGGAAATTGGAAGCCTTGTTATCTATTAGGATGATGCACATGATGTTTGGATGTATCAAGCAACTAGGTTTTGGCAAAAAAATGTTTAAAAAACATAGAACATCCAACATCAACTAGACAATCAATGGATTTGAACACTTACTACATTACACTGAATTATCTTTTGCAACAATTGGAAAATTATGAAACATTTTCATTATGTTCTTGTGGAGAATGGACCTATGGTGTTGATCAATGATGGTTACTTGTTTATAAAAGAAGAAACATAGTCAAATTTTATAATGAGACTCAATGATTCTTGCACACGAGCATTGCGACAGATTCTTAAAAATCAGCCCCTTACCAAGTTTAACCAAAATCTATAATATGATTTCTCAAGAAGAATATTAACATCAAATTATGTCTCATCCACTAGAAACTCTTTTTTTTAAGTGCACAATCTAAATATATATGCTAAACCACGATAACCTTCTTATGGTTCTGTATCATCTAACACTAAACAAAACTCTAAATACAATGTTCTCATTGTAGATTACTTGGACATCATGTCTTAAAGTGTTATAAGATTTTTGGATATACTGCGGCTTGCAAATCAGAAGGAGACTCTCAAACTAAATGGAGTTTGAAGTCTTCTAATAATAGACCAAGATCACCATATTACAGTTGTCAGTTCATGTCATGTTCTTATGGCCGGTTCTTCTTCATATATAGTTGATGATGTTTCAAAAAAATGAAACTTTGTTTGTAAGCCTATAGACAAACAAGCTTTTAAATTCAAGCATTTATTGGTCATCTTATTAGTTAACTACAAACTCTTAGCACTTCATTTCAGAATTCAAATTTTGGAAATGAAACCTCATTATCACCAACACCAAGTACATTTCCTATTACTTCACTAGGAAGAAGCCTTAAATTTCAGAAACCTTTACGAATCATAGATATAAGAGGTGACATCCATGTCTGTTGTAATCTAAATATATTTTCTGACATTTACACCATTTCACTAATTCATATTAATCTTTCTAATGGTTTTCTCATCTTAGGACTTGACTGGTGGAAACATTGTGTTTGTAATTGGGTAAACACCCCCTTAAGGTTTCTCATGTGTGGTATTAGAATATATAGCGTAATGTACAAAGAGTCCTAGGTTGGGGCCCTAGGATTTCCAAAGTGTTACGGTGATCAGCCGGGGGATACGGCATGTATGGGTAAGGATATGGCCATGGGTACACATTTGGTTGAGGCCATTGCGGAGGCCAAGTTGTCGTTGCAGGTGCTGAGTGTGAACCCGAACTACAACCTCCTCTGCCACGGTTACCACGTCCTCCGCGGTTGTTGTGGTTACGACCATTGCGGTTGAAGTTTCCGCGATTGTTCATCCTCGACGAGTGTGCATACAGAATCTGAGGGGAGGAAAAGTGGTCGTTGTGAGCAGGTTGAGGTCGGTGTGCCTTAGCGAGGCGTTGCTCATCGAGAAGAAGCATTGATCGTGCTTGTTCAAAGGATGGGAATGGTTCTCGATGTTTGATAACGTTGATGATGTTATCAAACTTGTCAGAGAGTCCATTCAAGAGGTGCATCACTAGAGTGCGTTCAGAAACCTCAACGTCAATGTTGGCCAGAAGATCTGAGAGTTTCTTGAGCTTCTCGCAATAGGAGTGCACCGAGAGATCACCAATGGATATGGTGCGAAGTTCATTGTCAAGCTGCAGGGCACGAGTTTCCTTGTTGTCCTGAAACAGGTTTTCAAGACTAAGCCAAAGGTTACGCACCGAGCTTCTCTTTTTGAGAACTGTGTTCAACAATGATTTAGAGATGGTTCCGTAGATCCACAGCTTGACGAGACCATCGAGGCGTTTCCATTCACCATCTGTATCACCAGTGGGCTGTGTTGTGCCATCAATATGACCAAGGACGCCGAAACTGAGACAATGGGTCTCAAAGAGCTCACGCCACGCATCATAGTTGAGCTCATCTATATCCAATGTGATCGGAATGTGGGATTTGATGTTTGTAATCTGAAAGGGTTTTTCCGATGCATTGGTTGCTGCCGCCATGGTAACGAGAAAGAGAAAGAAAGAAGAAAGAGAAAGAAAGAGAAGAGAGGAAGAGGAGAAGAGATCGAAGAAGAAAAGTGGGGGCAGCAAATGAACGTGAGAGAAGATGACCTAAAGCTCTGATACCATGTAATTGTGTAAACACCCCCTTAGGGTTTCTCATGTGTGGTATTAGAATATATAACGTAATGTACAAAGAGTCCTGGGTAAACTAGGTTACATAACAAATATGTTAACTGAATATTTGGTAGCGTTTCTATGAGCGATTGACATCGTTTTATTTCATTTTTTCTGAATGGTGGAAACGCTGTGTTTGCGGATGACTGCAAATAGAAACGAATGATAGAAAACTATTGTGATTGCGTTTTGAGTAAAATTATAAAAATAGACAATTATTAATAAAAAAATTTATTTATTTTTTTGTTTAGTGTATACTTTTTAATTATAATTTTCAAATATTTGAAACAAAATTTTAAAAATTTTAAAATTATTAAAATATTTAAATATACAATACATATATATATATGCATATATATATATATTTACAATTTATACAAATTATAATAGAAATTTAAAATAATTTTATTAAAACATAATCAAATATTTTTATACACACATATACATCTATATATATATATTTATATTTACGATAAATATAAATTATAATAAATCATTGAAACAAAATTTGAAATACATATAAAATATAAAATATAATATCTAAAAAAGATAAAGGTATTTTCGTAATTTTATTGAAAACGCACCAAAACGCAAACATAACGCAATATAATTCCGGATTTTTAAATTATGCGTTTCGCCGCGTTTGCGGGTGACTGTGACTCCAACAGTCAGTATTAATGTCGCACGTAGGAGTGTCAAACGGGCCGGCCCGGCCCGAACCCGCCCCGAGCCCGTTTCTGCCCGGTTCATTCGGGTTCGGGCCCGGCCCGGCCCGGCCCGTTTTAAACGGGCCGAAAATCTTCGGCCTGCGGCCCGGCCCGACGGGCTTCGGGCGGGTTTCGGGCAGCCCACAGACTAATATAAAAATATAAATATAAAACCAAATTTTGCTGCAACACCGGTAAAGCAGATCAAAACTTACAAACAAAAATTCCAGTAAACTCAACATCAGCTGGGAACTTGAATCCTAAATCAAGAAACCAAACTACAATAACTTAATACATACACATGCACAATCGATCGACAAAACGTGACACTTACGAGGATAATAAAACGAATTCATTATTCCAAATGCATTAAAGTGCGAAATAAGAAGTCAAACTATTCTTCACGCAATAGGGAAACAATTTGTTATCGCGGAAGCAAATCAGATTTTCGTTAGAAAACGAATTCAACATGAACACGAGCCAGAGGCGGAAAATTGAAATTCCCAGATTTGCAGACAAGCCAAACAATCACAAAAACACTGGAACCAAAATTCGAATTCTGAGATCGAATTCGAACTCGAAAACCCCATACTCTACGACATTGATAACTACATTCGAACGAAACAAATTCCATGAAACAGATCGACCCAGGAATATCAAAATCGTAAAAGGCGAAACCACAATCAACTACGCAAGAATCGATCCGCAGAAAAATGTAAAAATCGGTGATGTTTCTGCTTTAGGCTCGGCCGGTGATGTTTCTGTTTCTGATGAGAAACGAGAGAGAGAGAGAGAGAGAATCGGGAAACGAGAGAGAGAAACGAGAAACGAAGGAGGACTTTCTGTTTTAGGGTTCAAACGATCGGGCCGCCCGGCCCGGCCCGAAGCCCGACGGGCCGGGCCCGTTTCAAACGGGCTTCGTGGTCGGCCCGAGCCCGAAGGCTCGGTTTCATTCGGGCTGCCAATTTTACAGTCCGCGCCCGCGTATTTCGGGCGGGTTTCGGGTGGGTCCGCGGGCTCGGGCTGTTTTTTACACCCCTAGTCGCACGTAGTCGCCAGAAAACGCAATCGCTACATTTGCGGGCGATTGCAACTCCATCGGTCAGGATTACTCTATATCATATCCTCCATGTCCATTCTTTTTGTTTCAATCTTTTAAGTGTGAACTCCTTTATTGGACACACTCATTCTTCTGTCATTTTTTTCACATGATTCTTGCATTTTCAAGGAATACTCATGCCTCAATAATTAACGTGGGTGATCAAAAAGTTTATATATCCTATATATGAATACATCCCATTATAAAACACAATCTTCACCTCACACTCTTTGCACTGCTATCACAACAACATTTGTGGACTTATGGCATTTGAGGATGTGATATCCTTTTTTCATAAGGTTTCATCCATTAGCAAATAATCATCAAATTTCTTTAACTTCTTCCAAAGACCATTGTCCTATTAGTAAAATCATTCCATTGGCTTAAAAAAGTTATCACCTAAGCTCTCTCATTTACCTCTAGATCTCGCCCAGATTTATGTTTGAAGTCCTTTTCATTTATCTAATCACAAAAAATGGAAATATTTTTTTCACACTTATTGATACTTGTACTAGAATTACTTCATTGTATATCCTTGTTAAACAATCTTATGTTTCCAAACGTGAGTTCTTAGCATTGGTTGAAATACAATACAAAAAAGAGATTGCATGCATACGTTCTAATAATACACCACATCCATCATGTTTTTTTCATTATCTTTCTTGTCCTTATACACGTGAACAAATTCTTTGTAGAAAGAAAGTCTCAACATATTTGGAATCTGGCAAGTTCACTTTTCTTCAATCCAAAACTCATTTTTCTGAAAATTCATTTCAAACACTTTCTCCTTCACCCTCCATTTTTTTTTATCCTTTATCTACTTAACTAAATAATGATAATCTCAATCCATCATATTTTAAATAAATATTTTCAAAACCCATGAACCGAAACCATACACTTATTCATGAATTGCACAATGTGAAAATGGATGGATGCTATGAAATTGGAGTCGAATGCATTGTCTCGAATTGAGACTTGGAATATCTAGCAGTTACCTCCTGAAAATATCCCATTAAATATAAATCGAGATTCCAGACAAAATGAAAAAATATTATCCAGGGTTCCACTAACTAATACAAGACCAATTTAGCGGCAAAAAGGTATATTTAATTAGAAGGTATCGACTACTAGGAAACCTTTAGTCAACTAGAAAATATGACAGTAGTTCAAATTCCTCTTGCACATCATTGGCATATATATCAAAAGGATATTTCAAATGCTTTTCTAAATCATGATATCACTTAGAGAGATTTACATGCTTCTTCCTCGTAGTTATTCCTACTTTAAGAGGAAAAAGTATTGTCTGGTTTAGTTTTCAAAGTTTGTATGGATTGAATAGGCATCACGATAATGGAATTTAAAATTGTGTAAAGTGTTGAAGTCTTCTGGTTAAATCCATTCTCAAGCAAATTCCTCGTTATTTTTAAACAATCTAGTACCGTTTGTTGTTGTATTAATCTATGTTGATGATATTATGATTGCTGGTGATTTATCAACATTGATTCAAGAGTTGAAGGTGGGTCTACGTTCAAATTTTTTATAAAAGATTTGGGCAATCTGACAAATTTCTTAGGTTTAGACTGAAACTTGTTCAAGATGCAAAGGAATTGCTTGTTGATCCTCTACCATTTTGATAGCTTATTGGTAAGTTGATTTATCTCACACTTACAGATCATATATTAGTTTTTTAAGAAAGCTTAGCTAATATATATCTCATCCACGTCCTCATCATTACCAAGCTGCCTTCCGAGTTCTTATATATAACAAAAAGTCCCAAACATAGGTACTTTTATATTACTTATCTTCTGATATGCCATTAAGTGCATACATTGATGATGATTAAGGTTCCTTTCCAAACAACAGAAGGTCTATCACCTGATTTTATGTCTTCTAAAGAAGTTCTATGTTTTTTTGAAATTACAAGAAACAAAACACTATCTCTCAAAGCAAAGTTGAATCAGAGTAAATACCTATGGCTCAAATTGTTAGTTGCTGCATTTCATGAGTAAATTTGATAGTCTTATGAACTTCATATAATCATCATCTCTTCTTGGTGCAAACGGAAAAGAAAAATAGCTTGAACGTAATGGATCTTGGATGCTTATGATTTAATGGAATATGATGTTCTGTTTTTGTGTTTTGGTGGTGTGTTTAGGTTGGTGTTTTCTGAAGGTGATGCACCTCACCTCCTTCCTCTTTTCATATATATCAAAATACCATACAAAAGCTTGTATTACATAGACACTAAATATAGGTCTTAACCTCAAAATGTCAACTTATAATATCATAGAAATTTTAGGGCAAATGTGGGCTGTAGCCGTTTGTTGCTCTACTTCAGGTACTTAGTCTTAATTTATTGCAGGTGTTAATTCGGTTGGCTTCCTCCAAGAAACCGGGCTGTTGAATGTTGAGACGTTTGGGCTTCGCTTGATTTTATTCTTCATTGGATCGGGCCTTTGTAAGCCCGTTGATGGTTGGTTATAATAATCCGCTCCTTCTTCGTGCTTGGTCAACATTCCCTTTCTCTCAAACCTTCGGTCAACCCTTCTCTCGTTTCCCCTTTCACCGAACCCTAGCTCGAACCCCAGGTTTCCTCCTTTGTCTTCATCCCTTGCCTGTGATCGAGGGGGATCGAACCCTTCAATCTCCCTTCTATCATTCTCGGTACAAACCCTAATCGTTACCTCAAATCCTCAAACCTCTTAGTCTTGAGAGCCTTCGTCAGAATATCAACTATCTGATCATCCCCAACGCAGTACAACAAGGTAATCCTCTTCTCTCTTTCAGCTTCTCTCACCACGTGCACTTTTATTTAAATATGTTTGGTTTGTCGGTGTTGAGCGAGATTCTTCCCTATTTCTATGGACAAAGTGTTGTTGCAATAGATAGGAATCCCTCCTTCAAACCCGAACCCCAACTCCTCAAACATTCTCCTCAACCATGCAGAGTGATTCGTCATAGCACACAGAGCAGTGTACTCTGCTTCAACCGTCGATTGTGCTATCACGTGTTGCTTTGGTGTTTCCCATGAGAACATATCACTTCCCAGTGTAAAACAAAACCCAATAGTACTCCGTATGTCCTCTTTGCAACCACCACAATTCGAATTCGAATACCCAACCAACTCAGAATATTCCATATGGTTGAACCATAAACCATAGTTCATAGTTCCATTTATATATCTGAATACTCATTTCGTTTCTTACATGTTTGAGTCTATAGGTTTAGCCATGTACCTGGAAAAGTAAGAGGCGAAAAACATGACATCTAGCCGTGTTGCAGCGAGGCAAGAGGCCTCCAATCATGCTTCGATATTACAAAGGGTTGGTAAGCTCCTCTCGTTGTCTCACATTCTTTCCAGCAAGCGTTATGGGAGTGTTAACACTCTGAGAGTTTTTCATTCCAAACTTCTCCAATAGTTGCATTGCATATTTAATTTGGTGTCACAAATCCTAACCAATATCTCAGCCTCTCTAGGTTGCTCATTTCAAAGGCATTGCAAAGCTTAGTCTTAAACTCATTAATCCATCCTTCATTACTCCCAGTCAGAATAATACAATCAATATAGATGCATATTCTTAGGATATCATAAACTCACCTTTGGGTGTACATAGCCGCATCACAATGGCTCCTTGTGCACCCTTCAGTCGAATGAAATGATCAACATTGTTGTACCAAGCCCTAGGTGACTGCTTCAACCCATAGAATGCCTTCCTTAGCTCATAAACCTTGTCCTCTGCTCCCTCTATCTTGTATCCTTAAGGCTGTTTTACGAACACATCTTCTGTTATCTCACCATTTAAGAATGTCGATGTAACATCCATTTGATGAAGTTTCCATTTCATTTGTGCAGCTAGTGCAATGAGGACTCTGATGGTGTCATCTCTGGAGACCGGTGAAAAGGTCTCTCCATAGTCAAGACCAAAAGTTTGTGTAAACCCTCTGGCCACAAGTCTTGCTTTTAATATCCGTATCTTCCCATTTTCATTTAATTTAACTTTGTACAACCATTTGACTGTGATCATCTTCTGGTTTTCATGTCTCTCATTCTTTAGGATCATGTTTATCTCATTATCCATGGCTTTCCTCCAGCCTCGATCAGATACAACCTCCTCAAAGGAAGTTGGTTCCTCCACTGTCAGGTAACATGCTTCAAAGTTCTATTCCTTTTCAACTTCATGTGGTTCTGCTTCTTCATAAATTTGACTCAGCCTTCTTGTTTTGTGCATGAGTCTCGAGGAAGAGGATCAAACACCACTTGACTAGCCACTGCTCAAATGGAAGGAGACTGAGAGAATTTAGATAAGTTACTCTCCCCTTCTTGATTATTTGAATTTCTTTGTGTAGTTGTAGGGTTTGTCCGCTGTGTAGGTTTAGGAACACCAATGAAAGATCATATAGGTGTAACCCTTTGTGAACCAGACTGTGTAGTCCAGTCCAACACTTGTCTTCCTCAAATACCACATCCCTAGAAACTTCAACCTTGCCAGTCTGAATTTTATAAAATCTGTACCCCTTGCTTAGGGTGTTCTAGCCTACAAATATTTCAACTTCTGATCTCTTATTGAGTTTTTTCTTTGTTGTGCAGATATGTGCACATGACAAATGCAGCCGAAAACCCTGAGGTGGCTCACTAAAGGCCTGTGTCCACTCCACACTTCAAGTGGGGTGCGATCATCAAGTGCCTGGTGGGTAGCATGTTCTGGAGATAGGCAACAGTGAAAACTCCCTCAGCCCAGAACCTGTTTGGTAAGTTCTTTTCATTTAACATACTCCTAGCCATATTTAGGAGTGTCATATTTCTCTTCTCAGCAACATAATTTTGCTGAGGGGAATAGGCAACATTCAGCTCTCTCTAAATTCCCTTAAAATCTAGGAACTAATTAAAATCCTTATAATTATACTCTCCACCTCTTTTTGTCGTTAGTTTCTTAAGCTTCTTGCATGTTTGAGTCTCTACATGTGCAAAAAACTTCATAAAAATTATTTAACCAATCTGATTTAAGTCGTAGGAAGTAGACCCATAGCATGTATGAAAAACCATCTTTGAGGGTCAATAGATAGATGTTCCCATCCAGTGATGGGGTCTGCATTGGTCCACATAGGTCTGAATGAATTAGGTCCACGATGCTTTTCACCTTGTAATCTGAGTGTTTAGGGAACTCATCCCTAGTCAGCTTTCCTTTCAAACATGCCTCACATAATTCTGATTCTACTTTAAATCTTGGAAGTCCTCTAACCATATCTTTCTTTGCATTTATTGCAAGATGTGAAGGCCTGAATGACCATGTCTTTTGTGCCAACTCCAGATAAGTTTTCTATTTCTCTTGCAGTCTTTACTTGATCCTTTATAATCTTCCACCTTAGTGGGTAAAATTTCTTTACCATAGGAACTTCAACAACCAAAGCATCCCTTCTGTCATTAATTATGCAACTATCTTCAGTAAATAAAACTTGATAGTGGTTCTTAACCATCTGAGGTACACTCAGAAAGTTCTTGTCCAAACCTGGGATAAGAAATAAATCCCTAATCATCTTCTTTCATTTCTTAGTTTCAACCTCAATATGTTCCCCTTTCCAGTGGTAGTGAGGACTTCACCATTTTCCATTCTAATAGATATTTTAAAGTTCCTATCCAACATAGTGAAGAACTCCTCCACTTTAGTCATATGATTAATGGCACCACTATCCACTAGCCATATTTCTTGATCAAACCCTTCTTCTTCTTCTTCTTCTTCTTCTTCTTCTTGAGAAATGATCTGGCTTACCACAAGTGTAGCACTCCTTGATCTTAGAAGATCTAGGAGAGTCCGTCCTATCCTGTTTGTTTTTGAAATAGCACTAAGCTTCATAATTGTTATCTTTCTTGTATTCACCCTTAGGATAGGGTTTCCTACTGGTTTCTGACTTATTGGACAACTTGAAGCCTTTAAACTTAGCATTAAAAGCTCTCTCTACATTGCTTTCGTGTTTGTCATCCAATCTGGCCTCTTGTAATTGTAGAGAAATGACCAGTTCACCCACTGTTAGAGTTGTTAGGTCTTTAGCCTGCTCAATAACTCCCACATAGGGGTCGAATCTCTCCTGTAATAAATATAGAATTTCAGATACTAAGGTGTCTTCCCTAATATCATCACCGTAGGTCTTCAATTCATTTCCCAGTTCAGTGACTTTGTTTGCAAAGTCCTTTATACTCTCATTTTTTCCCTACCTTAATGTGTAGTAAGTTGCCCTTAACCTCAGCAACTTGATCATTGCCATTTTAGGATCTCCCTGGAACCTTTCCCTTAGTAGATCCCACGCATCTTTTGAGTTTTGACATGTAGATAGGTCTACCCCAAAGATATCCTCTGTGACAGCACTATACAGTAATTGTAGTGTTGTTCGTCCTTAGCTTCTAAGTCTTCCATGCAACAATGGCCTTTTGTTGTTCCTCAGGATTTGTTGCAACCCCCATTATTGGCATTTCTTGTAGTCCTTCTGTTACTACCTTCTAGAGTTGTTTAGACCTTAATGTTGCTTTTATTTTAATAACCCATAGATTATATCCCTTCCCATCAAACACTGGGATCTGCGGTACAGTCTGCATTTTCTTCCTTGATAGGTCTAGGGCTCTTCTTCACTGTCTTGTTGTGCTGGTTTGTGTCTGGTGCTAATTATTCTGTTGTACTTAGTTCTCACTCGTGCTATGTGCTCCCTTGAACCATGGAAGTTCTGATACCATTTGTTAGTTGCTGCAGTTCATGAGTTAATTTGATAGCCTCATGAACTTCATATCATCATCATCTCTTCTTGGTGCAAATGGAAAAGAAAAATAGCTTGAATGTAAAGGATCTTGGATGCTTATGATTCAATGGAATATGATGTTTTTTTTTCTGTGTTTTGGTGGTGTGTTTGGGTTGGTGTTTTCTAAAGTTGATGCACCTCACCTCCTTCCTCTTCTCAAATATATCAAAATACCATACAAAAGGTTGTATTACATAGATACTAAATATAGGTCTTAACCTCAAAATGTCAACTTATAATATCATTGAAATGTTAGGGGAAATGTGGGTTGTAGCCGTTTGTTGCTTTACTTCTAGTACTTAGTCTTAATTTGTCGCAGGTGTTAATTCGGCTGGGCTTCCTCTAAGAAATCGGGCTGCTGAATGTTGAGATGTCTGGGATTCGCTTGATTTTATTCTTCATTTGGATCAGGCCTTTGTAAGCGTGTTGTTTGTTGGTTGTAATAATCCGCTCCTTCATGCGTGTCAAATTCCCTTTCTCTCCAACCTTCGGTCAACCCTTCTCTCGTTTTCCGTCGAACCTTAGCTTGAACCCTAGGTTTCCTCCTTCGTCTTCGTCCCTTGCTTGTGACCGAGGGGGGTCGGACCTTTCACAAATTACTTATGAGCTTCTATGTATTTCTTCTTTGCTTTGTGAACTCTATATTTCTTTTTCAAAACCAATTACTCTCTATTTGAACAATCGGTCTGCCATTAAGATTTCCAATCACCATGATTATCATGAACGAAAGCAACACACTGCATTGGATTTCCATTTGTTTCGTGATAACTCAAAACTGGTAATCTGAAGCCATTCCATGTCAAGATAGAGGATAATGTCGTAGATCTCTAAATGAAACCCTTGTTTATAGAGAAGGCGAATTATCTAATATTTCATATAGGAACACATTTGGTTGACTTTTTATCTTAAGAGAGAGTCTTAGAATATTGAAAATTGAGATATTGTTTTGGTTTATTATAATAGTTACTCTATAACTTTCTCTTTTAAAATTTTGTTAGAGTTAGTTATACATATGTAATTCATATATAAACTCAGGTGTATAATATCTAAATACTAATAAAAGTGAAGGCTCTGTAAACAGTTAAATTTTTTTTTTATACTTTGAACTCATATTGACTGTCGATTTAGAAAAAAAAAACCAATGACATGTGAACACCCTTCTCTCGCCACATTTCATCTCTCTCCCTGGATCTCTCGATCCATTCACTCTTTGAAGCTGATGATGTTTCTCAGTGCGAAGGCCGACTGAGAAGCGGCGAAGGCCGAATGAGAAGCGACGAAGACCAGTGGACAGATCCGCTCGGCCGCAGCAACCAGCGGATGGACCTGAACCTGAGACGGACGAACAGCGGACCGACGGACGGCGGGCAGAACGGCGGACAGATTCACGACGAGCAGCACAACGAAGGCGGCGACCAGCAGCTCCGCGACCAGCAGCAGGGCGAGCGCAGTGACCGGCGAGGAGGCATCAAGCGTGGCGGCCAGGAGCGGCGAACGGCGGACAGCTGGAAGATGAGCTCGACAGCGCGCAGAGGAGAGAGAGGAGAGGTTTGAAGAGAGAGGCTGTCTGATGTCTCTCACGAAAAAGGAGGAAACTAGGGTTTCTAAGAAAACCTGGGCCGGGCCAAAATAAAATAAAAGTCCATCAAATAAATGGGCTGTATCTAAAAAATAAATTTTAATATTTCTAGAAGATTATATTATATTAGCAATAGCCTTTGATTTTATCAACGACATTATCCCTAATCTATTTTACTGATATTTTAATATATCAAAAGTAAAATCTAATACATATGTGTTGATGAATTAACAAGTTTTCTATGTAATCCAAATATAAATTATTCGTTTTTATTTTCTTTTTGTATAAAGTATGTTTAAAAATTAGAATTAAGGTTTTATAAAATTTCAATTGTTCATGAAACCAGAAAAACAATTCCAATACTCTTCGTCTCATCACTTTCTTCGCGTCTTCCACTGTTACCGTCGGGAAAAATTCCAAAGAATCCTCCATCTTCAACGAGGTAATGAGAAGGAGACACCGAGAGGAGGAAGATGAGGGTGATTATATTAAAAGGTATAATTGTAATTTAAAATTTATGGTTATTATTTAATTTGATACTTTTTAAAAAGTATTTAAATTTTTTTTAAAAATTTTATCCTTCTCCACCTTATTTAATTTTAAAAAATTAACTAAATTTCGTAATAATTCTGTAAAACTTTGTTTTTAAAATTAAAATATTTAAATTAGTTAAATTTTTTAAAAGGGCTAACAAATTAAAATACCGTTAATTAGAAAAATTGATTTAAATTTTAAAAATAAAAAAAATTAAAATATTTTCAAATGAAATCAATAAAATATTGACAATTTTCTAAAATATCAATTTAAATTTAAAAAACATATGATTATTTGCATAAAATAAAAGAAAAAATGATAATGAAAAATAAAATTTTCGAAATGAATAAAATAAGGGATGATATTATTTTAACAATGTTTAATACATATTCATTTAAATTTGTTAATAACTCAAATTCAAAATGATGTATTATCCATTATTTTTACTTGAAATCAATTAAAAGGTCTGATTAACTCGATTTAATCCGATTTTTATATAATTAACACAATCATATTCAATTATAATTTGAAATTAATTAAATCGAATAAGTAACTTGATTCTTTTTTATTGGTTATAGTATTTTCATTTATTTTGTGCAAAAAATCTGAATTTTATTTCTTTATCTCATCTTTTCCTTTATTTAATAAAACTAAAACTAATTTTTATATTATATTTTTTATTATTACATAAATAATTTTTTAATATTAAAATATTTTAAATATGAAATTAAATATGAACAAATAATTTTATTTCTTTATCTCATCTTCTTCTCCTCTTTTTTATAATAAAAGTAAAATTATTTTTATATTATTTTTATTTATTATTGAACAAATAATTATTTTTTAAATGATAAAATTTTAAAAAATGAAATTTATTATTTTTAATGTTAAAATATTTTTAAATATGAAACTAATACCGCGCGAAGCGCGGGTATAATCTAGTTTGTTTATTAAATTTTATTCAATAATACAAGAAAATTCCTTTAATCTTCTTTCCATTTTCTTTTCAACTTTCCGGTTTTCATACTCCAAGTTTTGTGTTAGCTCTCTAGATAACTATTGCACAATGAAACTCGAATTGGGTTAAGATGGACATTGGATGGATCTAGGTCTCTAAATTTCTACCATTTCTTTCCTCGTGAGCACATTTAAACTGACATCAAAAGGTCTCGACTACAATTTTGTAAAGAAAGAAATTGGGGAAAATCGTTTGATCTTTATTTATTGAGACTCTGCAGAACCCGAGTGACAATATCCTCCTAGAAAATGAATGTGTTTCTATAATTTACTTATATCTGAACTTATAAGAAAATGAGATCTAAACTCTATGGCCAGACTCACGTCATTCCCACACACTTGTTAACATTCCAATATTTGTTTAAGCATTGGTCGTTTGTTTTTCCTTTGATATGTGTGATTCTATAAAGTGAAAATGAGCTATATTTTATGGGATAATTTGAATGTTTACGAAGTTTCCATTGTTTTTAGGTCCTTTGGCGCCTTGCGGATAGGCGTAACTATTTCTACAAGGTTAGCTGACGTTTGCCAAATGGTAGATGTCAAATTCCATAAGCTCATCTTCTCACATGAGTTAGCTTTCAGAATTTTCTTGATGCCTTCTTATGATACATTAATATTTTAAATCCGACTCGTTTTACACCTAAACAATACAAAAAAAAAAAACATGAATATTTCAACTCAAATGATAATACAAATTTTGGTTGATGGAAACTTTTAAGAAAAATTCAACACCGATATAACACCGGTCCCATGTGGATGTTGCGTTACAATGGCGATGCCATATGCATGCTATGATACGTAATATTTGCTTGGCAATTGCGTTAGCAACGCTAACGCTATTTTGTCGCTATTGTAACGTAGTAGCAAATTAAATGTTGCGCAAGAATATATGTTACAATGTTCAACATTATTTAATGCTCGTGGAACACAAGACTATTATCAAGTATCACGTCAGATCGGCGTTACCATTTGGTGCATAATTTTAATGTGTGAGTAACACCACTTTCCTTAACGTGATTTTTTTCTGAATTTATGTTTGAAAAAAGTAAGATGAGTGCGCCAGCCTATGTAATTCAATTGCTTCATATCTCTAACAAAAATTTGAAACATTTAGCGATTCATGAGTGTCATACTCATCAATGCAATAACGTTACTATTTTGGTCGTGCTAACGCCAAGACGATACTATAGCATTGAAAATTATGTGTATATATATATATATTATATTTGACCTTATCAATTCATTAATAACTAAACTAATAAAATCATCTAAGCTTATTTACTGATATAGTTAATGAATTTTTTGATACATGTATCCGTCTCGACAACTTAACTATGTCATAAAATTATTGACTTGCTGAGTAATATCCATTCAATAATATGGATTATCCTTTAACTAAAGGCTTTAAAAGAGAGAAGTAAATATGTGAATAGGGCTAAAGCCCATAAAATGACAAAACACAATGATGGAAGCACAACCTATCTAGACTAACCACAAGCGTTAAGTTCAATGGGAGTATTGTGGAGAGAAACGATGAGATTACTAAGACTAAAACTCTACCTCATTCTCAGGATACCAGTAAAATAATATAAATCGGTAAATTTGAACTTATCCTCGAAACTTTCTTCGGATATCATGAAATACGAGTATAATATACTATACTTTTATTAAAGAATAGTATACATCAAATATGAAATGAATCGTTTCTATGAGAATGACATGAATAATTTTCTTGAATATTGATGAAACTATGAGGTGCTGTCCAAGCTCATAATTGGTGTAAAAAATGAATCAATACGAGAGAGGGAGAACACTACCCAAGTACATTATCATGGTGTATACAAAAGCTGGATGGTTCAAATCATCATGGTCACCATCTAGCATGGTCACTATCTAGCATGTATGTGAAGGAATCCAACTTCACATGATTCGGATTCCGAAACCCTCGAAATTCTATTGCGAATTACATCAAGATAAGGGAAAATCAAAACAGAAGATCGAGATAAATACCCGGATTTATGATATACGACATACATCGAAATAGATCTTCTGATTCTACGTGCAATAACCGTAAAACTCGATACTGATGGGATGTATCAAGAAGAGAGACTCTCTGAAAGTTTCTGTAAACTTTTGTGATAAAAATGAATACTCTCTCAGAAACCAAATGAATCTCATTTATATAGGCACGTGAACCAGGGGCCATAAACCGACAGATAACCGATTAATTTCGGTTCTTAATTGTATCGTTTAATTTCACCCATCATGAAATATAACGATACTACCAAAGGTCTCTATGCATATAATCCTCCCCATTCAATTCAATACTAAAATCCAATCAATTAAACTTAAGTTCCAATCACATTTAATTTGGACTAAACCGAATGACAACACTTATTCCAAAATTATTCACATATATAGGTCCACAAATATAAAATTAAACCAAAAAATATTATAATCTCCCACTTGGACCATATATGTGACCATAAAACAATGGAATAACCTTAAGAACGCTCACCAATTGTTGTCATAAAACCGGTATTGACACCAATCTCGTCCATCAACCATATCAACGTAGAACCGAAGAGATTTAATCACAATATCAACGTAGTTAGACCCACATTTGATTACTAACGTAATACAGAAGAATGACATAGATCTGAATGTGGATGCATAGCATCAAGATTACAAGTGAAGTGATCGATACGTGTGTATCTCCAACTGGTCCTACCTTATCGAAATCAACTTAAACCGAATGATACATAGTGAATACCTTAAGCTTAAAACTCAATAGTTCCAGAACATAAAACTGAAACCCAATAAGCATACATCATCATAATCCAAGAGCAAACTGGAATAGATACAATACTCCCACTAAACCGTAATATTGTCACAAAGGACAATACCCATACGAGCAATATACTCCCCAAAGAGTTTAGGTATAATACGCTTAGTCAGCGGATCCGCAATCATGGAGTTTGTACCTATATGCTCTATCGAGATTACCCCACTCTGTATCTTTTCACGAACAACAAGATACTCAATTTCGATGTGCTTTGACTTGGAAGTACTATTGTAACTGTTCGAGTATAATACCGCAGAACGATTGTCACAAAAATCTTTAGGGGCCTATCAACACCAAGCATAAGTGCAACCCAGTGACAAGATTCCGCAACAATAAAACCTGATTGGATGCCTCACAACATGCTACATACTCTGCCTCCATTGTGGACGATGCCATGAGCTTTTACTTAGCACTAGGCCAAGAAATAGCCCCACCAATGAGGAGAAATATATAACCTGAAGTGGATCGAAGACTATCCAGACACCCAACACAATCCGAATCTGAATAACCAGTGATCTCGAGCTGGTCAGATCGTCTATATACAAGCATATAACCTTTTGTTTTCTGAAGATATCACATCACCCCTTTGGATGCTTTCCAATGATCAATCCCGAGGTTACTTAATTATCTTCGCAAAATGCCAACAATGTATGCCAAAACAGGTCGTGTGCAATCCTGTGCATACATTAGACTCCTTATAGCCGAAGTTTAGTCTGTGGGCACTGTCTAAAGCTGAATTTATCACCCATAGAAATAGGGGTATCTATACCTTTACATCCTGTCATGCCAAACCACTCAAGAACTTTATCTATGTAACTCTTTTGTGATAAACCTAATATACCACAAGAGTGGTCTCGGTGTATTTTTATACTCAATACAAAGAGGCATCACCAAGATCTTTCATCTCGAATTGCTCCGAAAGAAATTTCTTAGTTTCACACATAAAGCTTACATTGTTTGTAGCAATAAGGATATCATCCACGTAAAGGCTTATCAAAATAAATTTTCTCCCACTGATATTGTGATATACACAATCATCTACCTGATTCACCTACAAACCATATGAGATGATTATACGATGAAAGTTGCGATACCATTGACGAGACACTTGCTTCAAACCATAGATGGATTTCTTTAATTTGCAAACCATTTCTTTCGATCTCCAACCACAAAGTGTTCTGGTTGCACCATATATATAGTCTCTTCAATGTCACCATTGAGAAAGGTTGTCTTAACGTCCATCTGATGCAACTCTAAATCATAATGAGCTGTTAGTGCCATCAATACTCTCAAAGAGTCTTTCGAATGAAACCGAAGAGAAGGTCTCTTTGTAGTCTATGCCTTCCTTTTGAGTAAATCCTTTGGCGACTAGACGTGCTTTATACCTTTCCACATTGCCTGGCGAATCCCGTTTGGTTTTGAATATCCATTTGCATCCAACGGGTTTCGCACCTTCAGCAAAGGTACAAGTTCTTAAACGCCATTGTCATCCATAGATTTAATCTCTTCTATCACGGCATCGGTCCACTTTTGAGAGTTAATACTTTGAATGGCTTGACGGACGTTAACTGGATCATCTTCCGTCAATCCAATGCCATCCTCATGTTCTTGAAGAAATACTATATAGTCATCAGAAATAGCACTTCTCCTCTCTCGAGTAGACCTTCGTGGCACAATTTCCTAATGTAAATGTTCTTGAGGTTCATGAACTTGTTCCTCATGGATTTCATGAACGGCATTTGTAGTATCTTGATTTGTAGCTCGAGCAATATGATCCAAATCATTGCCAGCTACAATAATTGGAATAGGAATCATTATCATTTGTGAAAAAAAAGTTTCATCCTTATCCTCTCCTAAACAAAATTCATCGTCCCTTTTCCCACGTTCGATGTCCTCAAAGAACGTCGCTACTCCCGTCTCAAAGATCGTCTTTTTCGTGGAATCATAAAACTTATACCCCTTAAATCTTTCCGAATATCCAACAAAGTAACAACTCACAGTTTTGGAATCCAGTTTCTTTTCATTGGGTCGATAGGATCGAGCCTCTACTAGACATCCTCAAATGTGAAAATGCCTTAAGCTAGGACTTCTACCCGTCCATAACTCGTAAGGCGTCTTAATTATTACTTTAGTTGATACTTTGTTCAGGATATGAACCGCTGTCTTTAATGCCTCACCCCACAAGGATTTTGGGAGAGTAGAGAACGATATCATACTTCTCACCATTTCCTGAAGTGTACGGTTTCGTCTCTCTGAAATACCATTCATGCTAGGTGTACCTGGCATTGCGTATTGGGGAATGATTCCATACTCCTCGAGGTACTGGGCAAATGGTCCTAGACGTTGTTCACCTGATTCGTCATTTCTACCATAGTATTCACCACCACGATCAGAACGAACGGCCTTAACACGTTTATAAAGTTGAAGTTCAACTTCAGCCTTAAACGCTTTGAAAACATCCAAAACCTCTGACTTCTCATGAATAAGATAAAGATAACCATATCAACTGTAATCATCTATGAATGATACAAAGTAATGTTGACCATTCCAAGAAGCAATAGGAAACGGTCCGCATACATCCGTATGTATCAATTCCAAAGTCTCTGAAATTCGATATGTACCTTTACCTACTTTGTTTGTCTGCTTCCCCTTGATACAATTGACACAATGGTCAAAATCTGAAAAATCAAGAGGTTCAATAATTCCGTATAGTATAAAACATTCCATTCTCGGTTTCAAGATATGGCCTAATCGTTTATACCATAAACAACGGTATTTTCATCAATCAATTTATGCTTCACGTCTCCTAAACCAACCTACAGGATTTCATTATATGAAGGGATGATATCGAGCATATAAAGATTATCCAAAATAGATAAAGAACCGGTTCCAATCATAACCAAATGAAATGAGAGGGTAAACTTGAGATCTCTGAATGAACAAGAATATCCTTATTTGTCCAAAATAGAAACCAAAAGTAAGTTTTGCATAAAAGAAGTTACTATGAAAACACCCCCAAATCCCAAAATTGGCTAGTCTTCATCAAAAGTCTAAATTGCCCGATAGCTTCCACTTCCACCCTTTTACTGTCACCTACATAGATGTATCTTTCAACATCAATCTGTTTTCGGTAATAGGGGAAACCCCGTATAGATATACTTACGTGAGTTTTCAGTTTGTAAATACTTACGTGAGTTGTAGCACCTAAATCAATCCACTAATTAAGTATTACTAGGCATAGAAGCTAAATTGACCTCAGAACAAACCAAAGTGAGAGTCAAATCCTTATTTGCACGACAAGTATGATACTTCGTACACCATTTCCGTATGTGACCAGTCTTGTGACAAAAGAAACATTTTTTTGGAACCTTATTATGTTTCTTTTGCACATGAATTGATCTCGAATCAGCGGTTTCATAACCTTTCTTTCTTTTCTAGATCATGCCCCTTAAAATCGGAGGAATGAAATGCTTAATGATCATCAAACACATGCGGTTTGAGGTTTTCCAGCGTTCGAGTTTGTTACGATTCTCAACAGAACTCAAATCCCTAATCGATGGACGAATCTCCCTACTCGCAAGGTCGTGACCCATCAAAGCAAGCACGATCAATAAGTGCTCATTCCATTCAGCAAAGTCCAATCCATTCAACATAGGGATCGAACTAACGTTGGCAGATATACTAGAAGCCGATAGCATAATTGTAAACAAAAGATAGCTCGTGTGTTAGACTTCCATGCAATAAAACCTTAATTGAATGATGATACGATCCAATCCCATCACAAGGCATATGCGCAACATCAAAATTAGTCTTTGGACAATAATTTTGACTTGCATTAGATGACTCAACGCATCAAATAATCAGTGTAAATCAAACATCTCATGTAATAGTTACCTTTGGATATACCATCACATTTATTTCATACCAAAAAATATTCACTAATTATCAATTCACACACAATATAACACTGCCAAACCATGAATGACCTTTGGGTTTATCAAAGTTCGCATGAATTATATTATGTAACCTTCTCAATGTAATTGAAATAATTAATTTTCTCAAGATTATCCACTTTGGTAGGATGTTGAGAAATTTAATTAAATCGCATACATTGATCAAAGGATATAATAATCATCATAATAATTCAGTGAATAACTTTTATCAAAAATCTATAATATAACCTTACAATTACACTATATGTATGTGTAATTAATCAGTAAACTAAATTCACCGCAATTATCATATGATATATATAAATAATATTCGTACCAATTCTAATCCAAATGAATTACACAAATTAATTGAAATATATAAACCCATCCTTATATGTATTAATCAGGGGGTTCGATTCAAAATTTACCGAATATTTTCGCAGTTAGACCATTAAACCGAACGCTCCAAGATAACTTGATAGAACTGTCGGTACAACTGACAGAGAATTTTCCTTACAATGAGCAGGTTTCGGGTTCAAATTTTAATTTAATTCTGCGGAAGACCATTTTTTAAAATGGACCCCTTTTTTTTTCAAATGGGCCGATTTTTTATATCAATTAAACGAACCTTACCAATTTTATTTTATTGAAAAAAATATTTAAAAGCCCGAACCCAATTTTTTTTTCTAAAATCTGCCCAGAATTATTATTTTTTTAATCCAATATATATATATATATATATTGACCGTGCACGTTACACGATCCACATTATGCTGTATCCATATTTTTTAATGTAAATTCTTAATTAAAAAAATTGTTAATAACCTCCTTATAATGTGCCTAATATTTTGCATTTCCCTTTAATTAAATAAAAAATATTTTTTTCTTCTTCCCCAACATTTCTCTACCGTGAGGTTCATCAAAATTTTTAATTTTATTCAAAATTTTGCTTAAGTTATCGTATTCAAACCTAAATTTAATATAAAACATATTAAATCATTCTTAATTTGATGTAAATACAATAAATTAGGCATTTATACCAATTGAAGGAATCCAATTTCACATGATTCGGATTCCGAAACCCCCGAAATTCTATTGCGAATTACATCAAGATTTGGGAAAATCAAAACAGAAGATCGAGATAAATACCTGGATTTATGATATACAACATGCAGCGGAATAGATCTTCTGATTTTACGTGCAATAACCGTAAAATTCGATACTGATGGGATGTATTAAGAAGAGAGACTCTATGAAAGTTTCTGTAAACTTTTGTGATAAAAATGAATACTCTCTCAGAAACCAATGAATCTCATTTATATAGGCACGTGAACTAGGGACCATAAATCGACAGATAACCGATTAATTTCGGTTCTCAATTGTGTCGTTTAATTCTGCCCATCAATAAATATAAACAATACTACCAAAGGTCTCTATATATATAATCCTCCCCATTCAATTCAATACCAAAGTCCAATCAATTAAACTTAAATTCCAATCACATTTAATTTGGTCTAGACCGACTCACAACACTTATTCCAAAATTATTCACATATATAGGTCCACAAATATAAGATTAAACCAAAAAATCTTATAGTATGTCCTATAGAATTTTACTGTCGAAGCTTTTACATTATACCAGCATATCCTCTTACACCAGAAGCATTAGTTACGTATTGACTAGAGACCCTATTTATTTTCATGTGGAGATTGTTGGATTTGGTTAGTTTGTGAAACGATTAAATGTTCATTGATTTTTTTTCTGAGAAATGAAAGATAATCAATCAACTAGTTTTGTTTTATTGCAAAATCAAATCTCTAATTAATTTTGATATATTTTTTATTAAGACCAAATTCCATTCACAACACTGAAAGTCCTATGCCAATTATGTAATATTTGAATAGTTATGGGTTTAAATTGTAATTATTAAAGAGTTAATAATTATAAATAAACGCTTTACGAGGTTTCGTCAGACACACTATTCTAAGACGAAAACCCTAGCCGTCAGAAAAGAAAAACCCGAAAAACGAAAAACAGTTTTTCGTTCTTCCGAATCCCGCATCTAAACAATCCCGATCTCGGCGTGGATACGCGTAGAGGACTTGTGCTATCAAGTCTCTCATCCGATCATCGATTTCAACGCAACAGGTATAACAGAAACTGTTTCTAAATTTGTTTATCGTTGAGATCTGTAAAAACTAATCCGAACATGACTAGATCTATATTCGGGTTGATTAAAACACGTTTCCGCATAATCAAATCAACCCTACAGTGGTATCAGAGCGTCTGGCTATATGTTTAGGATTAGTTTTTTCGAAATTTTATGAAAATTGGATCGAAAATATGTGAAAATCGTGCGCGCACCAGAAATTCACGCTGTCGCGTGAAAGGAGGTGGAGCGCATAGTCGACGGCCGACGCCTTTGCTCGCCGGACGAGGGTCGTCCACCGCAGGCGAAGGCCGGTCGGCGTATCCAGTACCGCCGCGGCACACTATAAATAGGGATGAAATGGAATGGAAAAAAAAAACAACTCAAACACTAATTCTCTTGTGTTCTTCTTCTTATCTTCCTATTCTTCTCTTAGATAATCATATTTCCAACAATTGGTATCAGAGCGTGTGTAATCGATCCATTGAAAAATGTCTTCGATCTCACACAACGTTGGAGCATCAAGGAGTCCCGTAGACACAGGACGACGTCGACAATCTCTTTCTCCTCCTCCACGTCCACGTCGTGGTCGGGATGATGGTAACCACGTGGTGCAGAAGGTGGTTAAAGAGGTGGGAGGTGCGACATTTCCAATGCTCACGAAGACTAAGACTAAAGATTGGTCACTAATGATGAAGGTGATGCTCCGAGCACGAGGACTTTGGGCAGCCGTCGAGGTAGGCACCGATGACGAGCAGGAAGATCAGATGGCGCTTGAAGTCATTCTGCGCGGCGTGCTGTCGGAGATGATCTCTTCGCTCGCTGTGAAGAAGAATGCCAAAGAGGCTTGGGAAGCGGTTGAGTCTATGCGTGTCGGTTCTGATCGAGCACGTAAGGCTAGCGCTCAGAAAGTGCGCAAGGAGTACGAAAATTTAGCTTTTCGTGATTGTGAGACGGTGGATGACTTTGCCATGCGTCACACCCGCATAGTGAATCAG
>CM071864.1:40143314-40175130 GCA_036759665.1 Gynandropsis gynandra | reverse complement strand
ACCTGTATACGTATGGCACAAAATAAATTAATATTTTTATATGCAATTAATTTATATATATATATATGAGTACTTACGTAATCTCGGAACCATGAGCCATAATGTTGAACTTTCATGTCAGTGAGTTCATTTGCATTTAGATGAGGATATGTACCAAGCACTTCGTCGTCAAATATCCTGAATTATACGATTCGTTACATTTTACTATATATATATAAAAGATTGAAATTAATATGTACCTTTCGAATGGTAATAACTCTTGACAATTTAGTAGTATATATGTGTGGACGTGATTATATTCCTCTGGTGTTAACCAATATTCATCGGATTTACCTCCTATACGTCCAATCGGTGTAAATGTTTCAGGAATTTTGCCAAACTCCGGATTATATTGATACATATAGTTTGTGTGATCATCCGCTGCACGACGTTCTTTCGTTTGAATATGCGACTCGAAATAAAATGAGCTGAAATATGTTATTTCTTCCAGCAAGTATTGTTTGACAATAGATCCTTCGACCGCTGCTTTATTTTTTGCTTTTTCTTTAAATGAAAGAAAAACCTTTCGAAAGGATACATCCATCTGAATTGAACTGGACCACCGAGTATTGCCTCATCTGGTAAATGTATCGGCAAATACTCCATGACATCGAAGAATGAAGGCGGAAAAACTTTTTCCAATGCACATAATACTTCAGAGATATTGTTTTTCATTACTTCCAAGTCATCACCTTTTAAATTCCTCGAACATATATCTCTGAAAAATATGTTGATTCCGCATAACACATCGTGCACATTACGTGGTAACAGCTCAGCAAAAGCAATTGGAATGAGCCGCTGCATGAAAACGTGACAATCATGACTTTTTAACCCGATCAGCCTCGTACCGACAATATCCACACACCGAGCAATGTTCGATGCATATCCATCGGGAAATTTAACGTCCTCTTTTAACCATTTTAATAATGCCGTTTTCGCCGGACCAGATAATCTGAATACCGGGATTGGTGACCTGCCATCTCTTAATTCCAACTCAGGTCGTCGGCATATTGACTTCAAATCTTTTCTAGATTGTATGTTGTCCTTGGTTTTCCCCGCCACATTCAAAACAGTATTTATGATGTTATCGAAAAAGTTCTTCTCGATATGCATAACATCTAAATTATGACGTAATATCAATGATTTCCAGTATGGTAGTTCCCAAAAGATACTACGTTTATACCAGTTGTGCCATTCCCCTTGCCCTTTTGGTTTACGATGCCCACGATCTCCACCGCATTCTACTGATTCTTGTAAATCCTCCATTGTGTTCAATCTTTCGTAAATGATTTGTGTTCCGGTTTGCATGCACGGTGCCTCTTTTTTTTGAACCACATTCTTCCGAAAATGTTTTTTATCTTTCCGGAAAGCATGGCCACGAGGAAGAAATCTTCTATGACAATCAAACCAACATGGTTTCTTACCATGGACTAGTCGAAATGAATCTGTATCCTCCATACAATATGGACATGCCATTCTTCCGTGCGTGCTCCATCCAGATAACATTCCATAGGCAGGAAAATCGCTAATTGTCCACAACAAGACCGCTTTCAATGTGAAATTATATTTAGTACTGACGTCATAAGCAAGGATACCGTCGTTCCACAAGTGTCGTAATTCATGAATTAATGGCTGCAAAAAGACATCGAAACTTTTCTTCGGATGTTCTGGTCCTGGAATCAACAACGTCAGAAACATTACCTCTCTTTTCAAACACATCTCGGGAGGCAAATTATACGGGGACAAAATCACCGACCATAGAGAATAGGGGTGGGCAAATTACCCGGAGAACCCGTCCCGACCCGAAACCCGTCCCGAACCCGTAAAAAATTACCCGAACCCGTGGGTTCGGGTTCGGGTAATGAAATCTCATTGAGCCGCTGCATGAAAACGTGACAATCGTGACTTTTTAAACCGATCAGCCTCGAACCGACAATATCCACACACCGAGCAATGTTCGATGCATATCCATCGGGAAACTTAACGTCCTCTTTTAACCACTTTAATAATGCTGTTTTGGCCGGACTAGACAATCTGAATACTGGGATAGGTGACCTTCCATCCCGTAATTCCAACTCTGGTCGTCGGCATATTGACTTCAAATCTTTCCTCGATTGTATATTATCTTTCGTTTTACCCGTCACATTCAAAACAGTATTTATGATGTTATCGAAAAAGTTCTTCTCGATATGCATAACATCTAAATTATGACGTAATATCAATGATTTCCAGTATGGTAGTTCCCAAAAGATACTACGTTTATACCAGTTATGCCATTCACCTTGACCTTTTGGTTTACGATGCCCACGATCTCCACCGCATTCTACTGATTCTTGTAAATCCTCCATTGTGTTCAATCTTTCGTAAAGGATTTGTGTTCCGGTTTGCATGTACGGTGCCTCTTTTTTTTGAACCATGTTCTTCCGAAAATGTTTTTTATCTCTCCTGAAAACATGACCACGAGGAAGAAATCTTCTATGACAATCAAACCAACATGGTTTCTTACCATGTACTAGTCGAAATGAATCTGTATCCTCCATACAATAAGGACATGCTAATCTTCCGTGCGTGCTCCATCCTGGTAACATTCCATACGCAGGAAAATCGCTAATTGTCCACAACAAGACTGCTTTCAATCTGAAATTTTGCTTAGTACTGACGTCATAAGCAATGATTCCTTCATTCCATAACTGTCGTAATTCATGAATTAAGGGCTGCAAAAATACATCGAAACTTTTCTTCGGATGTTCTGGTCCTGGAATAAGCAACGTCAGAAACATTACCTCTCTTTTCAAACACATCTCGGGAGGCAAATTATACGGGGACAAAATCACCGGCCACAGAGAATATTGGCTTCCCGATTGTCCATAGGGACTAAAACCATCCGTGCACAGGCAAAGATAAACATTTCTCGTTTCACGCGCAAACTCGGGAAATATTTTATTGAAATCTTTCCAAGCCTTACCATCCGATGGATGTTGCATTATACCTTCGACCGCCGAGTGTTCTGCATGCCATCTCATAGCCGCAGCGGTTTTTCTCGATTCATATAACCTTCTCAACCTGTTTGCTACAGGCATATAAAACATTTTCTTGTATGATACTTATTTCCGTGAAGATGGTTTTTTAGGCCGAAATCTGCTTGCACCGCAAAACTTGCATTCCAACAAGTCTTTATCATTTCCCCAAAACAACATGCAACTGTTTCTACAAACATCAATTTTCTGATGTGGCATTCCCAAATCTTTCAACACATTCTTTGTTTCGTAGTATGTCTCGGGAGCTTGGTTATTTTCCGGTAAATATTCCCGCATTGTTTTACAAAATGAATCCATGCAATTTTCAGCCACATTGTAGTCTGTTTTAATACTCATCAATCTTGAAGATAAAGATAAACGAGACTGACCTTCACGACAACCTTCATATATAGGTTGTTTCGCCGAATCCAATAGGTTGAAGAATCGACGTGCATCGATGTTCGGCATTTCTTCATGCGTTTGTTCATTAACGACTCCAGGAAAAGCATCTGACACCATTTCCACATATGGATTGGTCGTCGTTGATTCTTCATAAATAACTTCTTCATTTCGTTGTACTTGTGCATCTTGCACACTATCTCTAACACCGCAATCTTCGCCGTGAAAAAACCAAATTTCGTAATTTTCAACGAAACCCACCTTATAAAGATGTTTGCAAACAATTTCTTGACTTCGATACTTCATATTTTTGCATCTTTTGCACGGACATAACATTGTTCCGCGTTCTTGACACAAAGGCTGCATCGACGCAAAACTCATGAATTGCTCTAATCCGTGTAAGAATTCTTGCGTAAACTCTTCGGTTATAGGATCCTTTCTTCTATACATCCACTCTCTCGATCTATATATATTTCGATTCGAAGAAGACGACATTGTGTTGAAAATATGTTTGTTGTAGATGGTTTGCTACAAACCTCGGTTTAGATCTAAATAATGTTCTTTCCAACGGATGTCCGTTGGAAAGTGTGTAACGGATGCCCGTTGGACGATCACGTGAAATTATTTCGACCGGTGAACCTCGATATTCACAATTGCAACGGTATTCCGTTAACATTTCTAACGGATGTCCGTTACCAATTGCAACGGACGTCCGTTGGAATCTGTTGCGTCGGATTCTAACGGAGATTAACGGAGATCGCCAACGGAAACTTACCGTTAGAAACCCGTTACAAATTGCGACGGATTGCAACGGATACGGCAACGGGCTATTTCCGTTGCAAATCCGTCGCAAATTGTAACGGATGGCAACAGAAATGTTCCGTTAGAAATATTCTTGGCTCCGTTAAAATCCGTTGCGATTTGTTTCCAACGGACGGATCCGTTGCCCCATCTGTTGGAAACTCAATGTTTTTTGTAGTGCTATAGTCATATTGATTCAATGGTTTATTGAATCTAGTCCATAATTTCTTAATCAAGGAATGCTGACTAATGTTGGAAAACGTCAAACTAATTTAATTAAATTCTCTTGACAAACATCAAACAACCTGATGCTCTTATGTGTTGTAAGTATTACTTTTGTCTTTTCCATATCGTATATGAAATTTTAACCTTTGATCAACATGTAGACAGTTGATTCTAAAGAATATCTCCAAAAGCTTATTGGATGATCAGTGAACCTCATAATTTCACTGGTCCCAATGAAGTCCATTGTCACAATTTATATGATACTCTTTCTCATTTGTTTCTCAACCCAAAAATTAAGTATCTCTTTAAAATTAAATATTCAAATTTCTTCTTGATAACATATCCAAATTTATATATATATATATATACATATCATTAGCGAGCATTATGAAAAACAAATACTTTTTATAGCTTAAACACTTGTATGTCCACACATATATTTGTATGTATAAGTCTTAAGACTTTGAAAACTATCTCTCTAATTCAGTAAAAGGAGATTTATTATTATATACTCAAATATAGGATTAAAAAATCGCATATGATTTGTAATCTTATTGTCAAATATTGCCATATTAATGTAACAAGTTACCACTTTTCTCACTGATATGAAATGATTAACTTGTGACAGAGTCTGGAATGGTAAAAAAATGTCTGATTAAATTTATCATCCTTATTTCTCTTGTGACCCAAGACATACATATTAATCATATTATCATTTGAATGATGTAAGACATATACACCAGTTTGTAAATAATAATTTGAATGTAATTTTTCATTATGAAAATAAGAATAAAAGTTATTACATAAGATTGTTTGCAATCAAGATTTATCTAGTAAAGAAACAAAAATTATGTTTTAAAAAAATTTAGAACATAGTAAACTTCTCTTAAAAACATGCACTTACCCATAGGCATACATAGAAAATCGATCGTTGAGCTAATATCACACTTGCATCATTCCCACATGAAGGTTGGAAAATCTCTTTTCACTTCATCCCTAACAATGCATTACAATTGTTAAGGTTATTTTCACTTTCTAATATCCATATTTATAATCAAAATTGGCCCAAGAAATCATGAAAACATGTTTCTTGTAGTTTATACCTAGACTCTTGTCTTAGATAGTTGCAAAATACTACGTGTAGCTTCTCTTCCAATGCATGTTCTTCTTGCATAAGAATCACTCAATATCAATACAGTCGATTGTGCACTCGATTGGCCTAGGATTTGAAACGTTTACTTAGGATATTTCTTAAGTTTTCAGTTCTTGGAAAAGGAGCGAAATATGATCACAACTCCAGATCCCTTGTACATGTCCAAAACTATTTCATAATTGTAATTAATCAAAAATTTCAACATCTCATGTAGGTCTTGATTCATCTTGTATATGTTATAGTGAACAATTAACAATGAAAATCTCTCGGGCAAGGACTGTAAGATCAAACCCTTAAATAACTCATTCCCCAAGATGCACAAATTTCGTAGGGTGTTTTACAAGATAAATCATCTTAAGGACGTGGGTTCTAACGAGCCAGTTAGCACCCAAGCTAGATTTGAAATATTTTTTCACAAATTGGTACCTTGTCTTGCTGCTTAGAGATATGTATATCTTCTTAATATGCTCAACTATCTATGGTGGATATGTATCTTGATGTTGTCGTTTGATTTCCGAAACTCACAAGTGCTAGAGTGATACACTTTACAGTCTTAACATCCTCTAAATGTTTAAAATAAGTATTTGTTGCATTATACACTTGTGCATAAAGATTTCCACAAGCTTGTTAAGATGAACTTTGATGATTGATACCACAATGTCCGGTTTGTTCTCATGCAAAAGAATATTCTTGATACAATTTTGAAATGGAAGTCATTCTTTCTAATTTGATGAAAAAATCTTAAGATTGAGAGAAAACAAAGTCACAACAAAATAGAAACAACACAAAATTTGTTAGACATGGATTTAATCTAAAACAATATCAACCACTAATTAATGCTACCATAGCATTGGAAATTAAATTTCTCGTTAGCCAACATTTAAACAACATAATATGAATGAGCCCCTCGGTTCTCAAGTTGCTTCAAAAAAATATACTAACTAGATTGGAATACTTATGTTCTAGCTATATATCACATATTTCCATGGTTGTCATGTCGGTCTCTAGATATAGTTGAGTTCACCCATTATTTATGGATAATGAAAAATCAAATTCATCACTATCACTATGAATATTATGCAATAGACTTATACTCGTTAATTCTCAGACTATATCACTCCTGATAGTTTGACAGACCCATATAGTTCAGTTTTAACTCATATTCCTACATTGATGGAAAGCTGTAAATGCAAATTATTTTGACCTTTAAAATGAAAAAAATTCGAAGCTCGATGCATTCATCTGGTCTAGTGCTTGGTCGAAGACTCACACTGCTCGACTTCAGTACATTTGCTTAGATATAACAGTTATATTGATTGATTGAGTACTTCTTCATGACGAAATGTTTAGGTCAATCACATTGCTCAACTCCAATGTGGAAATAAACTAGTTAGATTGAACAATCACATTTATCGACTCAACACTCACCTCTAGTGATTTTTTTTTCAAGTTGAGTAGTCTCAAAACTTGATCAAGTATAATTCACCATCTCATCTACAGAATTTTCTTGGCATGAGTAACATTTACTTGACTGAAATACTCAATTTGTGAATACTCTTTGTCTATGGAACCATTTTCTTGGCTAAAATTTTTCGAAATAGTAAATTCGCTCGAGTCGAATAAATTTTCCTTAGTCTGCAGGTTTTACAAATTTGTCTCACCCGAATACTCGTTTAGACAATCTCATTGCTCAATCAAGTATATGATCCCACATAAAATATTAAAACTGTTTTTGCATAGAGCATTTGCTCAGTGTGAATATTTAAACTATTCGGCCGATTAAGGTCAAAATTCATACCTGACCACTACACTAAAATCGACCATCATCGTGCTCGGTCGAGCGCCACACACAGAAAAATACTAAAACTACTCTTTCCTATCAAATTTTCGCACAAACTTCTTAACTACATACGACCAAAAGCTTTGTATCATTAGAGGATTTCAAATAGGGCAACTTAAAGGTGTTTTAATAACCTAATTATATGATCTAGTACGTTTTAAGGAATTTCATTATTATTTAAAAAAAATATACATCTGAGTTTGAATATACTAACCTTTAGAGTATCTGAGACATCATGAATGTAGCTTCAATGAAGTTAGGCCTCCATGAATAGTCCATACTAAATTTTTTCTTCGTTATCAACAATTGATGTGGATTGAATGAAGAAGTCTCTGAAATATCTCTTGCTACTATTTTATTATAACCTAGAGGATAACAGGCCGCAAAAGTCTTTGGTTTTTGCAAACCCAAATTGAAGGAACTTACCGGTGCTTTAATTCCAAAATCTGTGGTTTTGCTAGGAGCTACTCGAGAGAAATCTGGAGGAGAAGGACGAACCATTCAGATAGGACAAAACTATCCGTAAAGAAATGTAAGCACATTATCGATTACAATATCAAGCGAAAAGAATTTACCTTCGTCGTACCTCTTCGGCCTTTATAATAATTCAGACCGCATCGATACCACAAAGCAGCGGACGTTCACTCCCGCAAATCCCGCATAGAGCAACCAAACATTCGAGTAGCGCTCGTGCTCGACGACGCCGCACCCACCGGAAAGCAGAACGTTGATCCCTCTGCTCCCTTCTGATTCGCTTGTTCAGTCAGAAGAAGAAGACGAAAGGCTGTCGTCCCGGGTCATCCTCTGGCCCACCGACGCTGCATGTTGGTGGGAGACTCAAACTAAGAAATAATGGCAGCAAAATAGGTTCTCCATTTGATGGCGCCCTAACCTTGTGCAGGCCAATCGCTCTCCCCTGGCTAAGCCTTAGGAAATCGACACATTGCTAACCGCTGCTCCCTTTTGGTTGGGCGCCGCTGCTTCCGTCGGTTTTGTCCGATCACAAAGCAGCGGACGCCTACTCCCGCAAATCCCGCATAGAGCAACCAAACATTCGAGAAGACAGGGATATGAAGGAACACTTGAAAAGGCATGGATAATAAAAGGATGCATCACACAAGCGAAAGAAAGGGTTTTCACTGGGGTAGAGACCTAACCTGCTCCGCCTGCTCTCCCTGAGTGGCGTTGTCGCTCGACGACACCACACCCACCAGAAATCAGAACGCTGCTCCCGCTGCTCCTTTCTGATTGGCTGGTTTAGTCAGAAGAGGACGACGAAAGGTTGTCCTCGCGCATCCTCCTCTCCCGGCTATCGCTGCCTGTAGTTGGGAGACTCAAACAAAGAAATAATTTTGGAAAAATAGGTTTTCCATTTGATGGAGCCCTAAACTTTGCAGCTCGATCGTTCTCCCCTACCTAAACCATCAGAAATTGGCCCGTCGCTCGCCGCTGCTCCCTTGTGTTTTGGCGCCGCTGCTCCCGTCGGTTTTGGCAGATTAGTCAGGCGGAAGAAGAAGCGATTCTTCTCTCGTTGCTCGATTCAAAGAACTCATTGAAATCATACATTGTATGAGAAAATGAGAAGTAAATGAGGGAGGTAATGGGAAACGATCTTTTTTTTTACGGTATGAAAGGAGGTTATTTTCTCCTTGACTGATGTAACAGTATAAAAAGGAAGGAAAAACCCTTCTTTTTATATATATATATGATTGTTTCCATAATTATTCTTTAGAAAATAATCAAGGCTTAATATCGTGTTAGGAAGATAATCTTACTAACCATAATATTTGTAAAAGATTATAAATAACCTTTTTGATTAATTGTAAAATTATCCAGATTTATAAGTTAATTATTATGTGATCAAATTTTTACAACACAAAATTCGAGCGGCATTTTTAATCAATATTTTTAACATAAAATAAAACGAATGATTTAACTCTCCAAAATGGAAGGATTTTTCAGCGTCTTCACATGCCTCTTGCATGTATTCAATAAAGATTTTAATATGCGTGATAATGCGATACAATTAAAAAGGTTTGCATCTTAAACTCTTCATAACATATTTACAAACAAAAGGTTATGACCAGTCATAAATTTTTTTATCTAACTTTTCGTAAAATATTCAGAAAGGAAGTGCTAATTCAGTAGTCATAATTACATATATATGTATATATAATATTCAATATCATATTTTATAACTATAGTTTTCATACATATTAATATATCAATATATTACTTATACAATTATTCAACTCCTTAAAGATTTTCATAATATATAATGATACACATTTGATAATATATTTTATAAAATACCACATAATATAAAGACCTAAATTTTCAAATATTTATTCATAAATTGTTTCTATTATTATAGACTAATCCATTATTTATTATAATAATTTCAAAATAATATATATGAATTTTGAATTTAACACGAATATAAAAATCATTAAATTGATTAATTTCAAAAATATATATATTATTTTGAAAGTATTATGTTAATTCATGTTAGTTTAAAATAATAATAAAATTTATTAATAAATAGTATTATTTGTTATTAATTTAAAATATATTAGATAATAATTATAATTCTTTTATATTATACTCCGTTGGTTACTTATTTTAAAATATGACAAAAAATGGGAGAGAATTTGAATGAAAGTAGGAAAGAAACCTTAGAAACAGCTGGCTGCACATGCAAGATACTGTCTAGTTAAAAGATTATCGTACATCACAGGCAAGTTTTCAACAACATAAATTAAAAACTATTATGAAAAATAAAAATATTAAAAAAATATGTTGATGATTCAACCAATAAAATTACAAAAATAAATGAGAAAAAAGAAAAACAAATGCACACACGTAGCACTATATAAATAGCATGACAGAGCTTAACGGGTTTAGATATATACTATAGATCAAAGCATGGCAGTGAGAGATCCTCTTGTAGTTGGAAGAGTCGTGGGAGAAGTTCTTGCACCTTTTATAAGGACCATTTCCCTTAGGGTTATATACAAGGAAAGAGAGGTTACCAATGGTTGTAATCTTAGGCCATCTCAAGTTTTACACAAACCTACGGTTGACATTGGTGGAGACGACCTCAGGACGTTCTACACCCTGGTATCTAACATATACTCTTCTTTTTCTTTACTTATCTTTATTTTTCGATGTCATCTTGTTTCCTTTTCGTACCTGATGTGCGTTGCGTTTTAAGTAATCAAATCTTCGACCAAATGTTTTGCTTAAACACTGAAATGAATTGGTCAATGCTTTTATGTATTACATTAGGTGTATACGGGATTCTTAATACATCCCTCAATATATATAATGATATACACATCTCGGATTACTTTTTATTATTAATACATTTTGGGTCAACGAGGCTCTCATACCCATTAAGAAATATGTGCTTCCAGTTTAAAAAACAATTGGAAATGAATGGATTGAGATATGACTTTTATTTATTGTATTAGGTCTCATCGTCTTTATATTAATAAATTATGGATGATTTGCCACTATAACTTAATCCTCGGAATCTATGTTATAAGATTAAGCCTTTGATAACGTTAATCACTGAAACTTTGCACAATAAAAAAGATAAGTATCTTCGTTTGCTGATATTTACAGTATGTTGATATAACATTGTTACATGACAAATATGGGTTGGGCCTAACTAATCCCAAAAGCTAGCTCAAGAGTTTAGGGTTGCCCAACACCATATATACAAGTCCCAAAGTTCATGTCCTAGCCGATGTGGGACAACTTATCATAACACTCCCTCTCACGCCCAGGTTCGATCCTGGAGCGTGGACATCGCAATCGGGGGCCCAACATCGGTATATTCAAATCAGGACGAACCAGGGCTCTGATACCATGACAAATATAGGTTGGACATAACTAATCCCAAAAGCTAGCTCAAGAGTTTAGGGTTGCCCAACACCATATATACAAGTCCCAAAGTTCATATCCTAGCCGATGTGGGACAACTTATCATAACATTACAACTATGATTTTGTTGTTAGTATTTCCCGTATTATTCTTCCTCCTGCTCTAGTTATCATTATGCCTTTAATGTTCTTGAGAAGGTTATGGTGGATCCGGATGCCCCAAGTCCAAGCAATCCGCACCTCCGGGAATACCTCCATTGGTGCGTATAAAGCCATCTCTTAATGTATCAGTCTTTCACTTATATACAGTATCATGTACGAATTATTTTGTTGAAATTGGGTGATGAGCCTAAGTATATCGTTACCAAAAGGTTTATGAGAGCGTCCAAATAGCGTTATAAGAGATGACATGAGTGCATTAGTAAGAAGTGTAAACGTGAAACAACAAACAATCTGTAATCGCACCTTGCCAAAGAACATAGATGTATGGCGTTAAAAGCCATGAATAAGGAGGTGTTGGTCCTTCCTCCATTTGAATGATCTCGGAATACCAAACCTGAAAATAGAACGTTAAAAATTGCATAAATATGCATTATATGCATTTTCTTGATTTGATGCGCCTCTTAAAAAATCTTATCTAAGTTTACGGTTTACAAGAGGAAGTGCTGTGTTGCATACGTGTTTATCTAACTTTAGCTTAGTGTGGAAGAACCTGCCGTAGCAAACTTTATATAGTATGAAACATTATGGTAAAAAGTAATAATTTCAATAAAAAGATGAGAGTCAGAGGTTTTGTAACACATTATGACTTCTGTAAGAAAATTATACTCGTTTTCTCTTTCTTGTCTGTTCATCCATATGATTTTAATTTGTTTTCTTTATTTTATTCTTTTAATCCCAAGTGGACCAATTCTTATGATCTGATGGTTGAAAGAGAAAAGAACCAACAAATGAAAAGGAAAAAACAAGGGAAAGCATATATTTGTGTTTTATTCTTTTAATCCCAAGTGGACCAATTCTTATGATCTGATGGTTGAAAGAGAAAAGAACCAACAAATGAAAAGGAAAAAACAAGGGAAAGCATATATTTGTGTTGTACCCAATTATCTTTTAATAAAAAAAGGACAAATTTTTAAACATGGATGCACCAAATTTCCCAGCCATTTGAAATATATTGGACCAAACATTCGAAAAAAAATTTAGTTATAAAAAAAAAGAAAAAGTAAAACAAAATACATCTGGCTAATACAAATCATTACAAACTGTCACATTATAAATCATATAATGAAGGTGAAGTCACGTTCACTTTTTAAGAGGACACTACAATACTGAATTATTACAAGTTTAAAAACCGTGTAATACAACAAAAAACAAGTACAGTATATATAGTTTTTTTTATCATTTTTAACAAAGTAGTACTTCTACTCTACAGGCTGGTGACCGACATCCCTGCAACAACTGGAGCAAACTTCGGTGAGATATTCTACTATATCTCTCGTACACAAACCCTACAAATCATGAGAAACTTACACCATCTAATAATATAAACTATTTGTTAAGTATCGCAATCATAATACGATCTAAGGATGTGTATAAATATGGGAATTTTCATAATTTTATAGGGAACGAAGTCGTGTGCTATGAGAATCCGCGACCCACATCGGGGATTCACCGTTTTGTGTTAGTCTTGTTCCGACAACTCGGGAGACAAACAGTGTATGCACCTGGTTGGAGACAGAACTTCAGCACAAGAGAGTTCGCTGAGCTCTACAATCTTGGCCCCCCTGTTGCTGCGGTTTACTTCAATTGTCATCGGGAAAGTGGATGCGGAGGACGAAGACCATAGCTTCTTTACTTTGATTATATGTACTGCTAATAAAATTCTTAAGCAACCCTAATAATATATTATTATAAAAGAGATAAATGATACGAGAATAAATTTTTATAAATATATATATGTAATATGTATGTATGTGCAATAGTCATTATGACTGGCATTTCAAAGAGAGTTACGTTATGATGAGTTATTCGATATATATATATATATATTGAAGTGATTGAAAAGTGTACGTTCTTTAGGACATTTTTTTTCTGGACATTCCTACTCGAAAAGAAGAGAGAGAGAGATTGTGGGGCATGCGAATCTCCTTTTTGTTTGCCCTTCGAATGGGTCAGGTTTTACATAAATGCGTCTACGTCGGTACGTATACGTAGATGTAATTATTCCCTTTAGTAACGACAAAGAAATCATGAGATTTTAGCCAAACGAAAACTTCTGAATTGTGTAATTGGCATTTCTTAGGACTTCGTTGGAAAGGATTAAAAGTAACAAAATATGAACTATCAATTTCTTATTCTGAAACCGATAACTTCACTGTGGCTAAAATGAAAAATACATTTATATATTATTAGGATTTCAATTCTATCTTTTCATAGAAAAAGTTTCAACTTTAATTCTATCCTTAATAATATTAATAATCTCATATTGCGCTAGTATTTTAAGCGATCTTTGTGATTCAAATGACCGTAGTGACTCAAACGATTCTTGTGACTCAAGCGATCCTTCCGACTCAAACGATCCTTGCGATCCAAACGATCCTTGCGACCCAATAAGTCCCTTGAGTGGAAGAGGGTCATTAGTCTCAAGCGATCCTTGTGACTCAAGGGACCTTTGCGACTCAAGCGACCCTTTTGACATAATGACTCTCTGAAGAGGGTCATGAGACTTAAGCGATCCTTGTGACTCAAGTACCCCTTACGACTCAAGCGATCGTTGCGACTCAGACGACATTTGCGACTCAAGCGACCCTTGTGATAAAATGTGTCTCTTGCGTCGAAGAGGGTCATGAGTTTCAAGCGAATCACTAAGACTCCTGACCCTCTTCGACTCAAGCGACTCATTGTGATTCATGACTCTTTTCGACTCAAGTGATTCATTGAGACTCACACCCGCTTGAAATCAATAACCAATTTCGCTTTCAACAACTTAATACCTAATATTTCAACTGTAATGTAAATGTTGAGAATTAAACTCAAAATTGTCAGAATTTTTAGATGGTTTTCATCAGAGTTTTGGAAAATCAAATGGAAACCAAATTCAACGTATGACCTATGAATTAGGATGCCCCAAGAGTCTACTTTGTAACTGTTCAAGTTTCAATTCGTTTGGAAATTTACGGAATACTTTATTGTTGTTTTAGTAACGAAGGGTCTAATTTGACTGCATTAGTTCGTCTACAGAATTTCAATCTCATTTATGTCTTTCTTTTAGTTTTGTTGACTATAGAAATTTCTAGTCTATTGAAAGAAACTATATATAGAAAAGTTGTATGTTTTATAAAGAATCAACGAAAAAGAAGAAAGAAACAAATTAAAAAGAAAGAAACATTTCTGTTCTCTTCTCAAGAGTATTCAAATACTTATATCCTCTTCCATCAAATTGGTATCAGAGCCATGGCAAAATTGGGAAGCTCATCATTGGGCCAGATATCGCTTCCACGAGTCACCAAGACGAACTATGACAATTGGAGCATTCAAATGCGTGCCTCGCTCGGCTCACAAGATGCATAGGAAGTAGGTTAAACTGGCTACGATGAGATAGACGTTATCGGTGCTACAACAAACTAGTTGAAAGCATTGAAAGAAATGCGAATGAAGGATACAACCACTCTCTTTCTCTTATTCCAAGCTGTAGACTATTCAGGATTTGAGAAGATTGTTGGTGCATCAAACTCGAAGGAAGCATGGGACACTTTGTTCAAGGGTGTCGAACGAGTTAAGCAAGTGCATCTTCAAACTCTACGAGGTGAGTTGGAGGCCATGAAGATAAAGGAGTCAGAAGATGTATTTAGCTATATTACTCGTGTTCAAACAGTGTTGAATTAACTCAAACGCAATGGAGAAACTCTCACCAATGCAAGAGTTGTGGAGAAGATTCTTCGATAATTGACAAATGATTTTGAGAATGTTGTATGTGCTCTCGAGGGGTCGAAGAATTTGGAAGAGATGATCATCGATGATCTCGCGGGTTCTCTTGAAGCGCATGAACAATGCAAAAACAAAAAGAAGGAAGAGATATTCGAGGAGGCTTTGCAAACAAAAGTGATCCAGGAGGACAAAGCGATGTATACGCAACATAGCCAAAGAAGAAGACGTAAATGTGGAGGTTGCAGTATTGATCGTGGTGGATGTCATGGTCGTGGAAGTTACAATGAAGAGAGGGAACAACCAAGCCAACAAAACTGGTGTGGACGAGACCGTGGTCGTGGAAGAGGAGGCTGTTCACATCGCCTAAGCGTGGAATGTTACAGTTGTGGCAAATATGGATACTATGCAAAAGATTACTTTTTCAAGACGAAAGTGGAAAAAAATGTTGATCTAGTCGAAGAAGATGGGAGCAAAGATGATAGCGTTCTCATAATGGCTCATGAAGGTGACACATTGGATGGTGACTTGGTGTGGTATCTCGACACCGGTGCTAGCAACCATATATGTGGGCACAAACATCTCTTTGATGATATGCAAGAGATAAAATATGGGCATGTGTCCATTGGAGACACATCGAAGGTTAAAGTCAAGGGCTTAAGAAAGATACATTTTCTACAAAAGAATGGAAAAGAGCTTACCATGAAGGATGTGTACTACGTACCTGATCTGAGGAGCAATATTCTCAGTATAGGTCAATTATTGAAGAAAGGATATTCGGTCTTCATGAAAGATCGAATATTGCAGTTGAAAGACAAAAATGGCCGATTGCTTGCGTACGTGGAGATGGCGAAGAACCTGTTGTTCAAATCTAACTTGCAGAATATACAAGATAGGTGTTTGCAGGTCAATATGGAGGATAAAGCAATGTTACTGCACTTACAGTTCGAACACTTTCATTATGGTGGGCTAAAATTGTTAGCTAAAAAGGAAATGGTCTATGGGTTACCTAACATGGACTACACCAAGACATTTTGTGAAGGTTGTGTCCTTGGTAAGCATGCAAGGAAAAATTTTCAGAAGAATGCAGAATATCGTGCAAAAAGACCTCTTGAGTTGGTACACATCGACATATGTGGTCCAGTCACTCCGAAATCCTTTAGTGAGAAGAGATATTTTATCACTTTCATTGATGATTGTACAAGGAAAACATGGGTTTATTTTCTGAAGGAGAAGTCTGAAGCTTTTGAGGTGTTTAAAAAATTAAAGGTGATGGTGGAGAAGACGAATGATCTTTGCATCAAGGCTTTACAATCGGACAGAGGTGGAGAATACATTTTGACCTACTTCACAAGCTATTGTGAGGAAGAAGGCATCAGAAGATTCTTGACAGCACCATACTCACCTAAACAAAATGGTATTGCTGAAAGGAAGAATCAAACGATCCTTGATATGGTTTGCTCAATGTTGAAGACAAAACATATGCCAAAGGAATTTTGGGTAGAAGCGGTGAAATGCGCGGTGTATGTGCAAAACCGATGTACGCATTCAAGTTTGGAGAGAAAAATACCACAAGAAGCTTGAAGTGGACATAAACCGACTGTATCACACTTTAAAGTGTTTAGTCATGTGGCCTATACGCATGTAGCATATCAAAGAAGAACCAAACTCAATGACAAGAGTAAGAAGTATGTGTGCGTTACGTATGACGAGAAGACGAAGGCGTTCAAGTTGTTTGATCCAATTGACAAAAAGGTGATTGTGAGTTGAGATGTACACGTGAATGAAGAAAATACGTGGTTTTGGAAGAAACAAAAGGAGGAACCACTAGGAGAGTCATTGAGTGTTGCACCGATAATCACTCCAACGATTTCTCATGTATACGCCGAAGATGAAGATGAGCCGATTCAACCGAGGATGTGAAGCCTATATGATCTATATGAGTCAACTGAAGAAATGCATTTGGTTTGCTTATTAGCAGACTTGGAGAACATCAGTCTTGAAGAGGCTATTAGAGACAAAAGATGGAAAGGTACAATGGATGAAGAAATAAAAGCAATCGAAAGAAACAAAACTTGGGATTTGGTGGAGTTGCCTCAAGGATAAAAACCCATTGATGTCAAATGGGTGTACTAGAAGAAAATGAATACCCAAGGTGAGATTGAAAGGTACAAGGTTGTCTATTTTCAAAAGGTTATTCACAAAAGACAGGAATCGATTATGACAAAGTTTTTGCACATGTTGCAAGAATGGAGACAATTCGTCTCCTCTTATCTCTTGCTGCACAATTCAGGTGGCCGATTTTTCAAATGGATGTAAAAAAATCTGCATTTTTAAATGGATTCCTTGAATAGGAAGTTTACGTAGAGCAACCACATGTGTACATAAAACCTGGGAGTGAGAGGAAAGTATTGAATTTGAAGAAAGCACTTTACAGGTTGAAGCAAGCTCCACGAGCTTGGAACACACGAATCGATACTTACTTCAAGAAGAATAGATGCATACAATTTCCTTATGAGCATGCATTGTATGTGAAGAAAGAACAAGGTGATCTACTTCTTGTTGCTCTTTATGTTGATGATCTTATCTTCATGGGGAGTAATGAGACGATTGTTGAAAATTTTAAAGAGACTATGACGCGGGAGTTTGAAATGATAGATTTGGGATTGATGAAGTATTTTCTTGTTCTTGAGATCAAACAAGGAAATTTTGGAATTTTTGTCTCGCAAGAAGCTTATGTGAAGGATATTTTGAAGAAGCATAAGATGGAAGAATGAATCCAATAGCAACACCAATGGAGCTTGGTATGAAACTCTCTAGATTTGAGGGAGGAGATCAAGTAAATGCAAGTGAATACCGTAGTTTGGTTAGGAGTTTACGGTATATCACATGTACAAGGCCGAACATTGCATATAGTGTTGGCATAGTGAGCAGATACATGGAGGATCCAAGACGCTCGCACCTCAAAGCTATTAAAATAATTCTTCGATATATTCGAGTAACATTGTCACTTGGACTATTATACTCAAAAGCAGATGAATTCAAGTTGGTTGGATATTCTGATAGGGTTTGGGACGGAGATATAGATGATCGGGAGAGTACATCAAGATACACATTTTACTCTAGGAATACATCATTCACATGGCTTTCGAAGAAGCAACCGATCGTAACTTTGTTAACATTCAAGGCTGAATATGTGGCAGCATCATGGTGTGTGTGTGTAACACAATTTGGCTAAGGAAATTGCTACAAGATCTAAAGCTACAACAACATGAGGGAATGAAGATACAAGTTGACAACAAATCTGCAATTGAATTGACAAAGAATCTGGTTCATCATGAAAGGAGTAAGCATATGGATATTCGTTTTCATTTTATCAGGGAAAATGTGAATAATGGAGAAGTAAAAATGATTTACGTTGCAAGCCATGACCAAGTTGCAGATATTTTTACAAAGCCTCTACCAATTGTGTTGTTTGAAAAATTGAAGGAGAAGCTCGACATGAAAGATCGGAGAAGTTGAGTTTAAGGGAGAAATTTGTTGAGAATCAAACTCAAAACTGTCAGAAGTTTTAGATGGTTTTAGCGAGAGATTTAGAAGGTCAAATGGAAACCATATTTAACGTATGACCTATGAATTTCCGATGGTTCAAGTTTCAAGTCGTTTGGAAATATGTGGAAGACTTTATTGTTGTTTTAGTAACGAAGGGTCAGATTTGACTGCATTAGTTCTTCTAGGGAATTTTGATCTCATTTTCGTCTTTTTTTTTTTAATTTTGTTGACTATAGAACTTTCTATTCTATTAAAAAAATTTATATATAGACAAGTTGTATGTTTTGGAAAGAAAGAGCGAAAAGAAGAAAGAAACAAATTAAAAAGAAAGAAACATTTATCTTCTCTTCTCAAGAGTATTCAAATACTTATATCATCATCTTCCATCAGTAAAACCATAGAAATCAATCCACTCACACATGCCAGCGAAGATTGAATCTTGCTCTCAAATTCAAAATCGTCTATCATTCCTTGCTCTCAACTTTGAAACACGTTTCGTTTATGAAAAATGACGAACAATGTGTTTTCGCGTGCAAAAAATAAAGTCACATTTCTCTTTTCTCTAATTTTTCAATCCTTAGATTTTCAAGGGTATATGTGAAGCAAGAAAGTCTTAGGAGGACATCTTTGATATTTTGCCACTTCATTGGTCCTTAATCCATAAATAATTCAATTTTCAATATTTAATAAAAATATTTAAGACAAACTTTTGAAAATATTTTCCTCTAACAATGGGTGTGGAAATTGGTCATATAACCACTAATGCTTTATGTTTATGTTTAGGTAATATTTTGGGTTTCATTTTGAAATGACCTTAACCAAGTTACATAAGAAAAATGATTAAATGCATGGCGGATTGAGGTTTGAGGTACCAATGCATCTACGACAAGATTTGAATATGTGGCGGTTGCCATGAAATATGCCTGAGCAGAAGAATATGGCTCTGCTTTTTCATTTTATGATGATGATGATGATGCATATTCGAGATTACATATATCGTCTCTGAAACTAGTGATGTGAAAAATCATGTCACTTTCGTGACGAAAAACTACGAAATGTCCTTGGAGAAATCTTTTCATCTATCAGTGAATTTAGAGCCATCAAACTTGACTTCCTATGTTTTGTAAGACACATCCGATCTAAGCATTGTCGTGTTGTTTTTTCTCATTGTCGTGTTGTTATTCCTCATTTTCACTACAATATGCTCATCGAAAAACTTCCTCGGAATGTTCTACAACAAAAAATAGCAAAAAAATCATATCTCTACATTCTCTTCATGTAAATGAAGGATATTACAAGGTAGTGCTCATGATAGCTCAGAAGAATGACTTGGACAACCTGCAGTCTCTCTGACGTTGGAGCAGAATTTAATGATGAAAATAAAAAAGTCAGAGAAAAGAGTCATCAACGCTGTAAGAGACCTTTTAAGGGACGTCGAGTTTGGTTTGCCTAATCTAAAATCAAAGGCAGCAAATCTCAAATGCGCTGACAAGGCAGGAAAGACTAAAGGCCAAAAAGTAGTAAAATCAAAGATTGTCCAAAAAGATACGAGCACTGGACACGAATCTTACGACACTCTTAGAGACGATGATTTTGAATTCCTTTAACATCCATATCAAATGTCAAGAGAAGATTCGGCGGAGTCAGAGACTAAAAATTACTATCGAGATGGTTCAGAAGAAGATGTGACAATCATTTCAACATAAATTAAAAATATTACATCTGTCGCTAGCATTCCACTAATTGACTACATTTCTGAAGAGGTTCCTCCAGTGGTTGCTCATATCAAAGAGGTTACCGCTGATGTTAGTGGTGAGGAAATTTCTCCATATGTTCATGTCGAATTTCCACCACATAAGTAATATTGAGTCACAAAGGTCATTTGATTCAAAAGGTTGCATGGATCGCTTGGGTCACAAAAGATCGCATGAGTTTCATGGATCACAAAGGTCGCATGGGTCGCAAGGGTTACATGGGTCACAAAAGATCGCATGAGTCGCATTGGTCACAAAGGTCGCATGGGTCACAAGGGTTGCATTGGTCGCAAGCGTCACATGGTCGTATATGTTCCATGGGTCGCATATGTAGCAGATATTACATGGGTCGCATCAATGTCATGAAGGATGTGTCTAATGAATGAAGTAATTTTATGCAGATGTTGTCGTTGGTGTTCCTAACGAGGTTCCTACAAAGGATACTCTATTGGTTCATGTCGAAGAGGTTTCCATTAATGTTTGTGCTGAGGGAACTCCATAAGTTCCGGATGCTAGAGCTTCATCGGATGAGTGTGATGGTCCAATGGTAGTTGAAACCATAAAAGAAAATATAGGATCCATATGTTAAACCTCTGTCGACTCAGCCACTGACGAAAAGACCAAAAACACTTTGAGAAAAAAATTCCACGAGGTGGACCAACAACAAGGACAGTGAGAGGAAGGGGGAGAGGGTGAGGGAGAGGTGTAGATAAAGGTTTTTTACAGAAGAACCCGCAGAAGAGGTGGTTCAAGAACCTACGAAAAACGTTGTTCAAGAACCTGCTAAAAAGGTGGTTTAAGAACCTGAAGGTAGTTGGAATTCAATGTAGAAGCGCAAAGAATTGGAACATGGCAAGATAACCCAAGATATTGCGTTAATTGAATCTAGTAGTGTCTGGTTGACTTGTCTATGTAAATTTATGATAAAACCTCGCCAAGAACGTTGGAATAGACTCTCCCCAGGGGCTAGAGTTTTGGGATCCTACTAAAGAATGACCTATGCCTTGAGGATGATGTAAATTTATTTAACCCTTAGTCAAAAAATTCATAAAGGTCACATATGTCATTTTGGATCATATGTATTCATGTGTGTCAATATTTTTTTGCAGCAATTGGATGAGACGTTGTTCGAACTGCATAATCGCGTTAGGAGATTTTCAGTACGATATGGGTTAAAGAATTATTACATTTTTTATATTGCTTTCATGCAATTGCTCATGATGTGGATGTGTGAGGGCATGGAGGAATGCTGGATAATCTTAATGATTATTTGGAGAGTCGTTGAGAGATACATCGAAAACAGTGGAGGAGTACGATGGCTTGCTCTCCATTGTAAACATTCCATCACTTGAAAATCGATATATGCCTTGTCATTGGTTAGCCATGAAATTGGATTTAAAAACCCGATGCATCATGGTATATGACTGCGAGAGAAAGTTGAAGGATTCGCATATCGAACCGGTGATGGAGATTATAAGAAGTGCTTTCTCGAAGATGTTCCAAGTCAGAGGGTTTCATTCATTGACGTTCGGAGAAGATATATGACAGTACGAGTATTATGAAGGTTTGTCATAGAAAAACCTATAATGATTGTGTTGTTTTCGCCTTCAAATACTTAGAACCCTTCTATCGGGATAGGAGGATAAGTTCCCTGAAATTTGCGACGCTCGAGTTGCTTCCGTGCGTGAGAAGATTGATGCTGATGTACTTCTGAATGTAAAAATTATCGATGTATATATTATGTTTTTTTAACTTGAATAATATGTTTCTTTAACTTGATTTATTTTTTTAAACTTGATTCGCATGGGTTGCATATGTTCGGTCACATATAACTAAAGGGTCATATATATCGAAAGGGTCGCATATGTCGCAAGGATCCCATATGTCGAAAGGGTCGCATATGTCGCATGGGTTGCATATGTCGCAAGGATCAAGGGTCGCATGGGTAGCATATGTCGCAATGGTCGTATATGTGTAAAGGGTCGCATATGTCGCATGGGTCGCAAGGGTCACATATGCCGCAAGGGTTGCATATGTCGAAAGGGGCAAAAGGGTTGCATATGTCAAAAGGGCCACATATGGTGCATATTTCAAAAGGATCGCATATGTCAAAAGGGTTGGGTATGTCGAAAGGATCACATATGTCGCATGGGTTGCATATGTCGCAATGGTCACATATGTCGAAAGGGTCGCATATATCTCATGGGTCACATATATGGAAAAGGTCGCATATGTCGAAAGGATTGCACGGGTCACAGGGGTCGAAAGGGTAGCACATGTGGAAAGGTTCGCATTGGTTATAAGGGTCACAAAGGTCACTACTTTAGGGTCACAACGGAATGAAATATCGAAACATATACCGATAATAATATAAAGGGATCACAAGGGTCGAAAGGGCCACAAAGGTCTGTAGGGTCGCATGGGTCACAAATAAATGAATACTGAAACGAAACACATACCAATAAAAAAATCCATAATAATAATAACAATAATAGTAGTTCCACAATAATAATCCAAACATCAAGTTCAAGTTCACGGGAATGAACCCTGAACAATAATTACTGAAATAAAATAATATCGTTGTTAGAGCCTGTTGGAGGGACATACTGAAGAACAAGTGTTGCTCCATTGGAGACAAGTCTAATGTGAGGGAACATCCCTCATTTTTTCCATTTTAATGACAAAACATTCTCCAACCTCCCCTGATGCAAGCGCCACCACGACTCAATAGCCTCAAATCTAATGACCATGCCTTTCCTTGATCGTTCATCAGCATTATCTTACATCGTCTACCGATAAGACCGTTTGACTTCACAAATCCTATCGGAAGGTTCTGCACCATCACCCAAGTTACATAAGTAAAAAGGATTAAAAACCGAATAAAGAACCAAAGTGATATATGATGAATCTGTTTGAGGTAACTTACCAATGCAGCTATAGTCAGATTTCAATACGTAGCGGTTGCCGTGAAATATGTCTAAACAAAAGAAGATGACACTGCTTCTCCGTTTGATGATGATGATGATGATGATGCATATTGCAGATTACACATATGTTCTCTGAAATCAATGACTTGAAAAGCCATGTCACCTTAGTGACGAAAAACTATGAAATCCCCAATACAAAACTCATGGTCTTGGAGAAATCTTTCCATCCATCAGTTAATTTTGAGTCATCCATCTTGACTTCCCATGTTTTGTAAGACACATCCAATCTAAGCGTTTTCGTGTTGTTGTTCCTCGTTTTCCCTTCAATATGCTCATTGAAGAACTTCCTCAAAATATCCTACAACAAAAAAGCAAAAACCAAAAAATCATATATCTACATTCTCTTCATGTAGTAGACAGACAGAGAGACAGATGAAGGATATTACAAGGTAGTGCTCTAGATAGCTTGGAAGAATGACTTGAACGAAATGAGGAAAATTTGGCATTTTTAATATATTATTTTTCAAATTTGGCGAAAGATAGGTGGAAGATGATGAGTGAGAGAGAGAGAGAGTGTGTCGTTATTCGAAAAAAGGGAAAATCTTGAATTCAAAAATATAGGACTCTGACATCGAAGCGGTGGAAGGGAAGGTTGTGACCAACTTTGTCCACATTGTTATGTTTTTTTCGAAATGTTGGTGAAAAATTTGGTGGGAACTCAATGAATTTATGGATTAATAAGGATGAAATGACAAAAACCATGCAAAATAAGACATTTACAACTTGAAACAATGGTTAAAACAGATTTTGACCCATCTGTCCCAAGAAGTGCAGAACGAATACATGTGTTTCAAAAGTGAAAATAGTGTTTTAAGAACCTGTGGGATGAATTTGAGCAAATTTCAAAACAATACATTTAACATTTCGTCAAATGTTGATATTATGGATAGTATTGTCTACATTGATTCTTAATTAAACATCTACAACTAGAATATTTTTCTGATGGGATTTCAAAAAAGAAACGCACGGGTCGCATGAGTCACAATAGTCCTTTTCACATAGTTGGAACAATAGATTCGAACTTGACGAACTTATGGATTTATAAGGATGAAAGGAAAAAAATGAAAAATAAGACATTTGAAGGACAGATGGTCGCATGGGTCACAAATTACGTTGGACGTTTAAGTTGTGCTTTTGATACATTTAGGAACACAACTCATGTTAATTCAGATACCAAAATGGTTAAAACGGATTTTTACGCATGGTTACAAGAAGTGTATAACATGGATCACATGGTTAAAATTCAGACACGAGTTTGACATCAAAACGACGAGTCACAAGGGTCACATGGGTCCCATTAGTCGCAAGGGTCACATGGATCATATGGGTCGGAAGGGTCACATGGGTCTCATGGGTCGCAAGGATCAAATGGATCGCATGGGTCACATGGGTCGCAAGGGTCACATGTGTCGCATGGGCCGCAAGAGTCACATGGATTGTAGAGTCGCATCGTTCCAATTTATTCCAAGTTTGGGTCGCACAAGGGTCATATTGGGTCGCATGAGTCGGATGGATTCTCGTTTAAATTTGCATCGTTATAATTTTTTTCAATTGAAGGTCGCACAAGAGTCATATTAGGTCGCATTAGTTGGATGAGTTCTTGTTTAAACTTGATTCATTCGTCTTGATGCCAATTAAGGGTCGACGAATTTATTGATTTATAAGGATGAAAGGACAGAAAAGAATATATGGATTTCACATAATTATGAAAAATAGATACAAAATAAGATATTTTCAACGTTTAAATATGGATTTATTTATAATGATTGACAAAGGTTAAAAAAAAGGAAAAAAAGTAAAAAAGTTCCCAAAGGTCATATTTGTAGAGTTTAGAGACACATCAGAGCGCTCCCCCGTAAATCATTATAGAGAGTCGTATGTTACTCAACACAATCTTCGAGATCACCTGCAACCCTGACCTTAAGTAGCATGGATACAACACGATGTCTGATTTTGCGGATTACCAAGACCTTAACTAATGTAGATACATCACAATATCCTATCATCCACATTGTAAAGACTTCTCTATGACTGCATAGAGACCGAGTTTGCCGATTACCAGGACTTTGAGTAACACAGAGACAACGTGATGCCCTTCGTCCACCATGTGACCTTTGTGATAAAGGTAACAAAGTTCACAAACATTTTTCAAAGAATTTGGGGTTAGAGACGTAGATGAAGAGAATAGAGAGATCAGATTCAATCTCAAATGGATCATATGGTGAGACTTAGATAACTTGATGAACCTTTTAATAGGGGTAACAAAGATGGACGGAGAGATGATAGTATGTCATAGACACACGTATTCAAAAACATAGATTGCATTCTTAAAAAGGCATAGCTGGCATTCGAAAAGACATGAGTCTAATATCTAAACGACGAGTCACAAGGGTCACATGGGTCCCATGGGTCGGAAGGATCATATGGATCCCATGGATCGCAAGGGTCACATGGGTCGAAAGGATCACATATGTCGAAAAGTTCGTATATGTCGCAAGGGTCGCAGGGGTCACAAAGGTCGCATGGGTCGCAGGGTCGTATGGGTCGCAGGGTCGTATGGGTCGCAAAGTTCACAATAGTCCTTAAACATCAATGGGAAAAAATAATGCAAACTTGAAGAATTTATCGATTTATAATGATGAAAGTCATCAAGTATTAGTCCAAATAATACAAATAATATTATATTACAAACAAATAATATAAATAATATAACATTACAAACTAACAAACCTTTTTTTTAATTTGGCATTGTTTGGGTTATCACGTCCCAAAATTGTCAGTGATGCTTGCATTTGACATGTTTATCTCAATGAAGATGGGGTTTTTCTTTGAGCCTCGTAGGGTCTAGGATAATGATTCTCTTTAGGCCTCCCACTTTGCCTTTTCTCACCCAACGTAGGGGTAGAACCGTAACTTCAGAATATTGAGGAGGAATGTTCAAATCACTGTAATGAGGAACCGAATACACGGTTTTCGGTAAGCCAAGTGCCATGTCTCTCAGAGGTAGTATGTTGAACATAATTCTGGTATCTTGTGACCATTATCAATATCTTGTGCATCCGTAATTACGTGATTACATGGATACCTATCCACATCAAACATTTTCCTGCCGCACGTTCTTTTTTAAAAACTCACTACAAATTTTATACCCTTCTCATTTCTCACCTCATACTCATCACTCAGCCTGTTCAATTCAATAACCTCATATTTGGAGGCATGTCCAAACCGTTCATGTAATGTTTTCTTAACATACGATGTTCACTTTTGAGAATTATCGTCAGTAGCTGATTCCAACCTATACCTATTGAACCATTCCACTGTCTTTCCCAAACAATTAACTAAAAGCGCTAGGACCAAAAACTTTTTTTACCTCTTCAACGTAGAATTTATTGATTTGGCCCCATTATTGGTTAATAAGTTTTACATTTCACCCTTAAATTTGCATCTTGCCCACTTGACGGGATCAAGTTCCTCTTTGACCCACTGCGATCATGTATTTCAATATGACTCTGTGACCTAGTACGATCGTGCGACTCGATGAGACATTGTGACCCACTGCGATTCTGTGATCCTCTGCGACCATGTGTTTTAAAATGACTCTGTGACCCAGTGTAACCGTGCGACTCAATGAGACTTTGTGATCTACTGCCACCATTTGTTTCAATATGACACTGTGACTCAGTGCGACTGTGCGACTCGTGAGACTTTGTGACCCAGTGCGACCATGTGTTTCAAAATGACTCTGTGATCCAGTGCGACCGTGCAACTCGATGAGACTTTGTGACCCGTTACGACCATGTGTTTCAATATGACTCTATGAACCAGTGCGACTGTGCGACTCGAAGAGACTGTCACTCATTGTGAACATTTGACATTTCACTCGGTGATTTGTTTTGACTACATCAATATAAGACTCCTTTTAAAAAATAGAGAATCAAATCTATACATATTACTCACTACTCATTCGGGTTATCCAATTCACAAAAGAAACACGAAAAACAAAACAGAACAACGTAAAACTCACTGTATATACCTTGTTTTTATGCGGAACGTTGCAAGCTTCTTTGTTGACAACAAACGATTTCAACCTATTCGTGGCAAATCTGATTTCGATTTCAAGCTACTCGTGACGTATCCGATGTCGATTCAAGCTACTTGCACCAAATCTGATGTGTGTGGGAGAATAGTAATTTCCGCGTCAGAGGAAACAGTGAAATCGAGGTGCTTTGGAAAAGAGAGAAAATTTTCGATGAAAAGACAAAGGCAATATGGAGTTATCAATATTTGAAGTTGAGATTTTATTTAGAAAATGATAGAATTGAAATACTAATAGGAGTTTAAGTGTATTTTCTAAGTTACCTACTTAAAAAAGTGGTTGGTAATCCACCAAATAAGACAAAAAATTCCTCGTACAATTAAGAAAGGTTCAAGTTGAAAAGTTCTTCATTTTACTAGTTTTTGTATTTGTAATGTCTTTTTAAAATTTAGTTAAAATTTTTGCGGAGTTACAATTTTTATTTAATTTCTTCGAGAAAATAACAAATAGATTTTTGTAACTCGATCTTTTAAATAGTACATGAGACTACTGTTTAATTTTCAAATATAAATACGAAAAAAAAAGATTCATTCTTTTGCAAAGCAAGGAACCCGAGTTGTCCTATTTATGCTTATTCTTATAATGTTGTCTAAGTCTTGGATAACACAAATTCTTTTTGAAATTTTCATAAAAAAAAACTTTGATTTAAATCTTGTTAATCGAATCTCAAAATCTATATTGTATAAAAATATATATTGGAAAATAAGATAGTAAAATGTTATACACAGACCGAAATAAAATTGTCTCGAAATAAGAACTCATAGCCAACTTATAAGAAAAAAAAATGAAAAAAAAAAAGTGAACCTATAAAATTATTCAAATATTTTTGTAACTATCGTGTTTGTACAACTATTTTGTTCTATGCGTAAAAAATATAGATTAGGGAATATAACATAAAAAATATCCAACTATTTTATTTTAGTCTATAAAACATGAATTATTATTTTTAATCTTAAAAAACCCAAATTTATATTTTTTTGCCTTAAAAACACTAATTCCTGTTTAAAATATCAATTTTGAGATTACAACTTCTCTTCTGTTTAACTCTCAATGTTATATTCCTGTGATGATTCTAAAGGAAAATCCAGTGTTAGTTTAATAAATCTTAAAAAAGAAATGATATCTATCTAGGCTTGATGAACGGCAACACGGGTCATTCACAAATAACGTTGGAAATAACCTTGTAAGCAACATCACCCAAAAAACAAATATATATATATATATGATCACTTTTTAGAATGAGATTCAAAATTTTGTTGTGTTAAAAGGTAAATTATGTATTAAAAGGACGGAACTTCCAAAATTATGATAAATAGTAGACAATGTATTTGAGTCCAAAATAATAATAAAAACAATTTTTCAAATAAATAAATAATATCATTTCATTTATTTATTTATGTTTAATAATAAATAATTTTTAAAAATATTTCAAATAAATGAAATGATAATATTTCATTTACTACGAATAATACTAATTTTAAATGAATTGAAATATTAATAATATCTATATCTATATATATATATATATATATTGTATTATCAAAATCAACTAGATTACTGATTTTCTAAGAAAAATTATAAAATGTCATCATCTTAAACATTAATCATATGATAGCAAAACCATCCCTTTTTACTTTTTTATTACAAAGATTTATGGTTTTTTTAGATTTCCACCTCTAATTTTTTAATACAAAACCACGTATTTTATATAAAATAAATTCAATTCAAAAGATATTATACGTGAATTTTTTTTATGATTTATTGAATTTTGATACAGTAAAATGTTAATTATACGATAAAGATATATTATATAATTTTTTTAATTATGAAGTTAAAAATTTGAGAATATGTTTAATGTTGATGATATAAATTATACATTTTCTTTTAAGTATTGTATTTTTATATATATATATATATATATTATCATATTAAGTTTTATAATTTCTTGAATATTTAGATAAATTATACACTTTCTTAATTACTTTTATTTACATATATATATATTACTTACTATTTATTTATAATAATATTTATTTATTTATATAAATATTTAACTTTATATATTATAATTAATTTAAAATTTGTAAATTCTTTGCACAGATAAAATAATAGTATATATATAATATAAGAACCATATTCCATACATAATATCTGTAAAGATATACATGTAAAAAGGATAGAACCGTAATTTCTGTAATTAGATCTAATGTTGTAATTAGGTCTAATGTTGTATTTTGTATTTATAGCCGTTTAGGTTTATTCTAATTTATTATTCAGATTTCAAATTATCATGGTATCAGAGCTTTAAGTCTAACGACAACAAACTCTCTTAAATTCTCGGTCGGCCTCTCCGCCCCTCTTCTTTCTTTGTGGCCGCCGACCATCCTTTCTCTTTTCCTCCGGCCGTTCACCCTTCTCTTCCCTCCCTTGTCGTCGTACCATCACGTACGAAAACCTAAACACAGATCCCCCACCGTCGTCCTCCACTTCGGCCACCTAGCCCGTTTTTCTCGCGTCTCGGATCGCCCCTCCTCCTTCGTCCCGCGCCGCGCCCCGTTGCTAGTACGTCGCGGTTCTCTTCTCACCCAAACCCTAGATCCGCAACCTAACCCTAGATCCACAACCCTAACCCTAGATCCCCATCACCTAACCCTAATTCTTGCCTCTCTTGCTCACCGTCTCCAAACCCTAATCCATGGTCGGCCAAACAAGTCATCCTACTCTCTCCGATTCTGATGCGGCTCCGACTCTCGATCCACAACATTCGCTCAGCACTCTTCTCACCGTCAACATGGCCAACATTACCAAGCTGACGCCGACCAATTTCCTCACATGGAATGTTCAGATTCGTGCCCTTCTTGAAGGCCACAATCTCCAATGCTTCATTGAGGACAACTCCATTGTCCCTCCGGCCAAGATCCATCGCGATGGAATGTCCGTCGACAACCCTAATTTCAAGCCATGGAAGCAACAAGACCGCCTCCTCTTCTCAGCCCTATTCGGAGCAATATCGGCCCCCTACAGCCTCTTATTGCACGTGCCCCTTCCACCTACGAGGCGTGGAAGACGCTCGCCAACACTTATGGCAAAGCGTCTCGCGGCCATCTTCTACAACTTCGTGATAAGATCAAACGCTGCTCCAAATGATCACAATCCATTGATGAATACCTCCGTGCTATCACGACTACTGCTGATGAGCTTGCCCTCTTAGGAAAGCCGCTGGATCATGAAGATGTCATCGATGCAATCCTAGACGGTCTTACCGAAGAGTACAAGCCGATTGCGGACGTAATTTGAGCAAAGGATACTGCTGCATCCGTTGAAGAAGTTCACGAAAACTTCTCAATCATGAGGCCAAATTGGCTACTACTGAACCGCATCCTCTCTTGGCCGTTGCTCCCATCACAGCCAACCCCACGACCGCACGCTCACAAAATTGGTCCCGCCCGGATTCTCGCTCGTCCGGCTCATCCAATTGGTCTCGCCGTCCTCATCAACGTTCACCAACACGCCGTGGCTATCAAGGCAAGTGTCAAGCGTGTGGTGTTCAAGGCCATAGCGTTCAACGTTGTCCACGCTTCCATCTTGTCTCCTCCCTCGGTATACTAGAGAACCCACCGATGCAGCCATGGCAGCATTCCTCATCGAATTAGCAGCCACGTCCGCAAGCTCATCATGCCGCTGCCTCTTCCTATGATGCAACCTCGTGGCTACTGGATAGTGGAGCGTCTCATCACATCACGTCGGACCTCTCGAACTTTTCCATTCACACTCCTTACCGCGGCAGCGATGACGTAGTTGTCGGTGATGGCAACGGTTTATCCATCACACACACGGGTTCCATTTCTATACCCCTGGACACTAGATCATTATCTTTACGAAATGTTCTATGTGTACCTAAAATTTGCAAGAATCTAATTTCGGTTAATCAGTTGTGCAAAACTAATGACGTATCCGTTGAATTTGCTCCTAATGGTTTTCAGGTGAACACTTGAAGTGATCTTTTCCGATGTTTGGACATCTCCTATTTATTCCGTTGATGGCTTTAAATATTATGTCATTTTCGTAGATCACTTCACACGTTATTCTTGGTTGTATCCACTCAAAACCAAATCCCAAGTTCGTGACACATTCATTCAATT
>CM071864.1:40112364-40141715 GCA_036759665.1 Gynandropsis gynandra | reverse complement strand
GATATTGTTGTTACAGGCAATTCCGCATCACGGGTACAACAGTTCATTGATGCCCTAGCCGCACGCTTTTCCATCAAAGACTTGGGTGACCTATCGTTCTTTCTCGGGGTAGAAGCCATGCGCACGTCTAATGGCCTACTTTTGACTCAACGTAAGTACATCAATGATCTTCTCCACCGCTGTCTCATGCATGAATCAAAGCCGGTTCCCACACCCATGCCGTCCACCTCACGCTTGACACTAGACACCGGTATTTCCCTCTCCAATCCAACGGAATACCGGTCTATTGTTGGCGGCCTACAATATCTATCTCTCACACGACCGGATGTAAGCTTTGTGGTCAACAAGCTATCTCAATTCATGCATGCTCCCACGGATCTTCATTGGCAAGCCGTGAAACGAGTCCTACGCTATCTCGCTGGCACGAAGGACCGAGGTATCTACTTATCCGCGCACAACACCCTCTCTTTACATGCCTTTACCGATGCAGACTGGGCTGGAGATTCTCATGATCTCAAGTCCACCGGAGCGTATCTTCTCTTCCTTGGTGCACATCCTATCTCCTGGTCGTCCAAGAAGCAATCCGGACTCTCCCGTTCATCTACAGAGGCTGAATACCGATCTATTGCGTCCACCGCTGCAGAGGTCCTCTGGGTCATTTCGTTATTATCGGAGCTTGGAGTCACGTCATTATCACCACCCACCATCCATTGTGACAACATTGGAGCAACATATCTCAGTACCAAGCCGATTTTCCATTCTCGGATGAAACACTTGGCTCTTGACTATCTCTTCGTTCGCGACTTGGTCGAGTCGAACACTCTTCGAGTCACTCATGTTCGAGCCGCTAATCAGCTTGCAGACCTTCTCACGAAGCCTCTTCCGCGACTACCATTTGATGTCTTATGCTCCAAGATTGGACTCACCACGGATGCTCCATCTTGAGGGGGCGTGTAAAGAATATACATGTAAAAAGGTTAGAACCGTAATTTCTGTAATTAGGTCTAATGTTATAATTAGGTCTAATGTTGCATTTTGTACTTATAGCCGTTTAGGCTTATTCTAATTTATTATTCAAATTTCAAATTATCAATATCTATATTAAATTATCAAATCAGTATGTTTTTAAGCTGCAAAATCAAAATTTCCAAAATAGTAACTATGTTTTATCATGAAATTGCATTTTTTTTCTTCATAACAAACATTTTATAGTTGCCGCTAAATAAAATACATCTGAATAAAATTGAAAGTTTTCTCCTGTTTTTCTTGTTTGGTGTTCATAGATTAGAGATAGATAATTGATAAGAAATCTCATTTAGAGAGTAGAGAAAAATGATAACTTCTAAAACTAAAATTTAGAAAACAATGGGAAATAATGTATTAGGTTATGCAAAATAAAACAGTCAAAGACCTCTAATATATATATGTGGATATTACAACAACTCTAAACCGAGAGAAACACAAATCATTTGTAATATATTTTTAGATATTCGATCTAATCTATAAGATCTTGCAATCTCATACATTTCTAATATTCCCCTACAAATTCAAATTTGATACGGTAAACACTTTAATCTACGGTAAAAAATATAATGATACTTTCTATATTCAAAAATCGACTTATATACCCATTTACTAGAATATTAAAACAAACACGTAAAAATCAATACAATACGGCGTTATTACATATGAAACATTTGATTTTATGTTGGAAAATGATGTTTTCAACACAATGGTAACACATAATTGGTATTGAATAGGGCAACGTTGGTAAACGCCAAGCATTGAATTTGCATTAGAATATTTAACCATAAGTCAACGCCAATTTGACCCGTTTCTGAGCGCGATCAAATAGGGAGTGTCAGTACGATCAAAGCCAATCCCCTTAGGTACTTTCAATTAATAATTAACACAACTTTTGTGTAACCTTGCGCGCCTATAATGCTATTTTAAAGCAAACAACGTGACCAGTGACACTGCCAAACCAACTAAAATTGCGTTAAAAATGTATATTTATTTGTTTAAGATTTTTTTTAGTTTCTAAACTATACAAATATTATTTATCTTTTAAAAGTATTGTTCTAAACATGCAATGGCAATATGCTGTAATGAAGAAGACAATGATCCTGGTGTCGGTGCGAGCTATAGCCTTATGGGAAGAGATGGAGGTTAAAGATCAAACAACATTGCAACTACATTATAGTGCAGGAACAAAGAAAGTATTTGGGGTTCACTTGTCTATCTATGATAATTATAAAAATGCATGGATCTGCTGAAAGAAAGATTCCAAGGAGATCCTAAAAAAGCCATGATAAAGCTACAAAAACTAAGAGCTAATTATTATACATTAAGGCAAGAGGAGAAAGAAATCATAAAAGATTTTGTAAATAAAGTAGAAGAATTAGTGATCTCCTTACAATCTCAACAATCAAGGTTGGATGATAGACATGGAAGCAATGTAGAGGGAGCTTTGAATGCTAAGTTCTAAGGGTTTAAAATGAACAACAAGGCATATTCTAGTAGGGAAACCTATCTTAAGGGTGACTACAAACAAATAGGCATGAAATGGTGTGGAATTTACAAGAAAGACAATCATTTCGAGACACAATGTTACTTCAAGAACAAACAAGAAATATCAAACTCTCCTAGACATCTAAGACAACAAATGAGTGCTACACATTTGGGAAACCTGTACATTTTTTAAGAGATTGCCGAGTTAAGAAATTTAACTCAAACCAAGCTCATGTAAATCAAGAAGAAGAGTAATAACTCATTATTCAAAGCAGCACACATAGCAACAAAAGGGTTTGACCAAGAAGTTTGGTTAGTTGACAGTGGAGCTACAAATCACATGAAAAAAGCGGAGAGTTTTTCATTACATTAGACAAGAATTTTATATGTTTTTAGAGTTGGAAATGGTGAAGTCCTCACTAACACAAGTAAGGAAGATGTTGAGGTGCAGACTAAGAAAATAAGGAAAGTGATTAGGGATGTATTCTTGTCCCTTGATTGGATAAAAACCTACTTAGTGTACCTCAGATGGTTAGGAATGACTATCAAGTCATTTTTTACTGAAATAGTTGCAAAATAAAGGATAAGAGAGATTCTCTAGAGGTGGAGGTTCCTATGGTGAAGAAACATATCTCCTAAAATGGGAAATCATAAAAAAGACCAAGCAAAAGTTATTAGAGAAACAAAAAGGTTTGGACACTCTAGACTCCACAACCTGAAATAAATACAAAGCAAAGAAATGGTTAAAGGACTGTCCAAATTCAAAGTTGAACAAGAATTGTGTGAAACATGTATGAAAGAGAAACAAACGAGAGAGTTGTTTCCTAAGGTTTGATATTATAAAGTAAAAGGGATATTGTGGACTTAATACACATATATTTGTGTGGATCCATGCAAACTCCAGCACTGGATGGAAGTATTTATCTGATGACATTAACATACAGCTTCTCACATATGGTATGGGTTTATTGTTAAGATCATATCTCGTGATTCATTCACGATGATTACAATCGGTCATATCTTTAACAAGAAGATCTTGTGATTCAATCACAGTGATTACAATTGGTCATATATTTGGCAAAAAGATATCGTGATTCAATGAAAAATGATTACGGTCGACACTATCTTTGGCAAGAAGATCCTCGGATCTGGAGTATCGTTAACTCATGGAAACTTGTTTATCCTTTCTAATCATTCCTTATTCTCTCCCTGCCTTTTTTATGTGCATATCTTTTTTCCTTTCCATTTAATTTTAAATTTTTACTTCTTTCTTCTCAACATTGTAATCTTTCCTACATAGTGTTCTTCCTCTATATACAGTGAGAAAGTAGACGAAAACCTTTATTCTTTTTTTATTTTCTTGTGTTAATTGATTTCGTCTCTACTAAATTTTTTTATTGTATTAGAGCAAACATTCTAATGATTGTTCTTACTTTTCGTCTTGTTATTCTCTACATATTAATGGACGCTACAAAGTGCATTATGATTCTCCGAAATAGAGATAACTACACCATCTGGTCCAGAATTTGCGAAGCGAACCTTCAAAGCTGATATTATGGAACCACATCCAACCCGACGAAATAGAAGCAGTCATAACAAGCGTGGGTCAAGCAAAGAAGGCTCACCATGAATCCACAACCCTCATCCTCATCCAGAGTTCTCTAGAAGTTCTTGTTCTTCAGGCCTATAGCCACATTCGAAAGCCTAAAAAATTATGAGATGAGCTAAAAGCCGTATACGACCATGTCTCCAACTTCAGCCAAATATATGAAGTTCAGTAGACGTTTAAATCAACGCATCATAAAGGGTGTCCATGCAATGATCTAATAGTCAAGCTCAAAGATTCGCGGATCGAACTTGATGGTCTGCATCGGGAGACCACCAATCCAAAAGGGATTGGAACTTGTCATAATTAAGAAAAATTATTTTGTCTTATGTCCACCCTTGTTACAACATACCATGACCTTATCAACCATTTCCTTTTTCAATAGAAGTTTTCGTCCTTTAATGATGTGTGCAAGCTAATCAATATAGAAGAGGGGTCAAATCGGATCTTCAAAGGGTCCACGGAGTTACCACATCTCAATAAACAACACAAATGTTTCAGTAACAATTTTAAACTCCAAACTGATTGGAAAGTTTAATATTGTGATCATTGCAGGAAGAAAGGTCACTCAAAAGAGAAATGACTAAATCGAGACATTTATTCTTGTAGCTAAACTTCATACAGCACGCATCTTATTATCAGTGGCTATTAACCTTTAACTGGGACCTATGGTAGATGGACGTCAAGAGTGCGTTCCTCCAAGGAGATATTGACGAGGTGATTTACATGCACTGTCCAACGGGGTATGCCAAGGGCGACAACCGAGTTTGCAAACTCAAGAAAGCCATATACGGCCTAAAAGAATCCCCAAGAATGTGGTATAGTAAGATGCATGACGCACACACCTTTCATTGGTTTGTTAAAAATGAAGCGGATAATTGTGTCTTTTTTTCAATGCAAGGGGAATCAGGTACCATCGTTCTTCTCATGTATGTTATTGACATTATTATATCGGAAAATGGTCGTATCAAAATTGAAAACACAAAAAATTCTTAAAACAAACCTTTGATATAAAATATTCAGAGAGTGAAAATATTCCGTTGGGATTGAAGTTATTCGTTCTACTAATGGTTTGTTCTTTTCCCGAATAAAATACATTCTTGATCATCCATTGAGACACGAAATCTTGGCGTGAAACCAGTTATGATGCCAATTTAAGAGATGCATAAGGATAATCAAGAGGTGAAAGTTTTATCAAATGTGTCTCAATGCCAATAAATTGTGGGAAAGCTAATTATTCTCACCATCAGTCGACCATAAATTTGTTTTGTTGTGGGTCAAGCAAGCCAACACATGCATGCTCCGGCACTGGTTCCTTGTGGAGAGAATTCTTAGATATCTAAAGGGATCACCAAGAAAAAGAATGTTTTATGGAGCAAAAAATGGTCATACAACGACCGTGGGATACTGCGATGCTGATTAGGCTGGAGACAGAATTGATCAAAAGTGTAGAACTAGGTATTGCACCTTTGTTAGGGGGAACCTAGTCACCTGGAGGAGTAAGAAACAAAATGTGGTGGCTCGCTCGAGGGCTGGAGCCGAATACAGAAGCATTGCTAACACTACATATCGGCTTATTTAGGTTAGAGCCATTCTTCGAGACCCTGGCAGTGCCATAGAGGATCCAATTACCCTGCATTGTGATAATCATGCTGCCATCCACATAGCCAAGAACACAGTCTTTTATGAAAGAACAAAGCCCACCAACATCGACTGCCACTTCATCCGTGAGAAATAAAAACGGGAATAATCTCAACTACCTATACAATAGCAGATCTATTTTTCAATGCTCTTCATGAGAAAAGTGGTACAAGTCTTCAAAATAGGATCGGCCTGATTAATATCCTAAAGTTGTCGATAAGATCAAGTTCGAATGATGCAATTACATGGAAATTTTCGTGATAGTACTCTTTTTCCTTCACCAAGTTTGTCCCATTTGGTTTTCTTGGTAAAGATTTTAATGAGGCTACAATTCTCAATCAATGATCATTACGAACTTGAGGAAGAATGTTAACATCAATCTTATGATTCAAACACGATGATTACAATTTACCATATCTTTGGCGAGAAGATCTCATGATTCAATCACGATGATTATAGTCGATCATATCTTTGGAAATAAGATCTCGTGATTCAATCACGATGATTATGGTCGGCATTTTCCTATATACATTGATAAATAATATGAAAACCCATATTCTTCTTTTGTCTTTTGTGTTAATCGATTTCATCTCTACCAAACTCTTTATCTACTTCTTAAGGCTAAAATTAAATTTCCTAAGTGTTTTCAAGAAGTTTTTTTGTTATGGTTGAGACACAAACAAGTAGAAAAGTAAACAAAATGAAGTTATGAGATAGAAGAGTTTAATTTAAAGGATTTTTATGAATTCTTGTTATCTAAAGAAAATCAAAAGGAGCTGATTGTTGCCTATTCTCCTCATCAAAATTGTGTTGGTAAGAAGAAAAACAAAATCCTACTGAACATGACTAGAAGTATAAATGCAAGAGAATAACTTACAAATAAATCTTAGGCAGATGAAGTCTTCACTGCTGCATACCTGCAGAATAGACTTTCCACCAAGGTCCTGGACAGTCTCACTCTCACTCCACTTGAAGTATGGACACAGACCCTTAGTGAGAGTTTTTGGATGCCTCTGCCATGTTCATGTTCCTGCACAACATAGAAAAAAGTTTCATGAGAGATCCAAAATTGGAATTTATACGGGGTAATACATTATGAGTAATGAACGGGCTATTGAATTTATAAAGTTCAGAAAAGCAAAGTTTGAGGTTTTAAGGGATATGATCTTTGAAGAAAATATAAGTTGGGTTTCATCAATAGAGTCAAGTTCCAAAGGGGTAGTGACAATTCGTACTGAACTTTGGCTTCCTAGACCTACTCAATTGACTCAACCTACAAGTATAGAAAGAGAAACAAGCAAAAGAAGGATTGAAAGGAACTTATCTCAAGTTTCTCGCATTCCTTTTCACTTAAGCAGTAGACAGTCAAGTGGCAACTTATCTTCTTCCAAACTCTTGCACAAAACCTGAAGATTGAGTCAAATTTATGAAGATGCACAATTAATGGAAATAGAGGAAGGGCGGACTATGAAGCATGTTACTGGCAGTTGAAGATCGTACTTCATTTAAGAAAGCAGTGGCAAATCCAGGTTGGAGACATGCTATGGATGATGAAATGGGGATGATTCACAGGAATGAGACCTAGGAATTAGTGGACACACCTAAAAATCACAAGTTAATTAGTGTAAAATGGTTGTATAAGATCAAAACAAAAGAGAATGACATAATTCATAAACTGAAAGCAAGGTTTGTTTCCAGAGGGTTTACAGAAATCTATAGCTTGGACTATGGAGAGCCTTTTGCACCAGTCTCTGGATACTTGTCAAAACCATAGAAACAAGCTTGTTAGAAGTAAAATTGAGTACCGAAATACATTAGAGGAACCATATATTATGGATCATGTTTCAAGTTCACATAGAATGCAACATTAATGGGGCATTCAAACTCAGACTAGGCAGTAATTAGTGAGGATATACGTGAGGATATACGAAGTACTACATTCTATTGTTTTACAAGTTTAGGATTGTGAGTGCGGTATTGCAATGAGAAACACATAAACAATCCATGATAACACAATCCACTGCTGAGGCAAAGTACACTGCCATGTGTGCTACCACGAATCATTTTGTGTGGCTATGAAGACTATTTGAAGAGTTGGGATTCGAGGGTGATGGTCGAATTCCAATGTATTGCAACGACACATCAGCCACCACAATAGGCCAGAATCCAGTTCAACATAGATGCACGAAGCATATAGACATCAAGATATATGAGATATGGGATGCTACAGACACACTGACGAAAGTACTGGGGATGAAACGATTTGATGACTTGCGGACAAGACTTGGCATAAGAAGGATCGAGAGGGAGATTGAAGGCGATGATCCCTGTTAGACATGAAACACAGAAGGAATCAACAGATTGAAGCTGAGGTTCAGCAAAGAAACCGAAAGAGGGGAAAAGGTTTGAGGATTCTCGAACACTACAGGATTATTAATAAAAAGACAATGGGCCTACAAAAGTCCATAATGGTGATATCAACCAAAGAATGGGAAAACAAATACAGAGCCCATGTCAATGAAGTACAGCCCAGTATCCACTGCAAGCCCAAGTGAAGCCCAAGTCCCGACCAGAAAATCAAATTGTACAACATATTAGATAAAGCAACGGAAAGTTAGACAAAGTATAGAAACATCTCTCTAATTTTTCATGTCAAATAATGCAATTTATTAACTTATTATAGTATGCTAGCAAGGCTAAAGTTGTAGGAAGAAATACACATTTTAATATCATTCTGTAATGTATTTTGTAATATATATGATATTGAGAAGGAGGTGAAAGTGTATTACCTTCGGCAAAAAAAAAATTCCATTTCTCTCGGAATCTAAAACACTTATACAGTCACAAATTTTAATCATGTGAGACACAACTCAAACCAAGATCCATTTTTATTTTATGTTTGCACAAATAAGAGTACAAGGACAATATGCTACTGAGTTAAAAAAAAGCCGATGAACCTACAAAACTAACAAGTACATCGTTATCATCTCCCATATCGCTTTGATTTCTTCGCCAAGACACTCCTATATCTACTAGATCATATGTCATGTCCCTAGTATTCTTGGACCTGCTAGATCATCCTAATATCTGCTCGAAAGACTGTGAAATAACCATTTGTCTGCTCTCATTGTTATATGTAATCGAGACCTAGATGAGATGATAGTCCAACCTCACAAAGTGATGGTGGCAGTGTCATGTAAGGTGTTTCGTCATCAATTAGCCCATCATTTTGCCTATCTCAGTTACAACAATAGACCCTACGACTACAAAGTAAGCTTTATGACTATCAATATGCATATTATTAGTCAAAGTATGCCAATCCTAGATTGAAAACTGTAAATGTGCAATTAATAGCAGCAAAAATCTTCTAATTCGTTGTTTTTCTTGATTGTAGTAATAATTCACTCTGTTGAGCGAAATAAAATACCCAATGTGGTTCGCCTACACGAGATAAAGTTCAACTTCTTCATATTCCAAAAATGTTAGGCCACACAATGTTGCGATCGACTGACCGCCACGTGAAAAATCTTGAGATATCAGACCTCTGGCACAAGAGGTTTGAACGTGTCGGGTTACACAATCTAGTTAAGATGAAAAGTCATGAGATGGTGGAGGGATTGCTTAAGTTTCAAGGTAATCACGGAGCTTTGTGAGGCTTGTGTACAGGGAAGAGTTTCCAAAACATTCAGAAGCCAAGACAAGGGAGATTCTTGAACTGGTGCATACAAACCTTTGTGGTCCCATGCAAACTCCATCTCTAGATTAGAAGTATGTATATTCTGACCCTTACAGATGATCATCCTCATATGCTTTGGATCTAGTTCCTCAGACTCAAGTCAGACATATTCACCATGTTAAAGAAATTGAAAAATTTGGTGGAAACTCAAACTGAAAGAAGATGAAGAAGCTGAGATCAGATAGGGGAGAAGAGTTTAACTCCAAGGTTTGATTTTTTGGAGGAGCATGGAATTCAAAGGCTGTTGAGTGTGGCCTATTCTCCTTAAGAAAATGGAGTAGCTGAGAGGAGAAATAGGACACTCATAGAGATGACAAGAAGTATGCTCAAGGACAAGGGATTGCCAAACAAGTTCTGGGCTGAAAGGATGTTCACAGCAACCTATCTTCAGAACAAATTACCTACAAGAGCTTTAGACAACAAGACGTCATTGAAAGTTGGAGTGGTCTCAAGGTGTTTGGGAGTCTCTATCATGTATTGGTTCCAGCATAACAAAGGCAGAAGCTAGATGTCAGATCAGAGAAGGCTATATTTGTGGGATATAACAGCATGAGCAAAGGCTATAGAGTGTACAAACTAAGCACATGAAGAGGGGATGTTGCCAGGGATGTGATCTTTGAAGAAAGCAAAGGTTGGAACTGATAAACTCAATCTGAAACTAAAAACAGATTGGGGCTGAGGCTTAATACACATCCTTTTGTACAACCATAAACAATGTTGTGTGGCTGAAGAGGCTGTTTACGGAATTTTGGGTTTGATATGAGTGGTTTTTTTCTAATTCATTGTGACAATAGACGACAATTGCTATAGGGAGGAATCATGTGGATCATAAGCGAACCAAGCACACTCAAATCAAATTTCATGTTGTAAGAGAGGCAGTCAGCAATTAAATTATCAAACTGGAGCACATTGCAAGAGATAAACAAGTGGCTGATATTCTAACCAAATCCTTATGCACAAGGATATTTGAGGAACTAAGGAACAAGCTAGGGGTCGTGAACAATCATATCAAGAGGGAGATTGAAGATTTTGATCAAGTTGTTCACCAAGAACTTGCAGACTTGGTCAATTGAACGTCGGAAAACAAAGTACATCATGGTCAGGTTGCCGACTTAGGGATTTAAGAAACCAAGGAGAAGGTGATGAATGGTGCTGAACCAAGAGACAAGGACTCGAAGCAAGGATGCTATATGATGCACGAATCAAGAAAGGACACAAACGAGCAGGAAACAACCTTGGAATCAGCTAGAGAAGATGCACCAGACGCACATGCCACATGCTTTTGTTTTTGTCGTGGACATGAGGTTCGCGAATTAGTCAAACAAGGTGGAAATATTCCTATATTTAGTAACTAGGGAACAATGTCTATAATGTGGTCCTTAAGCTTGTTTTGTCAAGTTTTTGCAATGCCCTTAGGCATATATGAACATTTGAAGACTAGTAGAACACTATTGCAATTATAGAAAACTTTCTTTCGTGTGTGTTCATCCTTATCACTTCTTGATTTTATTTCTCATCATATACATCCATTATGATTGAAACTTTCAAGCGAGATCTCTATTTTCATTTGTGTTTGCACGATGAAACAATTGGAATGAAGAAAGTGAGCTAAAATAAGTAACTTATATGTTGTTAAAATTCATTGAAAAACAACAAAAACCCCAATGTTAAGTCGATCAAAAGTTTTAAGGGGTCTAGCGTTTTATTTTCTTTTGCATAGTATTTTATAAAATTTCTCATTATTTATTTCATGAGATACCTCAGATGATAGAAGAATAGTATGCTATTAGAAGGACGAATAAATGATATAATACTTTCAAAAATATAAAGAAAGCAAATAAAAAAAGTTTGAAAACCCACAATAAACGTTTGTTGTAGGTTTTGAGCCTGACCAAGTTCATCTTCTCTTGATTCAATATTAAGAGTGGAAGTATGTCACTTTCGATGTTGGTTGGAAAAGATTTATAAATTGATCTTTTATGCGTTAGCTATAATTATTCATGCTCATTTGATTAAGTTATTTTCATTTGGTCAAGAATCAACGACAAAACTATGTGACTCTAAAGATGATTCATGTTAACTTTGTTATCGGACTTTGAAAATGATAAAAGAATCATTTCTATATTTATTTCTTAAATTTATACATACAATGTTATCTTCATTCCAATATTTATCTTTTGTGTAGTCTAAAGAGCCGATTAAATACTACAATGTCATCGTAACACAACATTTATCTTATCTTCATTATCTAATACTTATGTAATCTAAAGAACCAATCAAATTTAACTGAAATTTCGGCACGGATTGCAGACAGGTTAGGTTGTTCGTAATCTCAGACAGATTACGGGCAGTCTAACGTCCGTCCGCTCAAGTGGGTCTCAAGATGCGCCATCTATAATACGTCAGGAATTGCGGAGGTGATTACTTGTGTCCATAAATGCGAATGGATTTCGGATGGGTCTACAATCCATCTGCCTACATGCATCTCGAAGCCTTCCGACCACAATCCGTCCATACTTACGTTCGTCGCTCGAGTAGCTATCTGCATTTATGGATGCACGTCCTGAAACCATATCGTGGACATATTACAAGCGACCGTGTCATACGTTGGTAATCGCATATGGATTAGAAATGCTTAGAAATCTGGTTTTCCAGCCTCCCATTCCGTTTGAATGTCTGAAACCATATGTTCGTCCTTCGTGTCGTCCTGTTTGTCCCTCCTTTGGGATGTGTCATTCGTGCATCCAATCGGAGTTTTCCCTCCATTTAGTCAAAGTCATGTGTATTTTGTTTGTTCCTTTAATTCGATTGTGTACAAGAGTACGTCCATGTGACCATTTGTCCGAGCATATGTCCATCCAGTCGGAGGTGTCTGAGCATCTGTGCCATCAGTGCGTTCGTGCCATACGTCTATTAGTGCTGTCAGTTTTACTAGTGTGCATGAATACATATCAATCAGTCTTAATAAAATTTTTTTATGTATGCGGTAGTTGATGCAAAGATTTGACCATTTATATAGAAGATGGTCATTTTTAATAAGTAAATTTAGAAATTGCATGTTTTGGTCAATGATCTAAACCATAATATAATTTACAAATGTTGTTTTTAGTTCGAAAAATGTTTGTTATTATCTATGATAACTTGTTTCATACATAAAAAGACTTAGTGAACCAAAATTTTAAGTTGAAGATTCAAATATGTCTAATTTAAACTTTAAATTTTAGTATGCTCATCGCGTTGGAAGAGGCGGTAGTTCAAAAACTCGTTCAAATTCCGAGGAAAGTTCTAACAGTCCATCACCTCTACAATAAACTCGACAATCTGAATCAGAATTTTCGGATTTTATAATTCCAGCTTTATTTCAGAATGTTGGATCGACGCAATATATGTCATTTTTGTATTATCAATCAATGCATCAAACGATCGAAACAACGACGTCTAAGATGCATAATGAAATTTAAATTTTTATTTGTAAGTAATTAATTAAATATTAATCCAACTTAATTTTAATTTATAGGTTTGGTTATGGCCAACTTTCTCATCATATAACAAAAACGAAAGCTGATTACGATCGTTCATGTCATAACTGGACGCAGAGCGATTTTGAAATTAAGAAACATAGGTGGAGATATTTTGTGGCATTTTTTAATAATTTTGATATTTATCAGATTTTAAATTATTTATTTATATTAATTTAAATAAACTAATTATTTAATGTTTTTAACAAAAAATTTACGACAATCTCGAGATTACTGGACAAGTGAAGTCCGAATTTGAATTAGTTGGAAGAATTTATTTGAAAGATCTCGTGAACGATGTTACAAAAGATCGAGAGAAGAAAGGAAAACCAATATGGATGGTTGAAAATATTTAGGATCAAATGTGCACTTATTGGGATGATCATGGATTTAAGCAAAGAAAAGAGTGGACAAGTCAATCTCGTCATTCTAATAGAGAAGGTTGCAGAATAAGCACACAAAAAGAAGGATCTCATTCATTTGCGAAAGTTTACGGATAAATGGTAAGATTTAAATTGTCTAAAAATTTATTAAATTGACATTTTAATAATATAATTAAATATATATTTTGTTATTTATTTTAAGCGAATGAGAAGGGATCTGAACCATCATACATTGAATTGCTCGAACGTACGCATGTTAAAAAGTCTGATGGTGCATGGGTAGATGCGAGAGCAAAATGGGTTAAAGATTATGTTCAAAATAGGGCATCAAAATGAGTGTCACAGATTTCGCCAAAAGAAGACGGATCGCAACCTTCTCTTAGCCAAGAACAATACAATGAGTTGTATCTTGAGGAAATTTATTATATATTAATATAGTTTTATTCTTAATATTGAATTCGCTATTTGTTTTACAGCAAGTTACGCCTTATAAAGGTCACGTTTTCGGCCTAGGAGGTGGCATCACAACATTCATCTTCCTCTTAGGGTAAAACGAAAGCGATGAACGGGAATTTCTCGAGTCGTAACAAAAATCAGAACAACGGCATCAACAAATAATGCGTATGTTGAAGGCAAAAATTCCTTAAATTGATTGGGATGCATGCGACAACGACGAAACCGATAATGATAATTCTCAAGCACCGACGACATATTTGTAAAATATGTATATGTTTATGATCTTTAAAACGTTAAATTAATGTTACTTAGGATAATTTATAATTTCAATTTGAAATATAAAAATATTTGTTTATAAACAAAAATTTGCGGACGACAAGTCATCCGTCCGAAAATTTACGGACGAAAACCGGTCATCCGCAAACAATAATGACGGGTTTACCCGTTTAGAATATTTGCAGACGACCCTTTCTCATCCGTAAATTTGTGGACGAGACGCGGTCGTTCGTAAAATTTCTAGACTGGTCACAAAGCATCGTTATTGTTCGATTTCCAAGATATTAAAACGTCACCAAAAAATACATAATAAAATGTCACTGAACTTCAACAATCAATGTACGATACCCAACTGGCATCTGCAAATGCTGATTGTTTAAAACTTGGAACAACAAGGTCAAATAAACCCTATTGACAGTTGTTCTTTAGATAACTCAATACAGGTTTTGCTATAAGCAAATATTATTGTGTACGAGAAGTCATAAACTAGCTTAATTTGTCAACAGCACAAACAAATTTCAAGCACCATAATAATTTTGTAATGACTTACATTGGAATGATAACTTGTTTAGCACCCAAAAGGCCAAAATCTTCAAGTAATTCTAATGTATACTAGAAACAGGCCCGCACGTTGCGCAGGTTAATATTTTTCTATGTGAAATTGCAAAAAAAATTTGTTTACGGACATTCTAAATGAAAGTAAATATTGTATTGTAATTTAACATGATAATAAAACTGATCCTATATAATCCATTGTTACAAGAAATATATTGTGCGATGTTAATTTTATAATCAAACTTGCTAGTGAATATTTCAGTCAAAATAAGATGTAAAATAATCATTTCGCTTTCAAACTTTTCAATTCCCTCAAATAAACAATAAAAAGTAGTTTAAAAATACAACAAACTAAGATAATTTTAAAATACCTATGTTCGGTGGATCCCTCTCCCCCTCCACCGAAATCTCATCTCCACCGAGCCCGCCGCCTCTCACTTACTCCTCACTACCGCCGACCGTCATGGTCGTGTCGCTCTCGGTAGATGGAGGCGATGAAGCGGAGATAGCAGAAGAGGGTTCTTCGTTAAAATAAACTTTGAAAGACCATGAAACGCTTATTAGATTGCAATATGGGTATAGTAGTGGGCTTTGATAATGGGTTTAATGCGTTAAAAAAATTTTGAAAGATGATTTTCTAAAGACTGTAATAATGGGCATAGTAGTGGGCTTTGATAAGTTATCTAAGCGCATCTTAATATAATTGACAAAATTTATTAAATATATTAAATTATTTAAACGTTTTAAATATATTAAAAACAATTTAATTATTAACTAATTATAAAAACGATTAATTTTAAAAACAACTTATGTATATATTATTTCGATTTATGTTATTATGTATTGTATTACAAATTTAAAATTTAATAATTTAGGATATAAATTATTCAATGATGTAAATTATAATACGCAAATTATTCTAATGTATTCGTAATAAAAAAACTTGAGTTTTATTAATTTCACATCAATTTAAATTGCATCACGCAAAAAAATTTCTTTTCATCTGAGGTGGCTTCACCGGAAACCTCCTTTTGCAAGAACTTTTATATATATAATTTAATAGATTAATTATTGATTTAATTATATATATATATATTAAATAAAAAAAATTTTAAAAAAAGTTCTTGCTGAGGTGGCTTCACTATGACTTGTAATTTTATTTTTATAGTTTTATCTAAAAATAATGAATCATTATGACTTAATATAATTTAATCAATGTGTATTTAAAATTTATTTTTAAGATTTAAATTTATTTATTATCAATAAGACAATTAATTATCATGAATTGATGTACAAAGAAAAATTTTATAGCATCATAAAAGAATATATTATCTAAAATGACATTAATTTTAGAAAATATGTAAAAGTTTTTGTATGATTATTAAAGATTGAAAAGAGTGGATATAATGACGGAAGAAATGAACATTGATATTGAGACATATCTTTTAACTTCCATCATATTTTAATGTTTTTTTCATAAAATAAAAATATTTTTAACTTTTCCTAATAATATTTTATTTTTAAAAGTTAAGAATTATGTAAAACAATAATGATAACAAAATTAGTAATAAAAAATTAGTTTAAAAAATGACTTGCTTAGGTGGCTTCATCACAAGTCTCCTTTTGCAAGAACTTATATATATAATTTTTATATAAATATATAGTTATAAATAATTAATATTTGATTAAGTATAATAAATTAAAAACAATTTAAATACTTATATTTGTATAATATATATATATATAGACTTTTATATTTTTATGTAAAGATTTTATGGATATTAAAAAATATATTTAAAAATTTTAAGTCATTTAATTACATTAATGATCAATATAATTATATTTAATAAAAAATAGTTTTAAAAAAGACTTGCTTAGGTGGCTTCACCACAAGCCTCCTTTTGCAAGAACTTTTATATATAATATTTTCGTTGAGTCAATGAAATACCTTTAGACCGAGAGGTTTTCAGGCCAAGAATATACATACATTTGTCGTGGTCTTTAATAGTGAAATGTAGTGAAATGTGACTTTAAGAGTTTCTTAAGAAACTTAACTTCAGAGGGGTTATTTCTAGTTATCAATATACCATCAACATAAGCTTGTAACACAAAAAAATGAATCACGAGATACTTTGAAAAACAATGAATTATAAAAAATGAATTGACTATACGTAGAAGTCAGTAATACATAAGTAAATTTCAAGCGTTATTGTCTAGATGATTATTTTAAATCATGTAGGGATTCTTGTAACTTACAAATAGGATTGTAAGGGTATTTCTTCCCCTGATTTGGTATACAATCAGGTGGTATGATCATGTATATTTCCTCGTTTAAGTTCTATTTAAGAATGTATTTTTTTACATATGTTTGATCAACTATCCAATTATATCTATATGAAAGACACAATAATATTTTTACGGTGGCCATTTTTGCAATAGAGCTGAAGATATCAATATCTTCTTTTTAAATAAACTCGCTTGCAACAAGTCGAGCTTAATACATATCAATGAAACCATCAGCTATGCACTTAATTCTATACAACAACCTATAGCCTACGACCTGCTTATTTTTAAATAATGAGCAAACAGACCAAGTATTTGTTTTGTAATAAAGCATTAGGTTCATAGCATCTTGCAAAAAAAAAGAGATGAAACAACTTGTTATACGTCTTACGTTCACTAACAATACTATTGCTAATGTAAATAACCTATAATTATGAGAAAATTTGTCATAAGAAAGAAAATAAGATATATTTTGTGTGTTAAATTAGGAGGAACAAAGGTCAAGTGATAACAATAGTAATCAGAAAGAAATGAGGTTATTAAATAAATGTGGAGGATGAATGGTTTGGTGGCACAACAGAAGAGCTAGATAGAATAAAAGGGAGGTCATACATTGGAAAGGGCATAACAAAATTTGGAAAATATTTTGAAGAGAATTGATAGGATTAAAAAATTTATGAAAAGGAAAGATTATGGCTAGATATCATAATTTAGTTTGAAGTGAGATCTAAGATTTTATAATCTTTGTATCCGAAAGGATATACTAAAAATACTATAAGATTAACCTTAGGTACGAAATTTTTCCTATTTTTTTAAATGAGTGGAAATATAGCATAAGTAACCATAAAAAAAGTGGCAGTAATATACATTCAGACCATTAGACAATCGGGAGATTAGATTGGAAAAAGAGAGCACGATCAATCTTTAGTAAATATTGGTGTTTTCTTTGAACAATAACATTTTGTTGTGGTGTATATACACACACGGTAGATAACAAATAATTTTTTTTTTAAGATAGATATCCTTAAATTGAAGTTCGAGAGTAATATCATGTCTTATAATTTTAATAGTTTGATTATGGTTTTCAACATAAGAAATGAAAGAAGTGAAAATTTTAATGACATCTGCTTTATTACGAAGAAAGTAAACCCAAGTACATTTACTATAGTAATCTACAATTGTAAGAAGATATCTATATCCAACAGAATCAACATAAAAGAGATATCATATGTCAATATGAATCAGTTCAAAATGTGTATTGGATATGCTGTTGAAAGAAAAGAAAGGTAGACGTTTATGTTTAGGTCTGGTCTGGGACATATGTCACAATGCCGAGAACTGTCAACAGGAGAGGCTTCTTCACAGATTGAGAAAAAAAAAACATCTTGATTTTGGAATTGGAAAAAGAGGAGGAATTACTCAAGACACATTCTTACATATGTTTTGGATGATTATAGAACGAATTTTAATATACGTCCTAGAATTGTCCAAACACTATCTGAATTTTTTTTAACTAACGAACGGTCAAGAAATTCCCTTCCTAATTTTATGATATCTAGTAATGTTACAACAGCTGTGAGGAGAGACGAAAAGATCGTTTGGATATGATAAAGGGAGTACTGTTTAAACCAATCAATCGCATGATCTAGAAAAACAAACTTTAATACAATAATTATCATTGTATTTCTCGGTCCGTCTACATGAACATTACTAAGCACATGCATGGTAATTAGAATTACATGAGATAAATACGTATCAATACCAATACCAATACCAATACACAACGGTTCAGTTTCTTCAGGTTTCAAGCCAAGAATTCTTCAAACAGAGCCTTAAAATTTTCCATTTCCTTGGGAGGCAAGGCAACCAAGACATTGACGCCTTTGCCCGATGGATCGATGTCTGGTAACAGCAAGATGATGTCTTTCCTGTGACTTACCACAGGACAACTATACTTAGGTCTTCCCCATGGATACTCCACGTCAGCAAACCCTAGTTTCCACCATGATGAGATCAACACTTCACCATGTGGAAACCCTTTGTATATCTCTCCCCAATCGATCGCAGACCTCGCGTATTCGTTCGTCATCCTTTTCGCACCCTCCCCGACCTTCTCCACGACTCTTGAGAACGGTTCTTGATGTAATTCCTTGCATTTAGCCTTTGCATACGCAGTTAACACTGCGTTTCCCGTGTATGACAAAGGCAATGGAGGATTGAGCCTCGACCTAATGTCGACAGCGTAAAGAATTGTTGATTCCCTTTCAAGATCCTCGAGTTTCGGATCTTGATCAGTTCCTATAGAGACGGAGAGTGCTTTGCACTTCCATATAAGGGCAGTGACAACGTTAAAGCTTGTGACACGGACGCAACTACTTTCCCCAGCTTTCTCTTTGAGCTTGTGGATTTCTTGCGAACCAAGCTTGAATACCTTGACTTCCAAGTCTCGTGACGTAGCTTCAAAGACTTGTGAGCGTAAATCTTGGAGCTGAACAAGCTCAGGGTGAGTGAATGTGACTTGGGGTGGAGACCGAGCTTGAAGAAGGTGACGATCATTGCATGGTGTGACTAATAGAGAATGTGTTGAGATTAAAGAGGCTAAGTTCCCAAGGAAGATTCTGAAACTTATTCCATCGAATGCCGCATGGTTTGTGGACACTCCCATAACAAATCCACCACACTTAAACGACGTTAACTGAGATTTTTTTAATGTAAAAAATAGTAAATATTAATTGTCGCCATAAACACGTAAATGCAATGTGTGTGTATATATAGTAATAACATGAAATTTGAGGAAATTACATATATTATATTGGTAACAAAATAAATATAAATTTTAGAGAATCATAAAAGAAGAAGAAGTAGCATATAACGACACAAAATTAGCGAATATAAAAACCTTATGTCGGTTGAATACAAACGACTTTAAAATACTGTTATATTATTTGGTTAGATATATATTAAAACATGAATTATATACTTATTTATTTATATATAGAGAGTATTAGACAACTACAAATTATGAGCTAATTTTTAAATAGAGTTAGACTCAAACGTATTTGTCAAAATAGCATAATATAATTTATTTTTATTTGAATATTACGATGTCGAACATTTGATTATTATGCGCACACTTTAAAATTGATTATGAATGTGAATGTTATGAACTTTTAAATTAATTTTTTTAGTTAGACCCGCATCCATTTGTCTTTCATATATTTTCTAAAAACTTATAAAAATTTAAAATCTCTGAAGAAAAAAAAAAGACAATTGGAAGTCTATTGTTTTCTATTCACTATCAAGATTTGATTATCTAATGAAACAAAAAATAATTTTAATTTATTACTAAAAATTTTGTATTAGTTATATAATTTTATATAGAGTATAATTGTAGGATATTCATCTTATGTAGTTTTGGAAGTGTACCAAACAATTGTCATAAAAAATGGAGAAATGAAAAAACAAATTTCCAAAGTCAAAAGAAAAAGGGAAGAGTCACCTGAAAGGTACATAGAGGTTGATCATCTTTGGGAAAATTCTCTAACTGGCTTGTGGCTAATTGTGCAAATGCTGGTTTTGGATAAACCAAGTCCTCAAGTTCCTCCAACGTACACTCACTCCTCGCCCTCACAAACCCCGCTCCGGCCCCATTACACTCAACTTCTAGTCGTCCTGTGCTAGGGTTTGCACGGAGTCTCCCGGCCACGAATTCATAAACCTCCATAGTTCTCCTTATCCCATCCTTTAGCATCTCCAAAACAATCTCCGGAGGAAAATTTTTGTTCGTTCGGAAGAAATGCAACGTTTGGACATCAAAGTTGAGAACTTGATCAACGTTAGATAAGAACTTCGATTTTTTTGTGGACTCGTGAGATGGGAAAACGAGTGACGTTTCTTGGATAGTGATTTTGAATCCATGGGGACGTGAAAGGGAACATTCTTGGCTCAAGGCTTCCATATTTTTAGCTTATTCACTTATCTTATTTTTTATTTCTTTTTGCTCCCCTTCTTTGGTATGAAAATGGGTAAAGTCCCATACTCTTTATATAGGCTAAAATGGTATGAAAACGTGAATTTCGGAAGAAAAAAAAACAAAGAATTAAAATATGGGAAAAATGAAAATTAAGGAATTGTATTGGCCAAGGCGAGTAAATATCGATTTCTTGTATATAATGGATGAAATTACTCCGTTGCAAACTACAACTTGTCTTGGTTTCATCGCTGCAATTTGACAACTTATATAGCTTCCTTAGCTGATACGATAAGGATTGGTGATTGATTTAAAAACATTAGATAGTGTTGAATTATTTTATACAATTTAATTTTTTCCCATTTCATTCGGCTAAATTTATTGTATACAAATAAAACAGTTTTTATAGCCATTAATGGTGTAACTGTTACGTTTTATATTACCGATGTGATTCCATTTTAGTGTAATTGTATTTGCGTTAGAATAATGATACAATCAATGCAATAATATTTACCTTTTTCATTTTGTCAATTAGATTGTAGAACAGTGAACATTTATACAATAGCTGTTTAATAGGGTGGCTAGCGAATTTGGCCAATAGATGTTAGAGCAAATAATTGGGTTTATGTGTCTAAATTAATTTAGTTAACTGATTTTATGATATGAAATAGCTCTTCCACATAGTTTCGAATTCTTATTATTGAGAAATGTATATACATGTGTTATATCGACACCAGAAAGAATTGTAAGGAATTTTATTAAAAATCATTTTAAATATATATCCTTTGTAATGACAAGATAACGTTAAAATTGTATGCCTGACTAGATGAGAGCATTATGAAATCGTGTCAAAATTAAGATGTGTTATGCATTTAATTAGGAAATAATATTATCCCATTTGACCTAACTTCGCACATGTCGGGTAAGAATTAGGTTTTCTCAATAAATGAATTGTTTTAAAATACGTAAATACCCTCGTTTAGCAAGTCTGCTGCAGGGTAACACGATTTTCATTCTGTCTTTTTATATATTTAGGGTTTTAGTTTGGTTTGGTCAAGGGTTTAGGGTTTTGTTGTTATAAAATTTGGTTCACAACAATCTGATTGTCGTCGTCGTGAACGGGCAAATCAACTTAATTCTGACTTGTGATATTTTCAACATTCATCGCATTTCTTTCGGTCTTGAAAACAAGAAATTGTTTTATGTAGGGACCCGTGATTGGTGTCTTTCAACATTCCTTCCTCCTAACCAAAGAGTACCAATTATATATATTTAATATTTATTCAATATGTACCTCTCGATAAATTTAAAGAATATATATATATATATATATATATATATAAAGTTGAGCTATAATTTGGGTGTAACCGAAGAATTCAGGTTTATTTATTTTATGGAGATTTTTCATATATATTATGAGATTATACGGAGGAAACTAATCAAAAGATCAAGTAAACTATCATATATTCATGGTTAGATGAGATATAACATATATAATTTTCTAATTTTGTGTTAAACCTATTCAGATGTATGCAAGAGAAGATATAATTTTGTGCTTTTTTACTTTTTATATGAGAAAAATGATTTTATCTTTCGAACAAAAACTCTAAATCTCATCATTTATATACAAGTGAACAAAAAAACATAACTTATTTATTATTTAATTTTCAATTGTATTTTTAATTATGTCCATCATGAAATTGAACGACATTACTCTAAATCTTTACACATATAATCTTTCACACTTATCATAATACCAAAATTCAATAAACTAAAACGGAATAATAGACTTATTTCATACTTATACATGTACGATTCACATGAAATACCAAAATTTTTCTTACAATAATCTCACTTGGATCGTATATGTGATAATAATAAATATAGGATAACCTTAGAAACGCTAATAAAATATTGTCATTGAAGTTAAAGGACTAACTCTAAAAGTTATGAGTTGACCCATGTATTTTACACGTGGTTATAACTTTCATGCATACGAGCAGGGAAAATTGAAGTCAACTATGAACTATGGTGTATGTGTGAAAGGTGAAAGCTTTTGCGAATCGACCGACGAACCAGATTTTTATGGGATTTTAAAAGACATTTTGCAATTGGAATATCCACGTATTAATAATCCAAAAAATTTCCTTTCGATACCACATATTTCGAATTAATATGTTGACTTATGTTTGCTATTTTTTGTAGGTTACGTCGGTTTAAGAGTGATGTTATTCCGATGTGATTGGTTCGATCCAATAAATGGTCGCGGAACAAGAATAAACAAATTAGGTGTCGTCGAAATTAATTCTACAAGAAGATATGCAAAATACGAGCCTTTTATTCTTGCGTCACAAGCCGATCAAGTTTGTTATGTTTCCTATCCACATATTAGACGATCTTCAGGTTGGCGTTTCGCAATGAAGATACTTCCAAGGGGTAAATTTATCGACAACACAAAAGAACAACAATTGGCCATGCAACAACAAACCACCGAGATTGTTGCAATTGATGAAGTTACAATTGAAGCATTGAAACATGGTGAAGTCGAAGAAATTGAAGATGAAACGATATAAGGAAACGAAGAAGATGAAGAATTTGAATCAAATTCAGAATCACAAGACTCGATGGAAGAATTATGTGACTCTGAATCAAGTTTAGACGTTTAAAGAATTGTTATTTTTATCTTTATATTGTATTAGCGATAGATAATGACTTCTGTTTTATCTTTATATTATATATAATGTTTTATGAATTTAAAACTCGAAATTCGACCATCGATCGAAACCCGTCTCTCGTTTGAAATCCGACCATCGATCGAAACTTGTTTCTCGTTTGAAACCCGACCATCGATCGAAACCCGTCTCTCGGTCGAAACCCGACCCTCGATCGAAACCCGTCTATCGGTCGAAACCCGACCCTCGATCGAAACCCGTCATTCAGTCTTATTATTTCCAGGTACACAAATCGAAATTGGAATTAGTATCTCCTATGAAACAGAATTTCATCATTTTCTCTCCAATGAAAAAATCTTTAAAATTTTCATTCCTTTTCTTCATATCCTCTAAGAACATTTTTTTTGCGTCACAACAAATTTTTCCTATTATTTTTCGTATACTTATATTTCATTTTGGATGATTCACTACAAGAAAATTCGGATTTCAGGACTGAATTTGCGGACTGACATATCCGTCCCTAAATTTAGGGACGGATTAGGGACTAATTAAAGACGGATTAAGAAAACAGTCCCAAATCCGTCCCTAAATTTGGGGACTGTCGTTCAGTCCCTAAGTCGTCCGGAATTCGGGACGGATTCGGGACTCAAATAAATTTAGTCGGGAAATTGCGGACTGCTGACTAAGCAGTCCAAAAATTGCGGACTGCTGACTCATCCGTCCACAATTTGCGGACTGCTGAGTCAGCCGTCCGCAAATTTGCGGACTGCTCCGACCGAAATTGTTTGAGTCCCGATTCCGTCCCTAATTACAGACGACTTAGGGACGGTTCGCCGGTAAATATTCATTCCAGTCCGTAATTCGTCCCGAATAGGTCTTAAAATTTTCTATTTAATCTCTTCTCTTCTACCAGTTTCTCACACACAAATCTCATATATTTCTCTTTATATTTTGTTATCGTTTCTAATTGTAATGGCATCGTCTTCGAGATTGAATATTTTCGTTTCGAGACAATGGATGTATAGAAGAATTGATCCGGAAACTCAAAGTGTATGAAGGAGTTTCTAGAAGGCCTTACACAGTTTATGACGGTGGCGACAAATCAACAAGTTTATAGAGAAAACGGTAAGTTGGTTTGTCCATGTATAAAATGCAAAAATGAAAAATTCGTTAATGAGAAAACCGTTTGGAATCATCTCTATTTAAGAGGGTTTACTCCAAATTATTTTATTTGGTTATCTCATGGAGAGAATTTTGCACCACGACCAAGGGATGTTGTGGAAAATTTTAGTAGGGGTATCGTAAATCATGAAGTGTCTCAGACTTTTCAAGATGTAGAAAACCCTTATGTAGAAATGGTGCAAAATGCGTTCTTTGAAAGAAACAAATATGAAAATATTGAAGAAGATCCGAATAAAGAAGCAAAAACATTTTTTGAAATGTTAGAAAATGCTAGACATCCACTGTACGATGGTTGTAGAAGTGGTTTATCAAGGTTGTCTTTATCTGCACGGTTAATGAATTTGAAGACAGAAAATAATCTTTCTCAGAATTGCCTGGATTCTATATCGCAATTAGTTAGAGATTATTTGCCCGAAGATAATAATGCAGTCGAGTCATATTATGAAACAAAAAAGATGATGAGATCATTGGGTTTATTGCCGTATCAAAAGATTGATGTTTGCCAAGACAACTGTATGATTTTTGGAAAGAAAACTTCGAACTTGATCAATTGTCGATTTTGTGGAAAAGATCGATTTTATTTGACAAGAAATGGAAAATCGGTTCCGTTTCGTCGTATGTGGTATTTGCCAATTACAGACAGGATAAAAAGATTGTATCAATCGGAGAAGACTGCAAGCGACATGAGATGGCATGCCGAGCATTCAAGTCCTGACGGAGAAATGTGTCATCCCTCAGATGGTGAGGCGTGGAAACATTTTAACAAGGTATATCCTGATTTTGCAGCTGAGAGTCGAAATGTTTATTTAGGCCTTTGCACTGATGGTTTTAATCCATTCGGGATGTCTGGGAGAAATTATTCATTGTGACCAGTTATTATGACACTGTATAATTTACCACCAGATATGTGAAGTAGAAATCCAGACAGATGTTTTGATGGTGGTGTGACATTTTCATATCCAGTACCAGATGTTCCAGATATTTTTTGCGGCGTTGGTCGAACAGCTGGTAAGGCGAAAGAGATATGGCTATCACAACGAGATCTACACATCGCACATATGTATGTTTTACTCAACTGTGAATATCTACGGCCTTTTGAAAGTTAATATCTTATAAATATATGATTCAATTATGTATGCGTATTTTATTTGTAATATTAACATATGTTTCTGACATTTTTCAGGATGTTCGATGATGTATTGAAGAATACATATATGAATATTGATGAATCTCAACTCAAAGAACTTAAAGAAAGAGATTTCTCCACATGGATAAGACAATATGTAAGTAAATGATATATATATATATATATATTATTGTTAAAGGAACATATTTTCCCACATGGATAAGAATTTATATCGATGATTGTTTCATTTAATTCAGATTGAGATTGGCAATCACCCGTTATGGCTACGCGAGCTTGTCAAAGGACCAACTCTAAAAGTTATGAGTTGGCCCATGTATTTTACACGTGGTTACAACTTTCATACATACGAGCACGGAAAATTGAAGTCAACTATGAACTATGGTGTATGTGTGAAAGGTGAAAGCTTTTGCGAATCGACCGACGAACCAAAGTTTTTATGGGATTTTAAAAGACATTTTGCAATTGGAATATCCACGTATTAATATCCAAAAAATTTCCTTTCGATACCACGTATTTCGAATTAATATGTTGACTTATGTTCGCTATTTTTTGTAGGTTACGTCGGTTTAAGAGTGATGTTATTCCGATGTGATTGGTTCGATCCAATAAACGGTCGCGGAACAAGAATAAACAAATTAGGTGTCGTAGAAATTAATTCTACAAGAAGATATGCAAAATACGAGCCTTTTATTCTTGCGTCACAAGCCGATCAAGTTTGTTATGTTTCCTATCCACATATTAGACGATCTTCAGGTTGGCGTTTCGCAATGAAGATACTTTCAATGGGTAAATTTATCGACAACACAGAAGAACAACAATTGGCCATGCAACAACAAACCATCGAGATTGTTGCAATTGATGAAGTTACAATTGAAGCATTGGCACATGGTGAATTCGAAGAAATTGAAGATGAAACGATAGAAGGAAACGAAGAAGATGAAGAATTTGAATCAAATTCAGAATCACAAGACTCGATGGAAGAATTATGTGACTCTGAATCAAGTTTAGACGTTTAAAGAATTGTTATTTTTATCTTTATATTGTATTAGCGATAGATAATGACTTCTGTTTTATCTTTATATTATATATAATGTTTTATGAATTTAAAACTCGAAATTCGACCATCGATCGAAACCCGTCTCTCATTTGAAATCCGACCATCGATCGAAACCCGTCTCTCGGTCGAAACCCGACCCTCGATCGAAACCCGTCTATTGGTCGAAACCCGACCCTCGATCGAAACCCGTCATTCAGTTTTAATTTCCAGACGGTTTAGGGACTGGAACCGAGCCGCGTATGTAATTTTCGGACGGTGGCAAAAGCCGTCGGTAAACGGTCTGAAAATTCCGGACGGCGCGTTGTGCCATCCGGAAATAGTCTCGAGTTTCCCGACGGTTGCCTCGTGCCGTCCGGAAATAGTCCCGAGTTTCCCGACGGTTTTCTCATGCCGTCCGGAAATGGTCTCCAATTTCCGGACGGTTAGCGAAAACCGTCTGGAATCAGTCCCCATTTCCGGACGGTTCTCGACCCCCGTCCGGAAATGGTTATTTATTCAGCCACCTCCATTTCTGCAATCACTCATCGTCGCCCGTTTTCTCCCGAATTGGTGCCGTTTCCGTCGTGTTCTACCGACGCCCGTCCGCCGACCGTCCGCCGCTTGTCTCCGTTAGCTCCGGTTCTCAGGTTAACTCTATCCCGTTCGGTGATTGTGTTATGCGATTAGTTCGTCCATATATCGGTGATTGTGTTATGCAATTAGTTTGTTTGCGTTCGGGAGCCATTAGTTTGATTGTGTTATGCGATTAGTTCGTCCATATATCAGTGTTAAATAGTTCGTCCATATATCGGTGATTGTTTGCGATTAGTTTGATTGTGTTATGCGATTAATTCGTCCATATATCGGTGATGATTTCAGCTTTGCTTTAGAATTATATAATTATGATTATAGGAAAATTTAAAGATCATGTACTTATTTAAAACGCAGAGAATCTAAGGAGGGCCATTAGCTTTAACGCTAAAGCTAATCAAAGCCAAAATCAAAACAGACAAAATCATCAAAGTTTAACTTTTTACTGCAACACTTTCATTCTTATTTACCTCGAAATTACATTAAAAAATGTAAACGTTAATCATGACTAAATTAATATGCAGTGGAAGTTCTAGTTAAAAACATTACACCTTCCAAGCTATAGCATTCACAAAATTTCTGTAGATTTTTGTTTTGGATATATATATATAGTCGAATTATAACTTAAACTTCTCAAATTACGAATTAACGAACTAAAAATTAAATTTAAGTAATGGGTTTATGTACAATTGGTGTTCCATTGGTTCTCATTATCTTTTCTTATTACCGGAAGTGTTTGAGGAACTACCCAAAAGAGGAGAAATCTCGTGTTTTTTAAAAAATTAAAAACACATATATTAAATTATGTGTAGAGTTAATAATAATTTTTAAATTAAAATTTTAGTATGTCGCGTCGTGCTGAAAGAGGCGGTAATAATAGAAACCGCTTAACATCGGAAGAAAGCGCTAATGGACCACAACATCAGAGACAATCATCGGATTCAGTATATTCGGATTTTATGAATCCGAATTTATTTAACACTGGATCTGTGCAATATATGCCACCATATCCATTCTATCAGCAGATGCCATCGCCGGTCGAGCCGATGATGCATCACGAGCCTCCGATGCATCAAGAACCAACAGTGGAAGAGCTTTTAGCAATGGACGAGGAAAGACGGAAACTTCCTCTTCTAGATCCAGCTAACCCCGACGAACTTTGGTATAAATTAAATTGAATTTAATTTAGTAACTAACTAAGCATCGAGTCTTAATATATTTTAATTTTTAGGTTTGGTCGTAAGCAGCTTAATCGTCATCTCACAAAGATAATGAAAGCTGATTATGATCGTCTAAGTTACAATTGGACGCGAACCGATCCCGAAGTAAAGGAACGATGGTGGAAAGCTTTCGTGGTATATTTTTTAAATATTCATTTTTATTATAAATTTTAAACTTAAAATAATATTTAAATACATAATTATTTTAAAATTTTCAGCAAAAATTTTATTGGGATCCTGCAATAACCGGACTAGTAAAGTCCGAATTTCAAAAGCATGCAGGAGAGCGATTGAAAAATCTTTTATAAGAAACGAGAAAAGACTGGGAGAACACCAATGTCAAACCCACTTGGATCCCTGATGATGTCTGGGGACAGTTGCTTGCCCATTGGGACTCTCCTCAGTTTAAGCAACGAAGTGAACGCGCTAGTCGATCTCGTCGTTCTGATAGATCGGAATATGGTCCTAGTGCACATACTGCTGGTTCCCGCTCTTTCACGGAAGTTTTCGAAGATATGGTAAGATTTAAAAGTTTTTTAAGTTTTACTAGGAGTGACATTTGTTAATA
>CM071864.1:40087508-40107905 GCA_036759665.1 Gynandropsis gynandra | reverse complement strand
ACTCGGACTCGGGTACCCGCGGGTACCCGTTTTAGTTATTTTGAAACCCGAACCCGAACCCGAACCCGCGGGTAATGAGATTTCATTACCCGAACCCGAACCCGAACCCGCGGGTTCGGGTAATTTTACGCAGGTTCGGGACGGGTTTCGGGTCGGGTCGGGTTTTTCGGGTAATTTGCCCACCCCTAATTTGCTCGATCATGTTAACTCTAGTAGAGCGATTTTAAGTCTCACCAAATTTTGTATATGTCATAGCAAGTGTAGACACAACCCAAAAAACTTCGACACACACCAAGACATTTGGCACCCATGAAGCATTGGTATTTTCAACTGTGATATTTCTTTAACTCTTCTTATTTTATTTTTCATTTATTTCTCCTTTTTGTAAAATATAACATAGCAAGTTATTTGATATCTATCTCGATATATGGTACTCGAGACTCTTCCTTTTGATTGTTATTTCAGATTTTTTTATGAGTTAGTATAACATCAAAGGACCGTGAGCCGAAATGATGGAATATGAGATAGAACACCGGAAAACAAGTCTAGCATAATCACGTGCAAAAGTACATCATAAAGTTATGTTTTTCGGACTTTTACTTTCCTTATTTGTTATGATCTATCTCAAGTTAGTTTGACACCGATGACGGTATCGAGTCTAAGTTGGGGGAGGCATAGTTTGACATCATAGTTACTATTTAGCGTCATTTATGTTGCATCTTAGGTTCGTTTATGATGGTTTTTAGAAGATTTTTTTTTCTAGAATCTAATAAACGTGAGCACACATACTTTAGCTTAGCTATAAGGTAATAGAATATTGTATAAGATATTAGAGAATTTTTCTTGTCCAAAAAATAAAATTCAAGTTATTTATTATCATAATAATATTTAGAATATGATATAGAAATAAATATGTTAATAAAAACAATAAATTGAAAATTAAATTAATAGATAAAATAAAATAACATGAATAAATGACATAAAAATAAATAATTAGGTAGCATGACCTCCTTTATAAAAAAAGTAAATAAAAGATAAATAGAAAGGTATTAAGATATTGCCTAGTAACGGAGCCTATAAAATTATATTAATATAAATATGTATTTTATGTTTGTTATTTAATCTATAATATTTGATATTTAGTTCATGATATATTGTATTTAGTCCATGATATCTGAATTTCAGTCCATGATATCCGATATTCAGTCCATAATGTTCGGTATTCAATCCAATATATCCGGTATTTAGTTCATGATGCTCATATATATATATTTTTTAAATCGAGTTCAAACTGGAAAACTAACATTGATTGAAAATTAAATATTTTTTACGGTAATTTTTTATGGCATAATTTTTTTATCGTATAATTTTTTTACGATGTAAAATATATAGTTTTTATTTTTAGTTTACTAAATGCATTTATGTTGATAACCTGTCGAAAAATTAATAATAAAATATATATATATAGATATATGTTATATAATTATATATAAACATATATATTATTATGTATGTAGATGTAACATATATGATGTATATATATAATATATGATATATCATATTATAAATATATTGATATATGATATATGTATGATATAAAAAAGATAAAAAAATTGACAATGAAGAGAATAAGAGAATGAAGAAGTGTTGGGTTTGTAAGTTATGGTTATATATTTATTAAAAATTAAATATACCTTTTCAATTTAAAAAATTATAAATTTATTAAAACACTTCTATAAAAGAATTATAAATTTATATAATCTTTAATACAAATATATTAGATATTGACAATTTTATATAATTATAATTTATTATAATTGTAATAATTTATTTATTTTTTAATTTTACCTTTTGTTCAGACAGATTTTTATTTTTATCGAAAAAGTTTTCAGACATTTAATCTCCACATTTCGTTGTCTCCGTATAAACTTCGATATCTCATCACCGTCTTCGCTGTATCACTCTTCGGAAGGGCTCTGCGCATTTGCTTTTCAGCAAATAGTCGCTGGTACGCCTCACGGATTCCGATCTATCCTTTCTGTCTTTCTTTCTCTAGAAGCACGAGAGTTTTCGTTCCACTTTCTTCTCAGAATCGGAATCGCTTGTATTCTCGTCGATTGCAGCTTCTAGGGTTTTTTTCCGCCCTTCCTTCTCTAACTTGTTGATTGAAGTATGGCGAGGAACGTCGTGTATGACGAAGAAGGTAAATAGAGATCTGTGGCTGAAACCCTACTTTGCTTGGATGATATACCTTAATTTCTCGGAGGGTTTTGTTTTCTTCTGAATGTTATGAGTAATTGATTGTTTTATTTCTGCACAGACGATGCTGAGCTTGAGGACGAGGAGGGAGAGCCGGTTCATGGTGATCCAGTTGAGGACCGTGGCAATGATGAAGACGAAGATGACGAAGGTGGGCTTTGCCGATGATTTTAGCTTGTCTAAGTGAGAATGCGTGTTCTTTGTTCCACTAGTTAGTTGTAGAGGTCTCTCTCCCTGCTCCCTCTCTCTCTCTCTCTCTCTCTCTCTCGTTTTATATTACTTGTGGGCCTGTTATTGTAATTTTGGCTTGATTGCATGGAAGGGGAGTTAGTGTTTTGGCCTGTTTGAGCTGAGTATCATACCGAGCTTTGATAGTGTACGAGAAGGCTCAATGCATCCTGAAATCGCTGTCTTTTATATTCTTGGAAACATGTTTAGTTGCATAAAAATCTGAATATTGGGACAGGTAAGTTGATAAAATTGCTTGTGGCCTGAAGGAATTAGAGTGGATGAATCAGATATCTTTTTTTGGGTCTATATTTATTCTTTTTGGTAAAGGGTAATATTGTGTAGATGTTTATGTGGTGGTAGTTTTTTTTCTTTTTCTCATTTACACACATCTTCTCGAGACAAACTCTGCAAAGTTCCTGAAATGCCCTTCCCTTTAGTCTCTTGCGGATGCAATTCTCGATGTGTACCTAGCAATTTTGCCTTTCAGATACCCTCTTTTAACAGTATGAAGTCGTAGTATAGGGTGATAACTTCTGTTATGCGTTGGGCCATAACTGTGGGTTATGCAGTCTTGTGCACTGATATGTTCTCTTAAATGTCTTCCTTGCCATGTGAAACCTGGTTTTTCTTTTTAGAAGGTCAAGATGAGTATGAAGATGATGGTTTCATAGTGGATGATGTTGATGAAGAAGAGGAGGAACAAGAAGAAGAAGAAGGAGGAGAAGAAGAGAGGCAAGATAGTGATGAGGAGAGGCAGAAGAAAAAGAAAAAACGAAGAAAAAAGTGATTTCTGTGTTCTTTCCTGTCGTTTGTTACATCTCATGCTTTTAACTGCTGAAAACTTTATGAAAGGGACAAACGGGAGAAATTTTTAATGAAGCATTTTTGTAACAGTACCATTTTCGGATTATGCAGTATCTCTTCTGTTCTCTTTGTAATTGCAATTTTCCTTTTGATGTATGAAGGGATGATGATCTTGATGAAGATGATTATCTGCTTCTCCAAGATAACAATATCAATATCCAAAAGGTTAGTATACTTGCACTTGTAACTCTCAGATTGTGTACATATGTCTATTTGCATGATTCATTATTTTGGAATTTTCATACCCAAACATATTGTGTACTAGTCTAATTTAGTGATCCTTCTTTGTTACATAACAGAAGAAGTACAAACGGTTGAAGAAAGCCAGAAGGGAGTCTGATGGTGGGATGAGGTTATCTGATGACGAGTTTGATGGAAGTGGTCTAGGTGGACGAACTGCTGAGGAGAAGATTAAAGACAGGCTATTTGATGATGATGATGGTATGTTCTTGAGCTATACTTCTGTAGATATTTTATATGGTCTCTGCTTGTATTTCTTATGCATCTTTTGTATCTAGGAGGTCCACTTGAAGATGTTGGCGACGAGGAAGAACTGGCTGAGGAAGAAGATGTAGAGATCGGGGATGATGATGAAATGGCAGACTTCATTGTAGAGGAAGATGAATTTGATGAGCATGGTGCTCCTGTCAGGTATAGTACTTTCTGTTTATATCTAATCAGTTTTCTCGAGTCTGGATTATCTAATCAAATTGTTCTCCAGGCGGAGGAAGGTAAAGGGAAAGAAATCTAGGCAGGCACCGGGAGTTTCTTCATCTGCATTGCAGGAAGCTGCTGATATATTTGGTGATGTTGAAGAACTCTTGAAACTCCGCAAGAAAGGTTTGGCATCTAATGAGAGGATGGAAAGAAGGCTTGAAGATGAGTTTGAACCAACTGTTCTTTCTGAAAAGTATATGACTGAGAAGGATGATGAGATTCGCATGATTGATATTCCTGAGAGAATGCAGGTATTTCTGTGGTTCAGATTTTGTTTATTTGTTTATTTTGCTCCTTGGTTTTATTTGGTGTTCTTCAAGTTAGGTATAAATTGATATATTTATCAACTTTTTACAGATATCTGAAGAAAGCACTGGTAGTCCTCCCTTGGATGAACTTATCATTGAGGAAGAGAGTAATTGGATATATGCTCAACTCACAACTCTAATCAAAGGCCCGGATCAACAAGGATTGCATGCTTTTGAGGGGCGAGATGTCTCCATAAACAAGGATGACATTACAAGATTTTTGGAGTTACATCATGTGCAGAAATTAGAGGTTCTTGATTCATGCTTTTTGTTGATTTAAGAGCAATATAAAATATTTAATTACTATAGTAATGCTTTCTTGCTCTTCTAGATACCCTTTATAGCTATGTACCGGAAGGAGCAGTGCCGGAGCTTATTTGACAGTTCTGATTTTGATGATGTCATTGCAGACAAGAAACCGGAGGTCAAATGGCATAAGGTAAGCTGTCTCTTGGAGAATGATTAAAGTGCAGTTCAACGCCATTAAACTTGTGATTAACTGTAAGGATATGCAATGTAGGTCTTCTGGATGATCCAGGACTTGGATAGAAAATGGCTACTTCTTCAAAAGAGGAAAGCAGCGCTTCATGGTTACTATAATAAGCGTTATGAAGAAGAGTCTAGGCGTATATATGATGAGACAAGGCTTAATCTAAATCAGCATCTCTTTGAATCAATTATTAAGTCTCTTAAGGCTGCCGAAACTGAAAGAGAGGTTGATGATGTAGACTCAAAATTCAACTTGCATTTTCCTCCTGGAGAAGTTGATGTTGATGAAGGGCAGTACAAGAGGCCCAAAAGGAAATCACTGTATAGCATATGTAGCAAGGCTGGGCTTTGGGAGGTTGCAAACAAGTTTGGTTACAGTGCTGAGCAACTGGGCCTAGCATTGTCCCTAGAAAAGCTGGTTAGTATGCTGTATTTGTTATTGGTGTTTATGTTGTGCAGGAATAATACTCTGCCACTGCTTGCATTATAGGTTGATGAACTGGAGGATGCAAAGGAAACACCAGAAGATATGGCATCGAACTTTGTATGTGCAATGTTTGAGAATCCCCAAGCAGTCCTTAAGGGTGCTCGTCATATGGTACAAATATCATGGATACTTATCGCTTGATCTAATATCAAAAGAGATAGGTTGATCTTCATACTAAGATTAATCATTTGCTTTTGTTTCTACTAGGCTGCTGTTGAGATAAGTTGTGAGCCGTCGGTCAAAAAGTATGTTCGTGGCATTTACATGGAGAATGCAGTGATCTCAACAATTCCAACTCAAGACGGGAATGTGGTTATAGATACTTTCCATCAGTTTTCGGGGGTTAAGTGGTTACGGGAAAAGCCATTGAGCAAGTTCCAGGATGCACAATGGATTCTCATCCAGAAGGCTGAAGAGGAGAAACTTCTTCAAGTAACCTTCAAGCTCCCAGAAAATTACATGAATAGGCTAATCAGCGACTGCAACGAACATTATCTGAGTGTTGGTGTAAGTAAATATGCTCAACTCTGGAACGAGCAAAGGAAGCTGATTCTGGAAGATGCACTTCACAATTTTCTATTGCCTTCCATGGAGAAAGAAGCAAGATCCTTGTTAACCAGCAGATCAAAGAGTTGGTTACTTTCAGAATATGGAAAGTCTCTCTGGAGCAAAGTGTCTGCGGGGCCATGTCAAAAGAAGGATATGGACATTAGCTCAGATGATGAGGCTGCACCGAGGGTCATGGCATGCTGCTGGGGTCCTGGAAAGCCAGCAAATACATTTGTGATGCTGGATTCATCTGGAGAGGTGCTTGATGTGCTTTATGCTGGGTCCCTCACCTTGCGATCTCAAAATGTCAATGACCAGCAACGTAAAAAGAATGACCAGGATCGTGTTCTAAAATTTATGATGGACCACCAGCCACATGTTGTGGCTTTAGGAGCTGTCAATTTGAATTGTACTCGTTTGAAGGATGATATTTACGAGGTAAGATTTCTGGCACCACAAAAATGGTTCTTAATCAGTCATGCATCAGTTGATTATTATCCCTAATGTCATTGGGTGGAAATAATACTTTCAGATAACCTTCCAGATTATGTCATCAATTTAGTTAAATATTCCAAGGAAGAGACTTTTACTGGGTTAATGATATCCATTTTTTGTACGTGTAGAGATATATTTTCTTGTCTTCATCCTTTAGTATATCTTTGAAATATGTTGTATATACCATATTGACATGGCTCTAGTAAAATGTTGTAACTGTCGTCTTGTCCGAGCTCCTCAGTATCTGGTTGATGCCTACTAGAAGACCCAAATTTTATTGTTTTAGCATCAATATTCTCGAGGTCATGTTATACCTTTTCTGTTGACTATCCTTTTAAAATCAATGTTCTTCCGTTTTGTGTGATACATGACAGTCAGAAGCTTGATTTTCTTCTTTGTTGGTCTTTGTGTGCAAAAGTTTAGAACATTTTTTTATCTTTTTTGACGTGTTGTGCATTTTAAAGATCGCTTTTCCTTTTTACTTTATATATCAGGTTATCTTTAAGATGGTGGAGGAAAATCCAAGAGATGTTGGACATGAGATGGATGAGTTAAGCATCATTTATGTTGACGAAGCTCTTCCTAGGCTGTATGAGAATTCTCGGATTTCTGCGGAACAGCTACCTCAGCAGTCAGGAATTGTGAAGCGTGCAGTTGCTCTTGGACGCTATCTTCAGAACCCATTAGCAATGGTTGCCACTTTATGTGGACCAGGTAGGGAAATCTTGTCTTGGAAGCTTCATGCCTTGGAGAACTTCCTGTCGCCAGACGAGAAGTATGGGATGATTGAACAGGTTATTGTCGATGTAGCAAACCAGGTTGGAATTGACATTAATTTGGCTGCAAGCCATGAGTGGTTATTTTCTCCTTTGCAGTTCATTTCTGGGCTTGGGCCTAGGAAAGCTGCTTCATTGCAGCGGTCTCTTGTCAGAGCTGGTTCAATTTTTGTCCGTAAGGACTTGATATCTCATGGGCTTGGTAAAAAAGTTTTTGTAAATGCAGCTGGCTTCTTGCGTATCCGCCGAAGTGGTCTGGCTGCTAGTAGCAGCCAATTTATTGATTTATTGGATGACACAAGAATACACCCCGAATCCTATGGTCTTGCGCAAGAGCTGGCGAAAGATATTTATGATGAGGATGTAAGAGGTGATTCAAATGATGATGAGGATGCAGTAGAGATGGCGATAGAGCATGTTAGGGATAGACCTAGTTTATTGAGAAGCCTTGACCTTGATGCATATTTGGCAAGTAAGAAAAGGGAGAACAAGAAGGAGACATACAATGATATCAGGAGAGAATTGATACATGGTTTCCAAGAGTGGAGGAAGCCTTTTAAAGAACCAAGCCCGGATGAAGAATTTTATATGATTTCGGGTGAAAGTGAAGAAACTATAGCTGAGGGGAGAATTGTGCAGGCCACAGTTAGGAGGATACAGGGTGGAAGAGCAATATGTGTATTGGATTCCGGGCTAACTGGGATGCTTATGAAGGAAGATTACTCAGATGACTGGAGGGATATCGTTGAGCTGTCAGACAGACTGCATGAGGGTGACATTCTCACATGTAAGATCAAATCAATCCAAAAGAATAGGTATCAGGTCTTCCTTGTTTGCAAAGAAAGTGAAATGAGAAGCAACAGGCACCAACATGTTGAGAACTTTGATCCTTATTACCACGAGGATCAGAGCAGTCTCCAGAATGATAAAGAAAAAGCTCGGAAAGAAAAGGAGCTGGGAAGGAAGCACTTCAAGCCTCGAATGATTGTTCATCCACGTTTCCAAAATATTACCGCTGATGAAGCAATGGAGGTATGCCAGCATTTTACATTGGTCACTAGTGGTTGATTGTTGTGGTTTTATTTTATATTGTCATTTGGAATGTATTTGGAAGCCAAGCTGGAGATTCGCATGGCTTAGGAGAATGCGGAAATGTGGAGAGATTTGCATAGGAGTTATTAGTTAGTCATAGCGGCAGTTTCATATTTGGTTAGCAGTGCTGTTAAATGTGTGTAATATTATAAAAGAATTATTGATTCTTACTGGTTCTTGATGCTTGGCATGTTCTGGCAGTATTTATCTGATAAGGATTTTGGGGAAAGCATATTTCGCCCAAGCTCTCGTGGACCCAATTATTTGACTTTAACACTCAAGATTTATGATGGAGTTTATGCTCACAAGGACTTAGCCGAGGGTGGGAAAGAAACCAAGGACATAACAAGCCTACTTCGTATCGGGAAGACGCTGAAAATTGGGGAGGACACTTTTGAGGATTTGGATGAGGTGAGTCGTTCTTCTGGTGCCATTTTTGGTGCTTTATCGGCATCATGTAGATAGTCAAATGTTAGTAACAGTGAGTTGTATGATATTTAAACATGCTCAGCTTTGGAAATTGCTGTCTTTGGAAAAGTTGTGCGAATTTATTTGTGTACATCTTTACGGTTTTACTGTCTTATCATTGTAGGTCATGGATCGTTATGTTGATCCTCTGGTAGCTCATCTCAAGAATATGCTTAACTATCGGAAATTCCGATGGGGAACCAAAGCAGAAGTTGACGAACTTCTCAAGATTGAGAAGGCTGAAAATCCGTCAAGGATTGTCTACAGTTTTGGGATTTCACATGAACATCCGGGCACCTTTATACTAACTTACATACGTAGTACAAACCCACACCATGAATATATAGGTTTATATCCCAAGGGATTTAAGTTCAGGAAAAGGATGTTCGAGGACCTCGACAGACTTGTTGCGTACTTCCAAAGGCATATTGATGATCCGATGCACGAACCTTCTATTAGGTCTGTTGCTGCCAGGGTGCCAATGAAAAGCCCGGCTGGACGTGGTTCTTCTGCAGGAGGTGGTTGGGGTAGTTCACACAGTGAAGGAGGTTGGAAGGGCCACTCTTTTGATAGGGATCATTCGTCTACTCCAGTTTCAAGATCAGGTAACATTCTAAAAGCTCTGTTTACGTTTAATGCACTGGCTATTGCTCTTTTATCACTTTTATTTTCTTGTTCATATATTTTTATTGGGTTCGTATCTAGATCTTCTTTTGCACTCCAGACTCTCTCTGCTTTTGTTCGTACATGTCTGTCAGCAACATCTTCTGGAAAACCCACCTAAAAAGTTTGCTTGTTTGCGTCTGCAACGAATTTTGCAGGCAGAGGCGGTGATTACAGAAATGGTGGTGGCCGTGATGGGCATCCAAGTGGGGCACCTAGGCCATGTGGTCGTGGGCGAGGACGTAGAGATAACATGAATAGCGATAGGCAGGACTCTGGGTACGATTCTTCGAAGTGGGGTTCGTCTTCAAAAGATGGAAATGGTGAGTGGAATAATAGTGGTACTGGAGGCGGGGATAGCTGGGGAAATAGTGGTTGGGGCGGTGATTCTGGCGGTGGAGGTGGTGGTTGGGGAAGTGACTCTGGAGGTAGAAAGAGTGGCGGTGATAGTGGTTGGGGAGGGGGTGGTTCAGGTGGTGGCAACAGAGGTGGCGGATGGGGAAACGATTCCACAGGAAGAAAAAGTGGTGGCGGTGGATGGGGAGGCGATTCTGGAGGTGGTAGGGGTGGGTTGGGTGGTAGAAAGAGCGGAGACAGCGACTCCGGTGGTAGTAAAGGCGGTGGCGGCGGGTGGTGAGATTTTCTTAGCGAGGATGGAGTTTGTAATGGATCAAGTAAACTTGTTATTTATAATGTGTTTTTTTGTAAAACCTAAAAAAAACTGAGGGGATTCATGCATTAGACTAGCCGTACCAAAGTAATTTATAATTACTCTCAATACAGTTCTTAATTAATCACTAATCATTATGCTAATTAAGCACACTAATGTGAATGGCTGAGACTATCTGCATATAACCGCATTTACCGAAAATGATAGGTGGATTGAAGTTACTTGGCGCGTTGAAGGAAATAAAAATAATCTAAACAAAAAATAAAGGAAAAAAAAATTGAAGTGGAAGTCAGAAAAAGGAGTGGAGGGATGCTGCGCAAGGCAGGATCAGGAGACTCTCCAGTGTCCATCTTCGCCGTTTCTCAGTTCCACTGTCCTCTGATTGTAACTGCGACACGAAGCCTCTCCGCATGACGAGTTCCAGTGTCACGCCAGAATCGGTGGCAGCGTCGGCTAGGCCACTGGAAACGCCGATGAGCTCATTGACTCCGTGGAGACTTTCATCTTTGACTGCGACGGTGAGTTCGAGGCTTTGTTTCGTACGTCGATCATCTTCTTGTTATTTCGTGGAATCTATTTGTTTGCGCGCAGATTCCAGAGCTTTATGGTGAGGTCAGTTTATTATTTGAATCGGTTCGTTTTTTGAAGAATTTCGTGGAAGTAAAGGAAATTAGATGTTTGGATGGCGAGGGAGAAACTGAGGAGTTAGAGCTTTGGAGATTTATTTTCCTTTGGAAATGATTGACCAAGATTCTGTGGTGGAGTCTTTCGGCTTAGATCTTTGAATAACGACATATTGGATTTAACGAGAATCCTCGTTCACTCTGTCTATGAATAGCAAGTGTGTGTAGGTTTCATGTGAAAGTTTGATATTCAGTGAAAGGATAGCTTGTTTCTTTTAGTCTATGTGAGTTTCGTATTTCTTTGGTGAGTTCTTTTCTTCTCAATACTTCCGATGAAATGGGAAATCACTAATCCTGATGCACTAAAAAAATAGGCAACAAAAGGGAAAGGGGAGAAAGGGAGTTCGATGTTGTTGTAAAGGGACCTATTTTTTCCCAATTTGGATATAGGGAAGTTGTTAGGATACCACATTGCTCATTAGTGGAAATGAGCAATGCCTTGAGGCCATAGACACCCTCACCCAACAAGCTAGAACTTATCAATTGGTATTAGAACCAAAATCGATCCCGTTCATGGCTTTTAAGAAGATTAAAGCCTTGGAGGAACTGGTTCAAGACAGCTCGGTGACGCATCTCAGCCAAAAAATCGACAACATGGAGGAGCTGGGAATGGAAGAGCTACATCGTGATTTTCAGGAGAACTAAAAGGATAACCAGCAAGTGAAGGTGATGTTGGAAACATTGCTGCATAAAAGGATGGTTTCTCCAGTGGTATCACCGACGGGGGTGGAAGGTCTGCTGTCTCAAGGACAGTCATCATCCCAAAGCTTCAATTGGTATTAAAGCTTATCAATTGGTATCATAGCCTGTCCACACCGTTGGCGAGACACTACGGAAGGGGCGACCTGGAAGGAGTGGCCTAGGAAAGGGCGATCTGTGGGCCGTCTAGTGTGGGCTACCGGAGTGGGCCGACATGGACGTCCGTGCTTAAACAGGTGGGTATTGTTAAGATCCCACATTGTTCATTAGATGGAATGAGCAATGCCTTAAAGCCATGGGTACCTTAAAGCCATGGGTACCTTCACCCATAAGCTAGCTTTTGGGATGAGATCCGTGAGTCTAAAGCTTAATGTTTGTTTTGATGAAAATATATGAAAGACTAAGGATTAACATGTATTTGTGCATATACAGATTTTTCGATTATCTATCCTGTATATATTCTGTGAATATATTCAAAAGGTTGCTTTATTTTAAATCGTTGGAATCTTGTGGGATCAGATTACCTTCACGAGGAGACGAACTCGATTCATTTTTGTGGGTGAATCATTTGTCTTTTCCTTCCATATTTTGTAGGAGTGATATGGAAGGGAGACAAATTGATTGAAGGAGTTGCTGAAACTCTGGATATGCTCCGCTTAAAGGTTGTTATGCAATCTCTGATACAATTCCTTGAGTTTCTTATGGGTATAAGATACTACTTTCTAATACTTTCATAGTATTTTAAAACCTTCCCACTTTTGAGTCAAATAATTTCTCTGCTATAGCGAGATTCTATTTTGGCAGTTCCTTCTGCAAACTCAATGTTTTTATGATTGGTAATTGAAATATACTCTTCATCTTTCCTGGGGAAAAGATTGGTTTTCGTCACAAACAATTCAACAAAGTCGAGGAAACAGTACCGTAAAAAGTTTGAGACACTTGGTCTATCTAAGTGTTAGTGAGGTTAGTGACGTAGTCCATACCCCAAGCTAAAATAAAATCTAGAATGATCTTCTCCTTTGATTCAAATGATATCTTTTCAGGAGGAGAAATTCGCGTCATCTTTCGGTGCAGCTGCATACTTGCAGTCTATTAATTTCCCAAAAGATAAGAAGGTAAACCATGCCATATTCAAAAATATCCGCAATGAGTCAAAATATATGGTGAATTAGCTTGTCTTACTGTTGCATCCATTAAAAACATATCTCAACTTCACATGCCCATTGAAAAGTGAAATTTTATCTGTGTGAGGGTATAGTGCACATATTGATGCAAAGTTATTCAGGTTTACGTGGTTGGTGAGGATGGCATCTTGAAAGAGCTTGAGCTTGCTGGTATTCACTACCTTGGAGGGCCCGTATGTATAAGTGCTATTTCTCATAAGCATCAGACTGTTCTTTTTGTAATAAGATGTTTGGATATCTTCTTTTCACTCATTATCTGCCAAGAAAGAGACCTGTACTTTTACACAGAAAATTTCTTTCCTTATTTGTATTTAGTTTAATCTCAGGTATATACTCATAATGATAATCTTACAACCTCTTTAAAAGAATTTTCTTTTCTCATAATTCAGTTAGGCAGCAACATGCCAGAACTCCTTACCAATCGTTTATTTTTCTTTCACCTTCCTTTTGTTTAGTACAAAGCTGCATTATTTTGTGGCTAAAAAAAGCTGCATTGTTTTGAATTGTTTATTCTTTAGATACAGGATGGTAAAAAGCAAATTGAACTGAGGCCAGGATTTTTGATGGAGCATGATAAGGATGTATGTCTCCTTCCTCGCTCTCTTGTTATTCAATGTCACTTTCTCTTCATTTATCTGCTGTAGCCCTCCATGGCTTAGACAGTGCAATTTTTGTTCGTCAGATGGAAACTGTTCATAATTTTATTGATAATGCTTTCCAGGTCGGAGCTGTTGTGGTTGGATTTGGTCGTTATTTCAACTACTACAAAATACAGTAGGTCTTCTCGCAATTTTTTTTTTGTTTCGCCACTATACATACTAGCGATGAAAAGGCATATAACAGGACCTTGTTTCAAAATGAAAGTGACATTTCGCATACATCCTTCACACAATACATTAACCATGAACAAAATGTCATTATGTCTTTTACTTTGTATGTGGTCCTCTTTTAGGGAGGAGTAACGTTCTTACGATATACTGTTTATGATTGAGCAATACACTTACATCCTTGTTAATGGCAAGTGCATTGCCTATATTTCTCTTTGTTGAAACGTATGCAACACTATGTATCCGTCAGAACCCTGGGTGTTTGCTCATTGCAACTAACAGAGATGCTGTTACCCACCTTACAGATGCTCAGGAATGGGCAGGTCTGTTTCTTGTATACATCTTCGTCCATTTTTATTTTACTGCAAGTTTTTGTATATTACATGTTATGCCCATCTTTTCACTGAATAAAGATTTTTTTTCTTTTTTGCTTAAGGGATAAATTGTATATGTTTTCTACAAATGTTCATGTGTGCATACAGAAAAACAAAAAGACAATCTTGGTAGTTGCTTAACTACTGTGATGTCACATCACGTTAGTGACTCACCTTTTTAGTTTGATACTTAGTTCATTCATCACGGATTACCCGATCCCAACAGAACAAAGGCTTTGTCCCAACAGAACAAAGTTTTTGCATACAAATGAGAGAGCACAAAACCTGGAAATTTTAGAACCTTTCATTGTTTGTGTAGGATGTCATGGGCTAGGTTTTTCCATGGAGTTGTCCAGAGATTCAATAGAGACGACATGCACTCGGTTGTCAATAAGATGACGAACATTGCTCTTAGATAGGATGCAGATTCCTAGTTACTTGCCTCTTCGATTGTTTTGATGTATTCCTTGTCATTGTCTAGAAAGTCAAATGCGCGAAATGTATCTTTGAAGGTTGGATATTTAATTTCATTAACCATTTTTAAGTCATCAAACGATGTAGCACCTGGTACCCTATTCAAAAGTGTTCTTAAGTAGTAAGCTTCACCAGCGGTCGGCGGGATATAATGTAAAAGATCAATTGCAAACCCTTTTTTTCTAAGAGTTCATGTTTTCTTTGGTTTGTTCCAGACGAATTGTGTCGTGAATTTTGCATAAGTGAGGTGATTGTATTCTGACGAGTTGGTGTTACATCGGGACCATTTTGTGAGCATTGTTGAGCCAACATTTGTTCTTGAAACAACTTCCTCCAATTGCACGTCGTCTTTGAACATAATGCCCTATTTTCCGGTATATGATACTAGAGACGCTCAACTGGTATGCTTCGGTTGTGAATGTCAAATCTTCAAATTCGTCTGGCTACCTCCCACCTAGAGATGTAATCTCGTCCCTGACGTTTCGACTATGGTCAGACTGTTATGTTGTGATATTTTTAAGAACTCTACTCGTTTATATACTTGAAAAGGTACTTGATTACACCATTCGATTTCGATATTAATATGAACTTTGTACTGCAAAGTAATGTTGGATTGTAAGATACTATGTAACGGTAATCCAATTTTATGCCATCTTTTGTAACGATACGCCCATCGTCAAGACAATGTTATATGGCGAAACCCTCATTGTCAATGTATGTATGCAGGGTGACCTTCGATTGACCAAGCCGAAGGGTCTGTGAACCATAATGTCTTCAACAATCAAGTATAACTCTGCCTATGTTTTTGAATCGGGTATCTCGGCTGAAATTATGCAGTCGACAGCGCTCGTGGTCAATAACCTATTACCTTTTCCGAGGAACAGAAGTATATGAGTGTGTGGTAATCCTCGTTTTTAGAACTCGATCGTGTATACTGCTACATTTTACAAATTTATTCCTGAATGATATTAGCAAGTGATAAATATTACCTTATTAGCCATGTAAATTGAACATAAAGATAGCCAAGAAGATAACGTTACGTTTGGGTACTTTACCTTTAGCTATTTGGCCAAACAAGTTGGAGGTTTTAAGATCAAGTAGCAGGGCATCTAGTTTTTGAATACTCTGGCCAAAATATGTGGACGGTCTTCTATAGGAAAGGATCGGACATGGAAAAACTAGAGTACCTCAGGTCATTTAGGTTGGATGTCCAAGATGTTAGTAGATGGTCATTGCATCTAAATAATTTTGTTTCATGCATCTGCTATTGTCTGTAAAAGAAGATGGTGATATGATATGTGACCCATGTTTGATGCAAACATTTCACCCTGATAAACCTTTTTATGCATACGTGCGGAAGAAGAAACGCAGCGGGGAGGATAAAGGAGCAGGTTCAGGGCGAAACAGAGTTGTGGAAGAAATGGAGGATGCCACAAGGGGAAGGAACGGTACTGGAGGAAAGATGACAGATACAACCCCTACCCAACAACATGTCGACAGACTTGGAGATAGCCATGGAACCGCAGGAACTGTCAGCGGATCGTTATAATACAGCAGGGGAATTAGAGGTTTTGATTCAATGGAAGAACCTTCCAGCTCATGAAGCGACATGGGTTCTAGCTCGGGAATTTGTAGCGCAATAAGCTGGGTTTCTGCTTGAGGACAAGCTGCGTTGGAAAGGAGGGGGTATTGATAAACCTTTTTATGCATACGTGCGGAAGAAGAAACGCAGCGGGGAGGATAAAGGAGCAGGTTCAGGGCGAAACAGAGTTGTGGAAGAAATGGAGGATGCCACAAGGGGAAGGAAAGGTACTGGAGGAAGGAAGATGACAGAGGGGTGAAGATTGAAGAAGAGCAAGCTGGTGGGGAAAGGAGGGCAGAAATGGTAAGCACAATAGTTTGTTATGGTCAGTTTGTAAATTGCTTTATTGTTAGCGTCTGTGCAGTCCATGAGAGGTTGTTCTCTGAGGCTGGAAAATATATAAGTGGGTTAAGGGTATTTCTTTTCTTTTATGCAAAATCTGCTAGGATTTGGGAATTGTAAAGGGGGAGTGTTGGGACGCACTCACTAATCAAAGGTCTCCAGCTTGTTCTTTCAATTCTATCAATACAAATCGGGTAGTTTCTCTACAAAATTCTTATCACACCCTTGTTAGAAGTTATCTGAAGTGTCATACTTTTTCAGATCATAGGCTACTCTGATTATTGTGGATATATGAAATTTGCTCGGATTTAATCATGCAAAATCTATCGACCACAAATTGTTGAAATAGACGTTGCCAGGCGGGAAATGCACTTTCATCCTAGCTCATGTTTTATAGTTAGTAGAAGATAAGTCCTCGATAAAAAATTATCAGTTAGTCACCACACCAATTGATAGTTTTTACGTTACTGTCACATCAAATTATAACTTTTATAACATGAACTTTGATTTGTTTTGAAATAAGTAAAACAATAAATTAAGATAAGAGAAAAATGAAAGAAAATTGAAAGGAGGTAATATTATTTTCATTTATACAAAATTTTTTATGTACAAATTATATTAATAATTTTTATAAATTATATATCCTTATTATAATAATTGCATTTGAATGAATAAAAAAAATACATCTATATAGTTAATGTCTTAATTAGCAATTGTTTAGAGAGTTATTTTTCTTGTATTTGAATTTAAAGTAGTTGGGCATTATAAAGAAACTATAGCCTATTTCCCCCGAACTATATAAACTATAGCCTATTTCCCCCGAACTATATAACCTATAGTCTATTTCACTCAATTGGTGAAATTGGGTGAACTCTAGGCAGAGTTCAGGGAGAAATAGGCTATAGTTTATATAGTTTTGGGGGAATAGGCTAAAATTTATANATGACTGTCATCAAAGATAAGTTGGATTTGTTACAGAAAATGATAGCCGATCTGTTAAAAATATAGGGAAAGCAACCAGAGGCAGAGAGTACCATGGCTTCGGTATTACTTGAACAACCGGTGAAGGAAACCCACCTTGATCAGGATGAACAATCTGGGTTGAGAAACAAGGCAGAGCAGCGGATGCTACAGGAGACAGATTCTCACTGTAAAAAAATTGAGATGCCGGTGTTTGATGGTTCGGATGTGGTGGAATGGCTTTCGCGCGCGGAGCTGTATTTCGAAGTTGGACAGTTTAGTGAGGAGGAGAAATTACTTCTGGCCACAATGAATTTGGAGGGCACTGCTCTTCGCTGGTACAATTGGCAAAAGACGAGGAAGAGATTCGAAGATTGGGATGGATTTAAACTGGGTGTCTTCAACCGATTTGGAGGATTCAGAGTGGGTTCAGCCAGTGATCGATTGTTCACCTTGGTACAGTCGACATCGGTGAGGGAATACCTTAAGGAATTTGAAGACCTGGTTTCCCAACTTGAGCGTTTACCTGATAACGTCTTGATCAGTGCATTCCTCAATGGATTGCAGCTGCCTATCAGGAGAATGGTGCGAGTGCTTAACCCGCAGGGGTTGGAGGATGTTATTGCGACGGCTTTGCGGATTGAGGATTGTGATGTCGTTTCGATGGAGTGGGTTACTTCGGAGGGGGAATCGAAGGCAGTAAACTTCAGCCGGCGAAGTACGATCACCGGCGCATGTGGAATGGGAATTTCTTCTACAAATCGAAGCGCGAATACGGGGCAAACTGTGATGGGCTCGTCTCAGCCCAAACTTCCCTTGGGTTACCAACACAATCGAGAAGGGTCAAACGAGATTCGACTAACTAATCGCAGAAGCAATTTTCGCCGGTTAACGGAATCTGAAGCGGATGAGAGGAGGAAGAAGGGCTTGTGCTTCCGCTGTGACGAACGCTATTTCTATGGGCATCGCTGCAAACAGAGAGAATTACAGGTGCTTATTGTCAATGAAGGAGATGAAGTGATCGCAGAAGTCGAGCAAACATCTGAAGAGACCAATGGTGCGGTGGAACCCAAGTTCCATTCAGACCCAGAAATTACGGAGTTGGCGGAGCTATCTCTGAACTCGGCGGCTGGTATTTCTTCTCCTACAACGTTAAAACTGAGAGGAAGTATTGGTTCCCAGGAGGTGGTGGTGATGATTGACAGTGGGGCTACCCACAACTTCATAGCAGAACAATTGGTGACAACATTGGGGTTACTCACCGAGGTAACCACGAAATATGGAGTTTCGCTTGGAACGGGGTTAACAGTGGAGACGATGGGGCTGTGTAAGGCGGTCGAGGTTCAAGTTCAAGGAACGGTGATAGTTTGCGACTGTCTTCCTCTTCAGCTGGGCAGTGCGGACGTAATTCTCGGGGTACAGTGGTTACAAACGCTGGGGCAGATACAGCTGGATTTTCTGAAACTGGAGATGTCATACCAGCTGGAAGGGATGAAAATCACGTTTAAGGGCGACCCAACCCTTCAGAATTCGTCGATTTCATTCAAATCTCTAGTCAAATCCGTTCACGAAACGGATCAAGCTTATTGGATTGAATTAATGTCTATCACAGGATTGCAAGGTTCGAGTGAACAGATTCCGCCAGTCATTCAGGAGGTGTTGACGGAATTCGGAGATGTGTTTGCGGAACCGGAAGGATTGCCACCAGTAAGGGGACATGAGCATCGCATTGTGCTGCAGGAGGGGGTCGGACCAGTAAGCGTTCGACCGTATCGTTACCCCCACGCACATAAAGAGGAGATAGAGAGGCTAGTAAGGGAGATGTTAGCCGCGGGTATCATTCAACCGAGCAAAAGTCCGTTTTCAAGTCCCGTGTTGTTGGTCAAGAAAAAAGATGGGAGTTGGCGTTTTTGCGTGGATTACAGAGCTCTAAATCGTGTTACAGTAGCAGACAAGTTCCCTATTCCGATGATAGATCAGTTACTTGACGAATTGCATGGAGCTCAATGGTTTTCTAAGTTGGATTTGAGAGCGGGGTATCATCAAATTCGAATGCGAAAGGAGGACGTTGAGAAGACAGCATTCCGCACACATGACGGTCATTACGAATTTCTCGTAATGCCTTTTGAATTAACAAATGCACCGGCCACTTTCCAAGCCTTGATGAATGAGGTTTTCAGGCCGTTCCTTCGGAAATTTGTTCTTGTGTTCTTCGATGACATACTCGTGTACAGTAAAACAATAGAGGAACATCACTCCCATCTACAGTTGGTGCTTCAATTTCTGCGGACCCATCAACTGTATGCCAATAAGAAAAAATGCAGCTTCAGTTCGCATAGGGTGGAATACCTGGGGCATTTGATTTCGAAGGAGGGGGTTTCCACGGACCCGGCTAAGACTAACGCAATGAGGAATTGGCCGACGCCTAGAAACGTCAAGGAATTGAGGGGGTTTCTCGGTCTCACGGGGTATTACCGCAGGTTCGTTCGTAATTACGGTGTCATTGCCCGTCCGCTTACTGATCTCCTGAAAAAAGATGCTTTTAAGTGGAATATGGAGGCTGAAGAAGCATTTCGTGTGTTAAAACAAGCCATGACAGCAGCTCCAGTGTTGGCCTTGCCAGATTTTTCAGAACAATTCAAGGTTGAAACAGACGCTTCGGGTGTTGGATTGGGTGCGGTGTTAATGCAGAAACGACGTCCGATAGCTTATTTCAGCAGGGGATTGTCATCTAGAGAGCAGTTGAAACCGGTGTATGAAAGGGAGTTAATGGCAATTGTGTTTGCTGTCCAAAAATGGCGACATTATTTGCTAGGACGGAAGTTCCTCGTGTGTACCGACCAGAAAAGTTTAAAATACTTATTGGAACAAAAGGAAGTGAATGTGGAATACCAACGTTGGCTCACTAAGTTACTCGGGTTTGATTTCGATATTGTCTACAAACCGGGCAAGGACAATAGAGTGGCCGATGGGTTATCCCGGAAGCTTTGTGAGCTCTCGGTCCCAAGTGCCTTACAGTTACATGACTTGCAGCAAGAGGTTCAATTGCATCCGGAATTGGGTCGAATTTGGGATGATTTATGTGTGTAGCGCGCTACTCATGATGGGTATACAATCTGTAATGGCAGATTATTGTACAAAGGAAGAATCGCTTTATCAACGGATTCAAGTTTTATTCCGCTCATCCTTTCCGAGTTTCATTAC
>CM071864.1:40032605-40086784 GCA_036759665.1 Gynandropsis gynandra | reverse complement strand
CCAATACACTGGATATGTCGGAGACACAAGAAGGTCCAGTGTATTGGACCTTCTTGCGTCCCCTACCGTCCAGCGTATTGGACCTTCTTGTGTCCCCTACCTACCGGTGTATTGGACCTTAATGACAACACAAGAGATGATTTGGTGCTACAAATTGTTGTAGCTTTTCGGTTTTTTCTCCTCTATTTATAAACTCATATTCAACGAAAAATAAATGAACTCCGTTTTAACCAAGGTGCATGCATTGACCACATTAAAGAACCTTTTAATATAGGTCTTGAATGAATGAATGTATTGACCACATTAAAAAGCTTTGACCGTATGGATGGCAAGGGTCTCATGGATCGCAAGGGTCGCAAGGGTCGTATGAGGCTCTGTGACCCTTGTACCAAATATTAGAAAAAAAAACAATGTACCAAATATCAAGTTAGTCTTCGGGTTCAATGGACTGCAAAACAACAAGTCCATGGGTAGGAAGATCCAATACACTAGGAAGGTTGGAGACGCAAGAAGGTCCAGTGTATTGGACCGAAAAAAACAAATATTAGAAAAAAAACAATGTACCAAATATTAGAAAAAAACAATGTACCAAATATTAAAAAAAAAAAGAACAATGTACCAAATATTAGAAAAAAAAACAATATACCAAATATTAGAAAATAAACAATGTACCAAATATTAAAAAAACGTTCACATCTACCACTAAAAAAAACAATGTACCAAATATCAAGTTAGTCTTCGGGTTCAAAGGTACGTTCTCCATTATTATATATATCAGCCGCCATCTTCTCACGCATGGAAGTAACCTTGTCGTCGCAAATAAAGCGAAACATATTCATATCCTTTAATAACGAGGCTTCTATGAATTTATAGGAGAAAACACCACAGTCATTCCCGCTTTGGTTCTGTGGCAGACCTTCATAATACACATACCTCCATGCATCTTCTCCAGAAGCCAAAGAAGGAAACCCTCCGAGAATGAGCATCTTGGAGACAGCTTTTCTTATCTTCTCAATCACCGGATCGATATGTGTTTCCTTAAGGCTCATCCTGCAGTCGTATACCGTGATGCATCGGGTTTTGAAATCCGCTTTGATGGCTACCCAATGACATCCTACCCACCGATTATTTTTCGATGGAATGTTTAGAACCGAGACAAAACCTTCATAATCACTAATTGGTGGCTTGGCGTTCAAAAACTGACTAAGCTTTTCCGGCAATTCATAATCACTAAGTGGTGCCTTGGCGTTCAAAAACTGACTAAGCTTTTCCGGCAAAGTTTCCATATCCTCGTACGTCCGCATCGAGAGCGTCTGCATGAAAGCAACAGGAAAAACATAATAATTCTGATACGCGCTGGGATCCAATGCCAACGAGAAGACAACTCCATCAACTCCTCATCCAATTGCTGCAAAAAAAAAATTAACACACAGGAATACATATGACACAAAACTCTATGAGACTAAGGGTTTAAAAAAACTTACTTCATCTTCCAACCATGCGTTGGCCTTTAATATAATCTCCTAAAACTTTGTCCCCCGGGGAATATCTAGCTCAGATATCCACCACCGCTCATGTCGAGGTGCCTTCAGGAACCAATATAGCTTAGTCAACTTTTCACCGCTAGCATCAGTGAACGTAGGAAATCGGCTTATCAAGCCATTTACTAATCCTCTAGGATTCCACACAAACTCCTCAGGTTCTTGAACCACCGTTTTTTCGGGTTCTTGAATTGTTCTTGCTCTTTTCGCCGGCGGAGGTTCAACATATGGCGCAGACTCCTTCGATAAAAGTCCAGCACCTGCATAAAATTTACCTCATTAAACATATGGCGACCAATGGGACCAATGCGACCTATGCGACCCATGCGACCCATTCGACTTTAGCAACCCAGTGACACATGCGACATATGAAACCCATGCGACTCTAACGACCCTGCGGCTTATGCGACCCTACGACTCTAACGACCCTACGGCTTATGCGACCCTACGACTTATATGTCTCGATGGAAATTGACACTCAAATGACCTTTTCACTAAATATTACTTACTTGGTGGAACTCCATCAGGAGCAAGGTTTCTTGACACTGGATTTGGACGTCGAAGGAATTCAAAAGCAAAATCACCAACAGTGTCGGAAGATTGGGTTTCGATGATCGCAACTTTCTCGGCAACCTTTGATTTTGGATTAGGCACATGAATCCCGACATCCCTTAGAAGGTCTCTTACAGCGTTGATGATTCTCTTCTCCGACTTCCTTATTTCCCCTATTAATTTCTTCTCCAGTGTCAGAGGGACTGCAGCATCAGCATCAGCATCACTCACGCACTCCTTCCTCTTAGTCCATTTTTCCTGCAAAATGACCAATTACGAATACATTATACTTCTACCGACCTAAGCGACCCATGCGACCCAACCGACCCATGCGACGCAATCGACCCGTGCGACCCTCAACCGACGTGTGCGACCCATGCGACTCAAACGACCCTCAGACACTCCGCGACACTCAAACGACCATTGCGACCTAACCGACTCACTGACACTGACACTCACCCGTTTCAAATCAATAAACTGAGTCTAAGATGGTCATGAAACTACTGCGACCCTTGCTACTCAACCGACTCACGGAGTCGAAGATGTTCATGCAACTCCTGCGACCCTTGCGACCCTTGCGACCTAACCGACTCACTGACACTGACACCCATTTCAAATCAATAAACCATTTTGTGACTCGAAAGCTTGCAAAACCCTAGAAATCGAACTACTTACACTTATTGACGCCATTGAAGATTGACTCGTGCTCTCTTCGTGCTCTCTTCGCCAGTTTCCTTCTCGCCAACTTCAAATCGTTCGCCAACTTCAAATCGTTCCCTCTCAAGTTCGAAATCACTTATTTCTTTCTTGCTATCAACTTTTAAACAGGTGTCACGGCGAAAAACTGTTCGGCTTTCTCGTTTTCGGCAGTTTTTCACGTCGAAAAACTGCCGAACTTCCATTTTTCCACGTTCCAACGTTAAGGGCAAATTTGTCTTTTCCTCAGTTTTTATTTTTCGGATTTAATAATTATTTGGGGAAGGGTATTTTTGAAGTGATTTAGCCCTTTGAGGGTATTTCTGATATCCCGCCATTGTAAACACTAAAAATTAATCGTCATCGAAGAAGCATATAAAAACACGTGATGACTGATTGAGTAATTAATGAACTCCATCAGCACAATAAACAGAGAGATGTGTGCCTTCACGCGCTTCCTCGTCTTCTTCTCTATCATCGACATCGCCATTGTAACCTCCAAAGCCGAGCAGAACCCTAGACTCTCAGCTTTTCTTCTTCCGATTCATAAACACAATCCGACAAATCAGTTTTAAACTTCCCTCGACTTTGGAACCCCCAAGATATCTTCTCTCAAATTTTTACTCGACCTTAACTCCAACCTCACGTGGCTCAAATGTTATGCACTCAATAGATCTTCCTTACTGTCTCGTGAGGATAACACTTGGTGGTGATCTTTGGAATTCTGTCCATGTGCTTGAATTCATACACAAATTTCGGCTTTGACGCCACCTGTAAAATGACCAATTACGAATACATTATACTTCTACCGACCTAAGCCACCCGTGCGACTCTAACCGACCCGTGCGACCCATGCGACTCAAACGGCCGTCAGACACTCCGCGACACTCAACCGACCCACGCCCTTCAAACGACCATTGCGACCTAACCAACTCACTGACACTGACACTCACCCGTTTCAAATCAATAAACTGAGTCTAAGATGGTCATGAAACTACTGCGACCCTTGCTACTCAACCGACTCACGGAGTCGAAGATGTTCATGCAACTCCTGCGACCCTTGCGACCCTTGCGACCTAACCGACTCACTGACACTGACACTCACCCGTTTCAAATCAATAAACTGAGTCTAAGATGGTCATGAAACTACTGCGACCCTTGCTACTCAACCGACTCACGGAGTCGAAGATGTTCATGCAACTCCTACGACCCTTGCGACCTGCTATCAACTTTTAAACAGGTTTCACGGCGAGAAACTGTTTGACTTTCTCGTTTTCGGCAGTTTTTCACGTCGAAAAATTGCCGAACTTCCATTTTTCCACGCTCGAACATTAAGGGCAAATTTGTCTTTTCTTCAGTTTTTATTTTTCGGATTTAATAATTATTTTGGGGAAGGGTATTTTTGAAGTGGTTTAGCCCTATGAGGGTATTTCTGATATTCCGCCGTTTGGGGGCAATAGGCTGTTTTAAAAATATTTAACAGAAAAATTAATAGGAAGTTAACGGAGGGGGGAATAGGATGAATTTTTAAAGTTAAGGGGGAAATAGGATGAGTAATAATAGTTTAGGGGGGAATATGATGAGCAGGAAAGTTTAGGAGGGGAATAGGATTAAAGTGGTAAAGTTTAGGGGGAATAGGCTGTTTTCCCAAATTTTAATCACAAATGACATTCTCTTTTATAATATTAATGTAAACCCGAAAAATACATGTCCTTCCTTTTAAATTTTCGTGCGATTTAATTTGTCGATAATAAAATATTTTGATCGGTTTATATACTATTATTATATTATTATTATTATCGTTATCATTATTATTATTATTAATTCAACTTTGTACACACATTTTGTACAACTACGATTCAAAATAATAATAAAATTTATTATTATTATAATAATATTAATATTAATCTAATATTATTAATATTGATATTAGATTTTATTAATGTTGATTATTATTATTATTAGGTATTAAATTATATTAATGTTCATTATTATTATTAGAATTATTGTTATTAATTTTTAAAATTATTATTATCACTAGATATTATTAATATTATTAATTATCATTGATATTATTATATTTTATAAATAATAATGTGGATAACGTTGTATAAAAGTGCTCATATTATTAATATTAATATTATTAATGTTATTAGTATTATTTTTTAAGATTTACTCACGTTGTATCAAATTTTCTACACACATTTTACCAATTTTTTTATACACACGTTGTATACACATTTTATCAAATTTTGTTTTGTACACACGTACCAAATCTTGTATAAACACATTTTGTACCAACAGTTGCACACATTTATGTACAACGTGTGTACAACAACCAATATTAGTAAAAAATATTATTATTATTGTTGTTATTATTATTATTATTAATATTATTATTAGGTATTTTAGCATTATTTAATTATTATTGATATTATTATATGTTAGTAAAATTAATTATTTTTATTGTTATTAATATTATAGGTTATATCATAATGTGTATCACGTTGTATAAAAGATATATTAATGTTCTTATTATTATTATTATATAAATCATATTTTTGAAATTTTATAATAATTATTATTGTTAATAATAATAATAATAATAAGAAGATTGTGATAAAGTATATAAGTATTAATCTTTATCTTTTAATACTGAAAAAACTTGAAATTTTGTATAAATTAGATATTAATAATTAAAGAAAATTAATAATAATGATGATATTATTACTATTATTATTATATAATTGTGTACACATACTGTACCAATACGTTGTATGCATTTGACTACAATATATACAACAACAACAATAATAATAATAATACACACGTTGTGTATAAAAAAGGAAAAAGACAACCGTATACAACATAGATTCCAAACATTGTCAGTATTATTTTTTATCTTAATAGATTATTTAAATAACATAAATTGAATATTGATAAAATCAGATAGTTCCCTAGTTGAATCTCAAAATTTTGGGTTGAACTTGTTAAATTTGTATTTATCATGACTTGTTTCATCATAATACACGTTTAAGTTACATAAAATGACACATTCTAATTGTTTAAAGCAACAAACCATATATTGTATGATAAAACATGTAATTACAAAAAAACTGACACATTCTAATTGTTTATAGCAAACATACAAAAAATTACACAAGTTAAACGAACCTTGTTCAATAGTTTTGTACAACGTGTGTATACAACATTCATGCTAACACTTACAATGAACGTTGTGTATAACATGTGTGCATCCTGAAATAAAAACAAAATAATAATAATAAAAATCTAACAATAATAATAACAATAACGATTAAAAAGGAGTATCAAGTTCAAGGGAAGGAACACCGAAACATGTTTCATAACATAACAATAATTACTTGAAATAAAAAATTATTGTTGGTAGACCCTATTTGAGAAAACGAAGCACATGTGTTGTTCCATTGGAGATCAGTTTGAATGTGAGGGAACACCCCTCATTTTGTCCATTTTCATAACAAAAATTTCTCCAACCTCCTCTGATGCAAGCGCCACCACGACTCAAGGGCCTAAAATCTAACGACCACGAGGTTCCTTGTTCGTTCATTGGAATTATCTTACATCTTCTACCGATCAGACCGTTTGTCCTCGCAAAGCCTATCAGAAGGTTTTGCACCATCACAAAAGTTACATCATTAAACATGATTAACAATCAACTAAAGAACAAAAGTGATATATCTTGAATCGGTTTCACTTGGAGTAGTCACTCACCACTGCATCTACGGTCAAATTAGAATGTATGGTGGATATCGTAAAATAAGTCTAGTCAGAAGATGACCTTGCTTCTGCTTCTATGTTTGATGATGATGATGATGAATATTACAAATTACACTAATCGGATCCAAAACCAGTTATGTGAAAAACCATGTTACCTTTGTGACAAACAAATTCAAAATCGCCATTTTGATAATCATGGTCCTTGGGGAAATATGTCCATCTGTCGATGAATCTAGGGTCATCCAACTTGAGTTTCCCACATTTTTAAGACACATCCCATTAAAGAGTTTCCATGTTGTTGTTCCTCGTTTTCCTTTCTATATGCTTATCGAAGAACTTTAACAGAATGTCCTGCGAGAAAATGCAAACGAAAAAAATAGCACAGTCATATCTCTACATTCTCTACATGTAACAGATAGAGAGAGACAGACGAAGAAGATTACAAGGTGGTTGAGATAGCTAGGAAGAATCGGTTGGAAGAAATTTGCAAAATGTGGGAAATGTGGGGTTTGAGACATTTTCAATAGAGAAATTTTCAAAGATTTTAGAGAGGAGACGAAGATGAAGACGAAGATCAGAGAGGAGAGAGTTGGGAATTTATCTCACGTGGGAGATGATGAGAGTTAGATATTTTAAATCCATATGCTTGGCACCCATGGAGTATCTAACATTATTTGAGAAGAATATGGCTAACACATCATCACATATATGTTCATCGGTTTAGCAATGGTACCAACGATACTAAACCATGAACAAATTGCGCAACTACAACAATTGATCTATAGCTTCAAAGCACACTACAAATTTGGCCTCCATAGTGGAAGTAGCAATGACAGACTGCTTACCAATCTTCCATGAAATAGCTTCCCCAGCTAGAAGGAACAAGTACCCAAATGTCGATTTCGAGTATCCGAACATCCGACATAGTCTAAGTCTGAGTAACCAACAATCTCAAGATTGGTATTTCTTCTATATGTGAACACATGATTCTTAGTTGAATTGTAGATATCTTAAAACTTTCTTTGCAGCTCTCCAGTGAAATGTCCCAAGATTTGATTGGTAATGACCTAACATACCAACCGTAAAACTGATATCCGATCTAGTACAAGCCTGAGCATACATCAAACTTCCGACTAAAGAGGCATAAGGAATATCATCAATTTCCTTACGCTTTAAGTCATTCTTAAGACATTGGGATATACTGAAACGATCCCCTTTCTGCATAGGAACCGGACTAGGTGAACATGATTCCATTTTAAATCTTTCTAAAACATTTTCGATGTAAGCCTTTTGAGATAATCCAAAAATTCCTTGTGATTTGTCTTGAAATATTTGTATTTCGATCACATAGGAAGCCTCACCCATATCTTTCATATCAAAGTTACTAGAAAGATAATCTTTAACATCATGTAATAACCCACGATCATTGACGACAAGAATAATATCATCTACATACAATACATGATTACAAACAATCTTAATGTAGATACACTGATCAACGATAATTTTTACAAACCCATATGACAATAAACTATTATTAAACTTCAAGTACCATTGTCGAGAAGTTTGTTTTAATCCATAGATTGATTTCTTCAATTTACATACCATATTGCTTGTACTTGTGGTCTCAAAACCTTGAGGTTGGCCTATATTTACCTATTCTTCTGAATCTCCATTGAGAAAGGTTGTTTTAACATCCATTTGGTTAAGCTCAAGATCAAAGTGAGCCACCAAACCCATGACAATCCTTTAAGAGTCCTTTCTAGAAACCAGAGGAAAAGTCTCTTTCTAGTCAATACCATTCTTTTGAGTGTAACCTTTGGCGACAAGTCTGGCTTTATACCTCTCGACATTACCCTTAGAGTCTTGCTTAGTCTTAAAATCCATTTAAAACCTACTCTTTTAGAATCCTTCGGTAATTCTGTCATTTCCCAAACATTGTTGTCATCCATAGATTTCAACTCTTCTTTCATGACCATCTACCATTTTTCATAATTTCTACGGCTCATGCTTTCTCAAAAGAAACTGGGTCATCATTCATGCGCAAGTCATTTTCATGTTCAACTGCATAATACATATAATCATTTGAAATAGCTGGTCTTCTATCTCTAGTAGACCTCCTCAAAGATATTCCTTCTTGAGGTTGCACTTATTCATTTACTTGAACATTTTCCCCATCTTCTTGAATAATGACATCCACAATTGGGTCATGAGCATCTATTTGTTGTTGTTCCATATTCATACCTTGTGGTTGTGCTACAATAATAGGAACATCAATTTGAGATGGGCCACTTGATGGATTTTGGTCCATGATGACTCTTTTATATTTACATTAAGTGCTCCCACATTCCCACAGATATTACCATTTTCAATGAAGCAAGCATTACCAGACTCTACGATTCTCATACTATGGTTAGGACAATAAAATATATACCGTTTCGATCTCTCTGGATATCCAATGAAATAACTACTAATGGTTCTGGAACTCAATATCTTTTCATGTGGATTATATATCCTCACTTCAGCTTGATAACCCCAAATATGAAGATACCATAAACTAGGCTTCCTAGATGTCCACAATTCATATGATTAGGAACTGCTTTACTAGGTATCCTATTTAATATGTATCTAGTTGTTTTCAGTGCATACATCCACAATGAGACAGGTATAGAACTATCGCGCATCATACTCCTTACCATTTTCATCAGTGTACGATTTCGCCTTTCCGCTACACCATTATGATGTGGTGATCCAATCATTATATATTATGCATAAATGCCCTTAGATTCAAGGAGTTTCTTAAATGGACCTTCAATTTATCCAACTTCTAATATTTTTCCATAATGCTCACCATCTCTATCAGAACATATTACCTTAACCTCCAAAATGAATGTCTCGAGGACATCAACCGATTGAGTTCTTACATGTAGTAAATAAAGATAACAATTCTAGAATAATCATCAATGAATGTGATGAAATACTTTTCACCGTCCTAAGACGATACATCAAAAGGACCACATATATCTGTATGTATTAGATCGGGTAATCCATTACTTCTTGTGGCACCATATTTTGATACATGTTTGGTTTGCTTACTCTTAATACAATCCACATAAGTATCATTCCAATCGGTAAAATCCAATTGGGACAAAACATTAGTTTTCATTAGTCTCATAAGTCTCTTTTTGGATATATGACCGAGTCTTTTATGCCACAAGTTAGCGGACGACTCATTAAGTGCATTCTTTTTCATACCAACATCATGCTCAACACAAATATGAAACATGAAATTAATAAATATATAACTTAGATTGAAACAATACAAAATATTTGATAATAAACCAGTACCACATAGGTTTTTACCACAATACAATGAAAAACAATCATGTCCAATCTTAAATTCAAAACCTAATACAGAAAACATGATTTCTAGAACAATCATGAACATATAAACATTTCTCTAGATCCAGGCAATAGCTTCTATCTAACACAATTCTATATGTCATGATACCTTCAACTCTAGCTTTCATCTTATTTCCCATAAATAGAGATTTTTTACTTTTTGGAATTCATTAGAGATTTGGGTAACCTTATATAAAATTAGATACATGAGTGGTCGCACAAGTATCAAGACACCAAATATTAGAAGGTACTTCAATCAGATTTGATTCGAAGCATATCGAAACAAAATGCACTACAAAAAAACAGACATTTTCCAATGGACATATCCGTTGGAAAATGCCTAAAATCCGTTGGAAAGGGCTCTTTCCAACGGATGGCAACGGATTTCCGTCCGTTGGGAACCGGTCGTTGGAAATTCGGATCCGTTGCAATTCGCAACGGTCTTCTAACGGATATTATCCGTTGCAAAATGGTAACGGATTTTAATACTCATCAATCTTGAAGATAAAGATAAACGAGACTGTCCTTCACGACAACCTTCATATATAAGCTCTTTCGCCGAATCCAATAGGTTGAAGAATCGACGTGCATCGATGTTCGGCATCTCTTCATTTCGTTCTACTTGTGCATCTTGCACAATATCTCTAACACCGCAATTTTCACCGTGAAAAAACCAAATTTCGTAATTTTCAACGAAACCGACCTTGTAAAGATGTTTGTAAACAATTTCTTGGCTTCGATACTTCATGTTTTTGCATCTTTTGCATTGACATAACATTGTACCGCGTTCTTGACACAGGCTGCATCGATGCAAAACTCATGAATTGCTCCAATCTGTGTAAGAATTCTTTCGTAATCTCTTCGGTTATAGGATCTTTTCTTCTATACATCCACTCTCTTGATCTATATATATTTCGATTTGAAGAAGACGACATTTTTTCGAAATTTTTTTTGTTATTGATGGTTTGATGCACTCTTTGGTATGATCTAAATAGTGAACATTCCAACGGGCACCCGTAGAATTTGCAACGGATGCCCGTTGGAGGAGGTTCACGTGAATTAATTTAAGCCGGTGGCCTCGAAATTAACAATTCTAACGGGCATCCGTTGCAACTTCCAACAGATGCCCATTGAAATATTATCCAATGGATAATTACCTGCTAAAACTGCTTACAAACCCATTATTTTTTTCATATTACAATGATTAGATCTTAGAAATAATGATTTTGTAATTTATAATCATTTAATTACAATATCTAGTAATGAACAAAAACCGAAATCAACATCTTTACATCTATTATCGATTCTAAAAACAACCCTCATAAACTGCATCACTGTTGGGAATCTTTTTCCCGATCCCGACGGTGAGACAGTTTATGAAAGTTGTTTTAGATTCGACATTAGATATTAAGATACTTGTTATTGATGATTTGAAGTAAATCTAGGTTCCGATGTAAATAAACATTCCAATGGACAATCGACATCTTTACATCTATTATCGAATTCAAAACAACCTTTATGAACTGTAACACCGTCGGGAATCCTTTTCCCTATCCCGACGGTGAAACAATTTATCAAAGTTGTATTGGATTCATTTGTATTATTATATATTATAAATATTATCTAACTTCTATGTAGTACCTTCAATTCTACTGCACGAATTCCGAGTTCAACATCCAACCTATTTGCGATTTTGGAAGAACCTATGAATATGTAGAAAGGCCATTCAATAAGACCCTAATCCTCGAACAAATTGCATTCATCTAAGTTCAATATAGATAAACCAATTAATTGTCAACCAGTCGCTTGGAGAATGCACACATCCCCGATAGATTTTTTGTCAAGTAAATCGCCCAGTTCCTAGGAGATTGCATACATATCTCTTTCTCGAGCATGATTCCATTAACCAATCCAAATCATCGAGTAAACAATCAATCTTAGCACTGATGGATTACCGGTTCACTGATATAGCAAGAGCTTGAACTTGAGGGACCGTTGGAAGGTTTTGCAAGCCGAAGGGTTGCGGTTGAGCCTTCATCGCTTTAAGTTGATGCTTGAGCTTGTCCTTCTCTGTTTTGAGTTTCTGCTTCTCATATCGCAGCTCATTCTTCACCCCCTATATATAAATATCATATTGTTACACACTAAAATCAGATGAAAGGAGCATATAAAGCCCTTTCCAAGAAATGAACACATTGGTTTAACATATCAAAGAGAAAATGCAGAGAGAGAGGAGATTCATAACTTTTTCTTAAGCCTAGTTCCTTTAACCCATCCAAATCATTGAGAAATATGAGTTAAAAAGATGAAACTGCAACGAGCCAACAATGTGTAGAAAATTGAAGAGAAATATGAGTGAAAAATAATAATCAGAAATCAGGTGAGATGGTGGTGTTATCACTGGAGCATGGCGCTAAATAAAGTTGACATTCTACAAACTTATTCAAGAAGTTCTTCATCTTTTTCTTCCTTTTTCTTGTCACTGAACTTGTTTGAAACTCCGCTGTCTAAAGCTGCAGCTTCATCATGTTTAACAAACATAACTGAATATGTATGTTCATCTCCACCGCATGCTTCACCATCTTCTTTGATCCATGACTGTTTCCACCTCAATTTCCATGATTATTGCAGATTTTCTTGCTTCCCAATCACAAACATTAACACAACACAGAGTTGTCAGTTCATTTTGATACCAATGAAAATAGAACCCAAAATTGTTCAAAACTATATAATTCCATGGACTATTCTAATTTGCTCTTGTTTCTCCAGTCTTCATCAATGAAACCCATATTAAGTGTAAAAACATTCAGAAGTAAATTCTCTACATCCATGGCTACTCTACATTCTACGTTCTGAAATTCTTATATGATTTTCTATTGAAGCATATGATAACCTTTGACCCTTGTAGATAGTAATCCAACAACCCATTTCTTTTGATTTGGAGGTAAGCTTGGTTATAAGATAACGTGGGAAGCATAGTGATGAAATCGTTCGTATCAAGTGCTGAAACATGCGAAAGTAAATTCTCTACATTCATGGTTACTCTACATTCTATGTTCTGAAATTCGTAATGATTTTATATTAAAGCATATAACATTACCTTTGAACCTTGTAGGCAGTAATCCGACAATCCTTTTCTTTTGATCTGTAGGGGTTATCAGATAATGTGGTAAGCATAGTGATGACATTGTTTGTGGAATAAGTATGCTTGGTATATTTATTGAATGAAGTAACATGGTTCTGGATCCAGTTGATGCCTCTTTTGGTATCCACTTTGCAAGATAGTGCAGACCAAGGTAATGTTAAAAGGTTAGTCACTGGTCCTACACAATTGGAAAAGAGAACACCAAGCATTTTGTAAAATGCATCTTCATATGTACATAGAGGCATGTTCACATTTAGTATTACAGAATGTTTGTGTGATTATAAACTTGCTCTAGATATGAGGAACTCTTAATGTGCAGACTAATCAATGACTATGAAACAAATTATTTAAGCTACAGTATCTGCTCCATTGACCTTGCATTTTTTATCCATGGAGCTTGATAACAAGATTAAGCTTGTGCTTGTCATTATAGTCAATAAACTAATTATAGAGCAGGCGGGCTCGGAAAAGCAATGTAGAAAAGCCGAGAAACTTTCAAAATCGTCAATAACATGTAATCTTTAAAAGGAAATATCTAAGTGCATTCTTGAGCTTATATTTTCGAATGACGGAGAAATATAGAAAGACAAGACTTTTACCTGATCATACACCAAACCAAGATCATCCCCAGAAATTGAATCATCAAAACCAAATCAACAGTGTAAATCTACAACCAAATGCAAAAAAAAGGACTTGAAAAATGGTTATCACAGACTTAAGGTAGATTCTAGCCTGACATCGTGATCGTAGACTTGGACAGAAGTCCCAAAATCATATAATTGATCTGAAAGAAATCTTCACATCCATTCGTGAGAAAATTTGGGATTTAAATCTAAAACCTCTAATATTCTTCAAGTTCATTACTTCTACATGGATCATGGATTTTTCTAAAGTTAAAATTGGCCTATCTATACCTTTTCTTTCGTACTTGGAGTTCTTATAATATGATGGGAGTAGGTAATCACTTGCAATCTCATCTTCGTTGATCTTTATGTAGTATTTGTTGGGAAAAATGACTAATTACCCATGTTTTTGCTATGTTTTTGAGACTTTTTCTTCCTATTTTGTTGCGGCCGACCTATTTTCGTGGAGCCGACCTATTTTGGTGCTGCCGACCCATTTTCTTGGCTAGTTTCTCGGTAATGGGCGGTTAGGGGGCTCCTAGGATGCCTATAAAAGGCCATTTCGGCCAAGTGAAAAGATGCAACCAAAAAACCAAAGTTTCTTTCATTTCTTTAGATATTTCCAATCGTGCAACCCCACGCACCACTTAGTTTTCTCATACGAGTTTGAAAGCTATTCCATCTTCCTCTTCGCGAGTGCACGCGTATGAGGGAGCTGTTGTGTGAACCTTGGGGAAGCGATCGGTTTCGATTGCACCACGGTCGTACCGAAATTTCGCTTTCAGGGCAGTGGCATTTACCACGACACAGCTTGGTCACAGTGCTTAATTATTTTTTACTAACAATCTGAAAGCGAAAGTTCTCTTACTTATTTTCATTCCTGAACCATGACCATGGCTACCATAAAGCCACCCCGCACCGCGCCCTCCACTCCGATGGCCACACCTCAAACCGAGAAATCCAAGAAGCTAGACGACGAGGCGAAATCAAAATTCCACAAAGCCAATAACACGGTACGTCGCCAACTTTCAAATCACATACCTAATGCAAACTCTGCCCCGCAGGTTAATATTGCTGAAATAAATGAGATCATCGTGGAAATGGTGGTTGAGGCAAATTTGTTGGAAAACAAAGTGGATTGGTTGCTAGACACTGCAGCAACGAGACACGTTTGTTCCAACAAAGATCTCTTCCAAGAGTTCCAAGAAGTTGTGTATGGTGAACACGTCTTCATGGGTAATTCTGCCACCGCTGGAATTCTTGGTAAAGGAAAAATTCTCCTTAAACTTACGTCTGGAAAAACATTAGCATTGCATGATGTGTTGTATGTTCCATCGCTGCGGAGGAATCTAGTCTCTGGTAATTTACTTAATAGAGCTGGTTTGAAACTTGTCTTTGAAGGTGATAAGGTGATATTAGCTAGAAATGGGGACATTGTGGGAAAAGGTTATTTGTCTGAGGATTTGTTTGTCCTGAACACTATTTCTGCTTTAGCTAATGGAAGTAACTCTGGTTCTGCTTACATCGTTGAATCCGTTAATCTGTGGCATGGTAGACTAGGACATGTGAATTATGGTTCTATTAAAATGTTGAAAAATATGAACCTCATAAACGCATCAAACGAAAATGAATGTTCAAAATGTGTTATCTGTATTGAAGCAAAATATGATAAGAAACCTTTTAAACATGTCACTTCTAGAAGCACGGAATTACTTGAATTGGTTCATTCTGACATAGCTGATTTTAAAAACACGTTGAGCAAAGGTGGTAAAAATTATTACATTTCATTTATTGATGACTTTTCTAGATATACGAAAATTTATCTGTTAGGATCTAAAGATGAGGCTGCTCAAATGTTTTTAAAATATAAAGCTGAAGTAGAAAACCAATTAGATAAAAAGATTAAAAGACTTAGGTCGGATAGATGTGGTAAATATTGCACGAAATTTCTTGAAGAATTTTGTAGTGAGAATGGTATCATTCATGAAACTACAACACCATATATACCTCAACAAAATGGCATAGCCGAACGAAAAAATAGAACACTAAAAGAAATGATGAATGCTATGTTATAAAGTTTTGGTATGCGTAATAATATGTGGGGGGAAGCAACATTGTCCGCATGTTATATTCGTAACAAGGTCCCTCACAAAAAGCTAGATAAAACTCCCTACGAATTGTGGAAAGGTTTTAAACTAAATCTAAATTATTTAAGGATATGGGGGTGTCTTGCTAAGGTTGCATTTCCTGAATTTAGGAAAACGAATATAGGACCTAAGACTTTTGATTGTGAATTCATTGGGTATGCTCAAAATAGTAGCACATATAGGTTCATGTGTTTGAATGATAACTCAATATGTGAATCTAGAAATGCTGAATTTTTTTAACATTCTTTTCCTCTTAAAAAGGATGATATTTCGTCTTCTTCGATTAGTGGTTTGGGTAAGAAATCATCTACGATAGTGCATGATAACGAACCTAGAAAGAGTAAAAGAAAAAGGGTTGAGAAAACTTTCGGTTCTGATTTTGTCACTACATTTCTAGTTAATAACTCAGAAAAAATTGATGAACAATTTGTATCTACGTTCGCATAAGACATGGAGCAGTTAAGCATCTCTTAAAGGATGGAGTGATCTCTTTAGAGTTTGTGAGATCCGAAAGAAATTTGGCATATCCTTTGATAAAAGGATTATCGAGAAGAATTATCCAAGAATCTTCTAAAGGAATGGGACTTAAACCCGTGGGTTAAATTAAGATAGTCCATTCCTATATTGTGTTGTTTATCCATAACTCTAGTTGTTGAGTGGTCCTATGAAGGAATTGATGGATGCTGAGATATAAGTCAGAAAGACTTATTCCATAACTCTAGTGGTTGAGTGGTCCTTATTTATAGAGATACTCATGCACGTAAAGTTTACGTAAGTTCGGACGTAATTTTAGGGTAATTCGGTGAAATTATTTGGACTTTATGGGAAATTGAATTTCAATAATTAGGGAATGACCCAATCCGTCAACTAGCTAGGATGCTATACGTCAAAATAATTTGGTATTATTTTTTCGTAATATTGAACAATTTAAAGAAAAATTCTACTTTTTATTGAAGTTTTAACTTATATAAGTATATATACCGTTAGTCATAGGATATATATATATATATATGTTGGGAAAAATGACTAATTATACCCATGTTTGCTATGTTTTTGAGACTTTTTCTTCCTATTTTGGTGCGGCCGACCTATTTTCGTGGAGCCGACCTATTTTGATGCGGCCGACCCATTTTCTTGGCTAGTTTCTCGGTAATGGGCGGCTAGGGGCTCCTAGGATGCCTATAAAAGGCCATTTCGGCCAAGTGAAAAGATGCAACCAAAAAACAAAGTTTCTTTCATTTCTTTCGATATTTCCAATCGTGCAACCCCACGCACGACTTAGTTTTCTCATACGAGTTTGAAAGCTATTCCATCTTCCTCTTCACGAGTGCACGCGTACGAGGGAGCTGCTGTGTGAACCTTGGGGAAGCGATCGGTTTCGATTGCACCACGGTCGTATCGAAATTTCGCTTTCAGGGCAGTGGCATTTACCACGACACAGCTTGGTCACGGTGCTTAATTATTTTTTACTAACAGTATTTGCTTGAACCAGAATCTGAGCGGCTATTTTTTCTAGATCTCATTGATTTCCTATACTCCTAATCTTCTAGAAGCTTGGCTAATCAGTCTCTTTCATTTCCAAGTCAGCAACAGGACTCCGATTCAAGGCAATATGGAGAAAATATCTCAGCATTAGGTTAAGCAAAAACTATACAGAAAAGTGAATAGAAGGCAAGAAACAAAATGACAATTGAAGCTTTCAAATATGTTAATTTTGGAAGCATAAAGCTTTAGCAAGTGGGTGAACCAGCTTTACCTCCACATCATGGAGCTTTGCCTCGAGTCTTTGTTGATTCTCTAGTTTCGTCTGCTTCAATCAGGCCTTCTGTTACCATACATATTTGGCGAGCCTTTATCTGTGACTGAATTTGACTCCATGAGTGGAGTTACTTCAATGTAATCGTCGCTTGTTTTTGCACATAACGATGTTCAGTCAACAACTTTACTCGTGTTATTCCTTTCAGATGGCAAAGCGTCTTTCTAGCCTGTATAAAAGATTCGTAATCAGAAGTTGAAAGGCTTTTTCCCAGAAACATTAAAACACTATCATGGAGATTAAACGAAGCAAATGGTGAGGTAGATTTTATTGACAATAAGAGGCTACATTCCATCAGAAAGTATTGACATTGAAATATTCAACTATGAAACTGTGTTCACCAATAGCAATTCCACACACCTTATAAGCTCTAAATTTTGTCTGAATCCGAGTTGCAGCCAAATACCCAAAAGGAACTTCTGGAGTTCTAGGATCGTGGCTCGTGCAACTGTTTGTAGCACCTACTGACTGCCCATTCTTCTTGATAGCATTTGTTTTTGCTGAAGAATAAGATCCCTGTTGCTAGATGAAAAACACAATTTGTATTTAGCACAAATAACCAACCAAATGTGATAGTGTTACGAGAAAACACATTAATCACACTAAAGTTAAACTGATCTATCTATACCTTGTCTTTTTTACTTCGAGTTCTTATAATATGATGGAAGTAGATAATCACTTGCAATCTCATCTTCGTTGATCTTAATGAAATATTTGTTTGTATTATATAATGTGAAGATGAGATACTTCAATGTAATCGCCGCTTGTTTTTGCACATAAGAAAAAGACAGAATATAGAAGAGGAAAGGAAATGATTCACCGCCAACCATAGACGACCTGTGTGTACCACTGCCTTAGCCATCGAAAGCTTTTCTTGAACGACCCTTTGCCCTGCCTCCGAAACTATACATCTTGTAGCTCGTGACCCCTTTCTTCCTCTGGAATTCTTGGTCGAATAATCCCCACGATTTTGAATGGGAATATGATTTCCCCTTTTTCATCTTTTAATCGTACGATTTCGGATTCTCCGTTTGGGTTTGTGGTGAATCATTTCACCAGCCGTAGCTCCGGAAATCGCGATGTAGTGCTGAAAATAGCGAGACCGCCGTGTTATGGCTGGATCTGCATACCTCCATTGCAGTATGTTCGTTGTTGGCTAAAACCTTCCATGGACAACAGTTTATTCTCTAAGTAGTTGTACAACTCACCCATGCAAAATCGTGTCGCCGCCTCCGGTCCCTTATGCTTCCGTTGCTTCCTCCCCACGCGAGCCTGGGGAGCCGCCGGCTTGAACTTCTTCTCCTTTTTTTGCTCCCATCGGACATCTGATCCCCTTGTCGATTCAAACCGCCCGACGGTCCCTGACCCATGCTTTTCAACAAGAGATTGCCGGATTTTGAGTTTTTTCCGTTGAGGTAAGCGGTGGAGATGGTTGGTTTGAAGACGAAGATTGAATCCAAAGCAATTAATTGAATTAAAGAAACTGAAAATTTATTGAATTCATTGTATAATCAGGAAGAGGAAGATGAAAGAATGGCTCGGTTATAATGGTTGATGAAAGAAACTGTGAATAAACCGGACAGGTGTGAAAGGAAGGCAAGGGATTTTTCCTCCTTTGCTGACGTGGCAACAATAGAGGGGAGGAAAAATCCTCCCTTTTATATATATGATTGTGTATAGGGGTGTTTATATATTTCTTAATGCAACAAGAAATCCTAATATGATGCAACAATCAACTCTAATATGATGCAACAAACAAACCTAACATGACACAAAAACTTGACATGCCCCCTCAAAATGGATCATCGGAGTTGAGTCTAATCTTGACGCAAAGATTTTGAAATTGGGAACGTGGTAAAGCCTTGGTGAGTATATCAGCTAGTTAGTCGGCTGACACCACATGTGAGACTCGGAGAGTACTTGACTGTACTTGTCCACGAACGAAATGATAATCTAAGGCAATATATTTCATGTTGGAGTGAAACATCGGATTTGCAGCAATGTAGATGGCTCCAATGTTATCACAATAGATAATCGGTGCATCCGGTAAGGTGCCGAGTTATGTAAAGACGTTATAGTCCAACGAAGTTTAGTGGATGTGACAGCAATGGAGCAGTATTTGGCTTCAGTTGAAGAACACGCAACAAGATTTTTTTGTGTTTCTTGGAGGACCAAGAGATGGGATGATGTCTAAGATACACGATATAGGCTCCCATAAAGGTAAAATCGTCACGGTCACCATCCCAAACAGCATCACTAAAAGCGTATAATGAGAGAGGGTTTACAATCGAGAAGAACACACCTTGGCCTCGAGTTTTCGGAGAGGTAACACAACACACATTTTGCGGCCTGCCAGTGAAGAGACATGGGAGCTTGCATATATTGGGAAAGGCAATTGACAACAAAGTTGATGCCTGCTCGAGTAAGCGACATGTATTGAAGGCTATCTACAATAGCCCGGTATTCAATAGCGTTGACGAGAGGTTCACCGGTAGAAAGTGTGAGTCGTGTCGTAGGAGACATCGATGTATGAATTGGTTTGGCCGCAAGCATGTTGAAGCGTTGAAGAAGACCAATTACATATTTTCGTTGCTTGAGGAGGAGACTTGAGGTGGTACGACATGCTTCCATGCCAAGAAAAAATGAAGATCGCCCAAGTCTTTTAATAAAAAATGAGCAGCAAGTGTGTAATGAAGGAGTAGACGTGATCCAAGTTGTTGCAAGTTACAACGAGGTCATCAACATGGATTAGAATAAATATGCTGAAGTCATCTCATTTTAGAATGAAGAGAGACTCGTTGGCTAGATAATTTGCAAAGCCTTGAGTGACAAGGAAGCGTTGTAGCTTAGGATACCATGCATGCAGATTGACAGAGCCTATAAATTGCTTTCTTGAGTTTGCATACGAAGGAGAGCTGATCCCGACCGATGAAACACGGGAGTTGAGACATGTAGACTTCATCACTTAAATATCCTTGAAGAAATGGATTGTTCACGTCCAATTGTCGAAGAGCCCATCCCTTAGAAATAACAATGCTCAAGACCAAGTTGATTGTAGTAGGCTTTCACCATTTGGGCTGAAAGTTTCGTGAAAGTCCACATCGGGGCATTGGTGAAAACCTTTGGCAACCAAGCGTGCCTTGTATCGTTCTATGGAACCATCAATGTTCTGTTTGATGTGAAAAACTCATTTGCAATCAACAATATTATGAGCCTCGTCAAGAGGAACAAAATCCCACGTTTGGTTACGAACTAGGGCATAAAACTCATCGTTCATCGCACGACACCATTGTGGGTGTTTGAGAGCATCCGTGACAGTGTGTAGTTCAATATCCTGCATAGAACATGACATATTGTTCTTGCTCCTTGTGACCATCGGGTGAATATTTTGGTTACTGGTCAAGATAGTGATGTTCTCGTGAGGCAGATCACATTCGGCTTCCGTCGGGGAATGATGCGGCTCCGGGTCCACCAGTGATGTTGGTGAAGAATCAAGGATCAGGGACTATGATAGTGAGGTGTCCTCGAGTAGCCGAGGGGATTGGGGAACAAGAGTGGCTATAGGGATATTAGAGGAAGTGAGAGTAGTGGACGAACTATTTGATAGGGAGGAGAATGATGAAAGGGAAGGGAAATGGTGAGGTAGGTTGGAGAATAGATGAATATGTTCATAAAATTGGACGTGACGAGAGACATAGGTGCAGAACCAAAGGGGATCATGAAAAAAATAGGCACTTTGCATAGGGGCGGTACCCAAGGAACACACACGAGGTAGATCGAGGTTCTAATTTGTGGGATGTATAAGAAAGAAACCATGGATAACAGAGACACCCGAAAAACCCGTAGTTTACTATATTTTGTTCGGAACCAAGAAGAATTTCATGAGGGGAAGAATCTGACAGATTTGGTGTAGGCATTCGGTTGATGAGGTAAACATCGGTAGTGAAGGCAAAGGACCAATAGGAGACGAGTAAGGACGCATGCATAAGTAGAGAAGGACAGGTTTCGACAATGTGTCGGTGCTTATGCTTGGAAATACCGTTATGTTCAAGGGTGTGAGGAGGAGTTGTGAAATGTGAAATCCATTGAGAAGGAGGAAGGAAGAAAGAGCAATGTATTCACTATACATGGTTAGTATTTTGGTTTGAAAACGTGTTTCAACAAGGGCTTTTGATAACGTCTATTTTGTTATAGTATGTATTAACCATTTATTAGACTTTACCGCGCATTAAGCATCATTTAGTCATCTTCTAGCATTTTCTCGTGTTATTGCAGAAAATGAAATATCGGGGTACAAACATGAGGAAATGAAGCAAAAAACCACTCTCCTATGAACCACGCACGGTCAGCATCCAAAGAATCATAAACCAAAGAAGAGAAATGGAAACAACGACCGCTTGCAAAAATGGAAACAATGGCCGCTCACAAAAATTGAAACTTAGGCCACGGCTCACATGAATGGAAACTTTCGGTTGCTAGAACAAAAATAAGAAGAGCACGGTTGGAAAATGAAAAGGAAAACATGGTTTACATAAAATAGAAGCAACTTGCTGGAACAAAATGTAAACTTCCAACCGCCTACACGAGAATTGAAAACTACAACTCTTGGAGATAGAAAATAGAAATGGCTGCTAGAACAATAACTGGAAATGCATGTACAAGAGAAAGAAGGCAACCAGCCAAAGAGGAAAGGATATAAAAGAAAATGAAATCATTGCTGCACAAGAGGAAAGGAAACACAAGCTACTGAAGAAAATGGAAACCAAAAAAATGGAAACTAGCCAAAAAGGAAAGGACTATAAAAAGAAATGGGCAGGAGAGCTTAGATTCGGCCAAAGAGGAAAAGAAGGAGAAAATGGAAAAGAAAGAGGAAAGAAGACGTAGGGGTCAAGAGGGTAGAAGGAATTCGGACAAAACACATCACACCACACAACACACACGAGAAAGCAAGAGAGAGAGCAAAACGTAAACAAGGATAGAGACGGGGCGACGAAGCAGGATTGCGTAGGAGCTGTTGAACACATCGGTAATATAATAGGGAGGGATCTCGTTCTTTATCCATGTGGAATATAGTTATCTTCCTTGTTTTGTTTTCTATGCCCATGCCCAAGTAGATCCATAACCATGGGTTAGAGAGTATTGCCGATATGTAATGAAGTCTTGTTCTTAATGCTTGATGATTTTAATGCTTTTGTTCTTGCATGCCACTTGAATGAATGATTTTGGTATTTTATCATTTTTAAGAAGATTGGTTGTTCTTAATGCTTTCATTCTTGCATGCCACTTGAATGAATGATTGTAGAAGTCTAATGAATCTATGCTAGGGGATTAGACTTTGGAGCCCTGATTTAGGATTTAATCAATTTAGAATCAATTCCAGGTCGGTTGATTGAATCTAGGGATTAGGATGGCGGTCTTAATGTATCTAGTGGGTGAGATTACGCAGTCGGAAGATTGGTAGTACGCACGTTAGATATGCCAGTTAGTTCCTATATTTGAGCTTGAATTCCTTGAACTCGTGATAATATCTAAGACCAATGATCATGTTAGAACTTCATTACATCAACGTGCATCTCTTGAAACCTGTGATATTTAGTTAATTGAATTTAATTCGTTAATTAGTTAGTTTAGCTTTATTCACATTCCACACACTTATTGATTTTTACCGGCCTATGCATTAGTTTACTAGCATTAGAGTTGCATCAATTTCTTGTGCCCGACCCTAGTACTATACGATCCGTATTTTTGTACAAGCGTTAGTCTAGACAATTATTACTTGAGATTAACCACATCAAGTTTTTGGCGTCGTTGTCATGGAATTGATTACGAATTTAGAGTTAGGATACTTTTGGATTAGGACATAGGCCTCTCAGAGCTTAATCGATTTTTGTGTTTTTTTTTATTTTGTGAGGTAACAGAATGAGATGCATTCTTTGTACGCAGATATAGCTGAAGTAAAAGATCAAGTTGCGAGAATTTATCATATGCTATCTAAATCACGTCGTCCGCACTATTCAGAGCAATCATGGGAACACGAAGTTTGGGGGTATGAGAAAGTGAACTACCTATCGGGAAACTTTCAACCGTGAGTGATGCAAAGAAACCAGAACTTTCAGCCATGGACGCACCACCAAACTCAAAATTATCAATCACGTGCGCCCCACGTCCGCAGCAAGAAGCTAACGCCGATATTATGTCTATGCATGCTCAATTCTTACAATGAGAGAAAGATCAATACGCTGAACTTAGAGAGATGAGAGCAGATTATGGAGATGTAAAGAAGCAGGTTATGGAACTTGAAACGCACCTAAAGATCTGAGACAATCAGGTTGCACAACTTGCTGCGAATTGCTCACAACCACAAGGAGTTCTATCGGAAAGACCGGAAGCAAATCTTCGTGAGCATGTCAACGAAATTTACCTAAGGAATGGTAAGATGGTGGATCAGCCCATCGATGTATTAAAGGGGTGAAGCATCTATCACAATAGCGGAAAAGGCTGTCAACAAGCTTAAGGAGAAGCTCGAGGAGAAGAGGAGCCAAAATATGTAAAACTAGCCCCGAGGTCGCCTCGTTTGCCGTTTCCACAACGTCAACACAGGAAAATGGTAGATCGACCCAATCCTTTGATATTTGAAAAGGATGAAATTTCTACTATTGCAATGGAAAAGGGTAGTAATGTTAAAGAGCACGAAAAGAAACCCGAGGAAGAAGAGGAGCCAAAGTAGGTAAAACCAAATCCGAGGCAACCTCTATTGCTATTCCACAACGTCAACGCATGAAAATGGTGGATCCGCCAACTCCCTCAATATTTGAAAAGGGGGAAGAATCTATCACGGCAGCAGATAAGGCTATGGACATTGATGATCATAAGAAAAAAACCCAAGGAGGAAATGGAGTTCAACTCAAACGACACACTTAAGCAGCCGTGCATTATCGATTCGGTGTTCCACGAGGACGTCTTGGAGAAATTAGCCGAGGAAGTTCTTGAAGAAGTTGGGAGTATGGATTCCCTAGAAACGACTCTCTTAACAGCTAGAAAAGGATTATATAAGGAACTAAACGAGCTGCTGGACAACAAAAAGAAGAAGGAACCCCGACCGAGACTTTCGCACGACCTGAGCTAAATACGACACAAATCAACACATAAACAATCCCGAGACACCGAGAAGCTACACCAAATGCCCAACACATAATTGGAGCATCGAAAAGGCACCCAAGGTGAAGATGAAGCCTTCACCACAAAGGCTCATGCACCAACAAATTCTGGGGACGCTGAAGGAAACGAGAGATGAACACGTAACGGGGTGCACAACCGGACTCATGGACAGCTCGACCCAATTTTTTGGACAGCACGATCTAGCCCCCAATTTAGAGAATATCACGACCATGCTTAGGGAAGTCATGACCAATCGTGCAAGGAATCCAACCGATCCGTGTGCTATACCAAATCGAGCACACTATGCATGCGACACGCTATGCACACGATGACGTGGAGGATATCCACCTAATGAGTAACATCTTGGTCAGGCTCGTGACCTTAAACAAGCCTCGGGAGGCAACCCCAGTCCCATATTCTTTTAGTTATTTCGTTTTATTTTCAGAATTAGATTCTCATTATTTTCACATGCATGCACACTATTAACGACTTCGATGTATCGTTCTCTCTTTTTCGGATTGTGTGACTTTTTGTTGCTGATTTTTTCATTTCGATATCATCCACAACAAAGGAGAGATGCATATACCCAGCTGCATCAATATGGGATAGCAAGTACACATCAGGTGCACACATTCCTATCTATTTTATTTTTCCCCGAGTTTTGCATGCGTATTCTTCTCTTAGGTTTTGAGCGCCAGTACGATATTCCGTTCAAGTCTGGGGGTATTCTTCAAAGTGTCATGAATGTGACTAGGATTAGATGTTGAGTTATTTAAGATTTTACATTAGTTATGATTAAGATAGGCGGATATCTAATACGAATTATTTCAAAATTTACCCACCTTTATACAACTCTGCCAAATCCGGAACAAAAGTCTAGGTTTGCTGAAAAATACCTTTAGATATCGATTGGTTAGTAGTCGTGCATGATTCCATAGTCTATAGTTGTATTCCACCCCTAAGTTTCAATCCCAAGTATGTATATCTTCGAGCATACTCTTCATTCCTTGTTTTGTTTCGATCACTATATTTTCACACACTTACACTCCGCTGTCAATAGAATAAGTTCTTTAACTATTTTAGCCTTACATTGACATGATTGCGTCGATATTGATTGTTTGGGTCTAAGTGGTGAGTCGAGGCTGTCTTTCTACGTCCTAAGGGTTAGAGTCGATGTGCAATCACAATAGTTTAATCAAAAGAAAAACATTTGCAATGACGCAACCTCTTCACTCCGCTAAGGTTATACGACCTTATGAGTGTATGAATCGGCAACCTAGGTCTAAATAGAAGGTTGTCCTCTTCAACTCCAACGTCCTAGAAACTGAGTGCGAATTTTCAAAGAAAAAATGTGTAGAAAATGAAAAGAAGAAAAAGAGAACCGAAAAAGAAAAATAATTGTCTTAAGAATGGTATCGCAAGTAAGTGTATTAAACATATATGGAGATCGTTTGGATGTTGTCTAGGGGTAGCGAAATGAACTTAGGATATGTATAGCATTCAACAGTTAGTGGATTCGGTAGATAGAGGTCTAAATTTGGTGCGCTTAGGTCTATGTTTGTGTGACGCGTTGTTGTGTATGATAACTGACATTTCGAGTTGTTTGTGCTAGTATCTGATTGTTGTCTAACTCCTATCATGCTTAGTTCTAGTCTTGCTCGAGAACGAGCAAAGGTTCAAGTCTGGAGGAGTTTGATAATGTCTATTTTGTTAAAATATGTTAGTCCATTTTAATAGTTAGTTTAACCATTTATTTAGCCTTTACCGAGCATTAAGCATCATTTAGTCCTCTTCTAGCTTTTTATCGTGTTATTGTAGAAAATGAAATATCGGGATACAAACATTAGGAAATGAAGCCAAAAAAACTCTCTTATCAACAATGCATGATCAGTATCCAAAGAATCATAAACCGAAGAAGAGAAATAAAAACAATGGCCGCCTAAAAAAATGGAAACAATGGCCGCTCATAAAAATGGAAACTTAGGTCGCGGCTCACAAGAATGGAAACTTTCGGTTGCTGGAACAAAAATAAGAAGAGCACGATTGGAACATGAAAAGGGAAACATGGTTTACATAAAATAGAAGCAACTTTCTGGAACAAAATGTAAACTTCCAACCGCCTACACAAAAATGGAAAGATAGTCACCTACACGAGAATTGGAAACTGCAACCGTTGGAGATATAAAATGGAATGGCTGCTGGAACAATAAAAAAATGCATGGACAAGAGAAAGAAGGCAGCAGGCCAAAGAGGAAAGGATAGAAAAGAGAAGGAAAGCGTTGCTGCACAAGAGGAAAAGGAAACACAAGCTGCTGAAAAAAATGGAAACCGAAAAAATGGAAACTAGCCAAAGAGGAAAGGAGGACGAAAAGGAATGCGCTGGAGAGCTTAGATTCGGCCAAAGAGGAAAAGAAGGAGAAAAGGAAATAAAGGAAAGATGAAAGATGACGTAGGGGTCAAGAGGGTAGAAGGAATTCAGATAGAACATATCACACCACATAACACAAATGAGAGAACAAGAGAGAGAGTAGAACATAACTAGAGACGGGGCAACGAAGCAAGATTACGGAGGATCTATCGAAGACATCGGTAATAGAATAGACAGGGATCTCGTTCTTTATCCATGTTGAATATAGTTATCTTCCATGTTTTGTTTTCTAAGTCCATGCCCAAGTAGATCCAATACCATGGATTAGAGAGTATTGCCGATATGTAATGAAGTATTGTTTCATAATGCTTGGTGATTCTTAATGCTTTCGTTCTTACATACCACTTGAATGAATGATTTTTGTATTTGACCGTTTTTTCAGAATGATTGGTTGTTCTAAATGCTTTCAATCTTGCATGCCACTTGAATGAATGATTGTAGAAGTCTAACGAATCTATGCTAGGGGATTAGACTTTGGAACTTAGCCATGATTTAGGATTTAATCAATTTAGAATCAATGGTAGGTCGGTTGATTGAATCTAGGGATTAGGATAGCGGTCTTAATGCATCTAGTGGGTGAGATTACGCAATCAGAAGATTAGTAGTACGCACGTTAGATAGAAGACAAATCTATGCCAGTCAGTTCCTATATTAGAGCTTGAATTCCCTGAACTCGTGATAATATCTAAGACCAATGATCATGTTAGAACTTCATTGCATCATCGTGCATCTCTTGAAACCTGTGGTATTTAGTTAATTGAATTTAATTCATTGATTAGTTAGTTTAGATTTATTCACATTCCACACACTTATTGATTTTTACCGTCCTATACATTAGTTTACTAGCTTTAGAGTTGCATCAATTTCTTGTGTTCGACCCTGGTACTATACGATCTGTATTCTTGTAGAAGCGTTAGTCTAGGTAATTATTACTTGAGATTAACCATATCAGCTTTAAAGCATATAAAGGTTAAGAGGACTTGAGATTCTAATTTTAGTGGGTATAGCAATGTATATCGAGTATAGTGATCAACAAATATAACATAGTATTTGAAACCATCGATTGATATAGTCGGTGGGGTCCATACATCAGAGAAGATAATTTCAAGTGGACGAGATGTCATAAGTGATGAAGTAGAAAACATAAGTTTGTGACTTTTATTACTTGAACAAGAATTGCAAAATAACGAATGAGAAGCGTTTGACAACAATAATGAAAATTTAGACACAATAAAACATAAAACCAGAGATGTTGGATGACCTAGACGCGATCGCCACTCGGAAAAAGTGTTTTGGACATGGGAAAGTCCAGAGCTGGAAGGGTACGAGGCAATAGGAGATGCCACTCATAGACACCATTTCTAGCTTCTTTTCAGGATCGGTGCCCCGTGCTTAGATCCTTCAACATACACGGCATTAGAATTGCATAGCTTATGTATGGAGATCACATTTTTCTTATTCTCCAGAACACAAAGAATATCATCAAAGGAGATATCACGAGAAGGCATGGCCAGAGAGAATGAACTAGTGTGAGGGATAGGTAAGTTAGACCCTTCACCAATGATGACAGTCTCACCACTGATGTAAGGGTTGTGCAAGGCTAGGTTTTGAAGATCTGATGTAATAATGATTTATGTATATGCACAACAAAATAGTTACTTGTTTATAGAAAAAAAATACAATATTAAGCTTATATAGATAGATAAATAATAATTTATTTGACAAAGTATTACAAATTATGAAATATTTTTTAAAATACAACATTTATTGTTTTGTGTATGGACTTTTGATTTCGTCAAGCATTAGTATTTTCAATCTTTTTCTCCTCTTTACTCTTGATACAACAACATATAATTGATCATGAGTAAATACAAGATGAGGTAGGTATATACCAACTTTGTTTAAACTTTTTCTTTGACTGTTGTTGATTGTCATTGCAAAACATGGCATGATCGGAAATTATTTATGTTTTCGAATGGGTAATGTAGTATTTGTTGGTATTAAAGATAATCTTGGGATAAATTCTTTATCACATGCCTTTGTAATTATTTTAACCTAAATAATATTTTTCCTTAATTGAGTAATTTATAAGTTGTATCATTACATAAATCAAGTGTTTGATCAATATTTCATAATAGCATAATAGAGATTCCTAGTTTTAACTGCAAGTTGTGGTTTGCAATTCTAGGGCATTTAATTTTGTTAAGAAATGTTGTATTGTATAGTTCATTGTCGTTGTCAATATTATTGGAAGGACATAGCATATTAGAACTTAGATACTATGTATAATTAGCAAATTTTATATTTAATAGTATATTGTTAGTTTCATCGACGATTTCATTTGTTGGTTATAATATCGTTCGTTCTTGGAAAACGATAGATTATGGTAATGTTTTATTTCATCAGATATATGGTGTATAATACATTGAATGAAGTTAGTATTTTGCATAATTAATAAGTCACAAGGGATATATATATATATATATATATAATATTCATCGTGATTAGGTTTTAATAATAATCCATCACCTAATTTTAAAATCCGATGTGAAAATGCTTATCTAGGTTTGATATCATCATTTTCATTTGTGTACAACCACATAATTTTTGTTAGTTTAAGAATTCAACAATAATTCCATTAGTAAGACGAATTTATTGATGCTTGTACGATATTATGTCTCCTTCCTTTAGAAAATATTAGTAAGTTTTGTTAGAAATCACCACCAAATACAATAGTTTTTTTCCACCAAAAGTTTTTTTACATAGATCATTGTTGGTGGATCCATTATGTCTTTTAGAGATGTTTTCATTGCTTCAAGACAATGTTTACATATCATTGGAGTTCCGTCCAAAATATTATGTTTCATTTTTTATGAGTTATACTAGGTTGCTGCCTAATTTAATTGAACATATAGAGTCTTCATTAATGTATAGCGAATCTAGAATGGGTCGTATGCTCACCTTGTGACTATAACGATACAATTCCACTTAATGCTTCAATAAGAACTATATCTTCTTTTGATCGTATACCTGTGGATAGTGTTTTCTACGTAAAAGTCTTCCCAATTCCTCTGTATGCATATAAAAAATTGAAAAAATCAATTGATAAGCATAATCCATAATATTGAGGAAGATGTTGTGTTGTTCATCAATTAATTGTATTTACATGTTCTTGTTTTCTTCTATGTAATTAATATGTTGTTTCTTCATAAAGTAGTTTGTTTAATAGGTTATTATTTTCAACATTGTTAGGGAATGTCATTGAAGGATAATATTTTAGTGATCGACCAATTTATTGTAATAATAAGTGTTCTATTTCTATAAGAGTATTCTCTTCAAGTTGTTCTGGAGTCATATAATTTTTTTTGTATAAAATATCGTTTGCAAGATATGGCAAAACGGTAGACCAAACGTTTTGTTGATTTTCTATGCATTCTGATGTTAATAACATTACGAATAATATTTTAGAAACAAATGATATGCCTATTCTTTTTGTTTCTACTATGGCATCTATATATTCTTTGTCATCATCTCATAAACCTAATGCTCGACACGTGTCCTTAAATGTTGCATATGATATACCATAAAAATATCTCATTATAGTTATCCTATTTGTCTATTTCTGACAGAACGGTTCACCTAATTTTTCTTCGATATTATAACCGCTACACTTAATTAAGATAAAAAATACAACTTGACTCTCGTCTCCTAAATTGATATCCAAAGGTTAACGCTGAGACACATTATCGATTTGCTGTTAACGATCGCTGATATAGATGCCACATCAATAACCACGTCGACAGTCACGTCATAAAAAAATCAAAATAAAAAACTTGACTTTAAAATAATAATAAAAATCAGATTATTTTATTTATTTCCCCCTTTTGATCTCTCATATCTCCTCTCTCATCTCTCCTCATCATAGATATGTAGATGGTACGGACCATGTCTCATACCTTTGAGGAAAAAGAGATGAGACTCCATCAGCGATCAAGGAATATGATATGCCCTTCACGTTTTTCCCACATACACTCTGTCGTGGTCTATATATATATATATATATATATAATGAGAACATAAATGTTAGTAATATATGATGAATCAGTTAGTAGTTACTTACCACTGTATTTACAGTCAGATTAGAATGTGTGACGGTTGTCGTAAAATAGATCTAATGAGAAGAAGATGATCATGATTCTGCATTTGATGATGATGATGATGAATATTGTAAATTACACAAATCATCTCCAGTGACATGGAAAACCATGCCAACTTCGTGATGAAAAACTACAGAATCACCAATTCGAAAAAGGCAAAGGCTCGCATTCGAAAAGATAGGAATCTGACATCGAAACTATGCAACGGTACAAAGTGTTGTACTGTACAACCTCTGACCAACTTTGAACACACATTGTTGAAATGTTTTTTGAAATGTTAGGAAAAAAGTTCGACGAGAATGACGGGTCCCACATGTTCCCTGAAATTCGTAGAAATGTCACAAAGTACGTTAGACATTTAAATTATGATTTCGATACATTTAAGAACATAAATAATGTTACTTCAGATAGTTTACAAGGTCAAAAAATAGTTAAAAACGGATTTTCCCCATGTGTCACAAGAAGTGTAAAACAAATACTAGTGTTTTAAGAACTCGTTGGATGAATTTAAGCAAATTTTTTTAAAATACATTTGATATTCGTCAAATTTTGACATTATTAATATTATTGTCTATATTGATTCCTAACTAAACATCTACAATTCAAAAATTTTGAAAATAACACTTCTAAAGAGACACGCAGGGGTCACATGGTCACAAAGGTCAAAGTAGTCCTTTTGCGTCAAGAAGGAAAAATAAATACGAACTCAACGAATTTATAGATTTATAAGGATGAAATGATGTAAACCATGTAAAATAAGATATTTTCAATCTTTAAATATGCATCATATTAATTTATGCCAATTGAGGGTCGCATGTGGGTCATATTGGGTCGCATGAGTCGGATGATTCTCGTAATATTGGATCACATGATTTGCAGAAAATGAAGAAAATTAGATGTGAACTCGACGAATTTATCGAATTGTAAGGATAAAACGACATAAACAATGCAAAGTAAAAAATTTCAGTGTTTAAATATGCACATATTAATTTATGCCAATTGAGGATCGCACATGGGTCATATTGGGTCGCATGGTCGGATGGGTTCCCGTAATATTGAGTCGCATGATTTGAATAAAATGAGAAAACTAGATGCAAACACAATGAATTTATCGATTTATAAGGATGAAAGGGCGTAAACAATAAAAATAAGACATTTTCACCATTTAGATATGCATCATATTAATTTATCCAATTTATCCAATTGGGTCGCACATGGGTCATATTGGGGCGCATGAGTCGGATGGATTTCCATAATATCGGATCTCATGATTTGCAGTCAATGAGGAAAAATAGATACGAACTCAACAAATTTAACGATTTATAAGGATGAAAGGACGCAAACCATGCAACGTAAGATATTTCAATGTTCAAATATGGATCATATTAATTCGATTTATTTTTTAAAACAACATGTACAACCCAAAATAACAATAATAATAAAAATCTAAGGTAATCACAAAGGTCACACCAGCTATGTGTCCTCCTTCAACATTGTAGAAACTGTGTGTGAATGCGTAAAGACCGAGTCAGCCAATTACCCCAACCTTAAACATAGCACATACGACACCTCCACCATGTCACCTTCGTGATGAAATCTTTCAATTCATCCAACTTTACTTCCCACATTTGGTTAGACACATCCGATTTAAGGGATCAAATTTCTCTTTCTCCAAATACTTTGCAACATTAGAATACCTACACAAAGGTCACAAAAGCCACAAAGGTCACAAGGTCACAACAGCCACAAAGGTCACAAGGTCACAAAGGTCAAAATAGTCACAAAAGTCACAAAGGTCATATTTGTACATGACCTTCAAATCATTAAATATCTTTCCAAATTCGTACATTGTGTATGATGTTGCACATTTGAAGAACATTTACGCCACAATATCATCTTTTGAACTCTTTTTACCTTGTCCTTTATTGACGTAGCTCTTTATTTTTTGCGATATATGTCGCGCATAAAAACCATGATTAGCTTCTTTGTACACTTGTTTGACTGCTTTTATCAATCTTTTATGGTGATCAGATATTACAACGACATCACGTCCATCTGGTATCACCTCTTTCCACCTTGACATAAACCACTTCCATGATTCGTCATTCTCTTTGACGACTATTCCCCAAGCTAAAGGATATTGCTGATGTTCACCATCTTGTGCAGTTGCCATGATCAATGCTTCTTGTACACTCATGTCAGAAATATTGCATCCACGACAACTACTTTACTCATGTATTTCCATCCTCTTATAGCCATTTCCAGAGCTATATAAAGGTATTTGAAGTTTTCTCATCACCGTCTAGCTGAAGATTTGCGATAGGTTTTTTCTGTAAACATGCGAAACACCCTGGAAGCCTCCTATAATGATCAAAGTGATCACCGCGGATCTCTTTTTGAGCACTGCTTTTTCTCTTAATGCCATCAAATACGATACATTAGCATCGTACTTTGTTTTTCACGAGCTATCAATTCTTTTGCTGGAGATGTTTCACATTTTCCGGTATATTCCTCATTCAAATAATCTTTAACCGATTGCGTTGTACCCTTTGTAACTTTTGTTGATTTAGATATACATGTGAATACTTATGAATAGAATAGTGTGTTCTCACACTAAATCGTTTGGGATTCGGGACTGTTGCCACGCGTAAGTTCCACTTATAACCATTTCCGACAAGCTTGTATCATACTTCCCACAGCTTCGAATCAGAACTCAATGTTGCATATCGAAAAGAAATTCCAAGTGAACCATTCCTTACAAATGCATGTACATCCTTCTTATTGTCAAACTCTTGCCCGATTTTAAGTTGCAATCTATATTGGAACTCGAAGACTAAATTTCGAATTTTTGGCTTCTGATAAACTACCATTTCTAAGTTATTCCCACCATCACTATCACAATCCTTATGCTCTGTTGGCACATCAGTATCACCTTCATTATTTCCACAAACCATAACTTCATGAACAACCATATTCTTAGCACAATCACCATCTTCTTTTAACTCGATGGTATGTTCATTATCAGAATTATCCGAATCCAAAATATTTACTATTTCTGTCGGATTGCTCTCAACTCTACTTTTGTTATTTGAATCTACAATAATACGGTCCTCATAATCTACAACACCTCCATTCTCACCTCCTCTAGAAATGCTTTCAAAAGCAAGAATTAGAGGTCTAACTTCCTTTTCACTTTTCATTTCACATTTCACACTTGGCGATTCTATTTCCACATAACTTCAACTTCGTTGTATTTTTTCTCATCATCATCTCTATGCATAACTCATCAACAAGTTGCTGGTATGTCAGACTAATTATAGGATAATAGAAAAATACTGTATGGTTTTCCTGAACTCTTCTAACCCATTCAAATTCTTCATTTACGTTTTCCCATTTACCATCATACAAAACATAAATAAGTATGATTTTTTCATCCACTGAACCCATTACAATGTAAGAAAAACACAAAAAGAGGTTAAATTCTTATATAATATTTTGTGACCCACTGCGACCATGTGTTTCAATATAACTTTTGTGACCCATTGTGATCATGTCACTCGATGAGATTTTGTAACCAAATGCGACTTTATGACCCATTGCGACCATGTGTTTCAATATGACTCTGTGACCTAGTGCGACCATGCGACTAGATGAGACTTTGTGACCCAATGCGACTCTGTGACCAAATGAGATCTTGTGACTCACTACGACCATTTGACTCATTTCAGTGACTTAGTGAGTCGTTTTGACTGCAACACTATAAGACTTATTTTGACAAAAGGATAATTGAATTTATATATATTATTCATTGTTCACTCGGCTTATCAAATTAAAAAAATATGAAAACACCATTATCTCCCCACAAACACCATCACAAATACCATTAATATGTTCAAATTAAAATAAACTTAAATCCAAATTCAAAACTCTCTATATATAACAAGTTTTTATGCGAAACGTACTTAATTCCAAGTTTCTTTGTTGACAACAAACGATTTTAACTTATTCGTGGTGGATTTAATACCACTTTAAAGCTACTCGCAGTGAATCTGATACCGATTTGAAGCTACTCATGGTGAATTTGATGTGAGAGAAGCGAAATTTCCATGCATAAAGAGAGAGAAATCGATGTGTTGTAGAAGAGATAAAGATGTTGATAAAATAACAAAAATAATATGAGATTATCAATATTATAAAAATATAGATGAAGTTGAGATTCTTTTTAAAGGAAGGATATAATTGTTGTCCAATTCAAATATATTATAAGGATAATATATTATACAATTATTCTTTGATTTTAAATTTCAACCAAAAACATCTGAATATTTGTACCCACCTCCGCAGTTTCATTTTACCCTGTTAGGTTCTATTATTCACATCGATGCCATCGCTTCCCATTGAATAGAATTTACCTCCACACTCTCCACCTCTATCCTTCTCTCTCCTCCCCCTTTACTTTTCCCCTGTCTATTCATCTCATTCGCTTGCCAAGAGAGAAAAACAAAACAAAACAAAACACAACAAAAACCAAGCTATGGACGCCGACGACGATTTTTACAGCGGCAGCGACTTCGCCGACAACGATTCCGATTACGCCGACAGCGACAGCATCGATGTCGCCGACTATGAGTTCATCGAGAACGACGCTGATGATTCCGATGATCTCATATTCCGTCGCCACCAGGTTTTCTCATCTTCTTCTCTTTCTCCTTCTCTTAGCTTTCGTATTTTTCGGATCTGATCGAAGAAGCTTCAGACAAATTCATTACCGTTGAGAGACAATATCGTGCTTGTGCTCTAATGGGGCTTTTTTTCCTGCGATTTAGAGGATTGTCATATGTTTTTCACCAGAAAGGGAAATTAGTTTTTGTCTATTTGTCGTGATTTTTATACAGCATTTCCTCTTCCCTTCGTATGCCGGGTCTGGAATCGAATATATGATTCAATAGAATTTATAATTATGCAGATTTGCAGAAACAATGTTGCTCCATGCCTGTCTTTCCCCCTATTTTTTTTGGATGATTATGGTTCGATTAGGTAGTTTTTAATGGAACTATTAAATACGATTGATTGACTGTTCTTCCTCAAGAGGTCAATGTCTCTGATACCTAGGTGTTGTCTGTAGACACGTTACATGACATATGTGATTGTTATTCTGATTAAGTTTTGCTCTTTTCATGGCATTTTTCCATTTTGTTGTCTTACAGTACGAAACAATCCCATGAGAAATAGAGTTTTTGAGCAATGAGATTTTTCTTGTCTAGCCCTCTGTTTCTTTTGATATATGTCGGATTTTCTTATGATGATATCTTCTACTTTGTGTTTGTAGCAAAATTATACAATCCTAAGTGAGGCAGATATTCGTCAGCTTCAGGAAGATGACATTTCGAGGGTTTCCACCGTACTATCAATTTCAAGAATTGCATCCGCCATCCTGCTTCGTCACTACAACTGGTTATCCAAATTTTTAAGATTTCGTTCTTTTGTTTTGTGTTTGTTACATACATGTGGATATATCATATATGTGTGTACGAATACTTAGGTTAAGCGTCCTTTTCTTTTGTTCACTTCCTCTTCGGTTCTGAGTAGATCAAGATATACTAGTGAAATCAAATTATGATTTCTTTTAATTAGTGTTTAACATTCTTATTCATTGTATTGTTAGGTTATTATAGTCTTTGTTTTTTATGTAACAATTTTGTTGGTGGAAAATTTCAGGTGTGTCGGAAAAGTTCATGATGAATGGTTTGCTGATGAGGAGAAGGTTCGAGATGTTGTTGGCTTGTTGGAGAAACCAATTGTTGGCTTTCCCAGTGATGGGGAAGTAAGTAACCGATTTTCCATTATTGTTATTGCTATTATCATTTCAAGTTCATCTGTTAGAGTCACAAGCACAAAATCTTTTGCAGGCACTTTTTTATTCTCTGGATTTCAGTATCTTTTGATTTATTTTTTTTTCTTCTCACTTCGGCAGCTTACATGCGGGATTTGTTTTGAGGATTTCCTTTGTGATAAATTGCATGCTGCTGCTTGTGGACATCCATTTTGTGATTCATGCTGGGAAGGTTTGTTTTTCTCCTTGTCTTTGACAGCATTGGAACCCATTTTCTATTGTAACAAAAAGTGTAACTTCCAATATACTGCAAGCTTTTCATTTGTGTCAGAAGTTTGTACATCTTATTTTGCTACTGTGTACCTTTGTTACAGTTAGCTATAGTTATTTTTCATAACGAAATATTGCAGCATATAACCACCCGTACACTGTCATGTGAAGAAATAAAGGTTCATCTTGTTGTTTTGCTAGATGAATAACTGACTATTTTTCCTTTGTTATTTTTCTCCACAAACAAATACCGTGCACAACATGGAGCTATATGTTGATATGGTTTTTGGCATTGAATGGTATTTAGTCGAAATTGCAGCATGATAGATCTTTTGGCATTAAATTTCATTTTTCGCTTTTGCATCAGTGTCGGGTTATCCATCTGACATTTTCGTTTATATCTAGGTTATATCAGCACTGCGATTAATGATGGTCCTGGATGTCTTATGTTAAGATGTCCGGATCCATCGTGTAGAGCTGCTATTGGTCGAGATATGATCAAATTGTTGGTTTCTGATGAAGATGAGAAGAAGTATAATCGTTATTTTATCAGATCTTATGTTGAAGACAGCAGAAAGGTAATGTATCATTTAAAGTTTTATAACAACTTCAGTATCTCGTTGGTGTCGAAGAGAGTACGGTACATAATTGTACGAACATGTATTTCTGTTGCTTGTGCTTATATTCTATCTATTGAATTAATGATTTCCACTATGGACAGAATGGTGAAACCTTCACTAATATGAAACACTTATTGGTGGTGATATGTGAACTTTCATTTTAGTTATCCCTGAAGCGAGGGTAAAACAGTGCAGACATTAATACCGGAATTTGAAATATCACTTGAGGGTCAAAGATGACTTGTTTGTTTGACCATGCGTTTTAATGTTGAACATTTAGCTTTAAATAAAGATTCATGAGATGGTTACATCTTTGCATTTCCCTTCAGTACCTTGTGCCTTATGATTCTGACAACGTTCTCGTGCGATAGTAGAATTGAATTTTCTTGAATAATGTTTAACTAATTTTTCCTGTCATTTCCATTTTATTGTTAACAATTATTTTCCAGTGAATACTCTGTCTATTTGTTCTTCCATCAACCATGAAATGGACTAGCTCTTTGGAAGATTTTTTAGCTTATGCTGATTCTTTTCCTTTGTAGACCAAGTGGTGTCCAGCTCCAGGCTGTGATTATGCTGTAAACTATGTTGTTGGTAGTGGAAACTATGATGTCAATTGTCGCTGTTCTTACAGCTTCTGCTGGAATGTAAGTCTTTCTTACCGCTTCGTTTATAGTTTGTTTTCCTTTGCTCAGGAAATATGGAAGACAAACATTATATGTAACTTAATTTGTTGTGGAACTTTGCATGCTTTGTATTGACTTTGCAGTGCGCTGAAGAAGCCCATCGTCCTGTAGACTGTGACACTGTTGCTAAGTGGGTATTGAAGAATAGTGCTGAGTCCGAGAATATGAATTGGTATGTTGGCCCTGTTGGCATTATCATGTTGTGGCATTTAAATTTTGTAGAGAAATTTAACTGCTTTTGAATAGAGGCTTGCACAGAAAGCAGTTTAAATTCTTTGTCACCCATTACTCAGTCGCCTAGGTTGTTTTAAAATCATCTTAACTGGCATTAGTTTGATTATAGAAAAAATGGCATAAGAAGACATTTTTGTTGGTTATAAAAAGCAAGGTGGGAAAAATTTTATTTGTTTTTGTCTGTTTAAATTACACTAATTATGAGGGCACCAAATAATTTTTAAAAGAGGACAAGTTACTCGGATTGAATCATGTTGATCTTAGATCCTTATTTTGCTTTATGGGTGCATGTTCTTTGTTAATTTGATGGGATGTGGTATTAAATCTAATAGAGGTATTCTCCCGAGACCATGCTTTGATTTCTGTAAAATAGTTGTTTTCTCTTTTCTGTTACTGGTAATCATAGTTATCTTTATCATCTGAAGAGAAAGAGGAGGCAAGGAACTGTAGTCGAGACACCTTTCCATTATAGATGACTGTGTTCCCTCTACCACCACTAGGCTGCTTGGTGCTTCATATTGTGTGTTTTTCCTTTCAGGATTCTGGCGAATTCTAAGCCGTGTCCAAAGTGTAAAAGGCCAATAGAGAAAAACCAAGGCTGTATGCACATCACATGCACACCGCCATGTAAATTTGAGTTTTGCTGGTAAGTTGGTTAAGTGGTTGGTTATGCAGACTGCTTTAACTTGATAAATTCTGTTCTTACTTCTTTGTACGGCATACAACATTTACTTCTATTCGAATCTTTAAGCTTTTAAATTCTGAAGCAAAATAGGAAAATGAAGTTTCGTTTTCTTGCTTTTCCTTTTTTAAATGTCTATGTTTGATTTTCTTATCGGTGCACGAAAACCTTTGTTGTTTAATAAATCTACTGGACATAGGAAACTTCAACTCCTTCAATCATCTTTGTACACTATTACATATGTTTTTCATCTGATCATCATATGAAATTGGAAAATTTAACATTCTTAGTCACTCATTTTGAAGCTTTTCCATTCTAAATAGCGGAAAATTATTCTTGTAGGCTCTGCCTAGGTGCATGGTCAGAGCATGGTGAGAAGACAGGTGGCTTTTATGCCTGTAATCGCTATGAAGTAGCAAAGCAAGAAGGAATTGTATGTGTACCTTGGGTTTATCTCTTAGGTGATAATTAATTTCTATTTTTATTATTGGATCCCTTTTATTAGCTGTTATGATCTTTGTATGCAGTATGATGAAACTGAAAGACGCCGAGAGATGGCAAAGAACTCTCTTGAAAGATATACCCACTACTATGAAAGATGGGCGACCAATCAATCGGTAAGTTCATCTTTTTTTGTTCGAATTTTCGTTTGCTCTATGGTTCATGCCTATGACCCTGATACTAATCTAACTTTTAGACTTTAAAAAAGAAAAGAAGGAGAAATCAAAGGCATGTAGGAGCGTGTTTCAGCAGACAAATTCCTTTGGATTGCACAAAATTATTTTTCATATTCTTTGAAAGACTTAGGTGACATTGCGATAAGTTAATACGATGAGAGACTGATATCAAATTTAAATTTGTTGCTTTGATATAGTTAAGAGGTAGATTACCACGTTGATGAAGAATGAAAACATATACCTTGAGTGAGACCTCTGTTGGATAAGGGAGAGGACTATGACTAATTTGGGATATTGTATTTTTCTCTAGAATTAATAATTTGAGATGAACCCTTGAAAAATAAAGCTTTAGTTTCTCCACTTGTTTCTTTTTCCATATTGTTTGACTGGAGTTCCGCTCTGAAGAACTCAAGCATTTAAACATGCTAAAAATGAAATAACACTCTTTTTTCATAATGAATGTGATTTTTCTTTTTCTTGCTGCAGTCTAGGCAAAAGGCGATGGCTGATCTACGGCAGATGCAAACAGTGCATGTAAGTAAACAATTTAACACTTGCTACTCTAAATTATGTAGTTCATTATGTCTTGTATGGCCGTCTTTTATGTTGACAACATGACCTAATCACTGTCTTTTATATCAACAATATTGTCTAATTTGTCTGGGAAGCAGAGCTTGATGTCAAAGTTAGTATTTAACATCCAGGGAAAAATAGTTGGCCTTACCTTCTCTTTTACTACTACTACAAAATTTTGGGTGTTGAAAAACCTCCTTTGATTACTCAATCAAATCATCATAATAGATATTGTAGCCAATGTTATTCGGACACCTTTATTTGCTTTTTGTCTATCTTATCGAAGCACGTCTAGCTTTTTAGCATGTCTTTGCTCCTTGCTTATTGAGGTTTTCTGATGCTGTTTTTGTTATCTTGATAGCTTGAGAAGTTGAGTGACTTACAATGTCAGCCTGAATCGCAATTGAAGTTCATTATAGAGGCTTGGTTACAGGTAAGCTCTAGTGCTTGTGTGAAATCCCTGAGAATCTTAGTTAGCTTTTTCTCACTTAGTTTCTCTGCAATCATTAGATAGTTGAATGCAGACGGGTGCTGAAATGGACATATGCCTATGGTTTTTACTTACCTGAGCACGAGCATGCAAAGAGACAATTTTTTGAGTATCTACAAGGTACACAACTCAGCTCTTGTTATCAATGTTAACTTTTGTTTTAGAATTCTCAGTTCTGATTCCTGAAGTGAATTTTAGTCTGTGTTTTGATTGGTTCATGACCGAAGCTGACTACCTCTGAACACAAATGTCTAAAAAGGAGGGCTTGAACTTTTTGATGTTCTTTTGCGGTTAATTCAGTCTTTGAGCTGGAAGAGATGTTCGTTAAAAAAACCCTATATAACAGAGCCAATATGTTACTCTCATGCATATAGATACTTGATTACATAATACAAAGATTGGAAAATCATCACGCCTTTTTTGGAGCCTCGTGTTTCAAATTCAAATTATGGATTTTGTATGAAGCCAGCTTGTCTACTGATGGTTAGACCTGTCAGAATTTCACAGTTTGATTATAGGCTTCGTAAAGGGCAAATAGGACCAACTGCTTAATCTGAGTCTTGACAATATCTAATATTTCATGTTCAGTTTGGCAATGAAGACTAATACTTTGTAATGAACATTATCTTGTCTGCCTTTTAATCATGTTAATTTCTTTCGTTCTTTTTAACATTCAGGCGAAGCTGAGGCTGGGCTTGAGCGTCTTCATCTGTGCGCTGAAAAAGAAATCCAAATCTACTTTAAATCTGATGGTCCAGCAGAAGATTTTAACGAGTTCCGCACAAGACTGGCAGGATTGACAAGGTAATATTTTAACATTTTTCATGTTCTTTTTTTTTTTGCTTTTAATATAGGAGGAACTGTTGCAAGGAACCCAAGAAAGACTCTACAGAACCTAAGACTAATTTATTAAGGTTGGATCTGCGAATGTGACGAACACTTTTGCTTACTGTTTATTGGTCAGTGTCACTAGAAACTACTTTGAGAACCTAGTCCGAGCTCTGGAAAACGGTCTATCGGATGTGGGCTCCTACGGGGCAGGTGATCGAACAGTGAGCTTAGGAGGAAGCCCTGGGAGTAGAAGCGGAAAGAGTAAAGGGTCAACTTCTAGAGCAAGCAGCTCGAGTAGAAACGATGATTTCAGCCATTGGGCTTGTGAACACTGCACTTTCGCCAATCCTAGGTCGGTCAACATCTGCCAAATGTGTGAGCGTCGACAATGAAGCTCATAACGGACCCTAATCAATGCGATGCTGGAGAAGCCTGAGGTTTCTCCAAGTATTTCAAGGGGTTACATAGACCTAATTTAAATCCGACACAGAGCAGATACAAAGGGAAACCTTGCAGTTCCAAGGCACATTGCAGTCTTCTTCATTATCCTCCCTCTCACATGCCAAGTACGTCTCTTGATCTTTTTCGACAGCGTAACTTGTGTACAGTTTGGCCCTTCACAGTGAATGTGTGAAAGGGTTTTAGTTATCGTATCTTTCAGTAATATTTAGGTACGTCAAAAAGGAGGCGAGAAGGAGTATTGTACGTTGTATGGTTGTAAGGAAGGGGTTAGTTTATTTCGTATCGAAATTATGTATGTAACCAAAAAAAGAGTATTTTGCTCGCAAATCTCTTAGTGCTTTATGATAACCATTAATCCTTGCTCATGATAAAGATAAAGAGAATGGTGATTGCCATCTCAATCTAATCAATATTGTTACGAAAAAATACTTCCTTTCTATGCAAGATCTTCCTTATAGTTCCTTACGTGATTTAATATTATCTTTCGTCTTTTCTGTGATATTCAATATCATGTTGATTATGGTATTCGAAAAAAATTTGTCTGTACATGACATCAAGATTATGTCGAAGTTTTAAATTTTTCTAATACGGCAAATTTCAAAATATGTTCTTCTCGTATCAATTATGAGTAATTCAATAACCACCAATTCTCGGATGATTGTTCACTCTGTAAGCTATACTCTTAGAAACATCCAAAGCAAGAAGTTGTTCATACAAAATCTCTTCACTTGTCAAAACTGGAGGAAGAGATTTTTGCACAACTATATTCCTTTTAAAATTTATCTTATTGCGGCGTAATGTGTCATCAATAGGAAGAAAACGACGATGACAATCAAACATGTTTGTCTTACGTCCATTTTTCAACTGAAAAGCATCTGTTTCACCCATGCAACATGGACAAGCCAATCGACCATGCTTTGTCCATCCAGATAACATACCGTAACTTGGAAAATCACTTATTGTCCACATAAGATCATCTCGTAACAATGAAATTTTGTCGTCTCAAGACATTGTACGTTTGAACTCCCTTCCATAATTCTTTCAATTCTTCAATCAGTGGTTGAATAAATATATCCAAACTTCTTTTCGAATGATTAGGCCCGAGAATCAATATTGTTAAGAAAAAAACTCCTTTTTCATGCACATATCAGGTGGTAAGTTGTACGGTGTCATAATAACTGACCACAATGAATAATTCTTCCCAAACATCCCAAATGGATTAAAACTATCGGTACAAAGGCCTAAATAAACATTTCGACTCTCAACTCCAAAACCAAGATATACCATTTGAAGTGTTTCCACGCCTCACCATCTGAGGGATGACACATCTCTCCTTCACAACTTGAATGTTCAGCATGCCATCTCATGTCGCCTGCGTTCTCCTCAGATTGATACAATCTTTTTAATCTGTTTGTAATTGATAAATACCACATACGACGATTTGAAACCGATTTTCCATTCTTTTTTAAATAAAAACGATCTTTTCCACAAAATAGACAATTACTTAAATCTGATGGCTCTCTCCAAAAAAGTCATGTAATTGTCTTGACAAACATCAATCTTTTTGATATGGCAATAAACCCAATGATTTCATCATCTTCTTTGTCTCATAATAAGAGTGTACTGCATTGTTATCTTCAAGCAAATAATCCCTTACTCATTGCAATATAGAATCCATGAAATTCTGAGACATATTATTTTCAGTCTTTAAATTCATCAAACGTGTAGATAGAGACAAATGTGAAAAACCACTTCTACAACCATCATAAAGTGGATGCCTAGCACTTTCTAACATTTCAAAAAGAACATTTTACTTCTTCATTCGGATCTTCTTCAACACCTTCGTTTCTTTCACCGAATACATTTTGCACCATTTTCACATAGGGATTCATTTTTACATCTTGAGAAATCTCAAACACTTCATCATGTACAATGCCCTTACTAAAATTTTCCACCACATTACTAGGTTGTGGTGCAAAATTCTCTCCATGACATAACCACATGAAATAATTCGGAGTAAAACCTCTTAAACAAAAATGATTCCAAATGGTTCTCTCATTAACAAATTTTTTATTTTTTCATTTGACGCATGGACAAACCAATTTACCGGTTTCTTTATAAACTTGTTGATTTGTTGCCATCGTCATAAACTGTGTAACGCCTTCTATAAACTCCTTTGATACACTTTGAGTTTCTGGATCAATTCTTCTGAATATCCATTGTCTAGAAACGAAAATATTTGATCTCGACGAAGATGCCAATATAATCGCAAACAATAAGAAGATATATAGTGAAATATATGATAATTGTGTATAAGAAACGGATCAAAGTTTGAGGGGGTTAAATAGATAATTTCTGGACGGATTACAGATGGATTACGGACTAAAACAAATAGTTACCGATGAGCCGTCCTGAATTCCGCCCTAAATGGATATGTGGTCATCCCAGTTTAGAAACGATGACCGACGAGCGTCCGCAAATTGTGGACAGCACTATAGCCATCCGCAAATTTGCGGACGGATGCTGCAGCCGTCCGCAATTTACGGATGCCCTCCAGATCTGTTTCTAATCCATCCGCAAATACAAACTACTTAAGGACTGTTTATCCGTACGCAAATGTCCGGACAGATTAGGAACGGATTTCTTTTCCCATCCCAATTTCGTCTGTAATCTGTCCCCAAATTTAGGGACGGACTGGTCAGTCTGCAAATTCCGTTTGCAATCCTAAAATTTCTAGTAGTGCAAGCTCCTTTTTTTTATGGGGCCGCACCTCGTTCACCAATGAACTTCCTCATCCAGATTGCCTCCTTCATCGCTTCGCAAGGGGCAATACATTTTTCTTTCGTAATCGAGTCAGCTATTGTAGCTTGTTTGGAACTTTTCCAACTGATCGCTCCACAATTCATGTGAATCACATAACCTGACGTGGATTTACTATCATCCTTGTCCAATGCAAAACTCGCATCGGTGAACCCTTCTATTTCCAAACTACAATCTCCATAGATGATTAATTGGCCCTTAGTCTGTCTTAAGTACTTAAGGACAAGTTTTCACCAACTTCTAACGTTTTCTACCGAGATCCGCCAGATATCGACTCGTTTCACTTAACGTGAAAGCCGCATCAGGGCGTGTCCACGTCATGGTATACATGATAACTCCCACTGTGTTCTCTCTCATCTTGGGTCGTAGAACAATCCTCCCGAGAGAGAGAAATTCTGGTGCCTATCAAAATATAGCCTTCTTGGAATTGACCATGTTATACCATCACATGATAGATAATTGTTCGGATAACCAAGTTTTTCATGGAGAACTGTTTGGATAACCAACTTTTGGTTTGCAACAATGATAGTACGACATTTTCTATTAGCAATATCTCATCTACATATAGCACTAGAAATACAACCTTACTCCCACTTGCCTTCTTGTGCACACAAGGCTTTTCTTCACGTCTAATAAGGTTGAACATTTCAACCACTATGTTAAACCAAACATTCCAACTTCGAGAAGCTTGCTTAAGTTCATAAATGGACCTTTCATGTTATCCATGGACGGGACTGTGATACCTATAGGTTGAATCATGTAGACCTTTTTTTCGAGCTCTACATTTAGGAATTTTTTTTCACGTGAAGACAACTTTCCTAAATGATAGGCCACAATCACAAGCAGAATTCAAATAGACTTAAGCATTGCTACAAGGGAGAACGTTTATTCATAGTCAATACCATTGTGTTGAGTATAACCCTTAGCAACAAGACGGACTTTATAGGTCTCCACCTTCCCATCCGTTCCAATATTCTTTTTGTAAATCCATTTACAACTGATTGATCTGAAGTTTGGTGAATGTTCAACTATTCCAAACTTTGTTTACCCTTATCGACTCAATCTGACATTCTATGACTTTCCACCACATCTCAGAGTCGGCACTCTACGTCGCTTCCTGAAAATTTAACATGACATCATTAACATGATTTCCTTCATTCTCTAGCACCATTACGTTCAACCCATCGGGCGCATGTCGAGAGCACGTAAACCTTCTGAGTGGAGCTTGTACTGAAGGTACAATCTCATATGGATGTTGTTGTTGAACATATTCCTTGACTAGTTCAATAACATGTCCTCCAAATTCAGCGCTTGAAGAGGAATTATTTTTGCTCATCTTCTACACATGTAGAAAAGAATGCTCACGGGGTATCTTATGCTCTTGAGCCTGTATCAATTCCAAGGATTCTTGAACGTAATCAAGAATCATTTCATCATCATAATTTCTTTCACTAAGGAATTCCCTTTCCAAAAATTCCATATGCCTCGAGCCCCATATACTTTATGACCTGAGGAGGTGATAGAAATACTATATAATCGTTTCCTTGGAAAAACCTATAAATCGACACTTGTCAGATTTAGCCTCAAGCTTATCTGACTGTAGTTCCTTGTTGAAAGTCAAATAATCCCATACTCTTATGTGTTTCATAATCGAGTTACGTCCACTTCATATCTCATACGGATTCTTAGATAATGCCTTTGTGAGCACTTTGTTCAGTGAATAGCCAGTCCCTTCTAAAGCGTAACCCCACAAGATAATCGAAAGATCAATGAACCCCGTTATTGATAACAACATATCCAATAAGATATACTACGACATTCAAAGATAAGTCCACTGCCACAAAATCCAGTTTTTCGTAGATAATTAGTTAATTCGTGACTCATGTATTCTCCACCACGATAAGATCTCAACACTTTGACAACCACTCTCGTTTGCTTCTCCATTTCACTTAGGATATTTCGAGTATTTCAAAATACTCGGGTTTTTGTTTCATATGATACACAAATCCATATTGCAACATATCACCGGTGAACGTGATAAAGTAGGAATACCTTCCCCTAACCTAAAGCTTCATCGGACCACATACTTCTATATGTATGAGTCCTAAGAGTTTTGTAGTTCTTTCTTCTTTTCCTGTAAAAGGTGACTTGGTCATTTTCCTTTAGAAGTAGGATTCAAAAGTTGCGTATGATTCATAATTATATTGTCTAAGATATCCATCTTGATGTAACATGTTGATCTATTTCTCCCTATATAACTAAACCTACAATGCCATAGAAAAGTTTGATTCAAACGATAATCCTTTCCCTCTTTTGGCCTGAAATATGCATATTAATCAAATTAATTTTTGCATCAGGTAATACATAAACGTCATATTGTAAATAACCATTTGCAAATAATTCATCATTATGAAATAAAAATCAAATGTTATTAGAAAATACAGTTTTGAATCCAAGTCTATCTAACATAGAAATAGAAACTATATTCAAAACAAATTTTGGAACAAAATAAATGTCTTTTAACACTAGTGTCTTGCTCGTAGGCATACAGAGTGAGATTAATGTTACGACTAATGTCGTAACGCTTACACCATTCCTAATTTGTTGGTTGAAGTTCCCTTTCTACAATTTCCTACTGATCTTTAGCCCCTATAACATATTGCAAATGTTAAACTACTATCAGTATCTAATACACAGATAGTTGAATCAATAGCAACAAGAGATATCATGAAAACCTTGCTCATGAGTGTCCTAACTAATTTCTTGCCCTTGAAGGATGCAAGATACTCTTTGTTATTCCTCTTCCAATGCCTTTTCTTCTTGTAGAAGAACCACTCCACATCCATATGGTTGTCCTTGTCTTGCACTGCCTTGGGCTTGGTTGAACCACCCTTGGCCAAGGATGACTTCTTGGGCCAACTTTTTATCTTCCTTTTCTTGGAAGAGGAGCCAATGACCATTATAGAAACAACAACCTTCGGCACATCTCTGAACGATAGATTCTCTTAATCAATCAGCACGTTTAGTAGCTTATGTTGTTTTGAATCCAATTTGTTAATACTGTAATTAACAATGAAATTGGAGAAGGTGTAAGGGAGCGAATGCATGGTCACATCTTGCGCCAACCTCTGTCCAAAAGTGGGCCATAGCTTCTCAAGTTGTTTCATAAGATCAATCAACTTGAGAACGTGGGGTCCAGCCGGCATGTTGGAAGTTAGTTTGGACTTGTACAGAGCCGTGGTCAGATGAAACCTAGTTGTCCTACTATGTTCACCGTACAACTTTCTAAGGTGTACAATGATGTCCATTCGTTCCATGTCTTGATGTTGACACTGAAGTTAAAGATTCATGGATATCGGAGTGATCAATTTGGCGGTGATCATATCATCCGCCTGCTGCACATAAGCAGGCATCGTGTCACCATAATCAGCAGCGGGTGTAAATAAGAACATTTCTCATTATGCATACACTATTCAGATATAGACTTCATCAAAATAACGTCAACCAACAATAAATACTACTATAGCATTAGAAAACTTATTTCTTATTAGTAGTTTCATTAACCCCTTTTAATTTGAATAAGCCCCCTGGTAGTCACATCGCTTATCAAACACATTAACTTGGTCACACCTATGGACGTGTTTGAGTTCATCCATCATCATTGGTCACACCGATGACTCATATTTTTCTTCTAATGTATTAGACGAAACACGTCAAATCTTAACTTATGTACCTTCTACTAGTCAGGTCGTACCACACAAAAGAAATCATGTCAAGTGTATCCACTTTTGATGAAAAGTCACTTGGTTTAAACAATTTTAATCCTTTAGAACTCAATTATCAAGTGATGATTTACTACTGTGTTAGATTGTTCAGTCGAAAAGTCATACTACTCGATGTTTTCTTAGTCACTGAAAAAACACTAGGCCCGAGTAGTCACATGCTCGGTCTGAGCGACCGTCAACCGAGAAAGTGTTGTCCCTAATCATATTTTTCGATTTTATCCTATATATTCGCTCGAGCCGATCAACACCTTTTTCTCGATCAAGCGTTCCATCTAGTAAAAATGCTCGGTCTAAGCAACCTTTGCTCGGTTGATCTGTCATTGCACTATTTACCCCCGTGATTTTGCTCGGACTGAGTGATTACAATCCTCGCTTGAGTGGTTCCTCACAGAGACCGCTTAGCTCGAGCAACAGTTTGCTCGATCGGTACTCATGACACTCAGTTGAGTGATCTAGCTATGACGAAACGCTTCGTTGAGCGAAATCCAAATTTCGTCAAGTGGATTCGCTAGACTCGAGCAACCTTTTGCTTAGTCAAGTACCTACACATGATATCACGTGATGTGACCTCGCGCTCGGTTAAATACAATATCTTTTACAAAATTCTCGGTCGAACACTGCTCTATCGAACCTTAATTTTGCCCCGAGAATTCGCTCGGCCAAGCGTCATAAACTCACTACAAAAAGCAGGTGTTTTCCAACGGAAAAATCTGTTGGAAAATGCCTGAAATCCGTTAGAAAGAGTGATTCCCAATGGACAACAACGGATCCCAAGCCGTTGGGAATCGCTCGTTACAAATCGTGATCCATTGCGATTCCCAACGGAGTTGCAACGGATAATATCCATTACAAATTGGTAACAGAACGGTTAACGGATGACGCCGTAGAAATTTTGTAACGGATGCCCGTTAGAAATTGAAACAGGCATCCGTTGGAAAATTGTTAAAAAAATAATAAAAATAATTTACAAAAGTAAAAAAAATTATTTAAAATAATAAAATTGTTTACAAAAACATTAAACCTAATTTTATTACAGTTCATTTAAATCGGTTGGGCCGATATCATCTCCCCGGTCAGCAGCACCTCTAGAAGGCGTTGCATCCGAATCGATACCCGCTTCTTGTAGCGGTGTTGATTCTCTCACCTGGGCGGATAGTAACTCTATGACGCTCTCCAACTACATTATTTGGGAGTGATGTTATTGCACTTGGGCTCGAGTTTCTCGAAGATGTGCTTTGAGATCCTCGATACGTCGTTGTTGCGTGTAGTTCTCTTGGACCGCGGGAGGTACCATCGTGGCGTCCTCGACGATATCTTTTTGAAGTGCCCCGAGACCGTATAGACGCCCCTTATACGGTCTCACCGACTACAAGACAAACAAAATTAGAGTTAGATATTTACAAAATATTTTATTAATAATCGAAAGATAAAATAATAAATTTTTATCTCCAAATAAATTGTGTCCTTTTGTAAAGGACTGAGCTCGTCGGGAGTTGAACCGCAAGCTTGTGCTTGTTGTGTGATCTTCTCTATCACAGCTTTCACGGTTCTTTCCGCTCGAGGAGCGACGAGTTCGGGTTCATCGATCTCTTCCGCGACGACCGGCTTCTTCTTGGCGTGGGTTTCTAATACCATCTCAAGAAAAGTCAGTTCTCTTCCTATCTGTTGTATATGTGATAAATAATGTGAAAACAAAATTTTAAGTAATAATAAATTTACCAATTCTTGCTTCCTCTTCGGGAATGATTTTGATCCCGAAGTATGGTGTTGTGGACCATCTCCGGGAACCTTCTCGTTATACCGATATTTTTTTGCCTTCTCGCTCTCGGCCTTGAAAGCTTTAGAATCCCAATAATGAATAAGTTGATTGAAGAGACCTCTTCTGTTTCCCATGTCGGTTTGCGATTCTCGGTGTAGTAGTTGCGCTTGGCGTTGTTCATCATCAAGCGCATCCGAGCCTGTATGTCGCGCATCCATGCCGTGTAGATGTGCGTCGTATCCTTTCTCTGCCATCTGTATGCGCGCTGCAAAATAATTTATAATGAGTTACTTTATAACATATATAAATAATCATTTTAAATAAAATGTAATTTGAAATACACTTATGATAAAAGTGCACCACCATCAGTGGCGTATGACTTCTTGCCTAACTTGCCAGGAATAATTGAGTTGGTTTTGTAAGGACCCTTGGATGATATTGTTTTCCGTATGTTTTAGAATATCATCCACGTCAAACCTGCACATTAAAATTAAAAAGTTAGATAATATTTATAAATTACAACAATATAAATGCAATTAATAAAAAAATTTACCATAGCGTCCCGGTAGGATAATCGGGATCGATAATTTGAAGGGTGGGATGCCCATCAAAATTATCGATTAAGGAATCGATATCCACCATATCGTGCTCTTCATCAAATATCGGCAGTGCCGATATTGGTGAAAGAGGGCGATATGGTGGCGGTGGAGGCGGGGGAAGAGCTCTCGCTGAACCAGCCAATATACCTCCCGTATCTATGAATTGTCTAGCCCTCATTTTCGTGTTTAATGTTTGTAAATGTGATTTTGTGTGTGAAAGGGAGTGTTTGCGAGGATTTTGAAGTTTTTATTTGTGTTGAAAATGAAACTGTTCAACGTTTATATGCAGAAATTTCCAACGGGCATCCGTCAGAATTTTCAATGGATGCCCGTTGGAAATGCGTGTTCCCGAGGCAACGGACGGCAAAACGGCGGCTCGTCTCCCTTTGCAACGGGCATCTGTTACAATTTCCAGTAGATGCTTGTTGAAAATTCCTGCGGACTAGGGTAGACATCGTTACACTTTGCAACGGGCATCCGTTGCAAAGTGTAACGGACGCCCGTTAAAAATTCTAATGGGCATCCATTAATTTTTGCAACGGATGCCCGTTAGTATAAATGTGACGGATGTCCGTTACAATTTTCCAACTGATGCCCGTTAGAATTATGGAAACTTAGAAACTTTTTCTAAGTGTCAGAGGCGACTTCGTATTCCAACGGGCATCCGTTAATATTTCCAACGGATGCCCGTTGGTATTAGATCATATGAAGTTCTAAAAACATTAAATATCGTTTATATATTCTTCGAGTGTATTAACATTTCGATTGTTTGATTACACATCATCTACATTATTACACATCATTTACATTACATCTACATTATTACACATCATACACATTAATTGTATTTACATTTCTTCTTTAGTAGATTTATCGATTGGCGAGTCTTCCTTCGATTGTTCATTGAATTCATCGTCGTTTTGATCTTCAGCATCTTCATGTTCAACGTCTTCATAACCGCGCATAAATTCTCTGTCTATGTCAGTTCTTGCGAGAATTTCCTCGCGGTCTGTATCAATTAAACGAATCAGCTGTGGATGATCGGGTTGCAACGGATCTTCTTTATCATCTAAGCTTATGATTTCTCGTGGCTTGATCTTTACTACGGCCTGTCACTCCTTTCTACGATGTTTCAATGTTGTTGGATATTGTACATAACATACTTGATCTGCCTTATCTATTGCGATGAATGGATCATACTTACCATATTGTCGTGTCGGATTGATGTCAATTCCTCCCCATCGGTTTTTTCGTATTACACGCCTTACGGTTGGGTCGAACCACTGACATTTAAAAAGAATTACCTTCAACCCAACGAGACCGAGATATTCCACTTGTAGGATTTGGTGCAAAATTCCGTAGAAGTTATCACCCTTATTTCACTATTAACGCAAACACCATAATTGTATGTGCTTCTATGTTTTCTGTGTTCGTACGTGTGGAACGTGTAGCCGCGAGAAAATAGATTGGCCAACACATAACATTTCGTGCAGGACCATTAGCCAAATCTTTTAACCACGTTGAAAGTCTTTCATCAGAACATTTCACATGGCCAAATGCACAGTGATCTTGACCATGTGTCAGATTTCTATCCATTTGATTTTTTTTTTCAATTTTTTGGCATTATTTGAACCATTTAATCAACTTTTCTTATTTTTAAAGGTAAAATGAATTTCTTTCCCTTAGATCTATGTAAGAGATCTCAACCATTAGTTTTATATTAACCTCAAATTTCTTTAAGCTATCCAACATTAATCGATGTCGTCCATTTTAGGTTTAGGTTTACTTCTTTCTCTCTTCTCCATCCCCTCTCTACCGGCCAATGCTTCTCCATTTTCTCTCGGTTTGGATCTGTGTGCTCGCTGGTTGCTTCTCTATCGCCCGTTCTGCCTCGATTTGTTTCCGTCCGCTCGTCGATTGCTCGGGATACATGATGTTTTACGATTTCTCCTTGCCGATCTCTGATTTTGTTAGGTTTTGGATTTTAAGGTTAGTCGTTGCTTGTCGATTGCTCGGATTTCGTGTGCTCTGGGTGAAAGTCCTATGCCTAATATGTAATATTCAATAGTTATGGGTTTAAGTCGTAATTATTAGAGAGTTAATAATTATAAATAAACGCTTTACGAGGTTTCGTAAACACATTATTCTAAGACGTAAACCCTAGCCGCCAGTAAAAGAAAAACCCGAAGAACGAAAAACAGTTTTTTCGTTCTTCCGAATCCCGCATCAAAGCAATCCCGATCTCGGCGTGGATACGAGTAGAGGACTTGCATCATCAAGTCTCACATCCGATCATCCGTTTCAACGCAACAGGTATCACTGAAACCGTTTCAATATTTGTTCACCGTTGAAATCTGTAAAACTAATCCGAACATGACTAGATCTAAATTCGGGTTGATAAAAACACGCTTCCGCAATTGAAATCAACCCTACA
>CM071864.1:40001542-40026464 GCA_036759665.1 Gynandropsis gynandra | reverse complement strand
TGAAAGTCCTATGCCTAATATGTAATATTCAATAGTTGTGGGTTTAAGACGTAATTATTAAAGAGTTAATAATTATAAATAAACGCTTTACGAGGTTTCGTAAAACATACGATTCTAAGACGAAAACCCTAGCCGCCAGTAAAAGAAAAACCCAAAGAACGAAAAACAGTTTTTTCGTTCTTCCGAATCCCGCATCAAAGCAATCCCGATCTCTCGGCGTGTACGAGTAGAGGACTTGCATCATCAAGTCTCACATCCGATCATCCGTTTCAACGCAACAGGTATCACTGAAACCGTTTCAATATTTGTTCACCGTTGAAATCTGTAAAACTAATCCGAACATGACTAGATCTAAATTTGGGTTGATAAAAACACGCTTCCGCAATTGAAATCAACCCTACACTGGGCCACCGTAAAGACTTATTGTTATCTCTTATTTCTATTTCCCCTCTAGATTTGCCCATTTTGATGATTTATCTTCACCTTTTACATTGAGTTGTCAGAATTCATAGGATGTACTTGCACTTGTGTAGATTAAGGTGGCTGCATGCTCTCTGACAGGGATCTTGGAAGAATCTGAAAATTTTGAAGGTTACTCTATTGGTTTCATCTCTTCATACCCAGGGTTTTACTTTTTTAATTTGTTTTGGGTACCAAAATTAGATGATTACAACCGCAAATGTTTATGTTGTTGCAGATGGTGCTTCATGGTGGAGCACATCATGCCAAGCAGGTCGTAAAAGTTTTAAACAGTGAAGGGAAAGTCATTGCGTATGCTAAACCGTCTTATCCATCGGTATGCTATTATTGTTATAGCTGGTCATTTCAATTTGTTTGTCCATTTATCTCAAGCTACCTCAATTGATTCTTGAGTGTTTAGGATTGGTTTGTTAAAGTTTATTCGATTCGTAAGCTTTAGACATGTTGAATCTGTTGAGTTGGTTATGATTATTTGGTGATTGCTCAAGACATGTGAGTGTTTCATTTTTATAATTGTTTTAGTAATCATTGATTTACGTGTTGGTTATTTGCTTTGATTTATAGCACTATGGTATTGATAGGATTAATACACCGATTTAATGTTAATGCATATTCTGAAATCTATAGAGTTTAGAAAGATAATAGTTTGACTTTTTTTATTCCGTTAGAACATAAACTAATCAAACTCTCAACTCGAAAATCGTTGACAAAATTCTTCGTTAAAAGAGATTGGTATGAGATGTGGAATGTATTGATATGGTGTTTGTCGTTATTGTTGCATTATTCTTGATTGTTTTGTGTTCTTGGGGTTATTCTTAGCTATCAAAGATCGTGTTGGGTTTTCATGATGCTTTGTGGTTGTTCATCTTGTGCTATACATTGGTGTCTTGCTTCAATAGGTCGGGGATGGTTTGTTTCCAGTGTTGTTGACTGCAGATCTGTTATGCTCTGCACTAGGTTTCTGATTCAAACGTTAGATTCGAGGGTTATCTTTATGGTTGAGGTAATATGTTTGTAGTTGTATAATTCCGTTGCTAATTTTTTGGATGTTAGATATTAGGGTTATGAGACATTCTAGCTTTAAAGGATTTGTGTTTTTTTTTACCTCAGACCACTGCGGCGGTCACTTGGTCTTTCTCTTTTGTTATGTTGAGATTTATGTGTTGGGATTTGGTTGTCTCGTGCATTATTTTGGAAGTAAATTGCGTTGAGGTTGTTATGATGATTTTTTATTATTTGTATTATAGGATATTAATGCTTTTTTCCATTTTTAGGGTTCTTTGTTTTGATTTTATTTTGGTTATTATCTGTTTAGCTTGTGTTATTTCCTTTGGTTTTCCACTGTTTATGGATAATCATCTCAATATGTTATCCATTTAGCTTATATTATTTCAATTGATTCTTCAATGTTTAGGATTGGTTTGTTAAAGTTTGTTCGATTCATAGGCTATAGATATGTTGAATCTGTTAAGTTGGTTGTGACTATTTTGGTTTTTTTTTTGTGTTTATGGCTGGTCATTTCAATTTGTTTGTCCATTTACCTCAGACTACCTCAATTGATTCTTCAGTGTCTTTGATTGGTTTGTTAAAGTTTATTCGATTCATAAGCTTTAGATATGTTGAATCTGTTGAGTTGGTTATAATTATTTGGTGATTGCTCAAGACATGTGAGTGTTTCATTTTTACAACTGTTTTAGTAATCCATGATTTACGTGTTGGTTATTTGCTTTGACTTATAGCATTATAAGTATTGATAGGATTAATACATAGGTTTAATATTAATGCATATTATGAAATCTATACAGTTTAGAAAGATAATAGTTTGTATTTGTTTGTTCCGTTAGAATGTAAACTAATCAAAATCTCAACTCGAAAATTGTTGACAAAATTCTTCGTTAAAAGAGATTGTCATAGAGATGTGGAATGTATTGATATAGTGTTTGTCGTTATTGTTGCATTATTCTTGATTGTTTTGTGTTCTTAGGGTTATTCTTAGCTATCAAAAATCGTGTTGGATTTTCACGATGCTCTATGGTTGTTCATCTTGTGCTATACGTTTGTGTCTTGCTCCAATCAGTCGAGGATGGTTTGTTTCAAGTGTTGTTGACTGCAGATATGTTATCCTCTATACTAGGTTTCTGATTAAAAAGTTAGATTCCGAGGGTTATATGCTTTTTGGTTGTGGTAATGTGTTTGTAGTTGTGTAATTTCGTTGCTTATTTTTTGGATGTTAGATGTTAGCATTAGGAGACGTTCTAGCTTTAAATGATTTGTGTTTTTTTGCCTCAGACCACTGTGGCGGTCTCCTGGTCTTTCTCTTTTGTTATTTTGAGATGTATGTGTTGGGATTTGATTGTCTCGTGGAAATAAATTGCGTTGAGGTTGTTATGATGATTTTTTATTATTTGTATTATAGGATGTTAGTGTTTTTCTCGTTTTTAGAGTTCTTCGTTTTGATTTTATTTTGGTTATTATCTGTTTAGTTTGTTTTATTTCCTTTGGTTTTCCACTATTCATGGATGATCATCTCAATATGTTATCAATTTAGCTTATATTATCTCAATTGATTCTTCAGTGTTTAGGATTGGTTTGTTAAAGTTTGTCTGATCCATAGGCTATAGATATGTTGAATTTGTTAAGTTGGTTGTGACTATTTTGGTTTTTTTTTTTTGTCTTTATGGCTGGTCATTTTAATTTGTTTGTCCATTTACCTCAGACTACCTCAATTGATTTTTCAGTGTTTAGGATTGGTTTGTTAAAGTTTATTCGATTCATAAGCTTTGGATGTGCTGAATCTGTTGAGTTGATTATGATTATTTGGTGATTGCTCAAGACATGTGAGTGTTTCATTTTTACAACTGTTTTAGTAATCCTTGATTTTAGTGTTGGTTAGCATTATAAGTATTGATAGGATTACTGCATTGGTATAATGTTAATGCATATTCTGAATCTATACAGTTTAGAAGATAACAGCTTGTATTTGTTTATTCCGTTAGAACATAAACGAAAATCTATACAGTTTAGAAAGATAACAGTGCATTGAGGTTGTTATGATGATTTTATTATTTGTATTATAGGATGTTAGTGCTTTTTCCGTTTTTAGGGTTCTTCGTTTTGATTTTATTTTGATTATTATCTATTTAGTTTGTTTTATTTCCTTTTGTTTTCCATTGTCTATGGATGATCATCTCAATATGTTGTCCATTTAGTTTATATTATCTTAATTGATTCTCTACCGTGTTTCAAAATATGTAACTTATTATTAATAGAAAGCAAATAATGTCTGATTGTTTCGTATATTTAGCTACTATTTGTAGTTGTTTGTATTATGGATATCCATGTTAATTGGACTTATTGCAGTTGAGAAGCCTGATTTATTTTGTCTTTTAGTTAGATATTATTTTTGTTGGGTTATTTTTTGTTTTTTATATTGATATTCTTAATTAACTTTGTTGTTGCAATTGACATCTAGTGTAGGTAATTAGGTGTTGTTGTTTCAATATTATTGGTTGAATTTGTGGCTGTTAATGTTATTGCCCTATTTTACATCCACGTAGAACTTTTTTACTGTACTATCTATGCTGAGTGTATTTCCCATGCTGAGTGAATGTTTGACATCTTTGTATAAATACTCAGTGTTTTCAACAGTTTACTCTTATGAGATACTTTCTCCCTTTTTCATATGTATTCTCTTTTTCTTTGCTAGGTACAACTTCTGTTCTATTCTTCACTGTTTATTACTGTGTGTGTGTTTTTCTTTTACGATGTTCACTCCATTGTGCGATATTACATATACTCAAGAACTGTCTTATAGAGTTAGAGTTAGAATTATCCGTCTGTGGACTTATGCTCCTTTATCAGTTCGTGACTCTTGCACAACCCGTGAAATGGTTGTATGCGATGAATGGGTACGAATTGTGTTTGATCCTAAATGTATAATTTTGTTATGAAGAGATATTATTACAAAATAGTTGTCTGTTTTTCAAAATATGTAATTTTTTATTAATGAAAAACAAAGACTTCTTAACTGATTGTTTCATTTTGTTGAAGGGAAATCGTATGCAAGCATTTGTGAGGTCCATGTACTGGTCTAGGCATTAACGATATTTGATTGAGGGTGCTTGCTGTGTAATTGTAAATTTTGGTGTGTGTAGAAATTACGGCGATTATAAAGCTACTGCATATGAAATCAATATTTTTTTAACTCAACAACTACAGTTCGACCACGCGAACATTTTCCAAACCACGATAAGTTTTTCAATTTTTCAAGCTTCACTGATATCATATCTGGAGTTCTTGATGAAACAGTTCTAATAGGTTAGTATTATTTTCTAATTTTATTAACAATTCGTACTGTTATAATTTGATGGCTTATTTTAAAAAATTATCTGATTGCATTGGAGAACTTATCGCGACTAGAAGCTTGGATGACGCAATATACGTTGGTCGGACTGCAAAAAGGTTACCGGTGTTATTACAAGACCGTAGGTATGATGTTTATTATTGTTTTCTGTTGTAATACTCTTTATTGATGGTTATTGGAGTTGTTTCTAATTAATGTTGTTTATTCTTACTGTTTTCATGATAATGGGGATGTCTTAGAATGCACATTATGGGATAACCCCACTGAGGAACTCTACACGTACATACATGTGCATGACAAAGGCCCTTTGGTAGTTATCTCTCAACTGTCAAAATACGCAGCTAGAATAGTATGTTTTTATTTGTTATACCTGTTAATGTTGATTATTAGCTTATGATTGATCTATTTATATCAGACTCTTTAATGTTGTTTTTAATTTTTTTGTACAGATTTCATAACAATAAGGAACGTTCAATACTCCAGTAGACTTCTACTGGATCAGAAATTGCCTTCGCTTGTATCTTTCAAACAACATTGAGTTGTTTTTATATATGTATATTCAAATTCTCAACGTGTTTACTTATTTTCAATATATTATTTTTAGAATTATATTTTATTTGTGTTACGTAATTTATGAGGTTTCATTGATGTTTTTGTATACAAATTTCCTCAAGACGTACTTGATATGCCTACAATGATTCCGCAACTTGATCCACATCCTCCAGCAACAGAAACAATAGATTATTGGAGTTCATATCCTTTTAAAAGTTTGTGCAATATTTACCAAATCTCTGAGGTAATGATTTGCATGGTTTGTAAACTGGAATTCTAGACAAAGTTGCAATTTCCATGTATAGTAGTCCAGTAATATTATTATTGCAGTTTGCTCATTTTTCATTTAGATTTCGCAGCCAATAACTGCTAATTTTTCATTTTGATATCGCAACCAACAACAAATGTAATTTTTGGAGTAATTACCGAAGTTATTACTAAAGATGGATGGTACTATCTTGGATGCAAAATTTGTTCTAAGAAGGTAAATGGTATCATCGATGAGCAATCGAGAACCCGGACAACCAGAGAATTCTACTGCGATGTTTGCAAACGAGTGACGCCGATCTTATGCCAAGGTATGATACTCATTAAGTTGTATCCATATATACATATATAAATAATCGGTTTTTTGGTTTTTTTTTTGCAGATTCAAAGTGTATATCAAGGTTGTGGATGACATAGATAATGCAACCTTGATACTTTTTGATAGAGAAGTTGTACAACTCATTAATAAAACCGCAGTTGCGCTCCGCCATGACGAACATGAGGTTCTATTTGTTATATTATACAAGTTTTCCAGCTAAATTTTTATGCCCATACTAACTAATTATTGGTTGGCTGGCCATTATCGGTGGAGACTATCCGGACGAACTCAACAGCGCTGTGCAACCAGCAATGTTTGTTCAAACTTTGTGCACCGCCACCATCGCTATCTTCTCGTATTTCCTCTGCACGTGGATACTAGGGTTGTTCACCAATCATATTTCGAGCGAGAAAAGTGACAGCGAATCCAGAGATTATTACTGCAATCGTTAAGGTATATGTATATCATTTTCTATTATGTCTAATATCACTAATATATTAGCAACTTATAAGAACATTGTTTTTCTACAGAATGATCTCGTGGTCCCTCCACTGCTCACATCCTCTCTTGGTTCCTCATCAGTAAATCTCTCAATCGTAATTTGTTCACTATAAGTTAATTTTTCTGGACAAACTACACTGATTACTGTGACTATATGAGAAGGCACTGCCACTTTCGGTTGAACGTGAAGTTGTTGCTTCTACTCCCGAAACATCATCTTCGCACTCTTTAGGAAAACGTCGTGCTGAGGATAACTGTCTCTCCACGTAGTCATTGTCTAGCAAGGTAAAGCCGAAAGCTCCCAAAATCGAATCGTCAAGCGGAAAAGAAAAACACAACCGTTGAAGAGTCAATCTAATATACATAAATAACATGTCATCGGAAACCTAATACTACATGTATTCATTTTTTGTTTGTGGCTTCCGCTGATTACCTAGGTTTGAAACATTTGTCACCCAAAACTTAGTACCACATGTATTATTATTTTTTGTTGTTTTTTGTTGACAACCTAGATTCAAACTGTTCTTTGATGGTCGTGTTCCCTTTTCTCTTTTCCTGGCTCGTGTTTATTTTCTGAAGTGTCTCGATAAAAAGATAATTTCATGTATATTAAAAAGCTTTATATCTATGATTTTTACATCTCTATTTTAAACTTTTATATATTATTATCAACAGACATAAGTTTTTAATTTATAGGTTTTCAGGATAAAAATTGTCTAAAGAATATTTAATATCATCTTTAATTTTTTTTATTGAAATATTGACAACACTATATAATATGAATGTGTTTTTTAATACTATGTATTTTGAATAAAATATCATGCAAAAACAGAAATGCTTATTTCAATATCGCCAACCAACACCAACATTTGTACAATTAAATACACAAAGTCCACGAATATCCAATATTATTGAAGATCATCTTAGCAACAATCTACATGCGGTATCTGTATGCGGTAAATTTAAATTTTAAAATAAATTTATTTATCTTATTATTATCGTCGACAATTAAACTTTTTTAGAGTTTTTTTTTTACAAAGTACGCGGACATCGGTGATCCATGTTATTACTGCGAAAACTATAACGCAACTATGTGTTATGATGAACGAAGCAACAAACAAAAAACAAAATATTCTTTAAAATTTTCATTATGCTGCTTACAAGGAAAAGTTTCATTACCAAAATTGTCTGACCCTCCAAAATATATTCACAACCTTATATTCAAACAAACGAAAAATACTGAGCATTTTCAAAAATATATAAGAGTGTACAACACAATGCTTGCATTTATTTCTATGGGAGGAAAGATCGATAAATCTGTAAATGCTAAACTTGGACCATATATTTTTAAAATACATAGACAAAACTATCATAGAATAGGTAGTCTTTTATGTATGTCGGGAGATCTTCCAAAGTTTCAACGATATATACATGATACTGAGCATGAAGTCGAAAATAGAATGAGCTCAGTGAGGTAATCTTAATATATTCCTCTATAAATTATACATTAACCAATGATAGATTGTTTAAATTTGATTTAACTTATTGCAGGAGTACTCAAAATTAGATATTACCAGCTGAAGAAATGTTAAAGCCAAACATTGTTAGAAAATTAGAAGAGATGCTTGATAATCATATTCCATATGTGAAAATGTTTAGGATGGCAAAAGACAGATTTTCTTCATCAAATCAGATTAATATGAAACTCCATTTAATAGCGTAAAGAAAAAATGTAGACAATACTTATACATTACCACATGTTTCTGAAATAGCTGTTCTTTTAGTTGGCGATTTTGATGAATCATTAGAACCTCGTGATATCTTACTTCAAAAACATAGTTATGAATTATTACGAACCACAGAACTACATCCCGCATATCTACCACTCCAATATCCATTACTAGTTCCTTATGGTGAAGATGGATATCATATTGATTTGGAGTTACGCCCTTCAACATCACTCGCAACAAAACCACGAGGTCGTGTTAGTATAAGAGAATATATGGCATATCGTTTACAAGAAAGACCTTCCGAGCTGTCAATTTTACATTACACTAGGAGATTATTTCAACAATTTATTGTTGACGGTTTTTGTATGATTGAATCAGAAACGATTTCGTATATTAGAAATCACCAAAGCAAATTACGTAGTGATAATTACATAAATATATGTTCGGTTGTTGATGCTAGAAATAACATCTCTACGAATATTGGAAACCGTATAATTCTCCCCTCTACATCTACAAGAAGTTCACCCTAGATGAAGCAAAACTACTTAGATGCAATGGCATTGCGTAATCATTTAGGATTTCCTGACTTATTTATAACTTTTACTTGCAACCCAAAATTTCCAGAAATACAACGATTCTTATCAACACGCAATTTATACGCCAAAAACCGACCAGATATTTTAGCACGTGTATTTAAAATTAAACTCGAAACAATGATTGACGATATTAAGAAAAATGAAATCTTAGGACATGTTGGAGGAGGTACATTACTATTTTTTCATTATGATTATAACATATATTTAAATTCTCGCTAACAAATTTTGTTTGCATTATATGTGCAGTAATCTATACTACAGAATTCCAAAAGCGAGGTCTTCCACATGCTCATATACTTCTTTTTTTGACACGAGCATCTAAATTGCCCACAGCAACGGATATTGACCAAATCATATCTGCGGAAATCCCAGACAAGTTAACGAATCCAGATTTATATAACGCCGTTCAAGATGTCATGGTACATGGACCGTGTGGTATTGCTAATCGTTCTTCACTTTGCATGATAAAAGGCAAATGTACAAAAAGATTCCCACGAAATTTCAACCAGTTCACTTACATTGACAACGAAGCTTATCCTATTTATAAAAGACAAGATAACAATAGATTTGTAATAAAAGATTATATCAAACTAGATAATCGTTACATTGTCCCATACAATGCATACTTACTATTAAAATACTGAGCTCATATAAATATTGAATGGTGTAATCACACAAAATCTATAAAATATTTGTTCAAGTACATAAATAAAGGTCCTGATAGAATAACGACAAACATCGCACCATCAGAGACATCTCAAACTTTAAATAACGTTGACGAAATAAAAAATTATTATGATTTTCAATATGTTTCGGGGTGTGAAGCATGCTGGAGAATATATAAATTCGATATTCATTTTTCCATTTACCAGGAGAACAAAATATTATATTCTCAGAGGACGACGATTAATTAACCGATATTTTGTTAAAACAAACTACTCATTGTAGTATGTTTACAGAATGGTTTAAATGCAATGCTTTATATAGTGAAGCTAGAAATTTGACATACGTCAATTTCCCTACTCGATTCGTCTGAAATAAAAGTAAACAAAAAGTGGACACCAAGACAAAAAAGTATTGCTTTTGGTCGTTTACGCCATGTGGTCTCGACTGCTGGATAATCCTACTATCTAAGAATGCTCCTTAACAAAGTCAAAGGACCTACCTCATTTGAATGCATATGTACCATTTGTAGCGTGACGTATACAACATATAAAGACACATGTCAAGCAATAGGTTTATTGGAAGATGACAACGAGTACATAGATGCCATAAATGAGACAAAGAACTTGGCATCTCCTTCGTATCTACGAGTATTATTTGTGATGTTAGTAACATGCGAATGCATGTCAAATCCACAAAAGTCTGGTGTACGGTTTGGCCATATCTTGCAGACGGTATTTTGTATAACCAAAGAAAAAACTTACGACTTCCAGGTAAATTCTTTCCAAATATTTACATATTATTTCTTTAACTCACTGAATGCTGACATTTTTTATTTTCAGAACTTAATATGACTTCACAACAACTTGAAGAGTTTACTCTTACAGAAATCGAACATCTATTACAGAAACATGGTAGATCACTAAAACATTTTCCTCCAATGCCATTTCCTAAAAATATTGAAAATTATCAACTATTAAACAAGTTACTTTATGAAGAAACAATGTATGATTTACATAAGATAAAACAAGAAGCCGTACAATTAGAACCACAATTAATTGATGAACAACGTATTATTTTCCTCACTATTATGAAATCTATTTATCAACCAATTGGTCAAATTTTTTTTGTGTACGAGTTTGGTGAGACTAGAAAAACGTTTATATGGAAAACATTATCCACATGTGTACGATCAAAAGGACATATTGTGCTTAATGTGGCATCAAGTGGAATTGCATCAATGTTACTACAAGATGGACGCACTGCGCATTCTAGATTTGCAATACCAATAGATGTTAACGAAGACTCTATTTGTTCAATTAAATTAGGCAGTGACTTAGCAGAAGTAATTAAAAAAACGAAACTTATTATTTAGGACGAAGCTCCAATGATACATAAACATTGTTTCGAAACTCTTGACAAAACTTTAAAAGACATAATGGGATCTACCAATAAGAATTTGCGTAAAAAATCTTTCGGTGGAAAAACTGTTGTATTTGGTGGTGATTTCCGGCAAATTTTACCAGTTATTGCTAAAGGAAACAGACATGATATTGTGCAAGCGTCGACAAATTCCTCTTATATATGGAAATATTGTCAAATTTTTAAATTAACAAAAACATGCGATTGTGCACAAATGTAAATGATGATATCAAAACCGCAGAAGCGTTTTCAGATTGGATTTTGAGATTAGGTGATGGATTACTGTAAGAACCTAATGACGGTGAATGTTACATAGATATCCCTTCGGATTTATTAATTATGAAAAATACTAATCCCATCCAGTGTCTCATACACCATGTATACGATGGCATAACAGAACATTATCAAAATATATCATTCTTCCAAGAAAGAGCAATATTGTGCCCAACGAACGAAATCATCGATGAAATTAACAACACGTTGTTAAATACAATGCCTGACGATTATGTAGAGTATCTAAGTTCTGATACGGTATACCTTTCGAATGATATTAACAAAAATAATGAATTATATGATACAGAATTTATTAACGCAATTAAATACCCTGGAATTCTGAATCATATCTTGCAACTGAAACTCGGAATCTCTGTTATGTTAATGCGAAATATCAATCAAACACTTGATTTATGTAATGAAAACGTCTAAAAATTATTAAATTAGGAATAAATAGTATCGAAGGTAAATTAATTACCTGTAACAATGCAGGCGAAAAGGTATTTATTCCGAGATTATCCTGAATACCAACAAATACTTCAGTACCTATTCGGTTTAAACGTAAATCATGTCATGCTTTGCTATGACAATCAACAAAATTCAAGGACAAAGCCTAAACAAAGTTGGTATATATTTACCTCGTCCTATATTTACTCATGGTCAATTATATGTTGTTGTATCAAGAGTGAAAAATAAAAATGGATTGAAAATATTGATTCTAGATGAAAACAACCACCAAACAAACAAACAGTGAATGTTGTCTTCAAAGAAGTATTTTATAGTTTGTAATATTTTATCAAATATAATATAAGTTTTTTATTTATGTAAATATTTAAATTTTTATTAATAAATAATAAAAGTGATAGAAATCCTCCTACGCGTAGCGCAGGTTCAATACTAGTATAAATAATAAAATAAAAAGAGAAACACATTTACAAACTAAAGAATAGGAATGATATTTTATGTATATTTTTTTTTTGTTTTGTTAACGTGTAAAAGGCCGATTTATACGCAAATAATATGCTTTTCTTTGACACGAAGAGAGGTCCATGGGCTTAATCCATTTGACATTCACCAATTATAAAATATTTTTTTTAATGTCTCCTTGAAAATTTTATCATGAAAAACTCTTTGGGACAAAAATCGTGATGAGAAAAAAAGAGTACAATAATAAAAACTCATCATTGATTTGTCAACCATTTGTTTCTTTACAGGTTTTGCATGTATCGCATCTTGAAATTCTGAATATGTTTCGTGAATGTTGAAATAGGGAGAGACTTTGTGAATAAATCAGCTACATTTTTCGCTTGATCGGATGTAATTAATATAACTTTTTTTCTTCTTGAGCTTTTGAGTATATGAGAAAAATTTTGGAGGATTGTGTTTTGTTTTGTTGGTTTTGATGTATTCTTCATTCGTTTTGAGAAACACTTGTGGAATTATCTTCATGTAGTATCGTTTGGTTAATATTGATCAACAATCCACATGTTTCTTGTATATTTGAGTTATAGCTCTCACCCACTCACATTCTCTACTTGCTTCATGAAGTTTGATGACTTCAACATGATTTGAAGGTGTTGCAACTAATGTTTGTTTTTAGGAATGCTATGATAACGTTGTGCCTCCAATTGTGAAACATATACCGTTTGTGATCGAGCTTTATAAGGATCTGATAAATAACATGCATTTGCAAAACCAACTAGTTCATGTTTGGAATCCCGAGAATAAAATAATTCTAAATCAATTGTCCTTAATAAGTAATGAAAGATATGTTTAATCCAAGTCCAATGACAATGGGTAGGATAAGAATTGTATCGTGCTAAAAGATTAGTAGCAAACACTATATCAGGATGAGTGAAGTTTGTCAGATACAAAAGGGCCCCTATCGCACTCAAATATGGTACTTCTTGTCGAGTATCTCTTTATTATCTTCACAAGGACGAAATGGATCTTTTTCAATATTCAGAGATCTACAGACCATTGGTGAGCTTAATAGATTTTTCTTATCAATGTTAAAATTTTTAAGATCCATTTAGTATAATTTTATTGATGTATGAATATTCCATTCTTGAGCTGCTCTATTTGTAAACCAAGACAAAATTTGGTTTGTCCAAGGTCTTTCATCTCAAATTCTTCTTTTAGAAAAATTTGATCATTTTCAATATCATATAAGGTTTTGATTATATTAAATCATCCATAAAAACAACTATAATTACAAAATCATTTTTTGTTTTCTAGTTAAACTCACAAGGACAAATAGGTTATTCAAAATCTTTTATAGTTAATGGAAATCTCATTGTTCTTTTTATGCTCAAAATTATTTTCATCATTTTCATTCTGAAGATCTTCTTCCTCGTTTCTTTTCATATGTTCTCTATTATTTGAGAATCAATATCTTTATCAAACTTCTTTCTTTTTCGAGGATTTTTATCTTTAGAACGAAGTGGTCGTCTATGCTTTAAACGTGTTGTAGACTCATTTGAAATTCTTTCAGCCGCATTACCTTTGGTAGTTCTATATAGGAGCAGGTGCATTTGCAGCCAGTATGTACGATTTTGTTACTCGTTTTGTATCATTGATTCCATCTAGCAGTCAATTTGCGATATTTTGTAAGTGTATGATCTATGTACTTCCAAATTACATTGTTTTGTATTGTTTTGTATGAGGATCAAGATATAACAATGATTGTATTTTCTATGCTAAATCTTGTGAGGTTTGTTTATTCTTCCTCCTAACGTTAGGTCAACATATATCCACATGTATTCGTTCTAAAATGACGGTGATTCATGTCCAACTTCGACTAATGATGGTCTTATTGTCAATTTTCCTTGAGAATAAGCAGTACATGTGATCTCATGAGAATTCTCAACGATTTCCCATATTATTATTGAACCAGGGTGACCCAATCGATCGTGATAAATTTTAAACATGTCTTTGTACTTTGGATTGAAGGTGGCATATGATTCAACCATTCTTATTTTTGTAAAATATATCCAATGAATCAAATTGGTAATTTTTCAATAATATGTTTCTTTCCAGAAATCATTGTCGTGATATAAAGATATTCAAGATTTTTATCATTCATTGTTTTAACATGATATCCATTTTGACGAATATCTTTGAAACTCAATAATTTTCTTTGGGATTGGGGAGAGAATAATGAATCTTGTATAATAAATTTTGTCCCTCTAGACATTATAAAATTGTCTTTTCCAATCTCTCAATTACTTTTTCTCTTTCAGATATCGTATTGACACTGAATTCATGTATTCTAAACTTGGAGAATACTTTTTATCTTTCAATATTGTGTGTATTGTAGCACAATCCGCTAAACATATATCTCCATCATTGATATTTAAACGTAACATATTCTATGTTATTTTGATCCGATAAAGGTATTGATGAACCTAAAATATGACAACAAAATTTGCATATAATATATAAAATTTTAAAATATTATAACAATAGTTAATCGAATAAAACTTAAAAGCAAACACCGAAAGAAAAATATATTTGAAAATAAGATAACAAGCTAAATCTTAAAAGAGATAATGACAACGAAGAGAACTTCATATCGATATCTCTTTTTCTTTCATCATTTTTTGTTTTAGGTTGCTCAATAGAGTCTGTTATGTCTAGGTTCATTCCACCTTTGTCTTTATCAAAGAAATTATCGAGATCATTAAAAAAATTGTTTGAACATCTTTGCCTTTATCCTTTCGATTTTTTTATTAGATCAACAAATGTATTGGTGTACGACACACTTGGGACCAATGTCCATTCGTACGGCATCGATAACATATTGTATATTTTCACTTTGTAGTCACAGTTTCATGTTCAGTTACTCTTTCCTTTTATTATCTCCATGATATAAATTATTTGTTTGAGTGCTTCGACCTCGTCCTCTACCATATCCATGACCACGACCGCAACCACGTCCACGGCCTTGACGACAACCATGTATCTCTACATCTATGGCCTTGCCAATGGTTATAATTTGATTAAGTCACATTTGATTTCGCAAAAATGATGCAGATCTAGTGGGACGATCATGATGATTTTTCATTAGTAGCTCGTTTTGATAAAAAAAAAAACAGTGCTCCTGGATGAGCTTCTTTGTATCAGTACTTCGGTCTCAGAAACCAAAGACTAATTGTTGGAGTATCCGCAGGATTTTCTGAAAAAAGTCGTCGCCTCTTTTTACGATTCCTTATGAAAGAACCTTTTAGAAAGATATTCAATCCATTAGAATAGAAGTTAAAGAGGGAAAAGGAAGAATGTTGGTTGCTAGAATCTTTTTTTGCAATCGCACATCCGCGTCAAAGCCTTTTTTTTGTCTACCGATCTGCGTAAAAGCTTTATGTTTTAGTATTAGCCTTCTTCATGTACGGTTTTATAATAGCGGTGGGAATAGTAATGTTATCACCGACTAGGATTATCTAGTTCTAAAACGAGGAGAAGTTGTAACAACTCGCGATAGGTTTTGAAATCATTTGCTCGATATTGTTGTTGTAAAATGATATTATCAGCGTAGAATGTCAATAATGTCTTCTCCAACTTACCATAGTCACTTATTTTTTCTCTCCACATAACTCCATTCTAGAGATTATTTCAATAATCGCAGAATGATATTCGTCCACTTACTTATAATCTTGGAATCTCAGATTCGGCCAATAATTCTTTGCCTCATTTTGGTGATCGAATCTATCTTTAAGAGATTCCGACAAATTTTCGGAATCTTTTTTTGTACGATATTCATTTTTAGTCCATCGACAATATGATGGTGTAAAAAGATCATGGTTTTTTCCTTTTCCTCTTCAAAAGAATTATTTTCTTTATCAATCGTGCCAATGAATTTTTTTGTCTTTAAGATGCATTTTAGCATCAAACGCACATTTCATGTATTTTTTTTTCGAGGCATCAAGTGCCGTGATTTTGAGATTCACCTGGTTCGACATGAAGATGTGTTATCACTGAAGAAAAATAAACAATGGTTTCTTAGATACAATGTTGTACAAAGTCTTTTTGTGGGTATACAACTTACCATGAAAGTTGTAGTCGTAAAGTTAGACGTTTTGTAGCTAATACATCGTCGACATACAGATCTTTGATTGAACTTACACGTCCACTAACATCTGAAATTTGTCATATTAGGTAAATGATTAGAGTAAACAGCGAAATGATGGTTCAATCAAGGAAATTCATTGTAGGCGTCGATTTAGTCTTAATTTCTTATTAAAACACGGAACCTGGAAGCGAAATATTTGTGTTTGCTAGGGATGCTATCTATCTTGAAACGAAATAGTTCCTACGGGATGGTAACAGAATTTTCAGAAAGTAACATTATTTTTGTGGCTACTGTTATACATACTGCAATGGGGGAATCTGTCAGTTTAAAGGTTTCATTTCCTTAACCACATCAAAACATTCAAGTTGAACAATGCTTCTTTCGATTAAGAAACGGTTGAATCGAGTAATTAGCATGCAACTCACCGTTCCTTGCAGCATAGATGACTGCAAAAGTAACATAATTTTATATTTAATCGTTTTTTAAAGTAATATAAAGATGACTGCAAAAGTAACATAATTTTATATTTAATCGTTTTTTAAAGTAATATAAAGATGAGATAGATTCATAGGAGAATAAACCTGACCTGTTCATCAATGGAAGGAAGATGAAACGGTGGTCCAAATTAGCTACGTCATATTAGCTGAGATTTGAGATTATCATCCTCTAATTGGTTATCTATGTATTTCTTGGAAAATTTATATAGTTGATGATGGGATTGAAATTTTTTGGAGTGTTACAAACAACGGTGGTTAAGAACTTCCCTGATAAGAGAAATTCAGAAGATTCATCAGTGCAGAGAAGATTCATGAGTGCGTGAAGATTCATGAGTGCAACTTGAACATATGAAATAACTTTTACATATACAATCACCCATAACAATTTATGGATACTATTGATAAGGACGATTCCAATATTCTCCAACAGAAAATCACAATGAACAGACCATTGTTTTATCATAGACAAACACTTTACAATGCAGGCAAAAACTATCACAGAATCATCCATTCAAAAATTGAGATAGCTCATGATTATCTCCTTAATGAACATTGTGATGATACTATATATGAAAAGACCCTAGATGGTGTATGAAGTTAACACATATAAAGCGAGAGAACCTACGAATCATTTGGAAGCTAGGAATACTCCCACGCGATGCAGCTGCTGGGGTTATCAAGGGTTTCTTTCCACTCTTTGTGGTCCTCGGTTTCGCTCCATATAGCACCTTCTACTCTGCTATAAGTTGTCCCTGAAGTTTCTTTAGCTCCTGAGACATGAAAACATTGTTACCACGTAAACGACATTCAATGCTTTGTTAACCACAATAAACTGGCTTACACCATCGTATAAGAACTCATTTCCTCTTTCTTTCTCCCAAACTGTGACTTTTACCAGAAGCTCTTCCACCATCATGCTCCAACAACAACAAAAATCTTCAAAAAGTTTAATAACTCAACATGTTAATTATGTATTTCTGGTGTAGTATCTTCTTTCAGCATCTATGGATAATAATGTCAGGCTATGGAGAATCAGTAGCAACAATTGTCATGGAGTTTTCCACATAATAGCTAGATAATAAGAATCAGCCATGACATGTTCATATTATTATTACTAATCGACAATCAATTTAGAGGATTAGCATGATAAATTGAATTACAATATACTTATTACTACTGAATGATAAACGATTCAGACAATTAGTAGAGAGTTTAAAGTTTAACATCACATACCCCATGATGATCAACCATGACATGTACATTGGTTGTAGGCTGAGAATGTATGGCAAATGAAAGCATGCCACTTTCACTTCCAACGTAAAAGCGCTTGTTTGTAAGCTCTTATCTTTCTTCTTCAGCTTCATCTTTTTCTAATGTTTCATCAAGACATCATCTCTATCTGCAAAGAACAACAAATAAAACCAACATAGTCAAATTGCTTACAAAAATTGAGGCAAGGAATCTGAGTTTTGGGTTTCATACTAAAGGTTCATCATAAAGAAAGATTGTTACCATCCTGTCTAGAAGATAAAACACAAGCTAAACCTGGAATCCGAAATAATATTCACGGGAGATTTAGATACATAAGATTATCGGAAAATAAATTGTAAATATGAAAGGATAATGGAATTAAAAACGAAATGGAGAAGAAACAGAATTATTACCTCGAGCTTGAAAAAGATAACCTGGTAGTGAGGAAGAAGACGAAGGAATGGAAGATACTCTAACAAATTCCGAAGTAATTCGCAAGGCTGCAACAGCCACATAACAATTCCTCAACCGATACCTGTCGAATAGAGAGGAGAAGAAGAAACCTAAGCTGAGAATCCCAAATCACATTAAACGTAAGATTTACAGTCATAAGAGAAGCCGAAAAGAAAGCGGAAACACGAAACGATGATGGAGGAAAAAAAGATATGGAGAATAAACAGAAGGATTACCTGCAACACGAAGGAGATCACGGGGTAGAAGAAGACGTAGGGCACGGGAGATCTTCTCAAGGAAAAGGAGGTGAGGGGCTGAAACGGAAAAATGACGATAAGTAGAGTGAAACATCGCAAGGGAGAGAGGAAGTCCGACCCAGGGCAACTCTAAGGATAATGAGGATGAAGACCTGCGGCCGTCCGGCGGATTTAGATGAAGCCATTCACGGTAAATTCATTTACATAGCCACTCCTCAGTTTTTAGGCTTCGTACAACCTCAATTTCTCTAGCCACTCCTTTTTCTTCTCAATCCGTCGTTGCTTCTGCTTCTGTCTTTCAGAGAAGATCGACAGAAAGAGGAACATAGAGGGAAAAATTTGATGAAAGAGAGATTGAAGGGGAGAGAGAGGATGAATATGAGGAGACAAGAGTCGTGGTGACTTTAATTTGGATTTTTTAAAAAAATAAATAAATGCAGCTGATGAGGTGGTGAGCTGAGGTATGAGAATGGCTGATAATAACCTCCAATTTATCCAATTTATCCAATTTTTTTGTCCTTTGTGAATGTGCAAGTTTCAATCTTCGCCTCGCTGCTCCAATCTAAAGGCAGATATCGGTATGCACAATCTCCCTTTTCCACTTTGGTTTCTTCTTTGTCCGATTAGGGATTTCAAATTCGAAACTTTCTGGGTTGTCGCCACTCGTGATTCTGATTAAGGTCGGATTTGTTTTACATCATTGACGTAGTTTGTATTTAGCGATTAGGTTCGCCTATGAATATTCTGTAAATTTCTTGTTCAAGATAGTGTCAGAAATCCTGAGAAGTTACTTCCTTGATATGTATAGCTAAAGAATTTGGATAATGGAACCCAAATGCTGTTACTGATATCGTCGTCATCATCATCATCTCTCGGCATTGCAAAACCTAATATTTAAATGATTTAAATGAATGGGAGATTTCGGTTTGGTGTTCATCTGAATAGCACACTATTCCTGGAATAATTCGTGTCAGTGACTTGAGAGGTCGTTAAGGGAAAGTTAACTATCTAGACCAAAAGACTGTAACATTATATTTGACTTGAGGTTGTGAACAAAACTAAGACTGTAGCATTGTCTGGTGCATCCTGACAGGAATTTAGATGTCTGAATCGTTCTCTTGAAAACCTTGGCAGTTCATGGCTTGTCAGGTTCAAGCTCCGTGGCTGCGTTCGGGGTTATCAATCCTGGAAAATGATGTCATAGATAACTCGTGCCTGTCTTTTATGGTCTGTGTTTTCCACAAGAGGAGCCATGACCCAAGTCGAAGAGCTTCACAGACCGGCATCAAGTTTATTCCCCGTCACACAAGAAGGTAAACTTTTGAAGGTTCCATTTCGGGTTTTGTTGGACTAATAAGTTTATACCAAAACTACATACAATGATGCTCCCATTGTAACATTCTTCTCTTCCTTGCGCTTGCTGGATTATGTTGGGTAAAAATAGGGATTGGAAAATATCGCTTGCCTTGGACCCCGGTGCTGTCTCAGGAGATGACAGACAGGAGATCAGTGATGGTAGAACTGGTCTTGGTAGCACCCGACTAGGCAGAATAGCGATTGCGAGCGGCAAACAGTTGTTCGAGAAGTTCAACTCTGCGAGAAAGAACTTCCCCACGAAGATATTTCTTCTCTTATTGGGTTTCTACACTGCAAATGCACTGGCCACAATTCTCGGGCAGACCGGTGATTGGGATGTGTTGGTTGCAGGTGTTGTGGTTGCAGCCATTGAAGGAATCGGCATGCTCATGTATAAGAAGTCCTCTATGTCTACAGGGAGGTTTAAGTCTCTTGTTGTGATGATCAACTACTGGAAAGCTGGTGTTTGCTTGGGCCTCTTTGTGGATGCTTTCAAATTAGGAAGTTAGTACCTTCTTGTTCCCTCCTTTCTTATAGCCTTCCTCTGTACGTATATGTGTGTTGGTAACAACACACTCCTGGGTGATCTATCTATAAGACCTGAATTAGATTACTTCATAAATATGTCAAAATCCAGTGGGAAGATCCAGTTTATGTGTCTATTGTAACAAATCCATGAAGCTTTGACGGTAGTGTAGTCTACAGATGTTGCCCCGAAAGGGAATGTGATAAATATTAATTCCTTGAAAAAAGATTCTCACTTGACATTCCTTCCACGTTACAGTTTGTGCCCTTCTTTAATCCCTAAGCATGTTGTGGTCTCTGTTGTGCAATGGAAAGCTTTGAACACGCAGCTCTACCACATGAATGCTTACTGCTTCATTTGGGATCAAAACGGCAGACTCAGTTTTCGTAAACCTTATGAAAGAGTTGGAGAAACCTTCTTGGTGAAACAGCTTCTTTGAAATTGTACAACAGTTGGCTGCATCCACAGCTCAAAACATGAGAACTCAACTCAAAAGATATGGTTGTCAGAATCCAGACAATACCTCCTGAATAGTAATATACCTTGCCACTTGTTTCATCCAAAATTGCACCAACATATATTTCTAGTATCGGATTGGCCCATCCAGGTTGCCTGAGGCAAACTGGGACACGAAAAGGACATAAAATGAATGAGACTTCCATCAGCAACTTTTGTATCCTGACATAACAATTTGTATCTTCATACGAACGAAGTCGTTGAAAGGACAGAGCAAAGAATATGAGGTATCTACTCCACTTTCAAAAGGCACTGAATTTCATGGAGTGACGAGATAGAAAAGAGAACAATAACACATCTATATCTCCTTATCTGTACTGATGTCATATTCAATTATGAATAAGCAAGTAAGGCCAATTACCTGTTGAACAATTGGATTTGTTGATGTCATAAATTCATGAGTCATTCCTTGCCAAACAATCTTTCCCTCGTACAGAAACAATAACCTGAATAAACAAACAGAAACTTTCAAGGTTTCAACCCATGATGTAATGATGTCTGTGTCAAGAACACAACAGACAAATAAGCAGATACCTGTCTACAGCTCTTCGAATGGTGCTGTGTTGATGGGTGACAACCACATAAGAAGCTATCTTCCCCGGTTTTCCAAGTGCATCCTCACCCTTCATGTGAACAGAGCGGATAAGATCTTCAACCACAGTTGATGCAATTGGATCAAGTCCTGCAGTCGGCTCATCATACAAGAGTACCTATGTGGGCAAAGATGGAACAAGTAATTCAAAGAGAGAACAAAGGAAGACGAAAGAAAGATTCCAAAATCCATTGAGAACGTAGTAGTCACACCACATTATGAATTTGATCATAAAGCACTTAGTTTCATCAAACAGTTAAACTTATACAGGGGTCGAGCCTCCAGAGCAAATTAATGAAGTCAGAACTATTTCATATACCTCTGGCTCTATGTCTTCTTTTGTTGTATCAAAGATTATAGAACGAGCTAAAGCAACCCTTTTCTTCATTCCACCTGATAGCTCGGAAGGCAGTCGATCCTCAACTCCCTGATTTTAATGAAAAAGCAATAAAGCTCAAGGAAATATATACAAGTGTTGAGCTAACTTGCAATAAATCACATAAACTCCACATATGTCTTTATACATGCGGGTGTTGAACTTATCTTCATGCAAAGATTGCATGCCCATGTTTCCAGTCTTTCTACGCAAATAATCAATACTACTGTTTCTTTAAAAAAAGGAATGACGAAATCTCTTTTCGTTCAGATTTGATCACTCATGTAGTACTCAGAGATACCTTCAAGCCAACAGCAGCCAAGGTTTCTGTCACAAGCTCGGAGATTTGATCCTCTGACATTTTCGAATTCTCGTATCTGTGGTTAATGAAAATGAACAAAATCAGTGAATATGTACAAAGGAAAAGCAAATTGTTAATGAATTTTGTGCAGAAATATACTTGAATAGGATACCATAGGATAGCATCTTACAGGAGGAAACCGACATTTTCGCGAACAGTTAAAGAATCAAAAAGAGCAGCACTCTGAAATACCTGTCAGATAGAAAATTTAAAGTACAAAGTCTTGTCAATAATCCAAGATAATGATGAGGATTTTTAGAAAGAAACATCACCTACCAGACCGATACGGAGACCTGAAATTTCCTCATCACTGATCAAGCCTACTCTCTTCCTTCCTCTTATATAAACCTCTCCCTGCTTACCAAGCATCCAATACAGTCCATAATTCGAAAGAATGTGATGTTCTTCAACTAATCAAGATGAACAATAAGGATGTACATAAAACAAACAACACAATTGAAACAGTTGCAAACCTTGTCTGGAGCAAGAAGTCCAGCCATAATCTTTAAAATTGTTGATTTCCCAGTCCCAGAAGGACCGATCACTCCAACAGCTTCACCGTGTCTAATCTGCACATGGTAATGATATTATACTACATGTTATCTTCCAAACTTTACATGGATTGAAGGATATCTTTAGAACAAAAGAATCCGGAAACGTATAATCTCAAATTGCATCTCATCATAAGGGAACTAAGTGAGAAGCCTGCGTAGGGTATATCAGGAGTTTAAAAGATGATCACTTTTCAATCATTTACAATGTTTCTCGAGAGTTTCCCGCCAAACTAATAACGGAACAAAGACAATGACACAACTATTTACGAACTGATGACATGCTGCTCCAATCATTAACAATGGTTATCTTGCGTTTTTCCAAATTCAGATCAAGCGTGTAAATAAAAGCTTAAATCATGAAAAGCCATTAGGATGCATGAGATGCATTCAACATCAAAGGAGAGCAGCATCGAGAAAGAACCACCTTGAAGCTCACTCCTCTCAGAATATGTTTTTCCCCAAATGATTTGTAGACATCTCGACACTCTATAAGAACATCAGAGTCGTTATCGGGCTCTTGTTCTTCATAGGTACCTCCTGACTTAGATAGATTCTGCAGACATAATCACCATGATCCATGTTCATACTGAAACACGAGACAAAATATATAGCTACGAGCAATTACATTCACATGGCCGACACAACTTCACGGAAAACAACTGTTTTGTATATACCCAACAGTCTTGTTAAACTCAAAGCACAACCATTCGTGCAACATACAAAGAAAATGACTCCGACTAGTAGCAAACGGAGATTGTTCTACGTATGCTGTTTCATCTGAAACTAATGAAGGAAAAATCCAATAAGTGCACAACTATTCCTGCGACTTACAAAGAAAATGGCTCCGGCTATACGTGGCAATGCAGATTCTTCTACATACACTGTTACATCTGAAACTATTGAAGGACAAATCCAAAATAAGAGCAAAACTATTCGTTCAACCTACAAAGAAAATGACTCCGGCTATACATAGCAAATGCAGATTCTCCTACATATGCTGTAACTATTGAAGGACAAATTCAAAAAGAGCACAAGGGATAGAAAGGACCCAACTACAAAGAAACGAAACAAAATTCATTACGTTGAATTTGGTGGCTCGGAATCCATCGTTGTCCAAGTTCCGAGGAGTGGCTATACAAGAACATACAGCATCTCTTTGCTTACCACCAAACAAGCTAATAGCCCTCGTGGCGGAGGCGGTGGCGAACTCATTGCCGGACCGGTCACGAGAACCGTAGTGATATACAATCGGACCAGGCAAAACCGAACAGGACAGAGAGATCATGTTCCCGGAAATCGGTCAAACTTCCCGGAAAAAACGGAGAAAATCTCTCACTTTACCGGAATGGATCTGAGATCGATCATTCGCTGCCAAATTGGACTTCTGGGTATCCAGATTTGAGGGTTAAAGACGAAACCCAGAATCGATCGAGTGATATCGTCGATGATAGACGAATTTACAGAAGAATACTTTACCAGCGACGGAATATTCCCGTCGGAAGACAAAATAAGGAGTGAAGAAAGGGTCTCGGAGGAGGGGAGGTAGAGAGAGAAACCGGAGCTATAATTTTCTACTCACCGACCGAGGTAAAGTTCCTACGAATTTGTTTCTCAAAATCCCAAAGTTATTTACTTTGTTAATTTTGTGTGTAAAATTATTTCAAGAAAACAAAGATTTTTGTGTGATCCAAATGATTTAGAGACAATTATTTATTTAGGGGGAAAATGATTAATCAACTTTTATTCAATCAGCTAGAAGTATTAGAACGATATAACTTTATAGTTTGTTGTAAAACACAAACTTCTTAAAAAGAAATGGTAATTTTCTACATATATTTGTGTGGGTTTTCTCTAATTTTTGTAGGACACATGTTTTTGGATCAAAATAATTTAAATATTAACGTTCTATTAATTAAAATGATGCACTTTGAACATAATTTTAATTTTGA
>CM071864.1:39981858-40001198 GCA_036759665.1 Gynandropsis gynandra | reverse complement strand
GTAGGGAAAAAGAGTGTTGATTGGTCTAAATGGATGAAACTGCTTGTCACTTGTCTTCACAAAAAGCAGCAGATGAAAGAAGAGTATACCACAAAAAATCATGTTACTTATCATCAGTTAGCATAGTTCCATTTACTGAAACAAGGCAGCAAACTGTTAAAAAGAGGCTTCATTAGCTCCGTCCGAAATTAGGGTTCTAAGTCTAACAACTATTCTTTCTTCAGCAGCTTCTGAAGAATCCGATTTTCTCTCCCAGAATCAAAAAAAGAGCTGCTTTAACTTGCCTACACAAAAAGTGATAGCCTCATCATATGCACAAAAAAGGGTTTCCATCAAGCTGAATGACTGCCCCCAAAATCTCAGATGATTGGGCATTCGAAAAGATGCATTTTTTGTTCAGCAACGATGTTCTCGAGTGCCCTGCTCTCAGTTTGGGAGGGGATAGTCGCATGGTGACAGTCACTTCTCTCTTGAATCTGTAAAGCAGAGGATAAAGCATTGCTCTTGCTCTCTTCCTCAGTTTCACCATCAGTAACTGAATGAGACAGTTCTTTGATGTCGCGTCCGTCTTGTAGATTTGTCTCCATAGTCACGTCAGTGCCTAGAATGCAGCCATCACATACCGGTGAACTCATTTCGAAATCACCAGTTTTATCCTGATGGGAGCCATCAATCACCAGTGAATCAGATCGTTTCTCGCTATCCAACATATTCTGCATTTTGGTGATGTCCCCAGTGCAACTGTCAGCTAGCTCGAGACGGGATTCTAAAGCTTTATCCGACACCTTTCCCATTTCAACTTCATCCTCCAAGTGTTCATTCTTTCCAAGAATAGTGCAGCTATCAGCTGAATAAATCGGGGATTCCACATCTGAGTTTCCACCGTGTGCATTACCTGCTGTTTCTGGTCCAAGCAAACCTAATTCAAGTTTTGAAGAACATATTCCTTCACCATTATTTGCCTTGGCATCTACTTGTTGGCACATCTCATGCACCAAAGGTGGATAACCTGAGGCAAGATTTAGTCAGTACATGAACGCAAGGATGCTCACTAGGTCAAATGGAAAAGGTTCATCAGACTTTGAGCACAAGTACCATTGCAAGAGGGCTCATTTGTCTCGGCATTATTATTCTTCGGCAACGGTTTCTCCAGCATGTCTACACCGGGGAACACCATCAAGTTCAGATTCTTTGTTTTTTTCTTGCTCGATTCATCAACAGGCTTGAAGCCGAAGCCTGAAATCCACGTTTCAATTAGTTGTGGAACTGCAGGTATCACCAACCTTTCTACTCCGAGTGATCCAAGAGCCTGGTTACAAAGAGCATGAAAGAAGCAGCTTTATAACAAATACAAATGGCACTACTGAATTACATAGAAACAACTAGCAAACAAATTATTCCCTGAAAAGTTGACAAAATAATGGTGCGATGAAATACTTGACAAGTTCACATAATCTATCAACAAGTTGAATGAAGAAACGTGAAAAGAATGCCAGGTATTTTCTGAATGAGATCAAATACCGAAACACAAGTTTACACTCGTAGTTCACAGGAGGTATCATCAAACACATAACGCTAGCTAGTGGCTTTCTTGGCATTTAGCAAGTTATATATTTTAGAAAGGTTGGTGAAGCGATCAGTTCCAAGATGACACGAAATCCATTATTTCCTAAATACAAATGCCAGAGAGATTCTAGGCATATGAAGTTGGTACATTTGCAACTTATATTCAGCAAGATCAAAGTGAAGGTGTAGTAAATGGTTCCTTTATTCCCCTACGTTCTGTTTCAACATATTTTTCTTCTTTACAACTATCACGCATGACCAAAGCAGGTTTTAATAAGTAGCCGCAAAATTGTAATCACAGTAGAAAATATCTAATGAAACCTCTGCCACATTGCGACACCTTAAGTGAGGCTTCACTTTTCTACAATTGAAGGACAGGAAACAAAGAAACAGAGAACAGAAGGATGTAGAAAGCATACAGATTCAATGCCACTCATTAGTCGACGGCACATGCCTTGACGCCTATACATATAGCGGGTTCCGATAAACGGCATTTCTGCCAGTTGGTTTCCATGGATCCTGTAGCAAAAGGAAGAATCCTTGTTACAGATTTGACTTCTTCTCCCTCTCATAATTGTGTCTTACTATCTACTCAAATGATATGGCCCCGAGAACCTTATCTATAAAAGCTTAGAACATCTAAAGAATATTTAAATGGCTTCTGTGTGCCGTACAAAAGCAAGATAACTTTTAATTTGACCTTGTTATCAATTTAAAGAAAACAATACAAATGGCCAGCAGCCACACCTGATAGACGCCACAGCAATGATCTCATCACCCCTCTCCAAAATAGCAGTGAGAAAACCACTGTAATTTAGCCGATTGAAGTTTGACCTAGAGAACATTAGAGAGAATTATGCTTTAACAGTGAAATAACTAGGGCTGATGATCTCACAATCAATACAGAATATCAAAAATATTCACTTGTTAGCCAGAGTTGTCGTAAATATACATAGGCCACAGAGAACAGGATTTCAAAGAATGCTCACCCAAAACTGTAAACAATGTTTTGAAGTAAGTTGATTCCACTCCTGTGATCAACTAAAGGTGAGAAGCACTCGTCCATCACAGAAAATGCAACAGCCAGTTTTGAGTTGCACACAATATTGTCAGATACTTCAACGTCAGAAACCTTAGAGGAAAGGTTACAGCGGCGCAAGAAACTCCACGAGAAACCCTCTGGCAGCGCTTGTTTGACTCCAATAAGTAACTGGAGCCCCTCAAATAACTAGAGGGAAACAAAAAACAAATCTGGGTTATCAACTCATTTCTAGGCAAACATTCATGTAATATATAATACAATTAAACGATTTTCTCTATGAAATAGCAGCTTCAATAAAATGTACCGGAGAACCCTACGATTTTTGTGACAGTTAAAAATCACTAGCAAGTTTTTTGTTCGTGTCTCTCCAGTAAACCAGGTCATTAGATTCAGACCCCTATGTCAATGAGCTGCATACACGTTGTTTAGCCTGAGGTGCAACATCTACATACATGGTTGCTAGCGTCCTAACTAGCTTCATAATGCCACAAAGAAACCTTTAGGAATCCCTACTGCTTTAAGAATATTGTTAATAAAACATTTCTTACACTGCTGCCTCTTGATATGTTTGATCAGTAAAATCCATTACTAACAGAAAGCTGGGGTAGAGCTACGGATTGCACCAGATTGCACCAATTAAGAATAGCCAATTTTACAAGAAATCTTATCTTTCGAGGCGGTACCAATCTTTCATAGCACACAAAACCAAGAGATTAAAACTAATTCCTTGTCCCAAAAGCTTTTTGTCTAGTTAACTCAGAATCAAATAACTATAAGGTTCACACCTGTAAAAGATTTATTGAAACTTAAGGTGGATATATACTTGCACCACTAAAATACAAATGTTCATGCACAAGAAGCTCTTTTCCTTCAAACCTAAAAACGTTCTGCCTGTAGATTGAACCCACCATTTTAAGCATGAGGTTTCACAATAACAAAAAGGTAAGAAGATGAGGACTACCTCTTCACAATTCTTGCCACAAAATGAATAATTACTCCTATCATTGACAGTCTTCCCAGTTTCCCCAATGCATTCTTGATGAACTGCAACAGTGTGGAAGGCGGCATTATTTAAAGTGTGAGATAACCATCACAAGAGGTATATTTAACAGGGGATAAAATAATATATACAAAACCCAGTTTGAAGATTAGAGATTTATAAAGGAGTGATTCAATACATTTCTCTTCGCATAAGCAGCAATCCAACAAGGCAGATTGAGTTCTGTCATCACTCGCCGCCTTAACTTCACCACAAAATTTGCACGAACAGTAGAAACAAAACCAGGAACCTGATGGGAATTTCTGCAATTTCGGGATAACATAAAAGAAAGAGACAAAAAAGTATATCAGCTTCTCCAGTAAACAAAAATAACAGTGATGTAGATATAGATAATATGATGAAAATCTTATTAAATACTGATTTTTCATTTCCATCTTTTTGCCTCATCTAATTTTTTCACAATACAGTATATTTTCATGGCAACAATGTCAAAAGACTGGACAAAATAGGATGAAATATTTCCAAAAAGCTTACATGCTAATCTTACAAGACAGTTTTATCTCAAATATCATATTTTTCCTACATCATAGGAAACGACTTACTTTTATGCCCAAGCAGCTCTGATGGAACGTTGATGGGCAGCCATCACAACAAACAAGATCACCCCCATCTCCACAAATACCACAAGTATCATCATTTGGATCTCCACCACTGAAATCCACGAAGTGAAATCCATTAAGTTGCAACTTGCCTTGCTTATTCCATGAATCAAGAAGGCATTGCAAGAGAGAAACCCCATCCTCTAGATACAGACTTTCCAATGGCTGGTTGAGTTTTCCTCCAGCATGAATCTCAAAATCGCATAAAGAGAATACTTCATCACAACAGTCACATAGAATACCCTCATTTGAAATCATTCCCTCTAGAAGCACGTGTGTTTTAATGCAGTTCATGCACTGAACTTTCCCATTAAGTGGCACAACGCCTAAGTCAATCATCCAACCCAGTATGGTGCGTTTTCCTTCATATAAAGTGAACCCATCATCCTTAGAATCTGCATCCTCCAAAGCACTATGAGCCAGCAGAGCACAACGTTTTCTTGTATGGTTTTCTTCTCTTTTCTTATTCTTGGTTGACTTGGAAAGCCTTGATGGAGATATACACTCTATATACTGTGACAAGTTGCTCCCATTTAGTTTCTTCTGGAATGGCCTAGCAAGACAACTCGTAGAAAGCTTTAGCTTCTGAATTCTCAGTCTTTCATTCGGTAATTTCTCTGCAAACAGATTTTGCTTTCCCGATTTTTTCATCGTGACCATATCTTCAGCTTCATCTCTGTCCTCCAATGTTGACCTTTTCTTACCCTTATCACACCTTTTTTTCTGGCTTTTTCTTTCTAAAATGTGAAGCTCCTCTTCTGATAGCAAAGGAAAATTAGAACCAACAGCAGAATTCTTTTCATCATTCATGCAACTTTCCACATGTTTTTTGTAAACTTTGTAAGCTAGGGTAACTGACCAGTGTGTCTTTCCCTCAGGGTTAACATAAACAGCATCATTATACTCTCTACCATTTCTGAGTCTATATTCAACTTTCCACCCAGCAGCTAAAAGCAACTGTAGTATCCGATCTCTCAATAACTTCTTAGCTCCTGATCTAGATTGCTGCCCAGGTTCGATTTGGCTACTGTCCCGTCCTCCTGTTCTTGTTTCACTGTCAACTGAAGGATTGATGGCCTGTGAGTCAGAAGAACCGTCATTAAATTTCGACCCTTTTTTTGCTTCAATAGCTGAATTATCAGTTTCCCCAAGGCTCATCTCCTTCTGTAGTTTTGGAGGTCTCCCACGCTTACGGAGGATCTTCTTCCTTCCCCTACTTCCATCAGGTTCTGACCCTTTAGCTCTGCTTCGACAATTGCTTTTTGGTATCTTGGACTCATCAACAGAGTCACTGAGATTCTGGTTCAGCACTTTGGGAGTTCTCCCACAATTACATTTCATATTCTTCTCTCTTATGTTAGGACCTTCAACAGTCTTCTGTGTCTTGGGGGGTCTACCACGCTGTCTCAAATTAAGTACATCAATATCAGACTGTTGATTGCTCTCACACTTCAAACTAGGGCATCTATCATCAGATTGACTGCTTATCTGCAACTTCCGTGGCCTTCCACGTTTACGTGTGAACTTCTTAATGTCATGTGACACAAAATTCACATCTTCATCCCATGATCCGATGTCCTTATGTTTCATTTTAATCTTACTCTTAAAATCAACTGCCTGAACCTCTTCGACTTCAGGAGATTCCCCATGCTTATGTTTTACTTCTGATTTCACATCATCGCAGGGGTTTACACCGCTCAATTTTCCCTTGATATCAATCTTTCTTTTGCCTTTAGCAGAAGCAAGGTGTTCATCACTTCTCTCAAGATCTTCCCTAACTGCAGCAGAAGTTGACCGCAGAACCCTCGGGGGAAGGTTAACATCACCATGAGGGAATTCTAGCTTCACTCTTTTCTTCTTTCTCGTCTTGTTTGCATCCTCCATGCCATCACCATCTGTGCTTTTTTCCATCCCACTGTCAGCCAATCTCTCATGTTCACATTCAACTGTCACACAATATTTTTTAATCTGCAATCCATTCTCCACTAAACTTTCCTTGCTTTTAGGATCTACCAGTTGCTCCGCACTAGGAATCGTAGCACTCTCAACCAAGTCAAAATCTTTGTCCGTCATTGTCTCTTCTCTCGGACCGGACAACGTTTGATTTGGCAAAGACAACGTTCTCTGATTTGCTGACGATCAATTTACAGAGTTAGCATATACCCTAGTGTAAATTACTCGGTTAGCTGCAAAAATCAAATCAATCATGCTAAATCACTGGAAAACTGACGAGAATTGTCAGCTTCAGACAAACTATTGCACAGCAAACGCCACTAAAATCGCAATACCCAAAAGAGAGCGAAAACAAACGACGCGATAAGAAATCAAAACCCAGATCAGAAAAGAGGAAAACAAAATAAAACGAGAAGCGGAAAATTTCATTATTACCAGAAAATTCGTATTCAGGCACCAGATACGAATGCAGAAGAAAAAACAAAAAGTCCAAAGAAAGCCTGATCCATAGCCACCCTCAAAGCTTCACCGGAGCTGCAATGGCGTTAACGATCACGAGAGGAAAGACGAGAAGACAAAAAAAACGATTGAGGGTTTAGAAGACAATGAGAAGACGAAAAGGGTTTGGGGTTTTAAAAGTTTTGGGGCTTTGCTTTGTCGAGAAGAGAGATTAAAATTCGAGCAAGGACAAATCGCACGGGGCAATGTTGCCATTTTATATTTCTTTCTGTGACGTCACTAATTTCCCTCCAATTTTGTTCTGGAAATTTAAATTTTATAAATTGGAAAAAACGTTAGGACGTATTTTTTGCAAGAAAAAATAAACGTTGTATTATGGAAACATTCTAAATACATATGTCATTCATCTACCTCCAATTAACATCTTTCCATTAATTCAAGTTGGTTAGTTTCATCTAATTATTATACCATCTTATAATATTTAACAAAAAATAATTATTTTATTGAAATAATATATACATAACTTATGTTAATTAATGATTAATATAAAAATCTCATTAAAATATACTAAGTTGTTTCAAAATGTAAAGATTATACATAAATTACTTTTTATTTTTATATAGAAATTATCATACTATTTTCAAATTATGATAATACTTTTAGTCTATATCATATAGATGTCACGTATACATGCATAATTAATTTAAAATTAAATGTAATAGTTTCCGTATTATTCTTAACTAATATGATACAAAAATGTAAAACAATTATTTAATGTATAGTTTTGACGCTTTAAAACAAATGAGATTGTTGAGTTTTAAATTGAATAACATAATCATGAAAAAGTTGTCAGTTTATATATATATATATATATTGAAACATTATAAATCTGAACAATGTCAAAAACAAATGTGAAACCTAAACTAAATATTTGTATGACATAGATAAATCGAAAGAGATTCTACTTTAAACTTTTATTCTCCTACGATCAACATTTTCATAGAACAAATCTTATTGTTTTCATGATTACCTTTGTAATAACTTAACCCAATAATCGGGTATTATTACAAAAAAACATGTAAAAATTAACAAAATACTGTTGATTTTATGCTGAAAATTTATTGTTTTCAATGCTAATGTATCATGAAATTTGCGTTGGATACGATACCATTGGTAAACGGAAAACGTTGATTCGACGTTAGACCGTGTAACGTTATTATAGCGCAAATCTATGTAAGAACCACTTATACAAGATCAACGTGAGGGCGTCAAAAAAGGAAATGATGACGTGGTTGCAACTGGCGTGGAAAATATAACAGAGAAGTTAACGGTGATTTACATTAAGAATGGTAACAAAATCGCTGCGCCATCAAGCGTTAAAAAATGCTACGTGGTTCAAATGCCGATTCACATAACCAATTCCAGCGTTATTTCTATCCCAATCGAGTGAGAAAAGACGACACGTTATTATGTTGGTTGTTTTAAATTACATATATATATATATATTAAATATTTATAAATGAAAAAAATACATAATATTGATTTGCAGAGATAAAGAAAACAATGATTCGGAAGATAATGTGGGTTTCAAAGTGGATGTGAGTCCAAGAATGGATGTGGAAATGGTAAGATGTGACATAGACTGATGTGAGAGTTTTACAGCCGATTCAAGATCAGTTATCTTCATTTTGTATCTCATGAGCTCGGCTTGTTGCACCTCCACCAATGTCGTGAGATGATCCACTCGTCACACAGGCTCACGGTATCATGCGTACCTATAGGCGTCTCTTCGCCCAAAGTCCAGGTCATCTGGAATTTCAATAACCTAAACCGAATATATCTTTCTATCGGTTTTAGTGGATGATCTACAAAAATATAAAAACAATATTATAAAAAGTAATCAAATTTATTTTATTTAAATACTTATATTCATGTAAAGCTCGTCGAATATGGCTAGGGTGATCTCTAGCCTCGACCCTTCGCCCTGATTCAACAATACATCTTGAGATTGCTTTAATTCTTTCCGCTATTTGAAAAAAATAGTATATAAAATCAAATATATATATATATACTTTTATAATTCAAATTTTACGTATTTTTTTGGATTTCATCGACTACCTCTTTAGCTTTTAAATAGATCTATGTTTCGTCCTTTTTCTAATGGCTTTTCTACATAAGTTCCAAAAGACTTGGAGGTTGATTGTATTCTTGTTGCTGTAAGAAGAAATCCCACGTGAATAACATTATTAGATTGAATAAATAATTACAATTTAGATATTGTTATTATACTTACCAACTCATAACAGACTTTCGCAAACGATTGCACACTTAATTGATGCGTCAACGGTGTCAGATCTGGTGCAACATGTGTCTTTCGACTTCTTTTCTTTTTATTGCTTTGTTCTAAAAAAATTAGAGTCGAGAGATATGAAATCCGAATTGCACTTGTCAAAGTGCGGTTTGGAGAGCCAGTTCTCTTTTTGGCTCGTGGTTAGTTACTTTAGTTGTTTTGTTACTCAAACTTTCACCGATCATATATAATATTATGGTATTGAGGTTTCAATATAATTCCTGCTAAAATAAATAAATTAAAATGTTAGTATGAACAAACTAATTATAAATTTCAATTAATTATTTTAAATTGTTATTTATCAAGAAAAAAATCCACCAATAAACGTCCGAGGCCTATGGATAGACATCGAGCCCATGTGTAGGCTGAAGTAATTAATCTTGATGAAACAAAGGATGATAGATCCAACTATCACATCAATATCCACCTACAAAAAATAAAAAAAAAATGAATTAGCTACATAAAATACAGGATATATATAAAATAAAATAAAATTCTACACCAATGAAAATTTACAATTACTTTGATTTACTATCTAGGTTTAAAATTATTTGGATGCAACCATTGTATAGACATCCGCTCGGGACGGACACAATAAGTCAATGATGTTCGGAACTGTTGAGACATCAATGAAAATGTTCATATGAAACAAACTCTCGACGCTGCAAAAATGATGTTGTCGGTTGTTGTTGTGATGACATCAACCCCCCAATCGATGTCTATATGATAGCTGATGCATCTTATAAGACAAAAATTAATTAAAAGAACAATCATATACCAACCCTAAATAGATATAATTTTCAGCTCTATTCCAACCGTAGACCGATCCAATCCTAAACAAATTCAAATCTAACCCACTAAAATCCAAATCACTCTTAAACTGAATCCAAACCATTCGTAAAGCGAAATCATCATGTTAGTTTGGTCTATCCAACCTAAACCATTGTTAAATCATCTAAACCAATATAATCGAACTAAATCTTCAAAATACACCTAAATCTATACTTCAAAATAGTATAATTCATTCTAAAACTACTAAATCTAGTTTACGTTACATCTAAATTTATCCTAAACCGAAATATACATAAGAAAATGAAATTACTGATGTTAAGTGATATATCATCAATTCGAGTTTATAAATATTTTAAACGCAATTATGTTACATCGATGTTATCCAAGGTAACATAATTGCGTTAGATACCAAATGCAATCATGACGAAACACCACATCATGGTTACCAACATCATTTTGACGTCAGTATATTATCGTTTCTAACACGATTATGCAACATATATCGATTTTCATATTTTTAATGCAACGACATTGACGTGCTTCATGAGAGTATTAAATGTTGATTGTGCACATTGTAACTCAACCACGTTATCCTGGTGTTACCATTACTAATGTGATTGCATTGGACACTAAGGTTAACATAATTGTGTTACAAACTTTAACTTAGCTAAAACAATTTAATAATCGTATTGACTGTTACAATTAAATCATCAACGCTCAACATCTTCTAAATCATCACATCCATCATCTACATCATCATATTTTTCATCATTTGTGACCTCTTCGTCCAGTATTACATCTAACTTATTTGAGAGATGTAAGTTGTTCGATACGTTACAAGGATATATCATTGAAGTCAGCCTCATGCACTTCATTTTCGTCTTGCATCGATTTATTTTTTGTATCCTCAACATTTAGTAATAACGTACCTCTGAGACAAACTGTAATAATTGCACTCCAATTCTCACGTTGTCAATCGACTTGCGATGATAAAATGAAATGACCATATTTCCAAGACCAACGTGATATCTAGACATCGTAAACTCTACTCTTATTATTTTTAATTCATCTCCGATCATCAGATCAAACCAATCATAGTAAAAAATTATCACATTTAGTTCAAAAAATCTTTGATACTCAAATTGAAAAAAAACCTCTTTAAGAATACCATGAAAGTCTAGTTCTTCATATGATTTGCAATAATTAATTTTTTTACATAAATACCATAATTACTTATCTTTTTGTCTAAACCATGACTATAAGTGTGTAAAAAAAGTATCCATGAGTAAATATTATGGGTTAACATTTTATCATTCTTATAGGAGGTTGTATCAAGTCATTCAACCACGAGGATGAGCAAGTATAAACTTGTGATATAATTATAAATCTAAAATAAATATGATATAATACTATCATTATCATCGTAACTATATAAATAAATAAAAATGACAATGTCATTGCAACGTAAAGCCTACGTTATTGGGGTGTTACAACGGTCTAGGAATAGAGTTAGACATTTCAATGCTAGTTTAATACAACACTTGCGTAGCGTTTGCATTACATTGACACTAGTTTTGCATTGAAAGTTGTCTAGCACGAATTTGCATTGGAAATTTTGTATTTTTTGTAGTGTAATAAAAGTTTCATTCCACAAAAAAATCATTCTCTAGGTATAATAACATGTAGGATTTCATGATCATTTCATTTGTTACTTGTGTATCACTAAAGAAGAAGAATAATTCTCTTTATTCTTTATTCATCATGTAAAGCTAAAGTATATGTACAAGTTTAATGATTCAATAACTTCAAGAAACAGTTAACCAACCTAATTAAATAAGACATAAGTATATATATATTGATATAATTCTCATATAAGAGACATACATATATGCTACTACACTCCCCTCAATACTATATCATGCAATCAAGATGGAATATATAAGCTTGACGTATTCAACTTTGTTAACAAAGCTGAGAAAGGCATTAGTTGCAATGCCTTGGTGAAAAGATATGTTATTTGATTGTTGGATTTCACATGCATGGTCTTCAATAAACCTTCATTCAACTTGTTAAAATGATAATAAATGTGAATATGTTTGGAATGCTCATGAAACACGAAATTTGAGGAAAGAAAAATGTCAAATTTGTTGTCATATAAAATATTTATCGTTCCAACAACCTGCAGTTGAAAATCCTTCTTGTTGTATAAATATTTTGACTATTAGGCGAGCATTAATTCTATCAATCATACCGTCGCAATTTCTCTTTATCCTCTAAACCCATTTGTGACATATACACTTTTGATTAGAAGGTAAGAATACAATTGACCATGTACTATTATTAGTTAAAGCTTGTAATTCATTGTTCATGGCTATCCTCTAATTATTTTGGAGAATCATATGTTTAAAGTTTTGTGGTTCTAAGTCAGTAGACAATTTCATAACATAATTTATGCAAAAATGGAATTCATTTGTTATATGATAAAACAAAAGAAGGAGGATATGGATAAATGAGGCGAGTCGTTCTCTTAGGTCTAGTAAAACTAACAATGTCACGAGAAACATAAGAATGAATAGAATGACGAGGATCATAATATGGAATTAAGATGGACATAATATTTTCTAAAAAACATATCAAACAAATATGATGATGAATAAGAAGATTTATTAGTAAAAGAAAGATACCTTCAATGAAACTCAATTTTTGAAGAGAAATAAAATTTTGATTAGAGTCAAGAAATAGTAACTTATAGCCTTTGGTTTGGATAACCTATGCAAACTATTTCTTGAGAACAACGAGTGAATTTGTGTTTATTCTTTATAGGTGAAGAGGCATAGCATATACACATAAAAACCTTGAGATTAGGGTAATCTGTAACTATACGAAACTATATGAAGATGCATAACATTTATTGAGGAGTGTCAACATAAGAACAAAAAAGGTTCATACCTTTTATTTAAAAATATTCTGGAACACAAGTTTATGAGTATTATCAGAACGAATGAACTTAATGGTGGTGTTTAAATGTTTTTGAATCAGAGAAACAAACTCAGAAAAATAGTGAGCACATCATATTTGCGTTTCAACATGTAAATCCGAGTAACACGAGAACAATCATCAAAAATTGTTTTGAAAGTATTTGATGTGGTTAATCTCAAGTAATAATTTACCTAGACTAACGCTTCCGCAAGAATACGGATGGTATAGTACTAGGTTCGAACACGAGAAATCGATGCAACTCTAAAGTTAGTAAACTAATGAATAGGACGTGTAAAATCAATAAGTGATGGGAATGCGATGAAACTAAACTATCTAATTAACGAGATAAATTCAATGAACTAAACACCACAGGTTTCGAGAGATGCATGATTATGAAACAAAGTTCTAACAAGATCATGGTTATAGATATCGTTACATATTCGGAGAATTCAAGCTCTTTTCTAGGGAATGACTCTCCCGATGCCTAAACCCATTATCTAGCATGTGTACTACCAATCTCCCAATTGTGTAATCTCACCTACTAGATGCATTAAGATCGCTATCCTAATTCCTAAGTTCAATCAACCGACCGACCAAGGTTCTAAATCAATTGAGACTTCATATCATGGCTACGTTCCAAAATCCAATTCATCTCCGAATGCAATTAGATTTTTATAAACATTAATTCAAGTGGCCAACAAGAACAAAAGCATTACGAACAACCAATCAATCCGAAACGATCAAATATTATAACCAAGCATTAAGAACAAACTTCATTACATATCGGCAAAACTCTCTAACCCATGGTTATGGACCTACTCGGACATGAACTTAGAAAACGAAACACAAAAGATAACTATATTCAACATGGATAAAGAATGTGATCCCTCCCTATTCTATTACCGATATCTTCAATAGCTCCTTTGCGCTCCGGCTTCGTCGCCCCGTCCTTGCCCCTGTACGCGTTATGCTCTCTTTCTACTCTCTCTACGTGTGCCCTGTTTTCTCTCTTCGTTTATGTACGAATTGGGCTCCTAAAGCTCTCCCCTTTTAGCCCTCTTTCTCCTCTTTCCTTTCCTCTAATATTTCCTCTTTGGCCGTCCCCTTTCTTTCCTTTCTAGTGGCTGGAATTTTCTATTTCTTACAGCAACTACAGTTTTCCTTTTCCGAGTTTTTCCACTCTCTTTTTTTTTCTATTCATGTGTAATTGTTAATGTTTCTTCTTTATTTTCCAGCCATGTAGCTCCCTTTTATCTTACCTTACCATATTTCCTTTTGGTTTAAGTAGTCAACATGTTCCTTTTCTTGTTTTGCTAAATTTCCTTTTCTAGTTTATGCAGGTGACGAACGCGACCCGTACGGGCTGATGAGTGCCCCGCGTGGGCTGGCTGGCAGGAGAGAACCTGCGCGGGCTGGTGAGGAGCCCGACTCGGGCTAAAGTTACTGGTGCAAGGAATTGTGGTCTTGCACCGCACGGGCTAAGGTAGGCACCCTGTGCAGGCTGTGGGGGAAAAGGTGATCTGCTCGGGCTTGACTTGAGCCTGGGGCATGCTGAGATTGCTGGTCCATGCAGCCCGCATGGGCTAAGTGTCCACCCCGCACGGGTTGCCTCTCCTTTAGCGTGAAACGGTCATATTTTGGGCATTCGCTTGTGTTTGTGTCCCGGTATCTCCGTTCACTGCAAAACACGAGAAAACGATGAAAGAGAACTAAGTGATGCTTAATGCTTGGTAAAATCCAAATGAATGATGAAACTAACTATGAAAATAAACGAAAATACTATAAGAAAATAGATGTTATCAGTATTGAAAACCATCATGACAAACAACAAAAAAATTTCCAAATGTCTAGATGCATAATGACAAGTATCACAACGAGGTAAACCAGAACAAGAATCCAAAGAAGACATTTATGCCATACAAAAGAGTCCATATGAAACAAATTTACAAAAGAGGATACGAGGAATTTGTTTGGGAAAGAAAGAAAATAAAGGTTGTGATGGAGATTATCATTATCAATCGTCCAACCCTGAATATCATCCTAATTAAAACAGAATTTGAGTGAAAAAGAGTTATAATAATTGTATTGTTGATGTAGAGCTTGAGTACTCAAAATGAAAAAAAGGGAATGAACAAAACATCAGTTGAGTGATGATGAGGTGATAAAACAACAGTTTTAATCAAGGTAGAAAGTACCATTTTGATAAAGTTATCTTAGTAGGGATAATGTTTGAAGTCTAAGAAAGAAAATGAAATCAAGACGGACATGGTTGGATTCACCGAATCCAAGATCCATGCATTATTGTGTAGAAAATGAGGAGATTTAAGAAAATAATTATAAAAGTAAATGATTTTGTCGGAACAACCTTCATCATGAGCTCCTTCAGAAGAAACAGTTGGTGCATGAACACTTATTTGAATGTCAAGTTGAGATGAGAATTTTCTGTTTGTCTTCAAGAGAATGGAATGTTGATCCACTAACTTTGTCGTCAAAGAGTCTAACTGTCAGTCAATAGATAATAATGCAATCATGGACTTCGGAAAGAACAATGGAGGTTTAGAAGAGAATCATGGTAGAATAGATTGAGAACCACATGAAGAACCTATAGAAGCATTTGCATCCTACTAGAAAACTTGAAACTCGGGAATACCCATGTATTTTGTAATATCGATTCACCATGTAATCATATAAGTCATAATAGGTACAAAGAGGTTTTTTTCTTGAAATATGTATTGGAAATTGCTTAACAAGATCAACATAAGGTATATGACAGAAAAGCTTTAAAATATAACAAAGTGTGTTGGGGAGGAGGATGAATTGAGTTGTCTCTTGCGTTTTTGTTGACTAACGATGTTAAAAGCTTTTTGCAGGGTAAGGAATGAATCCATAATGAGTATCCGGTCTATAATTTTCTGAAATGATTGTTAAGTCCAAAAAAATTCAAGAACAAAGTCATTGTCAAAAAATTTACTTCCATTGTTGGTCGACTTTGCATGTTCAAAGGCTACATTCGCAAAAGGAGGTGGTGGAACAACTTTGATCACTTCCCGATGGTGTTTAATTTGGTATGGAATGACACTATATCTAAATCACCTTGACGCAAATACTTGATACAAACATGTCGAGGAGCATTATGTTGTTGAAATCTTGTCATAACATTTAGACACTTCTGTTGTGCATATTTCATATAGAGTAAACTCGAAAAAATCGTTTTGAAAACTGAATTCAAAATCCAAGCAATATTATTTTGAGACCAAAATCGAAAGTTTAGATCATTTTAAAAGGGTTTTGGCAAGGAACCATCCATAAAACCTAATTTGTTTTTTTCTCTCAAGCACCATTTTGATCGATGCCAAGAAGCAAAATTCTCAGAGCCTATAAATCTATGAGAGACAAGATGAAAGTTTGAATTATTTGTATCTGTAAGATAATAAGGATTAGTATAACAATCCACAACGCTAGTTGAAAATTAAGATGACATCGCTATTGATGTAGACAACAAAGAAACAGAACAATGAAATTAGAGAAATCTTGATAATGATGAGAGAGAAAACAAAAACAAAAACGAGTTAGGTAGGAAGCAAATTTTATTACTCTGATACAATTAGCACAATTGAGTTCTCACAAAACTGTATGAAGGACTACATACAAAAGATGAAATGGATCAAGAACAGAAGTCGAGAATTGTTACTTACATATGAGAATAAAATAACTTGTGCACGAGAAAAGTAGAATAGTTATGTGTTCTTTATTTATCATATAAAATTGAAACATAAATTTCATAATTCAAGAATTTTATTTATAATGTAAAATTGATATATATATATATATATATATATATTCAAGTTTTATGATTCTAAGAACTTCGAGAACCAATTAACTAACTAATACATAAATATGTGTATATATATTCTGATATATTTATCATAACAGACACATACATATATTCTATGAAGATGTTCAACAAAATCAAAGTCTAATCAATTTGAGTACGTGAACATAGAGGTATTTTAATTCAAAATAAACCATATATTAATTGACAATCCAAGAGATATTTTAATTCAAAATAAACCATATCTTAGTTGCAATCTAAAGTTTTTTCTTACAATCCAAACTTTTTTCTTATAAAATCATTCAAATGTATGATCTATATTTTCTAAATTTGTAAAACATTTATCCCAAATAATAACGATTCCTTTCGGCATCTTTTAGATTTTCACAATTTAGGCAATCCCAAATAAAGGGTATAATGAGTTATAAATCTTTTATATCTCATGAAATATATTAAAAGTTGAATATAAATGGCCCTAAACAAGAAAAATATCATATATCATATATTAAACATGATACCCAATGCAAGTTATTTTCTTATATCCATGAATAGTATTAATGTCCTTTCTCTATATTATAATGAATTTCCTTACATGGATTTCGTTTGATTGAATGGATTTCTATGGCGTAGGCAGAGTAACTACCTAGCAACAAAAGCAAACCAAATATTACATCAAATTGTTAGGATCAGACGTGGATAAATATCTGTTAGGTAACAAAGTAGAGATGGAAAAAATGGGACACTGAGGTTTTACGTGATTCGGAAAAGTGCCTACGTCCACGGACAAACAACAGAAGACTTTTTACTCACTCTCAAGAAATTACAACACTTCTCTTAAACTGTAAAGAGAAAACATCGGTATTTCTCTCTTACAATGAGGAGAAAGACTCTCTCAAAGAACCAAGAGAAGAACCTTAAAAACTAGGAAATACTTCTTTCTCTCTATGTTTTTTCTTTTCTTCTTTTTGTTTTGTGATTTTAGGATGGTTCTGAACTCTCTAAAACCCCTCCTTATATAGGAGAAAATTTTCGACAAAAAATCAAATGTGAGACCCACCAAAATAGTGTGGGGCCCACTACTTTGAACCAAAATTCAACAAAGTCGGCAACTTTTGGTGTCTAACTTTAATTTTGGTCAAAAAGTTATTTTTATCACTATTTTTTCTTCATTCTCCCACTTAAAATCACTTTTTGTTTTATTTCTTCTTTCTTTCCACTTCGCTTTTGTCACGTTATTCATGTTTCCGCTAGACCCATAGAAGATCGACACCAAATAAATTTACCACCGTTTATTGGCTTCGTCAACATATCTATCATGTTTTTCTCTGCATGGATTTTCTGAATATCCACATTGCTTTCCTCCACCTTTTCCCGTATAAAATGATATTGTACCCTTATGTGTTTCGTCCTTGGATGAAATGTTCAATTCTTTGCAAGATGCAAAGCGCTCTAACTATCATAAAACATGACAATATTATCTTGTTTATGGCCAAGCTCCTCCATCATTATCTGCAACCAAATTGCCTCTTTGTTGGCTTATGTAGCCGCAACATACTCAGCCTCTATCGTAGATGTCGTGACGATAGACTGTAGTTTTGAAACCCAGCTAACAACACCGCCAGCAAGAGTAAACACGTATCTTGTGGTAGATTTGCTTTTGTGGAGGTCATCGGTATAGTCCGAATCGACATACCTAGTAACAGTCAAGTCTTATCCTCCATAACACAATGCAACATTTGTGGTGCCCTTGAGGTATCTCAAGATCCTCTTTACAACATTCTAATGCTCAATTCTAGGTTTTACCATATATCGACTAACAACCCCCACTACTTGTGTAATGTTCGGTCTAGTATATGTCATGGCAAACATCAAACTGTCCACTGCTGATTCATATGGTACTCGAGACATCTCTATCCTCTCTTCTTCAGTGCTAGGATTCATCTTAGATGATAACTTGAAATTAATAGGAAGAGGGGTACAAATTGACTTACAATCTTACATGTTGAAGCAACGCAAGATTTTACAGATATATTTCTTTTGTGAAAGCCAAATCTTCCTATTATTTTTGTCTCGGTGAATTTGCATCCCCAGAATTTTATTTGTTTGACCCAAGTCTTTCATTTCAAACTCTCTAGCCAGTTGAGCCTTCAATTCTTTAATATGATCATTGTTGGGGACTGTGATGTGGTTAATCTCAAGTAATAATTTACCTAGACTAACGTTTCCGTAAGAATACGAATCATATAGTACCAGGGTCGAACACGAGAAATCAATGCAACTCTAAAGCTAGTAAACTAATGAATAAGACGTGTGAAATCGATAAGTGATGGGAATGCGAATGAAACTAAACTAAACTAATTAACAAGATAAACTCAATGACTAAACACCACAGGTTTCGAGAGATGCACAATGATGCAACGAAATTCTAACAAGATCATGGTTATAGATATCGTTACGTATTCGGGGAATTCAAGCTCTTTTCTAGGGAATGACTCTCCCGATGCCTAAACCCACTATCTAGCATGCGTACTACCAATCTCCCAATTGTGTAATCTCACCTACTAGATGCATTAAGATTGCTATCCTAATTCCTAAGTTCAATCAACGGACCGAACAAGGTTCTAAATCAATTGAGACTTCATATCATGGCTACGTTACAAAATCCAATTCATCTCCCAATGCAATTAGATTTTTATAATCATTCATTC
>CM071864.1:39895704-39981688 GCA_036759665.1 Gynandropsis gynandra | reverse complement strand
TCCCTCCCTATTCTATTACCGACGTCTTCAATAGCTCCTGCACGCTCCGGCTTCCTCGCTCCGTCCTTCGCCCTTGTGTGTGCGTTCTGCTCTCTTTCTCTCTCTCTACGTGTGCTCTCTTTTTTTTCTTTGTTTCTGTCTAATAGGTCCCTGAAGCTCTCCCCCCTTTCGTTCCTTGCAGCAGCCACCCCTCTCTTTCCTTTTCTTGAGTTTTCCATTCTTGATTAAGTTGGGCCACGTTTCCATTACTTTCTCCTGCGAAATATCACTTATTCCTCTTCTATAAAGTCGTTTTCCTTATTGTATAAGTCCCCAACAAACTCTCATTTTTTTAACACAAATTAACTTATTTAAATTTGCAGGTGACGGACGCGACTCGTGTGGGCTAGGTAAGTGACCCGCTCGGGTACGGCGCAGAAGATCGTGCAAGAACGCGATGGAGAAAGAGGCAGCCCGCTCGGGCTGAGGTGATGCCCACTCGGGCTGAGGCCCTGGGCGTGGTAATTCTTGCCCGACTCGTGCTCAATTTGCTGGAAAAAATCACTGTAACAAATGCCCGCTCGAGCTAGGGAGTTACCCGGGCGGGTAGTGGCTATTCCTTGCTGATTCTCGTCCCGTTTGTCCCGTGATGATCCTCGATGTTGGTACTTTGTCTCGTGAATGAAAACGAGATGATCATGATGCTTAATGCTTGGTAAAATCCAAATGAATGATGAAACTAACTATGAAAATAGATGAAAATACTAGAACAAAATAGACATTATCAACCTGCTACCAATATGTCGTCAACATACAATAGCAAAATGATGAAATCATCATCACCAAATCTCTTGTTGTATGCACAAGGATCTGCATTCAGTCTATCGTACCCGAGGCTCATTATGAAAGAATCAAATTTGTTATACCAACATCCCGGCGCCTGTTTGAGACCGTATAGAGATTTGTTTAGCCTGCAAACCAAGTTCTCTTTTCGTTTGAAAATCCTTCTGGTTGGAGCATATATATTTCTTCTTCAAGTTCCAAGATAGTTGGCAAGCACCGGAGATGTTCCTGCATCTCCTAGGGACATCTCCGGTGCTTGCTGATCATCTCGTTTTCATACGTATTTCTTGCACGATTTTAGAGATGTTTACGATATAGATGCGATGTTTACGTATGATTTTGTATCTGTTTTACTCGTTTTCGTGTTTTCGTGTTCTTACAGGTTTTTATGCATATTCGATTCATTTTGGAGCTAAAGGACGTACACGAGACAAAGTACAAATATCGAGGATCATCACGGAACAAATGGGACGAAAATCGGCGAAGAATACCCTTGCCTGCAAGGGGCGTTTAGTCGGCAAGTCTGTCCAGCAACTTGAGCCCAACCAGGGCACACTCAAGCCTGACCGGGGCACACCTCAGCCCGACCGGGGCACCCTTGAGCCCGATCGGGCAGCCTCCTTTTCATCGCGTTCTTGCGCGATCTTCCGCGCCGTACCCGAGCGGGTCATTTTCTATGCCCCGCGCGGGTCGCGACTGTCATCCGCAACTTAAAATAAGTTAATTTGCCTTAAAACAAATGGAAGTTTGTGGGAGACTCATACAATAAGGAAAACGACCTTAAAGGAGGAAAAAGGGGCCAGAGATCGACATTCATTCATTCATTCATTCATTCATTCATTCATTCATTCATTCATTCATTCATTCATTCATTCATTCATTCATTATTCAGTTCTTGATCGAGGGAGAGAGAAAGAAGGTTCTTGCGAAGGAGACATACAAGGAGCATTGGTGATCAACTCAAGACTTCAGTGTCATTTGGTTTTCATGTTCCTTAGACCTTCTATTTCGTTTATGATTGTTTACGGACGCATGAGCGAATAGTTTGTTTGTTCTAGGAGAAGGGATTAGCCCTTGGCTATCCCGAAACCACTTTTGATTTATGTTTGAATGCATCTTCCCGTTTTTGTTTATCTATTCTTTATCTGAGTGCTTAAATGACTTGTGTTTACAAAAACCACGTAGATGCATGTGTTAGGGGTTAGGAGAAGGACCCAAAGGAGAATTCTAGTCCTAGAAGATCAGGTTTAGAACAACCGAGGTTAGGCCAAAGGAGAACTATCAGGTTTAGAACAACCGAGGTTAGGCCATGAAAGTAGGGTAGCAGCGGTTGAGGGTAAAACGGATGAATCACAGGTCTTATGGGTTTAGTTCAAGGTGTCAGCCACGAAAGAAGGGGATAACTTGACTAGATCACGTGTCTATGCCTTGAGAGAGGGTAGATATCATATTAGGATCATCTGCCTTAGATAACTTGACTGGGATTGCATGATAGATATAGGTTGATTGTTGGTTTCGGTAGTCTTGTGGTGAAACCGGTTTCCTTGAACGTTTTTCTCATTCAAAAGAACTAGTTTGTTTATTTGCTTTTAGTATTTCATTCTTAAAACCATATTTCAGTCGTTAGCAAGTTTGATTCACAGTTAGAGTTTAGGTGGTGTTGTGTAGTCTCTGTGGGATCGACACCTGAAGTACTACATACGTGTCGTGCACTTGCGGATAGTTTAGGTTATTTATTTAACTTTGATAATGCATCAAGTTTTTGGCGCCGTTTCCGGAGACTATTGTAAACACGTCTTAGATTCGAGCCTAGAATCTTTCTTGTTTGTTTTTGTTTTTGTTTTCTTTTCTTGCGTTCTTTCTACGTAAATCGTTCTTTATTTGTCCTTTGCAGAGCCATCAGATCAAAGAGAGATGGATAATCAGAACGACAATGGAAAGATGCAGCAACAGCAACTCGTGCCTCAACCGCGAGAACCACAGGTTCCTCCACCACGTTGCCTCAGAGATTACATGGTGCCGAATATGAATAACGTGCAAACAGCCATAAGGATGCATGCTGTTGCGAGAGAACAGTTCGTGATTAAGCCAGCGATGATCAACATGCTTTATCAGAAGCAATTCATGGGTGTATATCACGAGGATCCCCATCAGCACCTCAGAGACTTCCTTGAGCTTTCTAGTACGTTCAAAATACACGGAGTCTCAGAGGACGCGATCTTATTGCGTCTTTTCCCCTTCTCAGTTGGGGGGAGAGCGAAAACTTGGTTGCAATCACTCCCCACTGGATCCATCACTACTTGGGATCAGCTCTGCACATTGTTCTTATCACGCTTCTTTCCTCCAAGCAAGACGATTCAAATGAGGGGGGAAATCACAACGTTCAGATGCAGAGATGGAGAAACTTTGTTTGAGGTGTGGGGCAGATTTAAGGATCTTCTACAGTTGTGTCCACACCATGGTCTTGAGCAGTGGTACGTTATCCAAACCTTATACAACGGAATTTCAGATGAGCACCGTACGACGTTGGATAACACTGCTAGAGGATCATTCATGGATCTGAGCGTCGAGGAGGCATATGAGCTGATTGATAACCTTTCCATGAACCAACCCATGTGGTCAAAACCGAGAGGTATACCTAACAGCACTCGTCGTCTATATGAGCCGAATCAGAGCCGAGCAACGGGCAATGCAGCGAACGCCATGTACTACGTGAATTGTGGAGATACAGAGCACGTGGCCTATCAATGCATGATGCAAGAGAATATGGAATACATTAATTATTCCTAGCAGCAAGGAAACACGCACTTCGGGAATACCTATAACCCGAATTGGAGGAATCATCCGAATTTGTCATATCGAACGACTCAACCGATGAAGTATTCGGGATTTCAGCAATCACAGCAGCCATACCAGCAAAATAATCAGCAATTCCAGCAAGCACAGCAAGTACCGCAAGCTCCTCAACCTCTTCAAGCCTCTTCGTCAGACCTTGAGGCGGTACTACTCGAATTTATCAAGGAGCAAAGGCAGCAAACATCGACTCAAACCAAATTCAATGCGGATATGGGGACAGCAATCAACGAGCTCAAAACTCAGATGGAATCCCTGAGCAACCATGTTAAGAGCTTAGAGAACTTCGTAGCACAGGAAGCTGCCTCATCCTCTCGGAATCCCGGACAGCTTCCAGGTAAACCCGAATTGAACCCGAGAGAGTATGTGAATGCTATTTCTGTGTGCAGCGGTGATGTGGTTGAGAATTCGCCCTCCAAAGAGCAAGGGCAAGCTGCTGGAACGTCCATGAAAAGAGGCCAAGGTAAGATTGCGATTATGGAAGGAGTCGAACTGGATTTAGACAAACCATACGTTGCTCCACCGGCGTACCAACCTCCGATACCGTTTCCTCAACGGTTGGTGAGCAGTAAGAATGAAGAACGAGTGGGCAGATTTGTAGAGGGTTTCAAGAAGCTTGACATCAACATCCCATACGTGGAAGCCCTCCAAAAGATGCCTAATCATGCCAAACTCATCAAAGAGGTACTGTCCAAAGAGAAACATATTGAAGAGAACGAGACGGTAGCACTCACCAAGGAATGCAGCGCAATCCTTCAAAACAAGATGCCACCAAAGTTGAAGGACCCCGAAAGCTTCTCCATTCCATGCACATTAGGTAATATTGATATTTATAATGCTTTGTGCGATTTAGAGGCAAGCATGAGCATAGTGCCACACTTAGTTTTCGAGCGGATGGACTGCGAGAATCTCAAACCTACAAAGATGTCTCTACGCCTCGCGAATCGTTCAGTAAGATATCCGGTGGGAATTGTTGAAAACGTTCCCACCATGGTAGGTAAGCTTTGCATTCCCACTGATTTTGTTGTACTTGAGATAAAGGAAGATGCTAGGATACCTATTATTCTTGGTAGCCCATTCTTAGCTACTGCAGGTGTGATGATAGACGTACAACAAGGAAAGTTGTCCTTACGTGTCGGAGATGAGACGATCGAATTCAAACTGTCCAGCCCCATGAACGGACCCTTATCCAAGGAGTCTTGCCTTAGATTTGATTCGCTGGATGAATTAGCCAAAGATACGCAAGATCACGTAAGTGCTTCTGATCCTCTTGTACGGTATTTGACACGAGTTTACGATAATGCAGGATTTACAAACGAAAGAGCTGAGGTGTACACGAAATTCACGAGTGCTATTGAAGCATTTGGAGACGCCCCACGTGAGGAGATACCACACGAAATCCATGCTGGTTTTGCAGCAGAGAAGACGTTCGTACTTGAGCCTGACCCTCCTCCATCTTCTTTTCGGTATGAGTACGTTGAACGCGATAGAATATATCCTGCTGTTATTATTGCTAACTTGAGTGCAGATGAGATGAGAAAACAACCCATTCGCGTAAAGAAACGTAGGAGAGTGAGCTCTTCAACGTGTATGCACGGAAATTATACGGAAGACAGCCACGAACCTTCACCCGAAACTCAAAGGAGGCTGCACCCGCACTTGCATGAGGTAATGGAAAAAGATGTCATAAAAATTTTCAATGCAGATATCATTAATCTGGAAAAAGAAAAAATTTTCAATGCAGATATCATTAATCCAACCTCGGGCAGCGAGCAAGTGAATCCCGTGCATGATGTGCCAAAGAAAGAAGCAGTAACTAAAGGATGGCACGACAAAAGACCTTACCTCATGACTTCCAATCAGGTGATATAGTTCTACTTTTCAATTCTCGTCCTATGCTTTTCTCGGGCAACCTACGTTCTCGTTGGTCTGGTCCTTTTCAGGTACGAGAAGTCTTCACACATGGAAAAGTGGAACTATGGAGCGATTCGAGTGGCACATTCAAAGCTAATGGACAGCGGCTAAAGCTCTACCAAGCCGCTCAACCGATCGAAAGTGGAAACTCCATTTCCCTTTCCGATCCATCCGTCGCACACGCATGAGGAATGGAGACGTCAAAGCTTAAAGACGTTAAATAAGCGCTTTTCAAGAGGCAACCCAGCTGTTTGCTTTCATTTTTTTTAGTTTTTAGTTTGAGACTCGGTTATTCGTTTTCGGCTTTAAAAAGAAAAAAAACGAAAAAAAACAAAAAAATACCACCGCAAACGTGCTTCACTTCCCTTACCTTCCATCAGAGCTTCACGACGAGGACGCCGTTCAATTCAAGTCTGAGGGAGCAGCTCACATTTCTCAGGTGATTTCGTTTCATTTTCTTTCATCTTCCCTTTGACTTTGTAGTTTTTAAGTTATTTTTGTGGTTTTTAGTTTGTTTTTTTCGTGAGTCAGAGTCGTCCCACGCACTTGTCCAGTGCCACGTTTTGAGATGAACCCTGAACCTAGGATGCTTAAGAAGTTGGCCTTTTCCGTGAGATTTTGCATGTTTGAGCTAGGTTTTTCCTAAGCGTTAGAGCTTATTAGTCGGCTGAAAAACAATAGATCGTAGTTCTTTGGAAATCCTAGTGTTGCTTGTGGGGGGTTTAGACGAGGTTGCTAGGCTAGTTTATCGTTTATTCTCTCTATCCAGATGGCCATAATTTGTGTAGACGATGCTTTACTTAACTTTTCTATGAGGATTACTATATCGTATGAGATCGAGCTTATTTTGCAGATTAAGAGCACAAGGATTACTATATTGTATGAGATCGAGCTTATTTGCAGATTAAGAGCGCACAATAACACTTCGTTGTCGATAGAAATAATGCCTAAAACGCATGATCTAAAATCGATATGAGTGCATCGACATTGATACTCTTTCGATGGCTCGGGTCTAAGTGGTGGGTTGGCAATCATCTTTCTACGTCCTAAGGGCATGGCACAAATAAAAGCCGCCTACTCCGCTGCACTCTTAAACAAGATGCATGATTATACCGTCATCGGTAGTCTGGGTCTAAGTAGAGGCTGGATCCCTTCAAATCCGACGTCCTAGAAACCTAATGTGTATGCAAAGAAAAAGAAAAAAAGAAAAACTAAAAAAAAGGGAAACGAAAAAGAAGTCATAAAAAGAAAATAAAAAAGAAAAAAATAGAAAGAAAAAATGGAATAAAGAAAGAAAGAAGTTCGGAAAAGAAACAAGTATCCTCGGTAGTTCTAGGTTTAGAATTGTCTGAAGTCTTGTTTGGTGGAGAGAGTTATGGTGGCTTGTTTAGTTTTTCTTTGATTTACTTTCTCATGGGGGATTTTGATCATCTCGTTTTCATACATATTTCTTGCACGATTTTAGAGACGTTTACGATATAGATGCGATGTTTACGTATGATTTTGTATCTGTTTTACTCGTTTTCGTGTTTTCGTGTTCTTATAGGTTTTATGCATATTCGGTTCATTTTGGAGCTAAAGGACGTACACGAGACAAATTACAAACATCGAGGATCATCACGGAACAAATGGGACGAGAATCGGCGAAGAATACCCTTGTCCGCGAGGGGCGTTTAGTCGACAAGTCTGTCCAGCAACTTGAGCCCGACCAGGGCACACTCAAGCCCGACCGAGACACCCTTGAGCCCGATCGGGCAGCCTCCTTTTCATCGCGTTCTTGTGCGATCTTCCGCACCGTACCCGAGCGGGTCATTTTCTCTGCTTGTGCGGGTCGCGACCGTCACCTGCAAGTTAAAATAAGTTAATTTGACTTAAAACAAATGGAAGTTTGTGGGGGACTCATACAATAAGGAAAACGACCTTAAAGGAGAAAAAAGGGGCCAGAGATCGACATTCATTCATTCATTATTCAGTTCTTGATCGAGGGAGAGAGAAAGAAGGTTCTTGCGAAGGAGGCATACAAGGAGCATTGGAGATCAACTCAAGACTTCGGTTTCATTTGGTTTTCATGTTCCTTAGACCTTCTATTTCGTTTATGATTGTTTACGGACGCATGAGCGAATAGTTTGTTTTTTCTAGGAGAAGGGATTAGCCCTTGGCTATCCCGAAACTATTTTTGATTTATCTTTGAATGCATCTTCCCGTTTTTTTTAATCTATTCTTTATCCGAGTGCTTAAATGACTTGTGTTTACAAAGACCACGTAGATGCATGTGTTAGGGGTTAGGAGAAGGACCGAAAAGAGAATTCTAGTCCTAGAAGATCAGGTTTAGAACAATCGAGGTTAGGCCACGAAAGTAGGGTAGCAGCGGTTGAGGGTAAAACGGATGAATCACAGGTCTTATGGGTTTAGTTCAAGGTGTCAGCCACGAAAGTAGGGGGTAACTTGACTAGATCACATGTCTATACCTTGAGAGAGGGTAGATATCATATTAGGATCGTCTGCCTTAGATAACTTGACTGGGATTGCATGATAGATAGGTTGATTGTTGGTTTCGGTAGTCTTGTGGTGAAACCGGTTTCCTTGAACGTTTATCTCATTCATAAGAACTAGTTTGTTTATTTGTTTTTAGTATTTCATTCTTAAAACCATATTTCGTTAGTTAGCAAGTTTGATTCACAGTTAGAGTTTAGGTGGTGTTGAGTAGTCTCTGTGGGATCGACACCTGAAGTACTACATACGTGCCGTGTACTTGCGGATAGTTTAGGTTATTTATTTAACTTTGATAATGCATCACTTGCCAACTATCCGAATGAATCAGATCCAAGATAGCCTTGCTTCTAGCAGTTGCACAGCTGAATTTAGATCTGTGTTGCTTACTTTAACACAATGCTCACAAAAGGGTTATGTGACCGTTTTGAGCCCCGGAAAAAGACCTCGATCTGCATAAATCTTCAAGTCTCGTTCCGATATGTGACCCAATTTTTGGTGCCACAAAATTGTTGAGTTTGCCGTTTAACATGATTTGTGAGATTTGCTTCTCCTTCCCGCAGTGTGTTTTCTTTAAACATGTATAGATTTAATGTTATCTTTTCAGCTTTCAGTACAACCAGCGCATTCATGATAATTTTCATTATCCCATTTTCTACATAGGTCTTGCACCCAATGTCATCTAATTGTCCAACAGACAATAGATTCTTTGTCAAGCTTTCCACGTACCGTACCCCTTGAATGGTCCGAATAACACCATCTTCAGTTTTCAGCTTGATGGTACCAATGCCAGCGATATTCAAGATATGATCATTTCCCATAAACACATACCCTCCTAAGATAGGTTCATAATCTTGGAACCATTCTCTCCGAGAAGACATATGCCATGACGCTCCAAAATCCAGAAGCCATATATCTGAAAAATTTTGTCTGTCTTCAGTAACCGTGGTTACCGCGCTGTGCAACACTTCATCATTATGGGCATTTCCAACACATTTCTTTGAGGCTTTGCTACTTTCTCTCCATTTTTATTATAATACCAACACTGCTTCTTCGAATGACCTTTCTTTCCATAGTGAAAGCATTTAATAACCTTCTTACTTTCTGACTTTGATTTGTCAGCATATTGACTCCCACTTGAACCATGTTCTGTTGATTTCCCTTCGATTATCGCTAAGGCCACTGCTGGTTGCGAACCTACCAACATCTCCTGCTTGTTTTTGCACCTCCATTCTTCTTCCAAAACAGTAGTTGCAACATCGTAAAAAACTATATAGTCTGTGAGAAGATTGCTAGTCATGTTCATTATGAGTGAATCATACGAATCTGGTAAACTTTGGTGCAAGATCTCAGCACGCTCTTTAATATCTATTTTGTAACTCATTTTGGACAGTTTCGAAAATATCGTATTGAGCGTATTTATATGCTCTGTCATGGAAGTAGATTCCGACATCCGGAGAGTGTACAATCTTCTTTTCAAGAAGATCTTGTTGTGGAATGACTTTGTCTCATATAACTTTGAGAGATAGTCCCAGATCTCTTTTGGAATCTCCAACTCTTCTACACTATTTAGGATGTCATCAACGAGACCGAGGTGCAAACTAGCGATGACACCTTCATTTATTTTGTTCTAGTCCTCATCAGCCATATCCTTCGGCCTTTTCCCAATAGCCGCCAAACAACCCTCTTTCTTCAGAACATCCCTCATCTTTGCTTTTCATGTCGAGAAATTTTATTCTCGTTGAACTTCTCTATCTCATACCGTATTAACATTTTATCAGTACTTATCTCAATAAAACTCAATCGTCTTATGAACAACTAGTATTAAACCAGAGCTCTGATACCATTGTTAGGATTGGACGTGAATAAATAATTGTTAGGTAATAAAATATATATCGAGGTTTTGCGTGGTTTGGCAAAGTGCCTATATCCTCGGGCAAACAATAGAAGGCTTTTACTGACTCTTAAGAAGTTACAACATTTCTCTCAAACTGTAAAGAGAAAACACCAATATTTCCCTCTTGCATTGAGAGAAAAACTTTCACAAAGAACCAAAGGAAGAACCTTAAAAACTAGGAAAGACTTCTTTCTCTCTTTATTTTTCATTTTTTTCTCTCTATTTTTCATTTTCTTTTTCTTGTTTTGTGATTTTGGGATGATTTTGAACTCTTTAAAATTCCTCCTTATATAAGGGAAATTTTCCGATAAAAAACAAATGTGGAATTCACCGCAATAATACAGGGCCTAATACTTTGAGCAAAAAATTCAACAAAACCGATAACTTTCGATGCCTAACTTTAATTTTCGTAAAAAATGATGATTTTATCACTATTTTTCTTCACAAATTATATTCTAAAGTTTTTGGGTTAAAGAAGTGAGAATCAACACAAGTGATAAATAAGCGTTGGAGAGTCCTTGCTGGATATAAAAATCCACAACAAGCTCCAATGTGAAACAACTTGGGCGACAAGACTAACTCACTAAGTCATGAAATCACTGAGAATCTAAGTCATCTAAACACTTTCAACGAGTGGTTAGTGCAAGTGAATCCACCATCAACCATGAGATTATCTCCACTTATGTACTTAGCTTCATCGCTTGCCAAGAAGAGAACCGCGTTTGCAACATCATCAACTTGTAGTTCCACGCCCTTTAGATTAGCGTTCGTGGCCACAAAAGATCTGAAACCCGCCATTGCATCTTCCGTTCTCTCCTCCTCTGGCAAGTGAGCCAAGGCCAGGCCAGTAGCGACAGCATAAGGTGATACGCAGTTCACACGTATCCCATGTTGTCCTAGCTCAGCTGCAACGTTCCTATTTAGCCCTAGAACAGCGTGCTTTGAACCCACATAAGCATGGGGACCTATTCCTCCTATAACACTTCCAACGCTACATAGGGAGACTATTGACCCTTTTTTCTTCGGGATCATTACCCTTGCTGCATATTTCATGCCAAGGAAAACACCTTTCACGTTCACGTCGAACACCTTCTCAAAGGCTGACAAATCATAGTTACGAATGTCTGGGCATGGTGCACCAGATAATCCAGCGTTGTTGACCATTATGTCGAGGGTGCCAAATTGCTTGACAACAAAGTCAACTGCATTGCTCATATCTTCCTCTACTGTGACATCGCCATGGATGTAACAAGCATTTGACTCCCCACCGAGTGAACTGCATACTCTGTGACCAATATCATCTTGCAAATCAAATATGCAGACTTTCGCCCCATGCCTGTGGAACAGTCGCACGATACTCTCCCCTATCCCGGTGGCTCCTCCAGTCACCAGCGCAACTTTACCTAATAACCTGTCAGAGAGAATTGAGAAGGAAATAAGCGATAATTTGTGGCAATGATGGGATGGACGTGTGTTGCGCAAAGGGTATGCTGAATCTGTTTCAGAGAAGAGTAATAACAGAGCAAGTTCATCTAATCCCTCGAAGAGATTCTAGACATTCAGAACAGCACACAAGGTTGTAGAAGCTAGACTACAAGAAGAAAACTCAAGAAAATTTGTAGAAAATTATAAAAAAAAACTTGCATACATTTACCAAATGACCACTATATCTATAAACTTGTCTCGGCCAAAAACCCACAACGGGCATATAAAAACATGATGCAATTTAGATGAAAAATACAACAGAGGTCGGATTAAACATATGACACATAACAATCTACACTGAAGTTAAGAGAGCACTGATTCATCTGGTGCCATATAAAAGGACGAGTGACCATCATTTTTCTAAAACACCACTGTTATCTGAAATTATGGACTAATAGTTATTAAACAAGTCTTAAACACTGATGATGATGCACAAAGAAAGGATAAGGAATTTACAAAAGATCCCAAATTGCTTCATCGGCACAGCAACAACATACGACTAAAATGTCGAAATTAGACAATTAGTACTCAAGACTCCATATTTTGTATGAATTACCCATGGAGCTGAGAACATGGCAATTCAATGCGAATAAGGATCGTTATCTTTGTCTAGCCGCAAAAAAATACAGATTACGGCACAGACAAAAACGTGAAATCGAAATCAAGCGCGGGACATGATCATTCATGCGGGGTGTGTGTCTGAAAATCTGACCCAACAGCTCAAAATTCAGCATTTCCTAGGCCGAATCCAGAAAAGAAAAGAGTCGAAATTGAACAGGAAGATTCAAAGAGAAAGCAACAAAAACAAAGTCAACCGAGATTATGGAGAGTGTAGAAATGGGTTCTAGGTAAGCAATCTAGAGAGTTTTAAGGAACCGAAAGGCGTTACCTTTGAGAGGAAAGAGATGAGCTTTCGTCGCCCTTTGACATAACTTCTCTATCTCTCTCTATGAGAATGAAAGGATGCTTGCGTCAAGGATGCTTGCGTCAATGGATAAAAGAGGCAATTGTTAATTTAGGACAAAAAGATGCTTGGACGATTATGCGAAGTTGAAGAGCAAGAAGTGCGAGGGATGAGACATGTCATGTTTGCCATGTGGCTTGCTCTTTGTCATGTTGTGTTTCTATTTAAAATTCTAACTTTTTGTAGTGTAACTAAATCAATTTAATAGTTATATGATCTTAGGAAAATGTCTGAAAAATATCTAAACACTTGTTTTTCTCATTAATCTCTGGATTTTAGTTTAACTATAACAAAAAGCCACGGATCTAAATTTAATTTTTATGAAAAAAAGTTTTAAAAATTTTATTCTAAAATTTCTCAATAACATATCAAATAAATAATAATTTCAACGGGATATATTTATACTCGCATGATTAGATTTAAGGTTAGAAATTTGGTTATATTAATTAAAAATATAATGTCATATTTGGATTTCGTTAACTTAAAAATGACATGACATTTAATATAATTTAAAAGTCTGTCACGTCATTAATTGAAAACAATCATTAAATTCACTCCTTTTAGCTGACTTGTTTTTAAAAATGGTTAAAATGAAAGTTGAAAATTAATATTCTAAATGACAAAAATTTAATCTATATTTTTTCACAGATCAGAATTTAGAGTGTAATGGAAACGAATATTTTCATCCTTTTTCCCTTATAATAACTTAATAATGTTTGATCTTATACATCACGATTCAAATGGTCATACATATGAATATTATGTACACGTTTGCTAAGGAAGATAATTTTATATATTTAAAATATTTAATAGGAGATAAAAATGATTAAGTGTATATATATTTAAATTTGAATATTAATCAAAAAATTTAAAAATTATGTTTGAATTTATCTTGAATAATTAATTGGATACAATGTATATCAATATATGAAAGTGTTAATCAACAAAAATAATTTGATTTTTTCTACATTTTGTCATGTAATTAGAACCTGATATATTTTTTGGATTTTAAGGGTTATTTATTTTTTTTTATCTATTTTTTGCATTACGAAACACCGAATTTGTTCACGTATTTATCCTTTTACCTCGCCGAAGTTCTTCAATCGTTGGTGTTTTTCTGCTGGACCATTGTCATCTCTCCTGTCGGTGCTATTGTGTTTCAATATACCTCCAAAATAATCACGATGGATGAACCCTATCTTAACACATATAAAATGAAATAACGTTCGAGGTGATTAGATTATCAACACGACTACCACGATCAGGGCCGTGCCTGAAATATTGGAGGCCCCAAGCGGAGATAAAAAAATGGTGCCCCTTGTCTTTTACAGAAACCAAAATATCAAGATAATAAATAAAAATGTGATTCCATTCACAACTCGAGTCACTACACATAGTATAATAGTTCAAAAAGTTAAACTAATACTAGTACTACTGAAATCGAACTCTCCTTGCAGTTTTTCCTGCAAAATCATTCATCAAACTTTTGTAATCAAGATCTTTGATCATTTCTCTTTCAATCGATAACATAGCCAATCCATTCAACCTTTCTTGTGACATACTTGATCGAAGATAAGACTTGATCAATTTCAACTTTGAGAAGCTTCTCTCAGCAGAAGCAACAGAAACTGGAATCGTCAACACTATACGATAAGCAATCCAAGTGTTGGGGTAGCAACCATCCATTTTTTTCAGAAAATTCAACACTTCAATGGGCTTCTTAGTTTCTTTGGGTAAGACTTTTCTTAGAACTTTCAGCTCCATAAACAAATCATTCCCATCAATATCTGAATGTGTTCCATGTTGCAATCAATTTCAAGAAGTTTCTCTCAACAGAAGCAACAGAAACTGGAATCGTCAACACTATACGATAAGCAATCCAAGTGTTGGGGTAGCAACCATCCATTTTTTTCAGAAAATTCAACACTTCAATGGGCTTCTTAGTTTCTTTGGGTAAGACTTTTCTTAGAACTTTTAGCTCCATAAACAAATCATTCCCATCAATATCTGAATGTGTTCCATGTTGCAAAAAGCCTTGAAGCTTGGAACAAAAATTCATCAAGCTATCATCACTTGCCGAGTTCAATTTTCTCAAGTCGAACAAAAACCCAAATATTTGATCATACCTTCGGAATTGTTCAAACCTTGCCTCAAGTGAAACTAAAGCTTGATCCATGACTTGGATGAAATAATCAATTTTGAAGTTATCCTCTGGGGATAAGACTACATCATCATTGATCTTATCTGATCCCTCGTCATATTGTCTTTTTCTCTTGATAATACGTCTTTGTTTCGTAGGAAAAATGGCATCAATCTCCATAACATCTGCAATTAGTTTAGCTTCAACTTTTGCTTTCTCAAACCCCGTCTCCCTGTAGTCTTGGAAAAAAGAAACAAGCCCTTTAAGTTGAGCAATGGCAACATCGATATCCATGTCCTCTGATTGTAAATGCTTACTTACAGCATTCACAGCAAATAGAAGATCGTGCCAAATAACCATACCAAACAAGAATTCAAAGCTTCCAATTCCATGTGTTTCACTTGTTGCAAGACACTCAGCCTCACTTCTTGTTTTTGGATCATCACTATTATCGGCCAAGTAAAACAAAGCTTCTCTTATTTTTGGAGCTTGAAATCGTATTGCTTTAACACTCTCAATATGACTCTCCCAGCGAGTATCAGATAGAGGCTTTAGTGTGAGACCTCTCACCATATCTTTGAATACAGCCCACCTCTTTGTTGAATGTGCAAATAGGCAATAAACACGCTGAACAATCCCAAAAAATGACACAGCTCTTGTAGAAGTGTTGGCCATATCACAAAGTGCGAGATTCAAGCTATGACAACCACAAGGAGTGTAAAATGCCCTAGGATTGACTTCAAGCAATCTTCTTTGAACTCCTTTATGTTTTCCCTTCATATTTGCTCCATTATCATAACCTTGTCCTCTTATATCATCCATTTTCAACTCAAGATCAACCAATGCCTCTTGAATAGTAAGAAAAAGCCCTTCTCCAGATGTATCCTGAACTTTTAGGAATGTCAAAAAAAATTCATCTATCTTCGTAGAAGTTGCCATAACATCTACACACCGGATAATAAGAGCCATCTGCTCCTCATGACTAACATCTGGAGTACAGTCCACAATAATTGAAAAATATTTCGCGCTTTGAATCCTCTTGATTATTATAAGCTTCATCTCATTCGCTAGCATATCTATCAACTCATTTTGAATTCTGTTGCTGAGATAATGATAACGAGTTTCACCATTTTCAATTCTTCTAACATGTTCCTGCATTACTGGATCAAACTCTGCAAGCATTTCAATGATACTCAAAAAATTCCCACAACCCTCTTCACCAATCTTCTCATTGCTCCCACGAAATGCTAAATTATTTTTAGCAAGAGTCTTTGCCACCGAAAATATTCTCAACAACACTCCTTTCCAATGAGCTTTCTCTTTCTTGATTTCTTCTTGGATATCATTATCAAGACAACAATTATTCTGGAGTCTCAATTCTAATTCCATCCACTGACTCATGCACATTATATGTTCTGAGCTAATTTCATGCTCTCTCAGCCGCGATGAAAGGTTCCTCCAATCATTGTATCCTGTTGTTTCCAGTTGGCCACTAGTTTTGTTTTGCTTGAATAGCTTGCAACAAAAACAAAATACCTTGTCTAGTATTTTCGAATAAACTAGCCAACGTCTGTCTTGTTCCTCTCCATTACTCATCTCTCTTGTATAATGTACGCTAGAGAAATGTCTACCACTGGCATCTTTAGGAAAATGACACTTACTAGATTGCCTTTCCATAGGACCTTTTTCAACCATAAAGTCTCTCAATCCCTGATCTACTATATTCCAGTTTCCAGGATCACAAAAATCTAAAGGTATGTGTTGTTCTCTAACATCTTTTTGACCAATGGCATTCAGATTCCCGTCTCCAACCTCATTCTCATTCTCACTAATATGCACTTGCTCCTGCTCCTCTTCACCATGTTCATTTATATTTTCATCCTCATCATCATTCACAGAAGCAAGTTCCTCACTATTTCTCGCAACCTCGTTAATTCTAATTCGAATACTTTCGGATCTTTTAACATACCTCAGAATAGCATTAGCTTGAGAACTTATCAACTCTTCTTGTTGTTGTTTCCTCTTCCTTTTTTTGGCTCCAGAAAGTTGTTTTCTATTGCTTGATGGAGGCATTTTTTTTTTTTCTGAAAAGGAAACATAAACCATGGATAAGAAAAATTTTGCATTTTTCCACAAATTATAGATCTTAAGCAACACAATTGTAATCTTAATCTTAAATCACTACAAAATAAGAACCAAAATCATAAGAGAATATATGTAATCTAATGTTTCTGTTATTATATGTCCAAAAATTAGAAACAGAAAAAATAAACAAAAATAGCATATTTTGATCCATCTATAGAAAATCTAAAGTTCGTTTGAAACAACAAAAAAATCCATATACATCCTCCAATTCATCATCAAAAGGCTAAATCTAATCTTCTCCTCTTCGTTTGAATAAAAAAAATTAACACAAAAAACAAAACAAGGGAAATAGAAACTAACCGAATCTTAGCGGAGAGAGACGCCGGTTGTGGAAACGGAGCCGAGCTCGACGGAGGCGGTGACGACCCGCCGCCGGCCGGTGGTACTGTGCGAGCGCGGACGGTCGCCGGAGGCGATGTGCCGTCGATGGAGAGGTGTTGTCGTTTTGGTGAAAAAAAGAAAGTTAGGTTTAGGTGCCCCTGCTGAAAAAAAAGAAAAGAAAAAAAGAAAGTTATATTTTTCCTTTTTATTTCTTTTTTTTTGAAAAAAAAATTAAAAAAAAAAGAAAACGGTGCCCCTGCTGCGGATCGAACTCGGGACAAGCGGTATATGACGGCACGCAACAACCACCACACTACGACACATTATTGTAATCTTAAGCCAAAATCACTACAAAATAAGAACCAAAATCATAAGAGAATATATGTAATCTAATGTTTCTGTTATTATATGTCCAAAAATTAGAAACAGAAAAAATAAACAAAAATAGCATATTTTGATCCATCTATAGAAAATCTAAAGTTCGTTTGAAACAACAAAAAAATCCATATACATCCTCCAATTCATCATCAAAAGGCTAAATCTAATCTTCTCCTCTTCGTTTGAATAAAAAAAATTAACACAAAAAACAAAACAAGGGAAATAGAAACTAACCGAATCTTAGCGGAGAGAGACGCCGGTTGTGGAAACGGAGCCGAGCTCGACGGAGGCGGTGACGACCCGCCGCCGGCCGGTGGTGCTGTGCGAGCGCGGACGGTCGCCGGAGGCGATGTGCCGTCGATGGAGGTGTTGTCGTTTTGCTGAAAAAAAGAAAGTTAGGTTTAGGGATTGTCAATTGTGTTTGTCGAAGAAGACAACCAAATAACCTTTTATATTTTTCCTTTTTATTTCTTTTTTTTTAAAAATTAAAAAAAAAAAGAAAACGGTGCCCCTGCTGCGGATCGAACTCGGGACAAGCGGTATATGACGGCACGCAACAACCACCACACTACGACACATTCTTGTATCTGGTGCCCCTAAAATCGAATATTATTGTGGTGCCCTAGGCCTGTGCTTGGGCTGCTTGGGCCCAAGCACGGCCCTGACCACGACTAACACAGGAAAAGCCCGTTTACATTTTACTCCAAATGAAGTGATAGACTTATTATAGCGAGATACGTAGCACTAACGTTGTCATAATATATTACATGCATTTTTATTTTGAAAGTTGATTTCAACAAATTCTTTCAAACAATATAGATAAAATTTTTGTTTTAACATATATAACTATATGAAACAAGTAAAATAATAAAAAAAAAAGATTATATAGTACTTGAAATCATAAAAAAAATGAAAAGAGATGTCCACACATCATAGATAACAATTTCGAATGGAGAAGAAAATCTAAGGGAAAAAGATATATTCCCCCTAAATCTCACTTTAATCATATTCCTCTTGAATTTCTCTCTCATTCTATTCCCACTGATTTATTTTTATTCATCATATTCCCCCTTAAATTTTAAAAATTCATTCGATTTTCCATCCGTTAACTTTTTTAAATTTTCTATTAAATATTTTAAAATAGCTTATTCTTTCTAAACTATAGCACTTTAATCCTATTCTCCCCTGAATTTTTTTCATCCTATTCTCTCTGAACTATCGCTACTAATTAGGGGTGGGCAAAAAACCCGCGCTACCCGTCCCGTCCCGAAACCCGTCCCGAACCCGCAAAAAATTACTCGTACCCGCGGGTGCGGGTTCGGGTAATTTAATTTCACTACCCGCGGATTCGGGTTCGGGGCGGGTTTTTTAGTTTCACAAACGGGTACCCGCGGGTACCCGAAAAAATTACATAAATACCCCTGATTTTAATGTTTATTACATAAATGCCCTTATAACCCTAACCTAACCTTTCTCTTTCACACATATTTCCCTTTTGCCTAACCTTACAGCCTCCTCCCTCCAGACGCTCCTCGCCTCCCCTCTCGATTGACCGCCGCCGCTCTCCTCCTGTTCGACCGACGGCCCCCGCCCGACGCTACTCGCCCGCCCTGGAATCGCCTCCCCTCTCCTCTCTTGCTGGACCGACGGCAAGCTTCCAGCTCCAGCCTCCTCTCTTGCTTGACCGACGGCAGATCCTCTCTTCTCTCTCCCTCTCGATAACATTTGCTTCATCGACCGCCGCCCGCCGCCCGACGCTGCTCGCACGGTTACCATCTTCTCGACCGCCCGAAGGCAACCCTTCCTCCCTCGCTGCCAGCCGCCGACCAGGTTGGAAACATTTTAAACGGACGAAATATTATTACCAAACTTTAGTTTCCCTGGTGAGATAGAAGTTGATGGTGAATGTTTGACGGACGAGCTCTAGAGTTTGATTCAATTATTGTAAATGGAATAACCCATATGTGGTTTTAGAAATTGAAGCTTTGGGAGCTCAGGGAATCTATTTGTATTGTTCTTTTGCTTTTGGGATATTCCCATTTGTATGTCTTATGATATCGTTTTACAGAGGCAAGCCGGAAGGATCTCACGTGACAATGCACAAAGAAGCGGAATCAATCGTACAGGGCTTCCAGCGCAACCAGTCTCTCACTATCATGGTTCACATCTTGCTTTTGCCCTGCCATTTTTCATTCTCTTCCATTATGGCATTTTATCGTGTAAAATAAGCATTGAACCTTGTTTTCTATCCTTTTTAGAAGAAAGAAATTAAAAGAAACAGTGCGATGTTTGACATGATATTTATGGCTGCATCTCATCCCCTGACCGAGGTGATACGTTCTCTGGACACTCGTACCAAATCATTGAAAGCCAGAAAGCGAGTGAAGATCACGGAAAAGATTGACCATGAGCTAAGGTTTGTGTCTGGCTTATGACAAATAGCTATTATAATTGCAATGTGTTGTGACATTATTTTCTGTATCTAGTGCTACATTGCTCCTTAAGTATTCCTGAACACTTGCATAAAGGACTTACTCGGCAATGATAGATGTTAAAGGTATTAAGAGGATTAAGAATAATGAAGATACAAAGGTTCCTTCACTTGGAGTGGCAAACCTACGGAATTTGTTTCATTAGGTTTCAAGATTTCTCTTAACTATGTCCTGATCTAATTAGGGATGAATGCAGTGACAAAATGAATGGATACTTGGCTTCATGTTCTGGAGATAGTCAGCCACCAATATTCAGCTCCCCAGTCGAGGGCATGGAAGATATTGTAGCCAATCAAGTCGTGTAAGCTTTTCATAAGGCAGCTTATCTTACCACTGAAATAACAATCTGATCTGTTTTTCATTTGATCCGTCTTTGAGCACATGCTTATGGAATTTGAATGTGATTATCATCTTCATCAGTTGTGCGATATACAAACTTCCGGATGCGCACAAACACCTTGCTCGTCCACCAGCAGGAGTGGTGTTCCCCAAAAAGGTAAGAGTCACATACAGCTACAAGCAATTCCTGAAACCCGAAAACCGTCTTTCAAAGACGAATTGTCACTAATCCTATTTCCCCTAAATTTTAAACATTCATCATATTTTCCCCCGAACTATATAAACTCTAGCCTATTTCCCCCCGAACTATATGACTTCTAACCCATTTCCCCTAAAAACAAATTGTACATTGAACGTATTTTCAAAATTTTGGTTATTATAAACGTAATATATTTTATTTAATAGTAATATATTTTTAAATTTTGGCTATTATAAACATAATATTTTTCTTTAATAGTAACATAATTTTAAATTTTGGTTATTATAAATGTATCATATTTTCTTTAATATTAATGTATTATTAAATTTTGGTTATTATATTTATATTTTTTATGATTGATAAAAAATATTTAAATAAAAATACTTTAAATTTAAAAAAATATGAATGAAAACACACAATTCTAACGATTACAAAATGATAAAAAAATCATACGTTTGTAATCTTATAATTCTTTTAAAAAGTATTTAAGGACTGAGAAATTAAAACAAAGAGAAAATATCTTTGAATAATGGCCTTCCTTCAAAAATGTAACTTACTGACTATAAGTTTAGGTTATACTAGATCCTAAATCACCATTTGACTAGTTTCTAACCATTTTTAAAATTTTATTTTATGTATAATATATGTACATCTTATTTAGATAGATGCAGATATAAATAAATTACATGAACTATAAAATTGTAAATTTTAGATTTTTAACTCACACAGTTTTATTAAACAAAGAATAATTTTGTGAAAGTCTATTTTTCTATTCATCGAAAGTTTAACCTAAATGAAAAACGTATTTTTATTCATTTTATTTTTGTTAATTGAACTACGGTGGATGATAGGATATTTTAGAATATCACAATTGTTTTATTTGGTTTGTATATTATTTATAAATTAATAAATTACCACATCGCATTCCATAAAAATAAGAATTAGGGTTCTATTAACGAAAGCGCATCTAATAAGATTATGTTTGAAGATAGATGCTTGAAGATGTAAATCAATGTGTTCCATGTGAAGAATAAGAATATATTACTAAATTTATTATAAGCTAATAATATTCACCTACTTGCTATATTTTGTAACAAAGATACACCGTTATTACACGTAGCTCATTTTTTATTAGTCAATAAGTTACACTTTTGAAGGAACACCATTATACAAAGATATTTTCTCTTTGTTTTAATTTCTCAGTCCTCAAATACTTTTTAAAAGAATTATATGATTACAAACGTATGATTTTTTTTATCGTTTTGTAATCGTTAGAGTTGTATTTTTTCATTCATGTTGCAGATATTTTAGTATTTTTTTATTTTAATTTAAAGTATTTTTATTTTAATATTTTTTTTATCAATCATAAAAAATATAAATATAATAACCAAAATTTAGTAATACATTAATATTAAAGAAAATATGATACGTTTATAATAACCAAAATTTTAAATTGTGTTACTATTAAAGAAAATATGTTTATTTCTATAATAACCAAAATTTTGAAAATACGTTGAATGTATAATTTTTTTAGGGGATGAATAGGTTAGAAATCATATAGTTTGGGAGGAAATAGGCTAAAGGTTATATACTTCGGGAGGAAATATGATGAATGTTCAAAGTTTAGGGATGAATAGGATTAATAACGATAGTTTAGGGGGAATTGGATGAGAAAAAAAGTTCAGTAGGAATAAGATTAAAATGCTATAGTTTAGAGGGGAATAAACTGTTTTAAAAATATTTTATAGAAAAATTAACGAAAGGAAAAATAGGTTGAATTTTTAAAATTTAGGAGAATAAGACGAGTAAAGATAATTCACGGGAATAAGATAGAGAAATAGATAAAGTTCAGCTGAAACAAGTGGAATAGACTTTTTTCCAAAATGTAACCATAAACTCAAGAATGAAACTTAACAAATACGGTGGACATCTCCAATTTCTTCCGATATTTTTTTTCTCTATCTTTTTTAATTTTGTTGAGCCACTTGTTAATACAAACACATTTCCAAACAACAAAACCTTGAGGAGATAATGGAGACAAAGCCAATCACAGACAAAGCCAGGGTTGACAAGAAGAAGGTATGCTAGAAGTCAATATACATCACACAAGAATCATACAAACATTGATCTGAATCTTCGCCTCCTTGTGATCCTGAGCTATGCTTTAGTCTGGAGGACATAACTCCTAGCTCGAGCTGAGCAGAAGATACCTAAAACTCCAAAATCAAAGCTAACAAACGCACTCAAGCAGAAAATCCATATAGATATTGGCCCTTCCACCAATTCTTCTTGATATATCTTTTCCTGCGAAGCGTCAAGGTTTGCAGGGTCACAGTTGCTTTCAGGAGATTCCACACACAGTTCTGGATTCCCGGCCAAAGCACCGGGAAACTTCCCAAGCCCTTTGTTCTCAGTAATGATCCCCAAGAAACAATTGAATGATAGATTCAAAAGGGTCAATCCTGGGGGAGTTGAAATGTTTCCGAGGACTTGACCTGAGAGAGAGTTGTGTGAAAGATCTAAGGCCTTTAATCTTGGAAGATTGTCCAGATGAGGAAGAGGACCCTCCAGGAAATTGTAGGACAAATTCAAGTACTCAATGTTCTTCTGTCTGAATAGAGCTTCTGGGATTTCTCCGTGTAATAGATTGTCAGACAGATCAATCCCAACGATTGAGAATAGGCTGTACCCGAAGCTTAACTCACTTTCAGCCACCACAGCTGCTGATATTTTGATCTCCGCTGTTCCTTTTGGCTGGACAAATCCTTTGCTTTCAGTGTCAAAGTCTCTGAATCGCGAGCTATTTAAGTTATCATCGGGTATGAAGCCTGAGAACCTGTTGCCAGAGTAATCAATCATTTGGATTTTGTCAAACTTGAACAACCAAGAAGGAAGGTTTCCACTGAATTTGTTCCGGGCAAGAGAAAGATATTTGAGATTGGACCACTTGGTTATGGCCTCGTTCAGATTTCCCGAAAGATTGTTGGAGCTTATATCCACAAACTCCAGAGATTTGAGTCCAGCTAAAGTGAGAGGGATCTCACCCGAAAGCTGGTTGTTGCTTATATCAAGTATCTTTAAACTGTCCAAAGCATCAAGCTCAGGTTGGATTTCACCCAAGATGTTGTTGTTGCTAAGCATCAATGCAAGCAACTGAAAGCACCCAACAATGTTCAGCGGGATCGATCCTGTTAGTGCATTGTGGGAAAGATCAATCACCTGAAGATATGTTAGATTCCCGATTCTAGCCGGGATCTGCCCCGTTAGTAGATTGTGAGAGAGAAGCAATGCTTGAAGACTCTTCAACTCAGTTATCTTCAATGGTATAGCACCAGAAAACCTATTGTGAGAGAGATCGAGAAGAATCAGACCCGAGATTTCCGTAGTTTCTGAAATCTTGCTTGGTATACGCCCTGAAAAATCGTTGTGACTCATGTCCAACATAACCAGCTTCTCAGAGAACACCAGCCTCGGCGATATCTCGTATCTCAGGCCGTTGAAGGATAGGTTCAGTTGCCTCAGTTCTTCCAAGGAAGCCATACATGAAGGTATTCCACCAATCAAAGAGTTCTCAGCCAAATTTAGAACATTTAGAGAATGACTCGAGGCCGAAAAACAAGGCAGTGTACCAGAAAACCCATTCGAAGCAAGATTTAGAACAACCAAAGGCTGCTGAAAATCTCTAAGTGTATCAGTCAAGTTATTGCCTTCAAGAATCAGATACTTGAGAGACTTCAAAAATAGCAAACTCTCAGGTAATTCACCAAGAAATGAACAGAAACCGAGGTCGAGCTTCTCAAGATTCATCGAGAAATTCCCAATCCAGAAAGGAATCAAACCGCCCAAATCACCATTTTCGCTCAAGACGAGCTCTCTCAGTTCCTTGAGCCTCACTAACGTACCGGGAATTACACCAACGAATCTATTACCACTAAGATTGAGTGTCCTAAGATTACTTAACGCGCCAAAACAAGACGGAATACTGCCGGAGAAACTGTTCCGAGAAAAGTCCAGGAACTGAACGGAAGTGAGCTTACAGAGACTTGGGTGAAGCTGTCCTGACAAGTTCATGGCGGACAAATTGATTGAGACAACTCTGCCGGTCTGATTCTGACAACTTAGACCAGTCCAGTTCGAGCAGTTTGAACCGTACCATGTCGATAAACTCCGATTTGGGTCTTGGATCGAGACCCTGAACACCAAGAGAGAGGCTTTATCATGTTGGTCGAGATCGAGAGACTGAGATTGAACCAGAATAAACGATGAAGACGACAGGATGAAAACGACGCCGAAGAAGAAGAAAAGTGGCGTCGAATGTAATTTCAGGGTTTTTGAAGGGTTAACTTCTTGGAACTCCATAGACAGAGGGCATAGAATTTGCAGGAGAAGAGAAGACTGAGGGAACACTGGTAGGTTCAGTGGCAGTTGGAGTAAATAAAATGGGTTTCAGGGGTAAATGTAGAAGGTGCTGCATCCACCTTCCATGGAGAGAGCAAGGGAGAACAACATTCTGATTCTGCTGCTTTACGAGTGGAATGAAGAATTTTCACACGACGTATTGATTAAAGAAGAGAAATTTAATCTAAGCCGACTATAATTTATAGTATATATACCTAATTTACATGATTTATAAAGTATTATATAGATGTAGATTTTTTTTATTTTCAAAAAATAATGCTGTAACGAAAATTTATAGTATAACAGTTCTAAACCCAAGAAATGTACGAAGTTTTTAGAAAATCAAGTTTTTTCTAATCAAAATTTTAATATAAAATGAAATTAATATGTGTATATTATTAAATTATTTATTTTTATAAAATATAATAAAAATGGTTAACTGTTAAATTATACATAATAATTTTTAAAATATTAGATAGTAAAAAGCATTATAAAATGATATTTTAATATCAAATTTATGTAATTAAATAATAAAATTATTAAATAAGAGTTAACGTTTACAAAAATGTAAAAGACATAAATATCTTTTTATATGGTAAAATGGAAAAAAAAAATTGAACAAAATAAAGATTGATATTGAATAGATACAAATTTTTTCCATATTCATTTGTTTAATCTATACATACTTTTGTAAAACAATATTGTTTGAAATTATCAAGATTCAAGAAAACGCTAGACGCTAGGCGGGCGGACACCCAGCGCCTAGCGCCCAGAACGCCTAGGCGGGGCCTAGGCGGTGTCTAGGCGGATTAGGCGGATATATATATTTTATTTTTATTTAATATAATTATAATATAAATATTTAATTCCAAATATTTATAAGTACTTAATTTTATAAAAAACATATAAATAAATACAGTTTAGTATTTATAAAAAAATATTTATAAGTATTAAATTGACAATATCAAACTTACAATGACAAATAATATAAAACAAATAAAATATAGAAAATGGTTGTCGAGTGAAGATGATGTTTGACCAAGACAAGGGAAAAGGCGAGGGTGAATACGAGAGATGAAGCCAAGGGTGGAGATGAAACAAATATGAAGATGAGAAATGAAGGCGATGACAAAAGATGAAGACGATAACAACATATGAGAGAGAAGATAAGAAAAACAAGAATGAAGGCGAAGACGAAAATGAGATATGAATGTAAGGACAAAAGATTTAGATGAAGATAATAAACGATTCAATAGATAGAAGAAGACAAATGAAATGACGATAGCAAAGTTAATAAAAGATAAACGCATGAATATATGTCATTGTTAGTTTTTTTCTTTAAGTACCAAAATGACGTCTTTTTGACGTCAGATATTTTTTTTAAAGACCGCCTAGAAATTAATCGGGCGGTCAAGGAGCGCCTAGCGCCTAGGCGGGATTTTTAGAACACTGGAAATTATATTAAAATTAAAATTTTTCATTTTAATATATATATCATGTAGTTATTCTGAAAAAAATCTACCAAAACGTGAAAAATAAAAATATTAATTGAATATATTAAAATTAAACAAATTCAATAAGTGAGAGATGTATATTTGTAACCGATATTCATCAAATTTTTTTGTTATTAATTGTTTTGCATTTTATTAAAAATAATGTTGTATAAATTTTATGTGATTTAATTGCGAATTCTCATCTCCAAAATTATTATACCAAAATGAATATCTATTGACGGATATCATGAATATTATTATGCAATTACTCAAAACACATGTTATATATTTAAATGATAAGAATTATATGTTTGAACAGAGAATTATAAGATATATGTATAAATTTTGAAAGAGAATAAATTATTCAACGTCTTTTTCATTCTTTGAGTTGTTCACCATCAGTCTTAAAATAATCGAAAGTCATTGATTTCTAGATTGAGTTGCCATTATTTAGACATTGATGAGAATAAATTCATTGATTGTTGATTATTTTAATGTTTCAATGAATTATATAATTATAAAACTTCAAAATAAAACTTCAATATTAACAACATTTCACAATAAATTAATCATAACACTAATATTATATTTCAGAAATTAATTAATAAAATATTTTTTTTCTACAACTCAATTACAGATACAAATAGAATATAATGAAACATATATCTACAAATAGAATAAAACAAATAGAAAGAGAAATGAATGTCAAGGAGGATTAGAGTCAATTCAATACTCAAAATCTATAATATATATTAGACCATTTGCTTTCCAAACTATAAACATATATATATATATATGACATGAATTCAGAATTATATTAAACATAACATCATCATATTAACATTAACATAAAATTTTTCTTTTTGGAGAAATTTCAATACATCAAATCAACATTAAATTATATTAATAAACATAATTAAGTTAGCTATAACTTCAAATATTATTATACAAATTAATGAATATATATATTTAAAAAATAATAATATTATTTATTTGTAATAACTTTAAAATGGAAAAAGTAAAAAAATATTAATTATATGATTTAACAATAATAAAAAATTAGGAATTAATCTGAAAATTCTTCTGATAACGTTTATAATTGATGTTATGACAAAAACATCTTATTGTTGAAATTAATGCATTTGTATATTAAAAACTTAAATAATAATATTATTAATAACAATTAAAATGAAAAATAATAAAAAAATACTTAGCTATAATTTAATTATTATAAAATTATTGCAATTGTATATTAAAAAAGAAATAAAATTATTATTTATGTGTGAGTAAAAAATAATAATTATATGATTTAATAGCAATAAATGATTTGAAATTAAACTTAAAATCTTATGATAATGTTTATTATTGATATTATGATAAAAACATTTTATTACTGAAATTAATGTATTTGTATATTACAAAAAATAATATTATTAATTACAATTAAAATGAAAAAATTTACACAATAATAATTATATGAAGCCATGATTTTGTTTTATCATGAAGTTTTCCACCAACATCCTCGTAAATATGTTTTTCTATATATATATATATATACATTTAAAATTTACAAAGTAAAAGATCTATAATATTTTTATTGGAAAAATTATGAATGATAAATTGATATTTATTTATCTATAAATTTTGTATTATGTATGGCCATGACCAAAATTTTCTTGGCTAAAGAAAGGGCATGCATTATCATATGTTCATGGCTAAAGAAATAATAGTTTTTTTAGTTTAAAAACACTACGATGTAAAGTAATAATTAAATACAGAAAAATTACATTAGAAACTAATATATAAATATGTGTTTAAGTAAATGCTTCAAAAAATAAACTTAATTGATATTAACATATAAATACATTCCATTTCATCTTTTAGGATATTACATAATATATAAGGATATATAAAATCATCAAAAATATATAAATTACATGTTCAATATGATTAACAATTGACGATTTTAATATATAACAAATTAGCATATATTGTTAAGAACATGTATCTAGGAAAATAACATAATCGTTATTAGTTTAAACTAAAAATAGATTAGCTAATAAAAAAATATATGTGAAAATAAATATTATGAAGGTTTAGAAGACTAATGATATTAACATATAGAAATATATTTGTATTGAGTGAAAGAAATTCAAGTATTGTACAATTAAAACAAAAATGATAGGAACAAATATATATATAACCATAAATAGTAATAATTTATGTTAACATATAACGCAAATCTATATATTAATTGGGTAAATTTTTGCTGGCTTCTCATCGTTTCTCGCCTCTCAGCCCTCCACCTCAGCGTCCTCTATTTATTGAACTTCACCTTCTATCTCCCACGATCTCTCGACAGTGAAGGTGAAGAAAACTTCTTGCTCCCACGATCTCTCCCCCACGATCTCGGTAGTGAAGTTGAGGAAAGCAAATGGTGAGCCATCGGCTGGGAATACTGAGAGCCTCTCTTCTCTCCCACCTCCATTCGGCGAGTAATTGGCTCTTTTCGAAATCCCGAAGAAGACATCTCTGCGTCGATTTCACGGTTCCATCTCTGAGCTTGAATGGACTTGTCCGTTTCACCGAGGCGTGCTGGAGAGAGCTTTTCTCGGGTTGGCTTCAAAAGCTTCTCCTATTACCGTGCGGGAACTGAGTGCATTGATCTAGACTGTATTTGGGTAGCGATCCACCGTAATAGTCGCCATCCGCAACTCGAAATTGAAGGTAATCGGTTATTCTTCTCCTTTTTCCGCCATCGAGTAGCAAATTGAGGATTAAAGCATTTGTGCAATCGAAAATTTGTATCAGAAATCTCTGTCTATCAGTGGATGCGTATACGTGCGTAGATGTTTGGTGTTCTGGTTTGCGCGTAATCGTGTATTGGGTCAAAGAAACGTCTGTGATATAAATCCACGCATTTCTCAGAGGCAACATACATATATGTTTTAGGGTTTTGTTTTGTGTACAAGGAGGTTTGGTTGGGCAACGTCTTTCGTCTTTTTTCTGTGATAGAATCGAGTATTTCAGAAGCAATTGATAGATTAAGTCGTGGGTTTCTTACCTTTTTTGGAGCAAACATTTCCTGATAAAGTGGTCGAAAAGGAGAGAGTAGTGCGAACTCTCGATCTAACACACAACAAGATCAGTACGGTTTTATACTCTTCCTCCGCTTTGAATTTTTTTAATCTTATATGTTTAACATATCAAATTTTTATTTACCTTTATGCAGCTGACATTCCTAGAGAAATCAACATGCAACGTTTGGTAAGAAGTTACTTCTTTTTAAAGCTCATGCCTTTATTTTTTCTTGATGTTTTCGGCGAACTATGCTTGCAATTCCTTATGTTATGGTTAGATAGGGTGGTAAAGATATTTTTATTCTATTGCGTCCTTTTTGGTGCATACCCGCTTGTGATTTTGGGTAGTTCATCCTCTTGATGTCCACATTGTTGTTCTGTTAATATATCTGAAGGCACTCTTTCTAATTTTCTTTGGGTTCAAATCTTGAAACTGATACTGATTCTGATTGAAATTCTCTCTCAACTATTTATTTTTCACAGGTAGCAGCCGATAATCTAATTGAGCGGCTTCCAGGGAATCTCGGGAAACTTGAGTTTCTCAAAATTTTGATGCTAGATGGAAATCACATCAGCTTTTTGCCTGAAAAATGTAAGTTCCAACATATGCGAGAGAGGGAAAGAGAGAAGATGGAGAGGGAGAAAGGGCGAGAAAAACAGACTGAAGATCCTATGGATAAGGGAATGGCTATAGACCAAAGTGATAAGGGAAATGCTGGGGATACAGACGATGAGGCTTCTATAGGTTTTTTTCTTTGCGCTTCTTATACTTCTCTACCTTAATCTCTGCCCATTGTTTAGTAGGAGCACTCTATTGCTTTCATTCTACATTTTAATGTTTCTAGATTTGTTCAGGCGTAGAACCGGTGGACCTTGTAATGACCTCTACATCTCACACTTGTGACATTCCTTCGTCTGGCATAACACTACAAAAAAATACGCAATTTCCAACAGACGGGGCAACGGATCCGTCCGTTGGAAAAGTGTACCAACAGATTGCAACGGATGTGGTGAAATTGCAACAGCCAAAAATCCGTTACAAATCCGTTGCAAATTGCAACGGATTTGTAATGGAAAACCTTCGTTGGAAATCCGTCGCAAATTTTAACGGATGGCAACGGAAACCATCCGTTGGCAATGTCCGTTGGAATATCTGTTAGAAACCGGATAAATGCATTCCAACGGTCGTCCGTTGCAACTTCTAACGGATGCCCGTTAGAAATTGCAACGGATGCCCGTTGATGTTGTGAATTTCGAGGCCACCGGTTTAAATAAATTCACGTGAACCTCCAACGGGCATCTGTTGCCATTTGCAATGAATGTCCGTTGGAACGTTCACTATTTAGATCATACCAAAGAGTGCATCAAACCATCAATAACAAAAATATTTTCGAAAAAATGTCGTCGTCTTCAAATCGAAATATATATAGATCAAGAGAATGGATGTATAGAAGAAAAGATCCTGTAACCGAAGAGATTACACAAGAATTCTTACACGGATTAGAGCAATTCATGAGTTTTGCATCGATGTAGTCTTTGTGTCAAGAACATGGGACAATGTTATATCCATGCAAAAGATGCAAAAACATGAAGTATCGAAGTCAAGAAATTGTTTGCAAACATCTGTATAAGGTGGGTTTCGTTGAAAATTACGAAATTTGGTTTTTTCACGGCGAAGATTGCGGTGTTAGAGATAGTGTACAAGATGCACAAGTAGAACGAAATGAAGAAGTTATTTATGAAGCATCAACGACCAATCCATATGTGGAAATGGTGTCAGATGCTTTTCCTGGAGTTGTTAATGAACAAACGCATGAAGAGATGCCGAACATCGATGCACGTCGATTCTTCACCCTATTGGATTCGGCGAAACAACCTATATATGAAGGTTATCGTGAAGGTCAATAAAGACTTGTTGGAATTCAAGTTTTGCGGTGCAAGCAGATTTCGGCCTAAAAAACCATCTTCACGGAAATATGTACCATACAAGAAAATGTGTTATATGTCTGTAGCAAACAAGTTGAGAAGGTTATATGAACTGAAAAAAACCGCTGCAGCAATGAGATGGCACGCCGAACACTCCACGACCGAAGGGTGTAATGCACATCTATCAGATGGTCAGGCTTGGAAAGATTTCAATGAAATATTTCCCGAGTTCACGTATGAAACGAGAAATTTTATCTTTGCCTGTGCACGGATGGTTTTAGTCCCTATGGACAATCTGGAAGTCAATATTCTCTGTGGCCGGTGATTTTGTCTCCGTATAATTTACCTTCCGAGATGTGTTTGAAAAGAGAGGTCATGTTTCTGACGTTGCTGATTCCAGGACCAGAACATTCGAAAAAAGTTTCGATGTATTTTTGCAGCCCTTAGTTCATGAATTACGACAGTTGTGGGACGAAGGAATCCTCGCTTATGATGTCAGTACTAAGCAAAATTTCAGATTAAAAGCAGTCTTGTTGTGGACAATTAGCGATTTTCCTGCGTATGGAATGTTATCTGGATGGAGCACGCACAGAAGATTAGCATGTCCTTATTGTATGGAGGATACAGATTCATTTCGACTAGTATATGGTAAGAAACCATGTTGGTTTGATTGTCATAGAAGATTTCTTCCTCGTGGTCATGCTTTCCGGAAAGATAAAAAAACATTTTCGGAAGAACGTGGTACAAAAAGAAGAGGCACCGTGCATGCAAACCGGAACACAAAACACAAATCAAAGATTGAACACAATGGAGGATTTACAAGAATCGGTAGAATGCGGTGGAGATCGTGGGCATCGTAAACCAAAAGGTCAAGGTGAATGGCATAACTGGTATAAACGTAGTATCTTTTGAGAACTACCATACTCGAAATCATTGATATTACGTCATAATTTAGATGTTATGCATATCGAGAAGAACTTTTTCGATAACATCATAAATACTGTTTCGAATGTGACGGGTAAAACCAAGGATAATATAGAATCAAGAAAAGATTTGAAGTCAATATGCCGACGACCTAAGCTGGAATTACGAGATGGGAGGTCACATATCCCGGTATTCAGATTGTCTGGTCCGGCGAAAACAACATTATTAAAGTGGTTAAAAGAGGACGTTAAGTTTCCCGATGGATATACATCGAACATTGCTCAGTGTGTGGATATTGTTGGTTCGAGATTGATCAGATTGAAAAGTTCACGATTGCTATGCGGAATCAGCATATTTTTCAGAGATATATGTTCGAGGAATTTAATAGGTGATGACTTGGAAGTAATGAAAAACAATATCTCTGAAGTATTATGTGCACTGGAAAAAGTTTTTCCGCCTTCATGCTTCGATGTCATGGAGCATTTGCCAATACATTTACTAGATAAGGCAATACTTGGTAGGCCAGTTCAATTCAGATGGATGTATCCTTTCGAAAGGTTTTTCTTTCATTTAAAGAAAAAAGCAAAAAACAAAGCAGCGGTCGAAGGATCTATTGTCAAACAATACTTGCTGGAAGAAATCACATATTTCAGCACATTTTATTTCGAGTCGCATATTCACACGAAAGAGCGACGTGCAGCGGATGATCACATAAATTATCTGTATTGTCAGGATATTTGACGAAGAAGTGTTTGGTACATATCCTCATCTAAATGCAAATGAACTCACAGACATGAAAGTTCAACATTATGGATCGTGGTTTAGAGACTACGTAAGTACTCGTATACACATCTATGTAAATTAATTGCATATAGGAGTATTAATTTGTTTTTTAATACGTACAAGTGAAATGTTCTGATGAAATACTTCCTACGTGGATAAAAGATTTGGCTAATGGTCTCGCACGAATGTCATGTGTTGGCCAATCTTGTTTACTCGCGGCTACACGTTCCATACGTACGGACACGGAAAACATAGAAGCACATACAACTATAGCGTTTGTGTTAATAGTGATATAGAGGGTGATAACTTCTACGGTATTTTGCACCAAATCATACAACTAGAATATTCCGGTCTCGTTGGGTTGAAGGTTATGCTTTTTAAATGTCAATGGTTTGACCCAACCGTAGGACGTGGAATACGAAAAAACCGTTGGGGAGGAATTGACGTCAACCCGACACGACAATATGGTAAATATGATCCATTCATCACAATAGATCAAGCAGATCAAGTATGTTACGTGCAATATCCAACAACATTGAAACATCGAAGAGAGGAGTGATGGGCTGTAGTAAAGATCAAGCCACAAGGGATCATAAGCTCTGATGATAAAGAAGAACCATTGCAACCCGATCATCCGCAGCCGATTTTTTTAATTGATATAGATCGTGAGGAGATTCTTGCGAGAAATGACATAGATGGAGAACTCATACGCGATTATGAAGACGTTGAACCGGAAGATGTTGAAGATGAAAACGGCGATGAATTCAATGAACAAGCGAAGGACGACTCGCCCATCGATGAATCTACTGAAGAAGAAATGTAAATACAATAATGTTTATTATGTGTAATAAATGTAGATGATGTGTAATGTAAATGACGTATAACGTCCATGAATAATGTTTGATGTTTGATGTATGATGTGTAATCGAACAATCGAAATGTTAATACAAACGAACATGTTATATAAACGATGTTTGATGTATAACAAATTAAAATAATCTAATACCAATGTTGAAAATATTAACGGTTGCACGTTGAAAATATTAACGGTTTCCCGTTGAAACACGAACTCGCCCCCGACACTTAGAAAAGATATCTGAATTTTCAATCTTTCTAACGGTCATCTGTTGGGAGTTTCCAACAGATGCCCGTTGGAAAACACGCTGTAAATTGACGCAACGTTCTGCCTTTACAACAGATGACCGTTGGAAAGTGTAATGATGACTGCAGAAAATGTAGCTTTCCCGATCGTTTTTGCAGGCTTTCCAACGGATGACCGTTGCAAAGGCAGACGAGCCGCCATTTAGCCGTCCGTCGCCTCAGGAACACGCATTTTCAATGGGCATCCGTTGGGAATGTGAAACGTCGCATCAATTTACTCATTCCGTTGCGATGACGTGTTTTCCAACGGGCATCCGTTGGAATTTCCAACGGATGCCCGTTGGAAATTTCGATATATATAACCCGACGGAACTGTTCTTAGTTCAACACAATTCCAACACCAAAAACTTCTCTAAAATTCACATTTCACACACAAACTATTCGAAAACATAGAAACAATGAGACCGAGAGGTTTCACAGGATCGGGTGGTTTACTTGCTGGTTCTGCGGGAGCGCTTCCCCCGCCGCCACCACCACCATATCGTCCTCCGTCTCCAATATCGGCACCACCGATATTTGTTGACGAGGACGATATGGTAGATATCGATGCGTTGATCGATGATTTCGATGGGCGTCCAACCCTTCCGATCATCGATCCAGAACGTGCTCCTGGGATGTTATGGTAAATATTATATATTTATTTTGATTTGTATTATTATATTTCATAAATATTATCTAACTTTTTATTTTTGATATGCAGGATTGATGAGGATGATGTATTAAAACACACCAACAACAACATTATCCAAGGGTCCTTACAGGACGACCTCTACTATTCCTGGCAAGTTACGCCAGAAGTTGTGCGCTAGCGATGGTGGTACACTTTTATTGTTAGTTTTTTTTAATTATATTTCAACTTTTTAATTATATATATATTTATTTGAAAACTAAAAATGTTATAACTTTGTTTGCAACGTTCATACAGATGGCGGAGAACTCATACAACGCGCATCTACACAGCATGAATGCGCGACATGCAGGTTCGGATGCGCCTAATGATGAACGGTGCAAAGCGCAACTACTACGCCAACAATAGCAAACCGAGATGGGCAACCGAAGCGGTCTTCAACAAAATGATTGAGCATTGGGAGTCTACGGAATTCAAGGCCAGGAGCGAGAAGGCCAAACAAAATCGCTATGGTGAGAAAGTTCCCGGAGATGGTCCGCATCACCATACTTCGGGATCAAAATCCTTTACGAAAAGAAAAAAAGAATTGGTAAGATTTTAATTATTTAGATTTTTTTTTTATTTAAATATTTATCAAACAACATTTATTTTATATTGTAGATGCAACGAATGGGAAGAGAACCGACTCTTCTTGAAGTGGTATTAGAAACCCATGCAAAGAAGAAGTCGGTTGTCGAGGAAGAGGCCGACAAATCGGAACTCGTCGATCCTCAAGCGAAGCGAACCGTGAAAGCTGTGACGGAGAAGATAACACAGCAATCTCAGGCTTGCGGTTCAAGCCCCGACGACCTCAGTCCTTTACAAAAGGATCAAATTTATTTAGAGGTAAAAGGTTATTATTTTATTTCTCAATTATTAATCAAAAAATCTAACTTTAGTTTTGTTTATCTTGTAGTCGGTGAGACCATATAAGGGACGTCTATATGGTCTCGGGGCGCTTCAAAAGGATATCATCGAGGACGTCACGACGCTACCTCCCACGGTGCAAGAGAGTTTTTCGCAACAACGGCAGATCGAAGATCTCGAAGCATAACTTTGAGAAACTCGAGCCAAAGTGAAGCACTTGGAGAGCGTCATCAAGTTGATGTCGGGGCAAGGGAGGGGATCAACGTCGCAGCAAGAACCGGTTCCCGATTTAGATGCAACGCCCTCTAGACGTGATGGCGATCACGGAGACGATATCAAAACGTAGTTTTAGTTTTAGTTTTTTGTGAACAATTTAATATTTTAAATAAAAACTTTTTATTTATTTTTAAAAATATTTTTAATTTTTTAAAATTTTTATTTTTTTATTTTGTTTTCAAGATTTCCAACGGGCATCCGTTGGAAACTCTAACGGGCATCCGTTGGAACCTATTTCCGGCCAAATGTTAACGGTCGTTCTTTCCTGCCATTTTGCAACGGACGTCTGTTGCTATTTCCCGCCAAATGGCAATGGATGTCCGTTGGAAAGATGAATTTTTCTCCGCGTAATTTGCAACGGACAACCGTTGCTTTCCAACGACCGTCCGTTGCAACGGTGATCCGTTACAAATGTTTCCAACGGGCGTCCGTTACAACTTTTCCAACGGAAAACTCCGTTGAAGCTTTGCAACGGATATAATCCGTTGGATGACCGTTTTGAATTGCAACGGATCCTCATTTGCAACGAACTATTCGCAACGGACGGGAATCCGTTGGCGTCCGTTGGAAACAACGATTTCCAACAGATTTTAGGCATTTTCCAACAGATATGTCCGTTGGAAAATACCAGTTTTTTTGTAGTGTAATGACATTGGAAAGACATAATTCTGAGGTATTATATTAGGTGATTTTAGAATTTAATATGCTTAATGGTTTTGCATCTTTATAAGTATATAAACTTCACCTAATCTGAGATATTTTCTGCTTTCTTCGTTTAGGTCTGTGCTTGCGCATGGAGTCCAACGCCTTCACTTCTTGCATCTGGGTAAGCACTCTGATTTGCAATATATTTTTCTTATGGTTGTGTCTTAATATATAGATTTAAAAAAAAGGATTGTGATGCTGTATGCACATGTCTTACAAATATCAGGTCCGGTGACACTACATCACTTATCTGGACAATTCCAGAAGGTATATCCAGACTTGGGTTGCATAGTGGTCCATTAAACGTCTTGGTGTTGAAGCATGTAAAAGGAAAGATTACCGAGAAGAGCAAAGATGTTACAACTCTTGACTGGAATGTAAGTTTCACTGCATCCTTATTGACTTGGTCATTTGTTGTTATGATTCACAATCCAAATGGAGTTGAGTTCTACCTAGGTGGTTTTTATCAATGCAGTTTCTCTCAGGGTGATCTAGGTTCCTTCTTTTTTTTGTTGGCTTCATCCATGTGTTTGTGTTTGCTAGGTATATATCTCTCTATCTTTCTCTTCCCCGAATGCTCGGAAGGTGTTTGATGAAATGCCTTAATGAAAAGTTAGTTTACATGTTTTAGTAGGTTTGTTTTGAGAATTGCTTTATGAAATTCTGTAGGTTACAGAGACTTTTATATGTGTATTATCATTCATATTCTGGTTTTATTGGTTTGAATTCTTAGTGAATAGTATTTTGTTTCTAGAGAAATATTTTGGTAGAAATTTGTTATATTTTTTTGGAAGTAAAGTAAAAAATATATATAGCCAAATGGTTTTTTTATAAAGTGATACTCTCGTAACACTAACTACAACTTTAGGATAGATATGGATAATTGATTTTATATTGGCTAAACTCATTGAAGATACACGGTGTGCATGTCCTATACTCTCGCAGGTATATCTATTTAGCTAGCTTATTTATGGATCTTATTTTTCTTTTTCTTATTGTATTTCTTTTAATGTTATATTATGTTCTATATCTATTTAAGTACAAAACTGATCATTGGATAACGTTAATACAAGTTGAGAAGGCAATTTAGGAAACGATATTTGTGTAATTCCTTTCTAGCTTAATCACCACCACCATTTTTGTGTATATTATTTTGTGGATGAAAAAAACGATGAAATTTATATTAGTTGGAAATGAGAATGCAAGGTAGATTTTGATAGACATAACCTAGATTGTTTAAATTTTGAGGTTTAAATTAGTCGCAGGTCATGATTTAGACATTGTATATAAGACTATTTCCTTAAACGGTGTTAAATTTAAAAGGATAATACATCGTACGCTATTGTTGTCTGCAATATTTCTTATCATTTTGGCGGTATAATAAGATTAATTCTTTCTAAGGTTCCATTAGTTCAACATTTTAGATCTTTCCTACTCCGACCTTCATAAAGTCCCTCACAAACGGTAACAACTCAAAGAAACCAACAAACTATCATCTTCATTGTCGCATGAATCGGACTCCTCCATCAGAATTATAGTTTAAGAAATTGGTAAAAGTAGTGGACTATTAGAGCATGTACTGTATCGCTACTGCAAAACTGTATGTGAGTGTGTATGACGCAATGTTTTAAGCTTAGTATTTCTCCAAAACATGGTTTTTCCCTTTTTCAGCTTCAAGGAGACTATTTATTTTTACATTCAAAGGCATGTTCCGAAAAATTATTGTGTAATATGATGTAAAATCTAAAAAGATGGAGATTTTGATATTGATATAGTAGATCCACTAAGGAAATGTAATACACAAGTCGTCTATGTATTGAATCTTGCTTTTTATTGCATGAGATCTTTGCAGCACTAAGCTACTTACTACTACTATTAATATTATCAATTAGAATTCTCATTCGCAACAAAAATATTCTCAAGAATATGATACACAAATCAAGTCTATCATTGTCGTGCATTCAAAATTCATGATCGATAATTACTAAAATATATAAACTATTATACATTAATATATGAATATCCATTTAACGTTATTGATAATTTTATTTTACTCTAACTATGATTTAGATATTCAAATTACAAAATCATTTCCAATATATTCATATTCACCATTTAATATTTTACTATTTCCTTTTGTTTAAATTCTATTACCTACATATTTTGTCATAATCATGAAAGGATAATCTTATTATTTTATGATATAAACTATATACTACATTTGTTTTGGATATTTTGCTACTTTTAAATCTTATTATTCATATTTTCATAAAAAACCTATACACTATGATATAATTGTCAACCTCACATTGTCACATTGTTCTAATAAGATCGTCTATTTGTAATGAATTAATTAAAGTTTATGATTGGAATTTTTTTAAAACCCGTGCTGCCGATTGTGTCAGCATAAAACCGCTTTCTTCACTCAATCAATTACTTACTAACTGATAGTGTTGTTCTTATTTTAATAAGTGTTAGTATTTTATCCTCCATTTAGGTCGTATGGTCAGACTATCTTACTATGTCATCATACAGAACCATACATGGACCACCATTTACAATAATGAACTATTTTTAGAATGTCCGTCATATAACATTTCTCCTAATAGCATGATTTACGAATAACATTCCTCATATTCCTTCCTCATATTCACTCATTTATATTGTGATGCATTTTATTCAATACTTTGTCATATACGACCACTTCTTCATTGAACTAATGCATAAAATTTAAATACATTCTAAAATTTACAATAGTATATCTTCCCGCGCATTGCGCGGGTATATACCTAGTATTTTAAATAATTAATATGAGTATTCATAGGAAATTCTATTAGTAAAATACATGGATAAATTAAACAAAAGATATTGAAATATTATAGTAAACGTATAGAATATGCCAAGGTAAAGTTTTTCTGCTTTATTAGAATGATATTACCTTCATATGTGCATAGGTTTTAACCTAGCAATTGAAGGCACGATTGAAGGGATTACAACATGATTAGAGGGATAAAAATTGAAGGCACAATTGAAGGGATTACATCATGATTAGAGGGATTGTAGTTATGGACACATTTATATGCCCCCGCAAGATGGAGCACCCTCGGTGACTCCAATCTTGGAACAAAGATGAGTGAAGATGGATGTCGGAAGTGGTTTGGGAGTCTTCGGCCACTCATAAACGCCACTTTAGTTCCTCCGGTCATTAGTTTTGCCCCCGTGTTGAGATCATTCACCTGAAAAGCATCAGAAAAGAATTCAACGAGACTCCGTTAGATTTGCAAAGCTGCTGGACAGATAATAAATTCTTTCTCATGGCCGGTACACATAAAACATGATTAAGTTTTAGAGATCGAGTAGAGAGTGAGAGCGAAGAGGAACCCGTGTGTGTGATAGGAAGTCCTGCTCCATTGCCAACCACGACCTCTTCACCTCCATGGTAGGTGTCATGAAGGGAAAGATTCAGAAGATCTGAAGTAACGTGATGACTGGCTCCACTATCTAATAGCCACGGTGCAGAATCATACAGAGTTACAGCAGAGTGATTAGCTTGCAATGACCATTGTGGAGCGGCTGGGACATAACTAGAGACAGGTCCAGGAGCAGAGATAAGGCGGTATTGGGGAGAACGTTTAACGCTATGCCCTTGAACGCCACAGGCTTGGCAGCGACCGCGGTACGGCTGTGACTGTGATGTGCCAGTGCGATTCCAATGAGGTGACTGGTGACTGTCGTTGCGGTTCCGGGAGTGTTGCGGACCATGACGAGGAGGCGGTCGGTAGCGGGTATTGGCGTTGAAAGCCGTGGCAGTAAGTGTGGTTTGAGAAGGCCGATTTGCAACCAATTTGGCTTCATGATTCAACAATTTCTCGTGCAATTCATCCAACGAGATCGGCGTTTCACGAGCATTAATAGCATCAATAATTGGTTTGAAATATTCAGGAAGTCCGTCGAGTATGTAATCGACAATATCCCCATGATCAAGAGGTTTCCCAAGGAGAGCAAGTTCCTCCGCCTTTGATTTCATGGACTGCATATATTCATCAAGTGATTGCGTACCTTTGACGGATCTTTTAAGTTGTTCTCGGATCTGTTTGAGATGACCACGAGATGCTTTCCCGTAAGTATTGGCGAGGATCTTCCACACATCACGCGTTGAAGGGGCACGAGCAATCATAGATTACAGAGGGGCTGAAATTGCGCCTAAGAGAGCACTGAACAGAAGTTTGTCTTGCTGTTTGTAGGGGAAGAATGCCGGATTCGCCTGAATTAAACCGTCGACAAGAACTGTGGTGGAAGGGACGGCAGAATTGTGTTCGATGAAGCAGAGAAGGCCATGGCCATCCAACAATGCACTGACTTGAATACTCCACGTTAGGTAGTTTTGGGAGGTTAACTTTGTCACATTGGATATGTTAATTGTGAGGAGCACCCTTTGGGATTCAGAAGATGGCGGTGGCTGTATTGTTGGATGCGGTTGGATCGGCGGTAGAGGACATGTTTACTGATGAAGAGGAAGTAATTTCTGGGTTGGGAATTTGTTTGAACGGCTAAGGATTTCGGTGAGCGGGGCTAATTTCTGGCTAATTTCTGTGATGGGGTTTTGGGTGAGCGGCGAGAGGTTGAGGACTGAAACTGAGTTTATCGTTGCTGGAAAAAAAAAATTGAAACGGAGGTTATCAGTGTTGAAGAATGAAGGAGGGTTGTCGCTTGACTATGGGCTCTGATACCATATGCCAAGGTGAAGTTTTTCTGCTTTATTAGAATGATATTACCTTCATATATATACATGTGTGCATAGGTTTTCACCAGCAATTGAAGGCACAATTGAAGGGATTACAACATGGTTAGAGGGATAGAAATTGAAGGCACAATTGAAGGGATTATAGCATGATTAGAGGGATTGTAGTCATGGACACATTTATATAGAATAAAACATATGTTTTTATCAATCAAGAGTAAATCGATATCAATTAATTTACCACATTTTGATGTTTTTGGCTTCCTTAAAACAAAACAAACGGGAAACGATGTATTGATTGGATTAACCAATCATGAATTCGTTGAAATCTATTTTATTTTCGAGTGAAATTGCCAAGGTAATATCAATATCATTGAAAGAGTGAGGGAATGAATTTGTTATGATTTGGATAAATGATGGATAAATCCTATTTAGGATGAAAAAATATTTTTGAAACAATTATATTTTAATGAATGTTACAAACTACATGACATTTATGGAAGAATAATGACTATTTAAACATTGTATTTATTTTTTATATTTTTTAATAATTGAGGAATTCCGACCATGTAAACTAAAATAAAAAATTACATTTCATATGCAATTACTTTTAAGAAAATTAATGGAAAAACAATCTATTTCCCGCTTGATTTTCATGCTTTATTCCTATTCCCCCCTCGATTTTGACCCTCATCCTATTCCCCCTCGATTTTTCAGTTTCAGTCTATTTCCCCCTCGATTATCATGTTTTAGTCTTATTCCCCCCTCGATTTTGACCTCATCCTATTCCCCCCCTCAATTATCACAAATCTACCTAAAACCCCCTCCGATTTTGACCCAATTTTGACCACATTTTGATTTCAATTTTGACCCAATTTTGATTTTAATTTTGACCCAATTTTGATTTTAATTTTAATTTTGATTTTAATTTTGATTTTAATTTTTATTTTAATTTTAATTTTGGTTTTAATTTTTATTTTAATTTTAATTTTAATAATAATAAATTATTATCTCAATTTTGACTTGATTTAATCCTAATTAATCCAAATTAAGTATAAACTGAAAATCCGATTTAATCCGAATTAAGTTAAATTGAGCCCAAAATTGAGTCAAAACTATGTCAAAATTGATTTTAATTTTGACCAAATTTTAATTTTAGTTTTGATTCAAATATAACTCAATTTTGACTTGATTTAATCCTAATTAATTCAAATTAAGTATAAATTGAAAATCTGATTTAATCCGAATTAAGTTAATTGAGTCCAAAATTGAGTCAAAACTATGTCAAATTGATTTTAATTTTGACCAAATTTTAATTTTAGTTTTGATTCAAATATAACTCAATTTGACTTGATTTAATCCTAATTAATTCGAATTAAGTACAAAACTGAAAATCCAATTTAATTCGAATTAAGTTAAATTGAGTCCAAAATTGAGTCAAAACTATGTCAAAATTGATTTTAATTTTGACCAAATTTTAATTTTAGTTTTGATTCAAATATAACTCAATTTTGACCTAGTTTTGACTCAATTTTGACTCGATTTAATCCCAATTTAATCATAATTTTAAAAAATTGGATTCGATTTTGGGTTTAGGGTTTAGGATTTTGCCAATTAGTTATTAGTCATGAGATATTAATTTCATGCCACATGTTGGCATCTTAAATATTGGTTCCATCACCTCGGAGTGTTGTATAAGATTTTATTGGATATTTTTACTTAATTTATAATAATAAAATAATTATAGACTTACCGTTGTTATACCGTTTATCATAATTTAAATGGTCGAATTCCAATTTAATTAATTAAATTTCGATATTAAAATCAATATAAAAAATATATGTGTAAAAATATTTATTTAATATTATTTAATGATAGATCAAAATAAATGATATAATTAAAAATTAAATAATTAGTCGATTATAATAATTGATTCAAATATATAATTATTGATTCGATTTTAGGATGTCTTGGGATAATATTAAATAAAAAAAAACTTATGCTTTGATGGTTAACGGTAGGATTTATATGTTACGAATAACTTGATTTATTAAAATTAAAATTAAAATCAAAATTAAAACCAAAATTGAAATTAAAATTAAAATTAAAATCAAAATTAAAATTAAAATCAAAATCAAAATTAAAATCAAAACTAAAATCAAAATTGAGTCAAAATTAAAATCAAAATTGGGTCAAAATTGGGTCAAAATTGAAATCAAAATTTGGTCAAAATTGGGTCAAAAGCGGAGGGGGGTTTAGGGAGATTTTTGATAATTGAGGGGGGAATAGAATGAGGTCAAAATCGAGGGGGAATAGGACTAAAACATGATAATCGAGGGGAAATAGACTGAAACTGAAAATCGAGGGGGAATAGAACTAAAGCATGAAAATCAAGGGGGAAATAGACTGTTTTTCCAAAATTAATCATAAAATAGTTCTAATTACAATGCGTTGATTATTACTTTATTTATGAAAAATATAATTGAAGATTTGTAATTATTAAAGTCGAATTTGAAACATATGTAAATTGATTTTATAGAAATGAAATTTCAAAACTCCATTATACCTATATTAATAAATTTCGTGTTTGGCAGTTGTATTAATTTATATTAATCAATATAATTCAATGTAATAGCTTTTAAAATAAAAAAGTAAAAACATATAATTATATGATTTAATGATAATAAATGATTTAGAATTAATCTGAATTTTTTAAACTGATTATAATTAATATTATAATAATATTATTTTATTATTAAATTTAATGTATTGTAATTAAAAAATTACATAATATTAGGATTAATAACAATTAAAAGGAAAATGAAGATCTTTTTTTGTGTATATATTTCGCGCGGATTTCATTAGTACATGATTATTATTCATTCGGAATTAAATAAAAAATTTTCATTTGTGCTGAAAACTTTGCCTCCGAAATTAGAGAATAAAATTTTATTTCTATATCAATTTGAAAATTTTTAAAATAAAAAATTATAATCTTAAAAATAAGAATTCATTTAAAAGACAAAAAAATTTAAAAAATCTCTCTTTTTTTTTTTCTTCATTGAAAAAAGACACACTCACTCACTGAATCAGATCAATAAAGTTGGAGACCTTGTTCACCATTCTCGTTGCTTCTCCGCCTTCTAGAAGTGTAAACACATGAGAAAAAGAAAACAAAAGATAAAAAAAAAGATAAGGCAAATGGATATGGATAGAGCCATACTTGTAGGAGAGATCACGAGTTTTAAAAGTTGAAACAAAATATTTTTCATATCAAACAAAACATTTTTTCATATCAAACAAAATATTTTTTCATTAACTCAAAAATTGAATTTATACATGATTTTTCCGTAATCGAATTGAAAATACATCATACTGTAGAAGATAAAATATATCAAAACTAATATTCTAATGGAATTAGATAATGTTAAGTTTTTATATTCTCCAATACTCTTCTGTATACTCATATGCAGCCACACGTGTGAGAGTAACGATCTTCAAGTTTGGACATCGATGTTTATCTCTTGAATACACATTTCATCAATTTTGTGATAGACGAAAACTACCACTCTCTTCAAAATGTTAAACAATTAGTATTATTAACTATATACTTAGTAGTGAACCATATTGAGTTTATATATCTAGATGTGGGATCATTAAAAATCCAATCATGATCAATTTATGCATTCTCTTCTTCCTTCGAATCAATGCAACCGAGGCAATATAAACTCTTTGACAAAGAAAATATAAATATTTTAAATTTAATCTTCATGTTGAAGTTATCAAATTTATAAAATAAAAAAAAAACTACATGCACCATGTGCACAACTGGTCTAGATTTGGAAGCAATTCTATGGTCAACTTAATCGAATTCGCAAGACCCTCGCGCCTTTTTCTAGAAAAAATGAATAAATGAAACAAGGGAAGAGTAATCTTTATTTTTGTAAACGTTAAATTAGAAATGAATAAATATGAATTAGAGAAAAACATTTCATTCATTTCTAATTTGTTCCAAATTAGAGACGAGTTTGAATCCACCTTAATTTAGAAAAAGGATAATCTTTTCCTTATATTGTAGGATTTCTAAGTATGAAGGGGAAACAATATTTTTGTTGGGTTGCTACGTAGGGTGCGGAAGTGTGTTTTAACATCCCAGTTATAGATCTAGTCATGTTTGAGATTAGGTTCGAAGGGTTTCGACGAAAAACAAACTTAGAAACGATTCCGATGTTATCTGTTTTGTCGAATATGACAACAAACGGATACGAGGCTTGAACGCACAAGTCCTCTACGTGTATTCACGCCGAGATCGGGATCTACTGTCAATTGTTGGTGCGGATTTTGGTCGGGAACGAAGAACAACCTTTTTTTTTTCGTTCTTCTTGTTCTCTGGTGGCTAGGGTTTAGATTCATTAGAATAATGAATCGTCACTTGAAAAACCGTTTTTCCTTCGTATTTATATTACTGAACTTTTCAGTAATTACCTTAATTCTATGGCTATTTAATATTACATAACATGCATTCAACTTTCAATCTTTCACTTGCCTTTACGTAATATCTCAAATAGTTAAAGTACATATATCTCCATACACATATCTGCTCGTACATCTAATGTACAAACCCCAAAAGGGAACCAAGTACAATTATATTCTTCGGTGCTAGCGGATGAATATAATTGTATTCCACACTGATTGTCTAACAATCACAAGCAGATACCGAGACACTCGTAAACGTTTGACCTCGTAGGTTCATCACTAAACCAGTAGTCAATTAATCTCCACTAATTAACTAATCGAGGTTGGCGTCTAGTAACACTCCTCGACGACCGGATAACGTGAAGCAACATCCTTACTCATTTGAGTAACATTCTTACTCAAAACGAACCATGGTGAAATTGACGTTAGTATTTCTTTCCATCTTTACAGCTCTAGATGCATCCTAGGCATGGTCATAACTGTCAGCCTTACAGATCATCAAATATATTTCATGTCAATCATAATGACTGGTGAATGAACCTAAAAAAACACCTTTCTTCATTCATTCAGTTTACTCTGGCCAGAGATTTGTACAGTCCTTGTGATTACTGACAACATAGAGCTCAAACTCTTACCAAGAGTTGACGGATCCCATCTTGATCAGTCATCAACTACGCAAACATCTAATTATTCCCAATATCTATCCAACTAGTACTCTAAGATACTAGGTGTCCAGAATCAAAGAATAATAGATAGAATGCTAGTTACTATACTGATCTCAGGTCTAAGAAAAGAACTAACATTCTATCCTTCTTGAGAAATCTTAATGACAGTTTATTGGTAATTTAACCATTAAGCATTTCTCCCCTTAGGTCAGTTCAGTGATTACATCATTATGTGTATCACCCACATATGTGACTTAGTAAAAGAGATCCACTAATTTCTATCAACATAGAAACCTATCACATATATGTTGTTCTTTTCGGATCACTATGGTCCGAATAGTGATCCTACAAACAAGAATGTTTCAGATTAAATCATACAAAAAACTTAACTCTCTTTATTATGATCTCTATCAGAATGTCAAGTTTTAGATTTAATCGCGGACTCTATCATACGCCTATGAAATTCATCAAATAAATAATATAATGCCATATATTAATAAATAAAACTGATTTCCAAAATTACATAACTCGCTACTAGTCTACAAACTAATCCCAGCTCGTCATGTCTCTCAATCCGATCCTCAGCTTGTGTTTATCAAACTCTTTTGACCTAAGAGCCTTTGTGAATAGATTTGCTGCGTTTTCTTTTCATACCACCTTTTGGATTTGTACGTCTCCACACATAATGATCTCTCGTGTCAAGTGATACTTCCGTAGAACATGTTTCGAGTTTTAATGAGACCTTGGTTCCTTCGTCTGGGCAATAGCCCCGATGTTATCACACAATAAACGAACCGCTTCCTTTATCTAAGGCACCATACCAAGTTCATTTATGAACTTTCTCATCCAAACCACTTCTGTAGCTGCTTCACAAGCCGCCATGTATTCTCCTTCAGTCATCGAATCGGCTGTAGTAGTCTGCTTGGAACTTTTCCAACTTACTGCTCCTCCATTCAGAAAAACACATAGCCTGAAATGAATCGGCTATCATCCTTGTCTGTCGAGAAACTTGCATAAGTGAATCCTTCTAATTCCAAGTTAGAACTACCATAAATGAGGAACTGGTCCTTATTCATTCTCAAGTACTTAAGAATGTTCTTAACAACCTTCTAGTGTTCCTCACCAGGATCTGCCTGATATCTACTCACTACACTTAGCGTATAGGCTACGTTAGGCCTAGTACATGTCATGGTGTACATGATGGCTCCCATTGCGCTAGCATAGGGAAGCCTACTCATGCACTCTCTTTCTTCATGGGTTTTAGGACAATCCTCTCTATAAAGAGAAATTCTAGTGCCTATCGGTAGATAGCCCTTCTTGGAATTTTCCATGTTGTATTGTCTCACAATACTGTCAATGTACTGGGAATATAGGCCGCTTCTCCTAGATCCTTCATGGAGAACTGATCAGACAACCAAGACATTGTCTCTTGCAACACAAGAATATCATTCCCTATGAGCAAAATATCATCCACATAAAGTACAAGGAGAAGAACTGTGCTCCCACTAAACTTCTGGTACACGCAAGGTTCTTCATCGTATCTAACGAAGTTGAACTCTTCAACTGCCTTGTTAAAGCGAATGTTCCAGCTACGAGAAGCTTGCTTGAGTCCATAATGGACCTTTGAAGCTTGCATACCATATGATTTTGAGTCGGCAACGTGATACCCTCAAGTTGAGCAATGTAAACCTCTTCTTGGAGCTCCCCGTTAAGGAAAGTTGTTTTCACGTCCATTTGCCAAATCTCATAGTCATAGAATGCTGCTATCGCAAGCAGAATTCGAATAGATTTGAGTATTGCCATAGGGGAGAACGTTTCTTTATAATCAATCCCTTCTCGTTGACTATACCCCTTGGCAACTAGACAAGTTTTATAGGTCTCTACCTGCCCATCTGCTCTAATCTTCCTCTTGTAAACCCATTTACAATTATTTGGTCTAGAAGTCTCTAAAGGATCAACTAAAGTTCATACTTCGTTGATCTTCATGGATTCTATGGCTTTCCACAATTTCTCGAAATCTAGACCTTGTATAGCTTCTTGGAAAGTCAACGAATCGTCTTCTCTATGACCGATCACGTCGTTTTGCACCAACAGATTAAGTCTTTCAGGTGCACGTCGAGAACATGTTGACCTTCTTTAGGAAGCCTGTGTAGCAGGGCCAACCTACACTAGAATATCTTGTTGGACTTGTTCTTGAACAGGCTCTTGAACTAGTTCCTGAACTTTTTCGTGAACTTGTTCCCGAAAGAGTACTATCACTTCAACATTTTAAGATGAAGCCCTGGAGCCTAACAACATATCACCCAGCCAAGACCGTTCATTTGACATCTCATGTCCCTGAACTTGCGTTGATTCGTTGGGTTCTTGAATTTCGGCAAGAGTTATTTCTCCATCATGAATTCCTTCCTCAAGGAACTCCCTTTCAAGAAAGGTTGCAGTTCTAGCCACAAACACTTTTTGATCAAACGGGTGGTAGAAATAATATCCTATAGTTTCCTTGGGATAACCAACAAATCTACACCTATCAGACCTAGCATCTAACTTGTCTGACTGAAGTCTCTTAACAAAAGCTGGACAACCCCAAACTTTGATATGTTTCAGGTTAGGTTTCCGTCCCTTCCATATCTCATACGTAGTCTTAGAGACTGATTTAGTGGGAACTTTGTTTAAGATATATGCAACTGCTTCTAAAGCATAACCTCATAAGTTGATTGGAAGATCTGCAAACCCTATCATAAATCGAAGCAAATCCAATAAAGTCAAATTTCTCCTTTCGGATACACCATTATGTTGCGGTGTTCTAAGAGAAGTCCACTGCGACAAAATCCCATTTTGTCTTAGATAATCAACAAACTCACGACTTAGATATTCACCACCCCGGTCTGATCTCAACATCTTGATATTCTTTCCGGTTTGTTTCACCACTTCACTACGGAATCTCTTGAACATTTCAAAAGATTTGGATTTGTGTTTCATCAAGAACACAGATCCATATCTTGACATATCATCAGTGAATGTGATGAAATACGAATATCCACCCTTGGCTTGAACCCTCATAGTTCCACATACATCAATATGTACTAGTCCTAGAAGTTCTGTAGCTCTCTCTCCGGGTCCACTTAACGAAGATTTAGTTATCTTACCAGTGAGACATGACTCATAGGTTGCATAAGATTCGAAATCGAAATGGCCCAGAAAACCATCCGTATGCAATCTGTTGATTCTCTTCTCACTGTGTGACCAAATATACAATGCCAAAGATATGTCTAATTTTGACGATCATCTAGCTTTCTCTTTTGGCCAGAAACATGCATGTTGAATAATTCAACATTAACATTAAGTATGACGTAAATACCTTGTTGTAGATAACCATTCACACATAAATTAACATCATGATAAATAGAGCAAATGTTATTATGAAAACTGTTCGAAATCCACGTCTATCAAGCATAGAAATAGAAATAATATTCGAAATAAACTTCGGAACATAATAACAGTCATCCAACAACAAAGTCTTGCCTGTAGGCATAATAAGAGAAATCGATCCTACGGCTAGGGTAAGAACACTTGCGCCATTTCCAACCTTGAGACTGAATTCTCCTTTCTTGAATCTCCTACTGATCATTAGCCCGTGCAACATGTTGCATATGTTAAAACTGCTACCGGTATCCAATACACATTTAGACGAATCAATAGTAGTCCAAAAATCATGAGCACATTTTCTATAGAAGTCTTACCTTGTTTCTTACCCTTAAAGAGACTGATGGTATTCCTTGCACTTCCTCTTCCAGTACCCCTTCTTCTTACAGAACAATCAAACAACATCTGACTCGTCGGCCTTAACAGCATCGCCCTTTGCCTTAGGCATACCAACCTTGGGCGTGCTCTGCCTGGTCCTAGGCTTTTTCTTGTCCTTCCTCTTCTGCTGAGAGGATTATCCAACCATCAGAACAGATCCTGATCCCTTCTTCCCAATGGACATCTGCTTCTCATACTCAATGAGCATGTTGTGCATCTCATGCAGCTCGACATCCAGCTTGTTCATGTTGTAATTAACAACGAACGGAGAGAAGGAATCCAGAAGTGAATGTAGGACCATCTCCTACTGCATCTCTTTGTAGAAGGTGCACCCCACCTTCTCAAGATGTTCTATCAGACTTATCATCTTTAGAACATGAGGTTCCACAAGAGAGCCCTCATTCAGAGCGGACTTGAACAAAGTCCCTGAAAGCTTATACCTTGTCGTGCGACTTTTTTCTCCAAACATCTTCTTAAGATGTTCCATGATCTACTTAGCTTCCATGTGCTCATGCTGCTTGTGGAGTTCACCACTCATCGATGCCAAAATGAGGCACTTTACAGTGACCTATTTCTCCTCGTACTTGGTGAAATCACTAAAAGCCTCATCGTTTGCCATATCTGGTGTTGGAGGAGCTAGCATATTGATCACATCGATCAACTTCACATTGGTAAGCACTAGGCACAACTTGCATTGCCATTCATCGAAGTTTTCCCCAACGAGCTTGTTGATCTCGAGAATAGGACGCAGATTGAATTGAGATATTTTCGAGAGATCTATAACATAAAAGGGAATATAAAACGCATGGAGCTAGACATCGTAAATATCATAAAGACATGGACTTTATCTAAATGATATGTTCGCTAATCAATGTTATAATAACATCATAAATCTTATTTCTCATTAGCATTAATCTACAACTATATGCTTGAGACCCTTGGTAGTCAAGACATTTCCCAACCATATAAAATAGATTCTTTACAAATTTTATCCCCATAAAACTTGTAGTTAATTAAAATGCGACTCTATATCACATAGTCCCCTGGTAGTCAGATCGTCCCTATTGATATAGTTCAGTTCATCCTTCAACTCATGGTCGGATAACAATTAAGTTCATATCCCCCGGGTAGTTCAGACGTATACAAAAATTAATTGTTCCCTCCCATTAGACATCTAATGTCATAGACATATGAATCAAATCCTTGGACTGCATGTCTCCTGGTAGTCAAGTCGTACCATATAAACAAGAGCCTATTCATATGTCCACAACGAAGGAAAAGCCAAATGATAAACAATTTATCATTTAAGAACTCAATTATTAGAATTTTCCAAAACTATATGACCCACGCGTGCTATCACATTAGCCCACGTGGGCAGCATTTTGAGAAATTCTTGCACAACTCGGGCTTGGTGCGAACCCACACGGATTGGACGGAAGACAATGAGCCCGCGCGGATCGTGCACTTTGCTGGCTCGAGATGCAGCGATCGTACGCTGGGGTAACTGTTCAATGTTTGCACCTTCACCCATGCGCTTGCCCGCTCGGGTGCAGGGCTCGCCCGCTTGGACACGTCGCTAGCCGAGGGTTTCTGTTCGATGCACGCGCCGTCTACACGCTGGTCGCGTCGCTCAGCCGCTGCCGTCCGCTCTGTTGCATGCCATCGGTGCGGCCGCATCGCATAGCGACGCTCGCTTGCGTCGCTCAGCCGCTGCCGTTCGACAGTTGCGTGCCATCGGTGCGGCCACATCGCATAGCGATGCTCGCTCGCGTGCATCGCCCACCCTTAGCATACCGTCCGTAAGTCGCTCGCGTAGCGACGCTTGCTCGCGTCATCCTTTCGCGGTCGCCTAGGGTCAGACACCGTCGCATCGCCAGGCCCAGTGACGTTCGCCGGTTGGCTAGGGCTTCGCTCGCCGCCTGCCTGGGATGTCATCCGTGCACTCGTTTGTGTGCGCACCACGCGTGCCGCTTAGGTTGCTCTGATACCACTGTAGGGTTGCTATGTAGGGTGTGGAAGAGTGTTTTAACAACCAGTTATAGATCTAGTCATGTTCGAGATTAGGTTCGATGGGTTTCGACGAAAAATAAACTTAGGAACGATTCCGATGTTACCTATTTTGTCGAATCTGACAACAAACGGATGCGAAACTTGAGCGCACAAATCCTCTACTCGTATCCACGCCGAGATCGAGATCTACTTTCAATTGTTGGGTAGATTTTGGTCGGGAACGAAGAACGACCTTTTTTTCGTTCTTCGTGTTCTCTGGTGGCTAGGGTTTAGATTCGTTAGAATAATGAATTGTCACTTTGAAAACTATTTTTTCTTCGTATTTATATTACTAAATTTTTCAGTAATTACCTTTTAACCATATAACTATTTAATATTACATAACATGCATTCAACTTTCAATTTCAACAACTCAAATATTCTCCATCAAACCTACATAAAAATGTTCATTAGAATAATTTAAATTTATATATTTTAAAATAAATTAACTTCTACCATAGCATTCCATTCGACTGTTTAAAATTGATACTTGGCACGGTGGGATGATAATCAAAGTTATAGAGCTTATCGATAATTATCATATCATCATCGCTCGGTGAAATTCTATAGAGCCGAAATATATGATGGATGACGATATGGTGGCGGATGGAGGACGTGGTGGCATGCCTCTACAAGAACCCGCCAACAAACCTCTATGACCAATAATAATTTACCTTTGACATATGGTTTTATAATTTTTGTCAAGTGTATATGGCATTGAGGGTAGGAAGATTTTAGAGAGATTTGTGTTTATATTAGTTTTTAAGTTGATTAAGTTGAAAATTGAACTGTTCAACACAATATATATATATATATATATAAAGTTTTAGTGGTGTATCATGGTGAAGGCTTTAACAATATAATGGATGGCATTGAAATTGATATCCAATCAACATACAATGAAATCAATGCACATATCAAGGGATATCCATCGATTTTGCAAAAAATTCTCGTTTATAGGTTTATGCTATAGGCAACGAAAATCGAAGTGTCAAACGTTATGTTTTAAATGGACATCTATTGAAAATTATAAATGGATACTAATTGATGAATACATAAACAATTACAATGTTGAAATCATTTAATAATTGCACTTACTAACAAGCATCCATTGAAAATTATCAATAGATATCCGTTGATACGTAAATAAACGGTTACTACAATACCCACATTATTAATACAAATATTTATGAGCGAGAATCCATTGAAAATTTATCAATAAATGTCCGTTGATAATTTTAATTGACTAAATTATAGATCAAAATTTTGCTATGTACAACATTGAATATATATACGGTTATCCATTGATATGTTTCAATGGATGACTTATCAAAAGGTTAAAATTTGTCTTAGTAAAAATTCTAATATTTACATATCAACATGTATTTACTGATACTCTATACAATATCAACGGATTCCTATGCTGATATTAGCAATAAAAATTCAAAAAGATTATAATTTTTTGTTTACTAAGTCGTGTAATACAATTATGGTTACATAATTTACAATTTTTTATTTATTTTTCAATTGGTGAATCTATATTTGAGGGCACCTTGAACTGGTTGCTTTATTCATCTTTAGAATATTCTAATTCAACATCTTCACAACTACCAATGTAGTCACCATCCATATCAGTCCTCGCAATAATCTCTTCACCATTTTGGAAGTTAGTTAACCATATTAATTCAATATTTTCCAACTTGCAATAAATTTTCCTTTTTCTGTGTATTATAAATTATACGTGGCTTGATCTTCACAAAAATCCACGACTATTTTTATGTTTCAATATTTTTCGAAATTTGAAGTAATATATTTCATTAGCTTAATATGTTGCAATAAATGGGTTCATACTTTGGTGAAAGGTTGATGTTAATTCCCTTCTATCGAGATGTTTTGCGTGTCACATCCTGTGGTTGAGTCAAACCATTGCCATTTGAAAATCATTATTTCTAGTCTAATTTTGCCAAGATATTAAACTATTATAATTTGATATGTGTTTTCTGTAGAAGCTATCATCTTTTAATGAACAACTATTAACACAAACACTCTAATTTTATATACTTCTATGTTTCTCATACTCGTATATATAAAATATACACAATACACATTTTGTGGAACTATTAAACAAATCTTTTAAATACATAAAATTTCTCTCATCACTATCTTGAATCTATACCAATAACAAAATTATATATTTTTAATATACATAATATAATTATGTAAATAAATTGGAATTTTAATAAAAAAATCATATATATATATAAAAGATGGGTTTTTTCCATCCTTCTCACGTTACCACCTCAATAGGAGAGAGAGAGAGGAAAACCCCCTGAAGCTTCTATTCACGGCAAAAAAAATTAAAAGGTCCTTCGATGCCCCTTACCTGCTACAAACCCGCAAACCATCCATGACTTACCCAGGAAGATAAAGAGCCACAAGACCAAACCATGGATTGTGTTATCCCTCTCTCTCCTTCTCCCTCTCCCTATCTTTTCCTATCCCTCTTCTCCCGATGAAATTTGGTTTTGCGTGTGCGGGTGAGGATGGGGTTTTGCAGCGCAAACCCTTCGATGACCTACCCAGGAAGATCAACGAGCGACAAGACCGAACCATGGAGAAGAGGAGGATTCGTCTGCATCTATTTTTTGTGTTCTCCCTCTCTTCCCTCTCCCTCCCCCTCTCTCTCTCGCCCTCTCCCTATTCTCTCGATGAAATTCAGACCCGATGGGCAGTATCTTAGGGTTCAGACTGATCCGACGAAGAGGAAGGGAGCAGCGGGAGTAGCGGTCTGCTTTCTGGTCGCTGCGGTCGCTACTCACGACGAACAGGTTAGGTCTCTCTCCTTCGATTTTATTCTTTAAATCGCCCATGGTTTTGACAGCTCTTTCGCTCTTCGTCTTCTGATTGATCCGACGACTCAGACGAGAGTAGCGGTAGCAGTCGTCTGATTTCCGGTCGCTAAGGGCTCTACTCACGGGGAACAGGTTAGGTCTCCTCCTTCAATTTTGTTCTTTAAGTCGCCCAAAGTTCCCGCAGCTCTTTCGTCTTCCTCTTCTGGGTTATCCGACGACTCAGACGGGAGCAAGTGATCGATATCAGACGACGCCTGTTTTCCCTTCGTGTAGGAGCAACCACCTTATGACAAGCAGCAGTTTGTTGCTTACATTAAGAATGTGAAACCCACGCTGGAATCCAAACAACGAGAGGTATTCGGGAAGAGCATGGCGAGTGCTATCACGTTTACTGCTTTCCAAGCTCAGTCACCTTGAATTGTAAGTCTTCCCATCTCATGCGATATAATTTCTCCCTTAGTAAATGCACTTCTCGATTGACTAAGCCTGTCCGAAACACCACTAGGCTCTCAAAAACGTAGGATGGATCATTTTAGATCTCTGCATACACTGTAACCGTTTGATGTTCGATTCGATGTTGTTTTTAATTCTGCTTTCCTTTTGCATTGTTGGTTGCTCATGCAAAAGGCTATTACGAATGCTTGTGGGTTGTTCTGCTTTCCCTCGATGAAATTCTGTTGTGGTAGTATCTTGCGAGTGCAGGTGAGGATGGGGTTTTGCGACTTTGGCATATTGTGGCATTGTCGTTAATGACAGGTTCCGCCTTTTGCCTTTGTTTATCGTTAACTCTCGAATTAGATTCCAGTGTCCACATGGCTTGCATGATAAAATAGCAGTATTTGGAATTGTGGTTATGAATATCTGTTTCAAGCCTCCTAAACCCTTGTCTATTTTAATGTTCAAGGAAGAAACCTTGCTCCCACATATTCAGCGTTGTTGGGCTCATAATCGCGAGGCAGCTCGCAAAAGTCGCTGGAAAAAGAAAGGAATGAGGATTGGAGCAAGATAGTCATCCATTGGTGGCATTTCTTGTGATTTCATAGTTCGAAAAGCTTTTCTAAGTTATGTTACGCGAGTCCCTATAGGTCAATGTTTAGCAGTTATCACAACTGGAGCAGGAGCTTGAGCGGGCTAAGCGGCAGGTTAGATGAATCTAGATTCCTTATCCACGTTCAGTATAATTAGTCTGATTGGTATTGACTCCACCGAATGTTTATTTCAAGGTCTATACGCTAGCAGCTCGCTAGAAACTGGCAAGACGCATTGTTGATTTTGTTGTTTTCCGGTGGCTCATGCATTATCCAGCAAGCGCGTTGCACAGGGAAACAAATTAGAAAACCCTTTTTGCTCATTTTTTTTAAATCGAGGCTTCCACTTCTTCCGATTGTCCGATGAAGCCTTTCTAACTTCTTGCCTTTTCGAATGTTCCTCCATCTTACAGTCTTTTTGAAGGTTTGGTTGCTCTATACGGGGTTTGATGAAGTTGAAGGCGATTGCTTTGGGAGGAACATTCGAAAAGACAAACGAAGATACAACGGTATCTGTAAAGCCATTAGGATGTTGGAGCCCATCAAGGCGCAGTTCTCGACTATCTCTTTCGCTGATTACCATCAGGTATCTGAAGAATTATTTTGGTGTTTACAGCTTCTAAATTGTGATGGAAAAAATTGCTTTGGTTTGTGACTCACGATGCCTTTGATAGTTTCAGATTGCTGGTGTTGTGGCTGTTGAAGTTACCGGTGGGCCTGAAGTCCCCCTCCACCCTGACAGAGAGGTTAGTCATAGCTTCTACTATTTTCCATTTTATTTTTCCTGCTCATTCAGATGTGGCCTTGTCATTGATTTGTCCTCTGTGTCGTGTTGTGGTGAAACATGTTTATGTCGTATTGTTGTTCTCTGCTTGGTAGAGTTATTGATTAACAGTATTTTCAGTCTGCAAATGCACCGCATCTAATGATCCATTAGTCCCTGGGCATTCAGAGAATTATGTCGATTTTTTGTGGGAACCCATATGTCCTCAAAAAGTTTACGAGTTCTTCTTCCCTCCGATGGATGGCATTCCAATCTATGAAGATTAGTTTGTTAAAAGCAAAGATGCAGAAGCACTTTCAAGAAAGGTTTATTCTAGAGCTACATGTCCCTCAAGTTCATTCTCGTCATTCAATATGGTATAAACAATAGGAAAAAAAGTTAACGTTTTGTCATTTTTCTTTTGATATACAATAGAAGCTACATGATCAATATGGATGCTAGGTCCAGTTCTTGTCCAGGTATCGGTGCACGAAACAATTTTGACTTCATTCCCACAGTATTCTCATTGGGTCTGCCAGGTGAATGGTTGTGATCCATCTTTGTTATTCTCTTGGATTGTAGGTCCTATGAAATTCTTCATGTTGGTTGCTGCTTCGCCCTCTTCAAATCTTCCCTAGCATATTTTTTTTTTCCTACATGCGATTTCAGATATAACAGAAAAGGTAGAAATGTGACTAGCTTTATTAGCTATTCATACTTTACATGCCTTTTGTGTTGTCATGTTTTTGGAAAGATTGAAATGTGCAAATTCTGGAAAGGGGTTCTATACTTTAACAAAGTGTTGCTAACTTCACACTGAGTCCTCCTTGTAATCAGAATACATTAGGTTATTTGGCAGTGTGATAATGGGATCAAGACACACTAACCGATAGAAAATAAATTGCCTTTTTGGTTGCAGGTAGTGCCTCTAAGGTTGCGAGTGAAATGTAAAACACAACCGCGTGCAACAAAGAATCCGGTGAACTCTGTTGCAAATGATTTAACATGGTATGAACATCCATCTATAACATTTCAAACCAGCAGTTAGACCAATCTCTTGATATCTTCAGTTTCTTTTTTCCCCTGAATACTTACGCGGTAACAGAGTAGACGATTCTTTCGCAGGTTCCAGTGTCATGTGTGATTAAGGGCCTAGCTAGCTCCACACACACCAGGAAAAGAATGAACTTGGTTTGTATCCGATAGTTGCAGTTGCAGCCTTCCGCAAACACCAGATAAATCATCCTTCATAAGACTCAGGCATGCACACAGAAAGGTATTTGAACACACAATCATCAAAATCTGAGGTTCATCCTTGAATCCAGTTATGTTCTACCTTTCTTAGGGTATCTTGGTCTGACTTCATGGTTAAGATGCAAAGCTGTTCAGCTTCGAAAAGGTTGCTTTTTCAACCTGGCTATACATCAATTTCTTTTCTTTTTTCCTGGACATCTGCTGAAAGAACATTATTCTGTCATTTTTTGTGGGTTGAAGAACTGTATTCCCTAGATCTGGATTCTCTCGATAATCTTAGGTAAGTACTTGCCCCGTAATTATTTCAACCCTACTTCCGAAGTTCTCCCTAAAATACTGTGAATTTCCTGTACTTATTTGTATGCTATCTCACGCTCATTTCACCTCTTGAATTGGTGTGTAGACCAGTATATGGTTTGATTTTTCTTTTCAAAAGGCGCGCTGGGGAGAAAGATGATCGTCCAACAATCAAGGAAATTGTTCCTAACTTATTTTTTGCTAGCTAGGTTGGTTTTTTGACAGCATGAAAAGTTTATGATTGAACATTTTCTCGTTTCACTGTCACAATTTTTCTTTTACATTGTTATAGGTCATTAATAATTCATGTGCAACCCAAGCAACCCTGTCAATTCTTTTGACACCTGAGGTCGTCATTGGTCCAGAATTATCAAAGCTTAAAGAATTCACCAAGAACTTTTCGCCCGAATTAAAGCGTTTGGCCATCAATATCAGTGAAGCTATAAGGATGGCTCATAACAGTTTTGCGAGGCCTGAACCTTTCGTCCCATGGGAACTAAAGGCTGCTACAAAAGGTTATAATGTCTACCATTTCATTAGCTATATACCTGTTGATGGCCTATTGTATGCAGTTTGATGGACTCAAAGAGGGAGCTATCAGTCTTGGCTCATGCCCCGGTGGCCAAGATGGAATCGAGTGGCTTCAAATGGTTCAGCCCGTGATCCAAAAATGAATCGAGAGGTATTCCCAAAACGAGGTCAGGTTCAACCTTCTTGCTGTGATCAAGAATATGAAAGACATCTACACCACTAAACTCAAGGAGCTCCAGAGACAGAGAGAACGGATCTTGCAGCAGTTGGCTGATTTGGACCAAAGCAGCGCAGATGCTCTGAACCTGTCTCTTGCAGAGGTTACCAGCGGGATCGAGGCAGCAACTGAAAAGATCATAATGGAGGAAGAAAAGTTTAATAAATGGAGAATTGAGGATATCTGTAGGAATCACAACTACATCCCGTTTCTGTTCAACTTCCTGACACTTATAGGGGAGAAGAAGCAAATGAAACCGCTGATCGAAAAGGCAAAATAACAGAAGATGGGAAGTTCAAGGTAAGGTTTGAGACATTAGATTTTGTGATTTGTTTATATACTAATATTTGAATACTGTACGAATATTTTATTGGTTTAAAATAATATGTATTAGAAATTGGATTGAATGTTTTATTGGTTTAAAAGCTTACAATTTATAGTCAATATTTGTTCATATAAAGAAACAAATAATTGTGTAAATGACGTTACATATAAAGTCTATCATATAATATATAATAAAAAAATATGTTTTATATTATTAAAAATATTATATTGCATATATTAAAGTATTATATGATTAATAATCTTTAAAAAGGAAAGATTATAACAGGCAAAGGAAAACCCTAGCCATGGATTCAAAGAGCTCTGTATGACCTATCACATATAACATGCAAATTAATTTCGAGTTTCGATGTGCACGTTCAAAGGAAGTTTGATTAATGATTTTTACCTATCGGATCTGATAAATCCACGATATTTCCTACAAAACTCCACCATCTCCCCTTCCAATGACTAACACCTTAAGAAGAATAATATAAAGAAATCCATTTGCTTAAGTGTTTAACTTATAAAAAAAATCAGACAGTTATAATCATAGCATTTATTATCCCATAATGATCAACAGTATTTAAAAAACATGTCTAAAGAATTCCAAATTATGTCTATACTTCATTAATTATTTTTAATCATGTAATATATTACATAGTCCTAAAACTTATACAGGTACAAAAAAACAATCATGTGCAAAACTAATATCCAAAATATGAAATAACTTTTTCGATAAATTATGTTTTAACATTTCAAAGATATTATGGACAAATCGCAGTTTTATTTTACATTATATCTTAGAAACCTATTGTTTAAAATTTTATATTGAAACTTAAAATTCATGTATTGGCTAATACATATATCAAATGGTATTTAAAAAAGTAACATATATATTAATTACTATATGGTTTTTGTTCATGTCGTTGCGTAAATGTATCAATCATGTTTGTTAACACTTCGACCTTCATGCTCTACAAATATCTAAATCAATCAAAATCTAAAGACAAACAAGAAATAGAAAGATAAGTTAGTTTTAAAGATTCTCAAATTATGTTCATACCTCAATAATTGTTTTTAAATCATGTTATAAATTAAATATAGTCTTAAAAATTATGTAGGTAGGGATAGGAAAAACATCATGCGAAAGACTCGAGTGCAATCACTATCTCCAACAAATTATGTTTTAAAATTCCAATGATATTATAAATAAATGGCATTGTTAGTTTACATTACATCTTATAAATCTATTGTTTAAACTTTTACATTGAAAATTAGAATTTGTGCATTTGTATTTAACGATATATATATCAAATGTCATAACAATTTGAATTGATAAATTATGTATAACGTTTAAAAAGCATACAATGTAATTATCAAAAAACCGCGCAACGCGCGGGTATCATCTAGTATATATAAAAAGTAGCAAAATCCTTTGCTTTTAATGCTGCCACCTCATCATTGTTTTTTTATTGTATTTTAATTTTTCTACAAAAATTAATAATATTTATTTTGTATATTTAATGACATTTTTAAACCTCTTTCTTCAAATAATGTATAGTATTCTAAAAAATAAATAAACTTTAATATATTTCAATAAATTAATTTTTAAATTCGATTTTAAATATAAATAAAATTAAATGGTTCGATGTTTACAAAAGTTTGAATACAAATTAAATTACAATTAAATATTTCAAAATTTAAATTACAATTAAATAAAACATTTACATATTTATATAAATAAAAATATATAGTATATTTACATGAATGTTTAGTTATAAAAATATTGAAAACATGTTAGAAGCAAATGAAAAGAGACATTAATATAATATAAACAAATAATCATATAAATTTGTTATATAAATTTATATAATTTTTTTCATTCATGAGCTCTACAAAATCTATATAGAAAAAGTTGCAACTTCCTTGGCTTCTCATGCTACTACCTCATCATAAAATTTAGAATTTATTTAAATTTAATATTTAAAATCTAATTAAATCTAATATTGAAAATCTTTTCTTAAATTAATTGCTACAGTTTAATGTATATGGCTTTTTAAAATCATTTCTTTACAGTTTTTCTTTCAATAGCCAAGGCTTCCACGTAGCTTCGACATACCTAATCTTCTTGAGTGTCTCTTCCTCTCCAACCTTAAAATCCTTCGTTTCGTTATTTTCTTCTCTCTTCCTTGTACACAATATACACGGTTCTTTAATATACACGGTTCTTCTTCCTCCCTTCCTTAATCATCTTGAATCATACCTGAAATAAGATTATGATTATGATTCAACACATTTAAGGTCAAATTATTACTTAATAGATATATGAAGAAGACAAGGAAAACCCTGAACCTTTGTCTGAAATTGTAGATTCTGTTTCGGCAGATGTTATTTTCCGAGCGGATTACATCTGAAGAAGTTAATATGGCTTCTAATGGTGAAACCCTATAAGACAAACTAGAGAAAGAAGTTGAACCAGATTGGAACCAGTTGTCATGGAGGGGATGGAAAATAGAGTTCGACACTTACTGATTGAGTATACCATGGTTTCTTCGAAGCTACAAAGATATCAAGAACATGATGAATGAGATTAGCTTTCATGATCAGCAGTAAAACTTATTGGCAACTTTTTAATTGACTTGATATCCACTAAACAAAAGTAACATACACCCTCTTCATTTTTAATGCTTTTATTACCATAAATCTTTTTTAATTTCCCATTAATCTAATAACAATTGGTCATTGGTAAAAAAAGTAACATCCAAAATTAACACTATCATTAAATCATAATGCAATCATAATACCCAATAATACAGAATAAATCTCATAATTATCGTTAACACTATCAGAAGTAACAGCCAGAATACCCACCACCATACTATTATCAGAATTTTTTTTGAGGTTGTTACCACTACCATCCGTTAACAATAATATTTATTTTTAATATATTATCAGAATTAACACTACGAATAGCAATTACTCATCAAAAACCATACTAAAACTTTCACAAGTACACCACTACCCACCATTAATCATCCTCCACCATATAATTGAATCATCTAATTCACACAACCTACAGAATTTCCAAAATAAAAATTGCTATTTTCCCTTCTAAAAATCCTTTACATTATTATCACAAAAGATCCCCATGAACTCAAACAACCTTTTGTCACACATAATGTTTAGTTCTCTAACAATTGACCGTTGTTCATAGCCTGTTGCTGCTAGGGTTTTCCGCATTTGGGAAGCCCGAAATACCAAGAAAGGAGGTCAAATAATGTGGTTCAATTTCCTTCTCATTGATGCAAAGGTTTGACTGTTTTTTAACGCAGAATGTATATTTTTTATTGCCTAAGTTTTCAACGTGCAGCTGCTGTTTATAATATTTTTTTCTTACCTTTTTTCTGTAGGCATCTTTGATTCAAGGGAGCGTTAGTTGCATCCTTTTAACCGCTTCAAGTAGTTTTTAAAGGAGAGATCTATTCTTCAGTTTCAAAGTTTCGATGTTGTAGAGAGAAATAACACTTTCAAACTTACCGATTCAAGCGTTTCTTTGCGCTTAACTGTTTCGACAAGATTGTGTGAATTTGTGATAACTCAATTCAAATTGTTAAGGAAATTTTCAGCTTCAAAACTTATGATGAGATATCATCTATGGCCAATCAAAATATGTTTCTTCCAAGTTTTTCAACTGTTTTACATTCAATTAATCTTTTAAGACATTCATCTATAAATTGTGTTTATCTTTAACATCACCTTAATATTAATTAAATAACATTTTCCAAATGTCATTGGTCGTGTTTGTGCTATCAAGGATTCGTTAACAGATGATGTAACTGGAACGCAACATGTTATATTGCGTTTACAACTATCAGGGGTCGTTGAACACCAAAACCTATAATTCCTATTTTTTAATGTTTGATTGATTATCATGTTTGATTGATTATGTTAGGGGTATGAACATTAACATAACTACTTGGGACCATAAAGCAACATATTTGCATGAAAAACTAGAAAAGTTTGGAACACAACCATCTGTCATCTTGGCCACAAGCTTGAACCCCAAGTTTTATAGGAGGTTATTTATTTTTCTTTCATCAATTCCATGGATTATTGTTGTTTACAATTAGATTAGAGTTTTTTTTTGTTGTTGTGTGCATGTTTTAACTTTTTTTTGTTCTCTCATCCCTTTTACAGGTAACCTATATTGAACGTATCAGTGTTCACTCAGAGGTCTTTAAAGGTAATTATTACCTATAAGATAATTTCCATTTCATGCTTTTAATACATTTATTTTTCAACTATAAATTCATTTACAAATCGTTGGTTTTTCAACAGGTTTTTTCAACCAAAACCAATATAATCATCGGCCGAATACTATTTTGTCTTAAAACAATCGCATTGACATCCCATATGGTATTTCATTCTTTATGTTGGTTTTTTTATTAATTCCATAATTCTGTCAACTCTCTCATGGGTTATAACACATTTACAACACCAAATTTTATTTCTGTGTCCTACTTTTTACTAACTCACGTTGTTTTCAATACATTATTATTTTATCACAATTATATTAAAAATATCATATATTTATTATTTGAAATACATTTCTTATTACAATCCTCAATTACAAGAAACATCATAATTTGAATCTTTTATCGATCCCGCGCATCGCGCGGGTTGATTTGCTAGTAACTTAAATAATTATATAATTTCTAAACCACGAGGCATAACATTTTAATTTCATTTTATTGAGTTCATCCGCACTTAAATGAAGATATGTGCTCATTACTTCTTTATAAACAAACCGTATAACAAAAAAATATACCAAACAATCTAATTGTGAACATGATGATATATTATTAATAAAATTTAAAATGATCATTTGTACCATTCAAATGGTAATAAGTCTTAATAATTTAACAATATCTATGTATGAACGTTATTGTACTCTCATGGTGTTAGTCAATATTCCTCCAATCTTCCCCGGATATGTCCATTCGGTTTGAAAATTTCTAGGATGACACCAAAAAGATAATGAAAATATATATAGTCTGTATTATTTTTTCACCTCCAATGTTTTGTCTGAACGGGTGAATCAAAATACAACATGTTAAAGTGAGAATTATTTTATTTAATAAAAGTTAGACTAATTAATAATTAATTATTACTTTTTATTATAGCAAATATCATATTAAAATTTTAAAATTATTTATATTTTATATGGAAATTAATTAATTATGTAATTTTTATACAATAAATATCATATTAAACGTTGAAAATAAATGAATGAATTAATTACTTTTTATATAATAAATATCATATTAAATGTTAAAAATCATTTATATTTTCATTTGAAATAAATTAAATAATAATTTTATTTTTAAATTTCGTTTAAAATTATTTATATTTTTATAATAAATTAAATAATTATTGATTGTTAATTTTTTTGACAGAAGTATTTATATTTTTTGAAAAATATTATAAAAGTTCAATGATATGTTAGATAAATATTAATGCCATTTAAAATACTAGAAATTGATCCCGCACGATGCGCGGATCTCTACCAAATTTTACTTATATAAATAAAATTTATATCACAAATAGATCGTTCTATTTGAAATATTGAAAATTCATATTGATGACCTATTTTGTATATTATTCTACAAAAAAAATCAATATGTTTGAATTTTTATTAAAAATAGTGAGGAAATTATCAAATTAGATTTGTATATCGCTTAATCAAAGAAATGATCATATTTGAAATTTTATTAAAAATGGTTAGAAAATTATAGTATGCAATTTTATATTTCAATAATAAGATTAAAAATACAACATTTGATATAATTATTTTAAAATGTCAGCATAACCAAATATATGTAGGAAATAAAAGTCAAAATCAAAGTTAAATCTAACATGTCCATAATGATATTATAACTGAAGTACATAAATCGTGAGGTTAAATTGGCAACGGCATTACATTTATAATACATTATGATAGTAGTTGATATGATATATATCATTATTATATAAATGAATATTTGAATTTTTCATATTTTTATTTCAATATATATATATATATATTAAAAAACTAAAAAATGTAAATTTATTAGTATAAAAATATTAAATTTATATAGTTACTTTTTTCATTATTTTCAAATTATGAATGATTTTGAATAATATACATATTAACTATATAAACATTTTAATAGTAAAATATAATATATTTTACCATTGGATGAATTAAAAATTTTATATATTTATGTTATTATTTTAAAGAAATCATAACTTTATACAATATTATTAATGAACCTATATTTTTTAATTATTATTTATTTCATATAAACAATTTTCCAGCTCTATCTTCACTCTCATCTTCTTCTCCTCATGATCTAAGGAGCAACTTCTGTTCCTCTAGAAAATTAAACTTAATACAAATATTATTAGATTAATTTATTCTTATATAACGTAATATAAATATATTATTGGTTAAACTTTAAATTTTTTCTAAAATTTTCTCGGTATTAATGTAATAACGTGAAAAAATACGATAACATTAAATCAATAGTTTAACAGCATTAATTCACAAATTTTAAATTATGATCACGTTAAAAAAATATATCTCACTTATTTTTATGACCAATATAACTACAATCTAGTGCCATCATCATTATACAAAAATACAAACAATATATCTCCTTATTAAAAGTTTTTTGTCATAATATTCACTGTGTGTTTAAGGAATCGTTTTTTTATCCAAAAAATTAAATATGTGAAAAAATAATGATAACTAAGAGTTTTTTTAATTCAACAGTGATATAATAATGCTAAAAGAAGTTAATGAAGATCACATACACTTTTCGTGAAAATTTTGGTTCAGACTCATGTGTCATCGGATTTTAATCCTTTTTTGGTTCAAAGTCAATTTTTATATATAGAAAATTTGAAGATTTGGGCGTAAAAAAAACATTTATAATGAAATAATACATACAACATTTTGGGCATAAATCCAAAATTAAACTTTATCAAATTAACACTTTGATCGAAATGTTATAATGTGTTAAAATATTGAATGTATAATAATAATAATAATAATAATAATAATAATAATAATAATAATAATAATAATAATAATAATAATAATAATAATAATAATAATAATAATAATAATAATAATAATAATAATAATAATAATAATAATAATAATAATAATAATAATAATAATAATAATAATAATAATAATAATAATAATAATAATAATAATAATAATAATATGATACTATTGAATATGGTAAATAATATCATATAATATCATTAACGTCAATCATGAATAAAATTATAATTATCACTAAATTATATGTTTATCAAATTTCTAAATATACACAACCAAGCTATTAACTCATGTCAAATAAAAAAGATTATGCCCAATATGCATTAATGTTATGGAATCATACATGATATCAAGTTCCAAAATTAACAATATTGATTTTCTAGTTTCCTTTAATATTTACGAAATAATTGGGGAAGAAAAAAAGATTATTTGTCTAGGATCGTATTATTAAAAAATACTGATATATGATCCTTTAATTAAAAGAAAATTCTAAATATTAACATAAAAATTATTAGTATGAACGTTAAATCAAGATGGTGGCTCCTGAATATTCATTTTTTAAAAATATTCTGATATTTATAATACAAAAACCCACAACAGAAGACATATTTTGCTAATCCAGATGCAAATACAAATAGAAGCTTTTGTTTCTACAGATTTTAAGATCCTCAATGAAAAAAAACTAATTTGATATTTGGTTGGTTTGTTTGTCGGTCCGTTTGTTTCTTGGAGCTCACTTGAATTCTTCTATGCTTAGAAAGATCTTTAGACAAACAAATTATATTTTTTACTATATATATGTATATAAATATATGTAATATGAGGAAGTGTTCAATTTGTTGTAATATAATAGGCCAAGGAAGCTAAAATCTTTTCCCTTATTAGCCGTTCAGAACGTGTATGCAGTTAAAGAGGCAGCAATTTCCAGTGTCAAAATTAGTGCTTCAAGCACTATTCTTCTCTCTGTGTTAGCTCAGCTGACTCCAACGGTGAAACTCAATGAGACAGTGAAGAGACCGAGTTAGATCCATGGAGAAATCGTTATATGCGAGCGTGAGTACCGGTATCGGCGGCGCTTTTGCCGTTGGGAAGGATGTTGACCTAGAGATCGGCGATGGAGAGGCGATGAATTGCCTTGGCCTCAGCTACACGAGAATTAGTTTCGATGGTCCGAGAGGTCTACGGTATTCTCTCCGTCGAGCTCCTCCTCACCACCGTCATCTCTGCGTTGTACTCAATGCATAAAAGAAGAAGATGAAAAAAAGGTGAAGATAAGGGAATGAAAACAATAATAAAAATATAAAAAGACGAATGGATAATTGATGCGTTTCAAAAATGGACGTGTATGCAGCATTGATATATGATGCATTTAAACGCCATTAAATGTGCATGGTAATAAAAATCTTTAAAATTTTGCAAATAAAGCCTTAAAACGTGGAGCCAACATTGACATTGATAGAAAACATTGAAACTTATCAATTAACTATTTTTTAATAACGTAAAACTAAAAATTAAAACTGAATAGAAAAGTTTACATCGCTAATGTGGAAGCACAAGAAGCAAGAATGCATGAGATTGCTGATGTGGAAGCACAAGAAGCAAGAATGCATGAGAGTTCAGAAAAGTTTTGAACTTTTAATATATATAGATTGTAAGAATTGTTTTTCATAATTCATAATTTAATAATATTTCATGTAAATAGTAAAAGATTTAAATTTATTTAGAGGAATTTTAAAATAAAATTTTAATAATTTAAATTTATATTCTCAAGTATTTTATAAATATAAAATTAAATAAAATAAAACATGGGAATTGTTTTGTTAAAAATCATTTTAAATTAGTTATTATTTTAGATACAATTAAATTTTAATAATTATTTACATTATGTATTAAACATTAATTTATTTTATATTTGAATACAAAAAATATCATTTCACATCAAATAAGGACGACCGTAAGTCCACATCGAGCTATGTATTTTTCCTGAATAGTGAACCAATCAATTGGAAAAGCTCTAAGTAGGCTATAGTAGTCGACTGAGTTACAGAAGCAGAATACATCGTTGCTTGCAAAGTAGTGAAAGAGGCAGTTTGGATGAGGAAGTTCATTAGTGAACTCGGTGTAGTCCTTCCGATAAAGGAGTCTAATCCCTTATTAAATATATCAACTTATGTTATTAGAAGTATCATCTTATTCGAGAAATCATATAACGGGGAAAGAAAATGTAGTTGATCCCCTTACAAAGAGCGCTCGGGTCAAAAGAGTTTGATGAACACAAATGATAATAAGATTGAGAGATGCAACGTATTGGAATAGTTCTAGTATAGTTCAAGGAGTTGACTTTATTTAGAATTGGTATACTTTTACATTATGTATAAACATTTCATTTTAATAATATGGTGACTTTTAAATATATATATATATATGATATATTAATTATATATGGAATACATATGAGATATGTGGTTGTCCATGATCTATATTGGAAACTTTATCATGATAAAGAGAAACAAGTTTTATCGTATATAGATCAAAATATGTTATTGATCGTTGCAAGACTAATAAGACGTTAGTTATTGAGTGCATCAACATACATGTGAAGATTTCTACTTATTAAGTCACATATATGGATGATGCACATAGGGCTTTGATCATTGAAATGACCTAACGCGAGATTTCCTAATGGTTAAGTTACCATTGATCTTTGAATAGGAATTCTCAGAAAGGATCTGAATGTCAGATTTTCTTTAGTATTGAGATCAAGAGAGAAATTGACAAGTTATTGTCATTCTTTAATTTCGGACACACTGTTTTTAGAGTATTTTTTTGAAGGATATTGGGAGTAGTCATTTTCTTGTGCAATTGATGTTTGATAAAAAAGAGATTCGTCAACTCTTGGTGAGAGTTTCAGCTCTATGTTGTCATACATTGTAATGGTTGATAAATTCTCTTGCCAAAGCAGAAGAATGATAAAAGAAAATGAGTTTTCTCGAGTTCATTCGACATTCGATCGCGAAAGAGATGAAATATAGTTGGTAATTTGTTGGGGTTTGACGGTCGATTTATACCCTAGGATTATCTGGAGCTGGAAAGACAAAAATAATACTGAATTACCTCTCACTGTGGTTAATCAAAATAAATGATATTTATTCATGCTATATGTTGGTTGAGGAGTGTTGCTAGAGGCCAATATCAATTAGACAATTAGTAAATCTAATCATTTACCAGCTTAGTGTTGAACCTATGAGATCACAAACTAAATAGTGTGTCGTTATTCAGCGATGATTGTTGCACAATCAGTGTGACAATCGATTGTATTCTCCACTACCATCGAAACTATAATTGTTGAAAGGAATCGGTCCACTTGAATGGACATCTCTCTAAAGAAAGCATATATGATATGCATAGTGAGATGTGTATGGAGATGCATATTTTTATTATCGGGTAATTGTATTTGGGATAAGTGGGAGATTGTTGAGAAACTAATGTCCCTAAATGTAATTAGAGATAAATACAAGGATCATTAGTCAATTGATTAACTGTTAGTTAATTACAATTTGGTCTCTGAAGTTAAAATATATAAATATGACTTAATTACGCACTAATTTATATTGGATAAGATTAGTAAGATAAACAATAAAGAAACAAAAAGAAGAATCAGATTCTTCTCGATTCCAATAAAGTCAAGTATTGAATGGTACACCCGATCTCAGTGTGGATGATTCGTGAAGGCCCCGCATCATCAGTACTTTTTTTATGCGTCTAATTACCAAAGATTAGTGATTCGAACCCATTGGTTGTGTAGTATTCAATGAAAAATACCAATCCCACAAATTGAAGTTATAATCGGATTAGATCTATATTTGGATTGTAATAAAATATTTCCATTGTCTAGAGTATTGTCCTACATAATCTTATTACAGTTATCCATTTCTCGTTGCTTAATTATGCTAGTTATTTTTATTGGAAATTTGTACTTGCTAATGACATTATTAATTTTCTTTCATTTGTGATTTCTCCTCAACTTTTTTGTTCAATATATCTCTGACGAGGAGATTCAATTTGTAGGTCCTTTGTTCTTAGCAACCATACGGTGATAGCTCTGGTAGTTGCCTTCTGGTGGGTTCTTAATTTCTGGTTCTTGCAGTTGGGAAGCTTTTCCAAGTTTACATGATAGTCTCTTCTAATGCTTTTTTATATGTTTTGGGTTCTCAAGGAGGACATCAGCAATGAAGTCACACTAATAGAGGATCACACAAATGAAGAACTAAACCAAATATCCAAAAGGATAAAATTTTTTCAAGGCTTATATTGACATGCAAACGAGCTAGAAGTTTGTGAACAAGACGTTAGAGTTAGTGAAAGAGTTGTGTAAAACTGTAGACCAAAGGAGGATTTGGGTCCAAATCAACGGTGATAGAAATTGTTTTTATCCATTGACCAAGTAATCAAGCAACACCCCTAAGCGAAGGGGCTTGAATGACATGGATAAGGAAAGGCAGAAGACAAAGAACTTTCCTTATCACCTTCACTAGATAGAAAATCACCCAAGCCAATCAATATCCCTCTGAATCCTCTACTTTACTTCTATAAATATCTCCAACAACTAGAAAATATCTCCAATGGCTAGGAGATCAATCACAAGCCTTCATATGAGCATTTTCCTTATTCATTAGGCTTGAATTTTTGAAAGTAGTAATATTTTCTCTTCTTGATCGTTCATAAAGAGTTTGGTGTCTTCAACATATTCGAGAAAAAATTGAAGTCATTTCGGATTGTATCAAGAGGCATACCTCTTATGTTGTTTTTCATCCCATAAGTCGATGTTTTCCCCTTTACTTCATTTCACAGAGGCCTCGTGTGATCAAATCATCCACCTTTATAGAAAAAATATACTTTTACTAGACGTGTTGACCTGGATTCATATCTCAATTGGAAATAGTAGATGGACAATAATATGAATATTACTTGTACACAAAGTGAAAAAAAGTGTAATACGCAAAGCCACAACTCACAAACTACGTTTTTTACTTCGTGGGATTTAGGTGACCACACGATTTCATATACAACTTGAAGAAGTATCCATCATGGAGGGAATGACATCCCTCATGCGCAAGATATATATACCACAATACTTCCATATGGATTTACAATGAAGATATAGAAAATTAACTTAGGGAAGAAAAATCATTAAAGAGTATTACGAAGAATTTGAGCATCTTCGTAATAGACTAGAAATTGATAAAGATAATAAAATTGTAATGGCTTAATTTTGTAATAGGTTTAAACGAATGGATTACTAGAAAGGTACAAAATAAAACTACCATGATTTGCAAGATATTTCGTATTTGTCTATTTCAATTGAGCAATAGATTAGGGAAATATAAGCAGCGAGCCGAGCAAGGATAGAACACACATGGTTTGCAGCACAACCAACGAGAAGTCGGAGAAATCAATAATGGATGACTATTCCAAAATTAAAGCTCTCGAGACATCAAAAGATATCATAGAAGGTATAAAATCGATTCCCTCTAAATCTATTCGTACTCGTGACTAATATGTTTCAAGTGATAGGGAGTAGGATATATGACACAAGATTTTCGTAACCTCGCGTCATGATCCTGTCTTTGGACAATACGAATCTTCAAGCATGGAGGATCTAAATGAAGGTGAAAACGATGAGATTTACGAGAAAATGAAGAACTGCTCATGACAAGGCGTGTTTTATTTCTTGAGGAGATACTGAGTGGAATTCTACAAATACAAGGCATTGAACACCAAATTGACCTCGTCGTCGGATCACTATTTCCTAACTGGCCAACATACCGCATGAACCCTAAAGACACAAATTAACTTCTCCAACAAGTCGAATAAATAATGGACAAAGGCTACATATGAGAAAGCCTAAGTTCATGTGTCGTTCTTGTATACTAGTATAAAAAAGGATGAGACACGGAGGATGTGTGTCGACTGTTGGATCATCAGCATCATCCCAATCAAGTATCTACAATCCCTTTCAACGGGTGGATGACATGCTCGATGAGTGGGGGAATGATCTTTTCAAACATCTCTCTCAAGAGCGAATATCGCATTTTCTATATGCGAGAAGGAGACGAATGGAAGATGTCCTTCAAGACAAAACATGGACTATACAAATGGCTCGTCATGCCTTTCGGGCTCTCCAATACCCTTAGCATCTTTATCAAGCTCATGAACAATTTTTTAAGAGCCCAGATCGATAGATTTTTCGTTTTTTAGTTTGATGATATTGTTGTTTACAATTAATGCTTAAATGAACACATAGTACATCTTGAGCAAGAGTTAGAAACACTCTAAAAGAAACAACTCTACGTAAACCTCAAGACTCAAGAAGTACTCGTTTTGCAGTAATGAAATCATTTTGCTGGGTTTTGTTGTGTGTTCATAGGCACTACAGGTAGAAGGATAAAATCACGGTCATACAAGAATGGCCAACAACATCGATTATTGTCAATGTTTGAAGCTTTCATGGGATATCAAGCTTCTATCGTCGGTGCATAAAAGACTTTAGTAGCATAGGCACACCACTTACTGCAGTTGTAAGAAAGGATAATGCCCCTAAAATGGGGAGATGCACAAACTAAGGCATTCGAGGCGCTTAAAGCAAGTGTCACCATCTCATATCCTAGTTTTGCCACATTTCGAGAAGACGTTCAAAGTGGTATGTGATGCCTTAGGGATCAACGTTAGAATAGTTCTAGTTCAAGAACAAGTGGTGTAGTTTAGCAAAGCGTTAAGTGGGTCCACACCTAATTACCCCACATATGATAAAAAAAACTCTATGCCCTTGTATGAAGCTTGAAAACGGGGTAACACTATCTATTGATGAAAGAGTTCTTCATCCACGCTAACCATGAGACCGTCCAACATCTTAAAGAACATCCCAATCTAAAAAGAACACATGTCAAGTGGATGAAATTCATTGATTCATTTTCTCACATCGTCAAGTACAAAAGGCAAGAAAAACGTGGTGGGTGATGTATTATCATTAAGACATGCTCCCGTCACTACCATGGAGAAGCTAGGAATTTGGGATTCCAGCATCTTAAAGATTTTTATGAACAAGATCAAAAGCTTGGCGAGGTATTTTCCAAATATGCAAGGAACGAGCTAGCAAACCTGTCTACGTACACGACAATTACCTATTCTATGACATACTATTTTTCATGCTTAATGAAGGAACCGGTGCTTCAAGAAGTACATGGAGAGGCTCTCGTGAGACATTTTGGCATGGAGAAAACCTTTACCACTATAAAAGAGGATTTCTTTTGGCCACATCTAAAGTGTACGATGAACGACTTTGTGCATGATCTATCAAATGTAACCCAGTCAAATCGCACGTCCACCTCCATAGTTTGTATTTTCCTCTATCCATTCTTACTCATCCATGGATTGACTTGTCAATGGAATTTTTTCTCGAACTTCCATCATTCTGATGCCAATAATCACTATCAAATAATTAATTCCAACATTAGATTCTTATCAAATGTGGAGGACTTTGTTGCCTTCCTTTTCCTCTGTAGAATAAAGTATAGTCGTGACTATGACTTGTACTGATGGGTATTCTTCCTCTTAAACTCTATTGATCGCCGATTGCTATATGCAACATCCAATACTCTAGCAAACTATGCACTGACCAAACATTGCCGGCAATCGTCACTTACAAGCAAAAACACATTTTTTTTCTAAAATTAGCCTATATTTATTGTGTGGAATATAGCATCGATATATTATTATTATTCTGCTTTTACCAACCAAATCTCTGTAACTATATATGATATTTTGTTTTTAAGCTTCGTGCTTCTTCTCTTGAGTCTCCCTAGAACATAATCTGCTTGGCTTTGCAGCAAACTAGGAGCGATTATGTGGAATTTTGGGCTTAAATTCCCCTAAAGACACTCCATAATTTCTGCCGTCCTATAAAGATGATGAAACATATGTGAAGTTTTGTTAAATTGTGTTTCAGATCATTCCCTTAGTTTTTGTAGTCCTTTACATGTGTTATAGCTGCCATAATAAGGAATATTCTTGCTAAAGATGATTGGTATTACTTGGGCTACAAAACCTGCACGAAGAAAGTTTACGTTATCGCAGACAAAAGTTTGATGTCTTAATTGTCAAAAGCTTATATTGAAACTCTTGAAACAAAACAACAGATGCTCCAATACCCTAAGTAAGAATAATTCTATGTTATTTCTCTATTTTATTTCTCCATATCGTGTATAGAAAGAAAACTTATTGCTATATTTCGCTATTATCCCCTAGGTTTAGGGTATGCGCCACAGTAGCTGACGATAGCGGTGAAGCTATGTTTTTGTTGTTCAATAAGGAAGTTGTGCAGTTGATAGCAACAACTGCTTTTTAAATAAAGGAAGGGGAGACCCAGCTCAATATGTATCTTCTATGAGAGTTAAACGTTATAATTTATTGAGAGCCATAACAGACATATTTATGTAGAAATTATTTACCAAATGCGGAAGCGTACCTGATGGATCCATCGGATATAGTCGTAGGTTTTTCGGGTATGTGATATTCCAATGCAATAACCTCAAAACCTAATCTCTTTGTTGATGGGGATACAAAGAGGATTTTTTGTGTGTTATGGATTAGGGATCATAACCCCAAATATATAGAATATATTTATTATTATTTCTAATTCGACCCCTCATCAAATTAAAAATTACACAAGTGGTATCTACACAATAACATCATAATAATTATGTCCTTAGTCTATACTTAATTATACTTAGACTACTTTAGTTTAGACTAATTAAATAATGGCATAACACATAAATAATACATGTGTGACCAAAAAAAATCTAACAATCTCCCACTGGGCCACATATGTATTCTGGTATGTGTTAACTTTATGAGCTCAAACTATTGCCATTATAACCTTAGGGCACAAAAAATCTCGTTCATCAACTACACCAGTATAAAATCAAGGCGGCATTCGCTACATCGATCGTGGCTAAACCTTCCTTGGTCACTAATACCAATGTAATCAAATAACATAGATCAAATTATGAATGTGAAACATGAAAATCACATGAAGGTGATCTATACATGTCGATTTTCAACTGATCCTACTTAAGTGAGATCACTTAATAACCTTATCGTATAGAGTGGAATATAAATTGAATAATATTTTATTTCTTATCAGAAAATATTCATACTAAAAACAACATAGAATACAAAAATATTCAAACTCCCATTAAACTGCAGATCCCTCAAAATCTAAAACACCCATTCGAACGGTATTCTCATGAAAGACCTTAGGTGGAATACCCTTTGTAAGAGGATCTGCTATCATGGAGTTCGTCCCGATGTGCTCTATGGAAATTTATCCACTCTTAACCCTCTCCTTCACAACCAAGAACTTGATTTCGATATGCTTCGATTTTATCGAGCTCATGTTGTTGTTGGAGTACAAAACAGCTGAGTTATTGTCACAATACAACTTGAGTGGTCTTTCGATTATATCAACAACTCGCAGCCCGGTGACAAAATTTCTGATGCGTTCTCAAAGTTAAATAAATAACCTAAACTACCCGCAAGTGCACGACACGTGTGTAGTACTTCAGGTGTCGATCCCACAAAGACTATGCAACACTACTTAAACTCGAACTATGAATCAAACTTGCTAACGAATGAAATATGGTTTTAAGAATGAAATACTAAAAAAAAATAAACAAATTAGTTCTTAACGATGAGACAAACGTTCTAAGAATCCAGTTTCACCACACGACTACCGAAACCAACAATCAATCTATCTATCATGCAATCCCAGTCAAGTTATCTAAGGCAAACGATCCTAATATGATATCTACCCTCTCTCGAGGCATAGACACGTGATCTAGTCAAGTTGCCCCCTACTTTCGTGGCTGACACTCTAAACTAAACCCATGAGATCTGTGATTCATCCGTTTTACCCTCAACCGCTGCTACCCTACTTTCGTGGCCTAACCTCGGTTGTTCTAAACCTGATCTTCTAGGACTAGAATTCTCCTTTCGGTCCTTCTCCTAATCCCTAATACATGCATCTACGCGGCCGTCGCAAATACAAGTAAATTAAGCACTCAGATAAAGAATAGATAAACGAAAACGGGATGATGCATTCAAAGATAAATCAAAAGTGGTTCCGGGATAGCCAAGGGCTAATCCCTTCTCCTAGAACAAACAAACTACTCGCTCATGCGTCTGTAAACAAACATAAACGAAATAGAAAGTCTAAGGAACATGAAAACCAAACGAAACCGAAGTGTCGGGTTGATCTCCAATGCTCCCCGTAAGTCTCCTCGCAAGAATCTCCTCCTCCTTCTCTCTCTCTCTCCTTAATCAAGAACTGAATAAAGCATGCTTGAATCTCGACCTCTGGCCCCTTTTTATCCCTTTAAAGTTGTTTTCCTTATTGCATGATTCCCCCACAAACTTCCATTGGTTTTAAGTCAAATTAACTTATTTGAAGTTGTAGGTGATGGTCGTGACCCGCTCGGGTAGTGAAAATTACCCGCTCGGGTACGGCGCGGAAGATCGCGCAAGAACGCGATGGAAAAGAGGTGCCCCGGCCGGGCTAGGGAGTGCCCCGGTCGGGCTAGGGAGTGCCCCGGTCGAGCTTGGATGTGCCCTGGTCGGGCTCAAGTTGCTGGACAGACTTGCCGACTAAACGCCCCGTGCGGGCAAGGGTGTTCTTCGCCGATTCTCGTCCCGTTTGTTCCATGATGATCCTTGATTTTTGTACTTTGTCTCATGTACGTCCTTTAGCTCCAAAATGAACCGAATATGCATTAAAACCTGTAAGAACATGAAAACATGAAAACGAGTAAAACGGATACAAAATCATACGTACACATCGCATCTATATCGTTAGTTGGATGCCTCAAAACATGTTTGTACTTTCTCAGCCAGATTCCTTGGTTGGATGCCTCAAAACATGCTATAAACTCTGCAGCCATGGTGGAAGATGCTATAAGCGACTATTTGGCACTTCACCAAGAAATAGCTCCACCAGCCAACAGAAAGATGTAGCCCAATGTGGACTTCAAACTATCTTGGCATCCTGCAAAATCAGAGTTAGTATACCCGATGATCTCCAAATGATCTAACCTCCGATAAGTGAGCATGTAACCTTTTGTTCTCTTTAAATAACGCATTACTCTTTTGGTTGCTTTTCAGTGATCCATACCAGGGTTGCTTAAGTATCTGCCCAACAATCCAACAACATACGCCATCCATGCCAAATCTTTTTAGTACCTTATCGAAATAGTTCCTTTGTGATAATCCTAGAATACCTCGACTACGATCCCGATGTATCTGAATTCCTAATACAAAGGATGCGTCACCAAGATCTTTCATTTCGAAATTTCTTGAGAGAAATCTCTTGGTGTCGTGCAACATGCCTATATCGTTAGTGGCAAGTAAAATGTCATTGACATATAAAACCAATAAATCAAATTTGCTCCCACTGAACTTATGATACACACACTCATCCACATTCCCAAAGGATGGGAGTCCAAAATGGGTGATATATTCAGGCGGAAGAATTTCGGCCTTAGAAAGGTGACCCCCGCACAAATCATTGGAAAGCTTGTGAAGGCGAAGAATGACGAGGACCGAATTGACATATAAAACCAATAAATCAAATTTGCTCCCACTGAACTTATGATACACACACTCATCCACAATATTCACCTCAAAACCGAATGAGAATTACTTGATTAAACTTGTGGTACCATTTACGAGATGCTTGTTTTAGCCCTAGATGGATTTCGTCAATTTACAAACCATTTTATTTAGGTTTCCTAATATGAAGTTTTCTAGTTGCTCCATATAAATTGTCTCATCAATGTTTCCATTGAGAAACGTTGTTTTGACATCCATCTGATGTAGCTTCAAATCAAATTGTGCAACAAGAGCCATGATTGTCCTAAAAGAGTCTTTTGATGAAACCGGAGAAAAAGTCTCTATATAGTCAATCCCTTCCTTTTGAGTATAACCTTAGCTACATGACGGGCCTTATACCTTTCCAGATTACCTACCGAATCTCGTTTGGTCTTAAATATCCATTTGCAACCAATAGGTTTCGTACCTTCTGGTAATCGGACAAGTTCCCAAACTTTATTGTCTTGCATAGACTTATACTCATCATTCATTGCCTCAAACCATTTTTCAGAGTCAGAACTACTGATAGCTTGACGAAGATTGACTGGATCGTCTTCCATCATACCATTGTTTTCCTTATGTTCTTGAAGAAACACTATATAATCATCTCTAGTTGATCTCCTTAAAGGCAATTGATCTTGTTGCCCAAGTTCTTGAGGTTGTCGAGTTTGATCCAGATGAACAATTGTCTGAGATTGAATAACAATGTCAGATTGAGGATCCGAACTCATTTCATCTGAAGCGACTATACGAACTGGTTCAGGAACTGAAACCAATTCTTCCTCAAAGACAATGTCTTTATTTCTCCCTCCAAACACAATATCCTCAAAGAACGTGGTTGTTCCCGTCTCAAAAATTATCTTTAATTTGGGATCATAAAACTTATAGCCTCTTGATCGCTCAGAGTAGCCAATAAAGTAGCTGCTGACTGTTCGGGGTTCCAATTTCCTTTCATATGGCTTGTAAGGCCTTGCCTCAGCTGGACATCCCCATATATGAAAATGATTTAGTGTTGATTTTCTACCAGACCAAAGCCCATAATGTGTTTTCGCAGCTGCCTTCGTTGGCACTCTATTAAGAATATAAGCTGTCGTCTTTAAGACCTCGCCCTAGAGTGATTCTGGTAAAGTCGAATGACTAATCATACTCCTCACCATGTCTTTAAGAGTTCGATTTCATCTTTCAGATACACCATTCATGTTAGGTGACCCCGACATGGTGTACTGTGGGACGATTCCACACTCCTCTAGGTACTTGGCAAAAGGTCCTGGACGTTGTTCACCTGAACCATCATATCGACCATAGTATTCACCACCACGATTAGATCTGACGGATTTAATCCTTTTGTTGAGTTGATTCTCAACTTCAGCTTTAAAAGCTTTGAACACGTCCAAAGACTGAGACTTCTCATGAATAAGAAATAAGTATGCATATCTAGAGTAATCGTCAATGAACGATACAAAGTATTTTTTTTACCATTCCAAGATGGAGTCGGAAATGGCCCGCAAATATCCGTATGTATCAATTCTAAGACATCTGTAGCTCTATATGCACCTAGTTTCTTTTGTTTGGTCTGCTTTCCCTTAATGCATTCAACACAGACATTGAAGTCTGTGAAGTCAATGGAATCTAAGATCCCATTCGACACAAGTCGCTCAACTCTATTTCTAGAGATGTGACCTAGGCGTTTGTGCACAGCATTCCCGAAGTTAAATTATCATTTTTATGCTTAATACCACGTGATTCAATAGTTAAATTTTCATGGTATCTCTCAACAGTGTCAAGCATATAAAGATTATCATAAGCCAAAAGCGAACCGGTTCCAACAATATTTGAATCCAAAGACAATGTAAACTTATTTTTTCCAAATGAACAAGAACAACCAAATTTGACCAAATAAGAAACTGAAACCAAATTCCGTCTAAAAGACATACAACAACAGTGTCTTTCAAATCCAAATAAAAACCAGTACGTAACAATAATCTAAAATGCGCTATTGCCTCCACTTCGACCGATTTTCCATCCCCCACATAAATGTATCTTTCAGCATTACTTGGCTTTCGGAAGCTTAGGCAACCCTGCATCGAAACACTGATGTTAGTAGTAGCACCAGAATCTAACCACCAAGTGTTTCTAGAAATTGAAGCTAAATTAACTTCAGAACAGACCAAAGTAAGGAACATACCCTTTTTCACACGCCAAGCGTGGTATGCGGCAGAATCCTTCTTAACATGTCATGTTTCTTACAAAAGAAGCAATTGTTTTCAGCTCTATGTTGCTTCTTTTGATCAGGACCCTTAGCAGCATTATTCTTTGTAACTTCAGGTTTCTTTCTTTTGCCATTTCCCTTAGAGGTGTGAGCCAGATGAGCACTTTCAATCTTATCTTGTTTCATCCTCTCTTCCTCTTGAACACAATAGGAGATGAGCTCGTTAAGAGACCACATATGCTTTTGACAGTTATAACTAACTTTGAATTGGTTAAACTGTCCAGGAAGAGAGTTCAAGACAAAATGTACGAGTACATCTTCTGATATATTGATCTTAAGTGTCTTGAGCTTTGAAACAATATTTGCCGTCTCCAAGATGTACTCCCTTATGTTTCCTTTGGCTTGATACCTCATGATGCTAAAGTGATACAATAGCACACTTATCTCAGCCTTATCACTTTGAACAAAGCGTTTTTCAAGCTCAGCAAGGAAATCCTTGAGATTGGTATCCTCAGCACCTCGAAAGGTTTCTGGAATAGTGCTCATAATGATCTGAAGACCTATGTGATTTTGAGCGCTCCCATTTCTCATAAGTTCTTTTCTGTTCAGCAGAACTTGTGTTCGAAGGAGAAATAAGGGGCCCAATCCTCAATGCTAGGTCCAGATCCATGCACCCAAGAACTACTTTGACCTTATCCTTCCATTCCTTAAAGTTGGAACCATTAAGGGCAGGAATCAGGCCGATGTTTGCAGATACTGCATCAAAATTAACTAAAAAGAGAACAAATTATAACATGAGTTATCAAAACCAATCAACAAAACATATGATTGTACAACCCATCTCAAGATACCTAGTGCAACATCAATATCAAGTCTTTGGACAATAATATTAATTGCTAGTGATACCTTGATGTAATGATCAAATACTGATAATAAGACATGTTAAATAACAAACCTTTCTTTGGACCGATTTGTTATCACACGTTAACCAAAGAATTATCACATATTTATCATCACAAATACACTTGAAATCCGGCCAAATATGAATCTTCTTTTGGGCCGATTGATACTCGCATAGATAAACATGTATATATCATTCAATACTTCTCATGAAAAATATTCACAAGAGAGGACACTTTGGTGCCATCTTGCTTCTATTAAATCATTTAAAGCATCAAATTTGTACAATGAAGTTAAATGTTGATTGCATGCAAAAGTCATTTTCTGTATACATAAATATGATATTTGTGCCAATTTTAATACAATACTGAATTAGTCCTACTGTATATGGAATAGAATTAACAGCGCTTCAAAGTAAATGAAAGGTGTTGTGCTACTGGCAGAACACGTCTGCGATATCGCAGTGATCACGGGTTCGAACCTGGACAATGCACTGATTCTGCCATTTGTTTTAACAACAAAGGCCGGGCCGTTTTTTTATAAATACATGAGATCAAACCCAAAATCCTTGGTAGAATGGACCAATCTTTAAAGCCCAAATAAATTGGGTTGGCGCCCACTTCTTAATAAAAACGAGCCCAATTAATTTTTTTAACAAAATAAAAAAATTAACTCCGCCGACACCATATTGAATTATATATATATATACATATCTATATATAATAGAAACAGTCAAATTATTGTCCTGCAGTTAATACCCATAACTCCCTTTTTTATTAATTAAAGATAAATATATAATAATTCAACCGTTACTCTCATCATTGTTTTTTTATACAAAAATAAAAAAAATTCAGCGAGAGGTTTTTTATCTCTCTAGTTCTCAAGCATAGTTTAAATTCAATTTTACTTCAATTCATTTGACAGAACATCATAACTTAATATTATTGATTCTAATGGTGTCAAATATATTTCACACATTACAACTAGATTAAACATGCTTTCACGCCAACATGAATTGACTAGCATAGGAAAATCAAACCCAAAATGTACGACCATGGAAAAATTTTCCCTAAAATTCACAAAATTTCTACATGCTCTAATACCAATTGTAGAAATTATTTACCAGATGCGGAAGCGTACCTGATGGATCCATCAGATATGGTCGTAGGCTTTTCGGGTATGTGATTTTCCAATGCAATAACCTTAGAACCTAACCTCTTTGTTGATGGGGATACAAAGAGGGGTTTTTGTGTATTATGCATTGGGGACCATAACCCCAAATATATAGAATATATTTATTATTATTTTTAATTCGACCCCTCATCAAATTAGAAATTACACAAGTGATATCTACACAATAACATCATAATAATTATGCCCTTAGTCTATACTTAATTACACATAGACCACTTTAGTTTAGACTAATTAAATAATGGCATAACACATATAAATAATACATGTGGGACCCAAAAAAATTCTAACAATATATACTTACATAATGCTTGATCTACGTTAGGTTAAACCTATCTCGTGTAGTTACAATTATGGACATTTTTGTATTTACATACCCCACAAGATGGATCACCCTTGGTGACTCCAATCTTGTTACATAAATGAGTAAAAATAGAATGCGGAAGCGGTTTGGTGAGAAGATCCGCAAGTTGGTCAGCCGATCGGACATGTGAAACTCGAAGAGTGCCTTCTTGAACTTGATGTCGTATGAAGTGATAGTCTAAGGCAAGATGTTTCATCATCGAGTGAAACACCGGATTTGCACTTAGGTAAATAGCTCCAATATTATCGCAGTATATCACCGGAGGGCCATTAACAGAAATCTCAAGTTCAGTGAGTAATGAAACAATCCATCAACTTCCGCGGATGTGAGTGCAACAGAGCGGTATTCGACCTCAGTTGAAGATCGTGTGGAAATTTGATTTTCTTTGATGACTAAGAGATAGAATGTTTACCATAGTACACAATGTGAGCTCCTGTGGAGGACCAATCATCTTTGTCTCTGGCCCAGTCAACGTCGCTGAATGCTAGGAGATGAGGTTCATTCACAGACGAGAGGAAGATTCCAGTGTCACGACTGCCACCAAGATATCATAGCACCCGTTTTACAGCTTGCCAGTGATCCATTGTTGGAGAATGCATGAACTGTGAGAGCCGATTCACTGCAAAACTAATGTCGGGCGTGTAAGAGTAAGGTATTGGAGGCTATCTACCAGTGCTCTGTATTCGGTTGGGTAAGACAGGGGAGAGCTAGACCGAAGAGAGAGACGTGTCGTCGATGCCATTGGTGTAGGAACTGGTTTTGCTTCATGCATATTTGCACGTCGCAGAATGTCCCCAATGTATTTGTGTTGCGAGAGTTGGAGACCATGAGCCGTGCGTTTAGCCTCAATACCTAGAAAATATCAGAGATGGCCAAGATTCTTGATAGAGAACCAATATCCAAGAGATGTGATGGTACCACCGATGAAGGAAATGTTGCTTCCGATAATGATCAGATCATCTACGTAGATAAGGATGTACACCAAGATGCTTTTGCTGAGTTGATGAAGCCCCGAGAGAGTAGAAAGGAGCGTAACTCAGAATACCAAGCCCAGGGAGCTTGTTTCAAGTCATATAATGCTTTATGAAGTTTACACAGAAAAGGCGGTTGATCCCGATCAAAAAAGCCTTGCGGTTGAGACATGTATACTTCATCACGAAGATTACCTTGCCGAAATGCATTATTAACATCAAGTTGGCGAAGTTCCAATCCATGGGAGACAGCACTGCTCAAGACAATTCGAATCGTTGTTGGTATAACAACCGCACTGAAAGTTTCCTTAAAGTCAATGCCAGGGCGTTGATGAAATCCCTTTGCAACGAGACGAGCTTTGTAGCGATCTATAGAGCCATCGGGTTTTTGTTTGATACGAAATACCCATTTACAACCAACAATGTTCTGAGCTTGTTCTGGTGGAACAAGTTCCCAAGTTTCATTTCTCACTAGTGCATCAAGTTCTTCGTACATTGCTTGTCTCCATTTGGGATCTTTCAGTTCCAACCCCACTGTGGTCGGTTTTGAGTCATTATGAGTAACCTAAGCAGCAAGAGAGAGGCGTTGTTGAAGCGTGTAACCATCAGATGGTCATTATTGTAGGAGTTGGTGGTTCTGCTCCGCTGTCACGAAGAGCTGTTTGCAGAGAGGTAGAGTCCCCTGTTTCAAGAGCATACATAGCTCTGTTTGATGCTTCCAAAAAGGGCCTGAGCATAGACGAATTGGTTGCATTTGTCGGGAAACGATCTGAACTGGGGGCGTATCCAGTGGTGGTAAGATGAAGTTCGACGAGTGACGAACTAGTTGAACAGAAGAAGGGACATACTCCATGAGAAATTGTGAAGTGGACTAATTTTGAGACAGTGAGAGAAAATAGTGTGATAGATTTGTGTAAGAGAAGTGAGATTCATGAAACTTGACATGACGTGATACATAGAGACGGGAAGTGACTGGATCAAAACAAAGATATGCGTTTTTTGTATTGGAGTAACCTAGGAAAATGCATCCAGTTGAGCGGATATCAAGTTGGTGTTGTGAGTAAGGACAGAGCCAAGGATAACATAAGCAACAGAAGGTTCGAAGTTTGTGATAGTTTGGTACGGTATTGAAAAGAGAAGCAAAAGGAGACGATGAGGAAAGAATTGGTGTGGGCATTCTGTTGATGAGTTATATATCGGTGGAAAAGGCATAGGGCCAAAAGGACACGGGTAGAGAGGCATGGGAGAGTAGGGAGAGACCGATTTCAACAATATGACGATGATATTGTTCGGAGATACCGTTGTGTTCAGGGGTGTGGGGAGCCGTAGTGAGATGAGATATTCTATGAGATTGAAGGAATGGAAAAATAGGCAAGGTATTCACCCCATTGTCACTATAAAGCGTGAGGATTTTGAGATTGAGTTTGCATTCGATGAGAGATTTGAAGCACTTGAAAGTGATGAGTGCATCAGATTTGTGTTTCCAAAGGAAAAAAGCCATTAATAGCGAGTGAACTGATCAACAAAGAGAATATAGTATTTGTAGTTGTCAATGGAGAGAATAGGTGAGGTCCAAACATCGGTGTATATGATTTCAAGAGGACGAGAAGATGTAATAGAATATGTGGAAAAAGAAAGCTTATGATTGCTCGAACAAGCATTGCATAACAAATGTTTAGAAGACGAACACAACGGTAATGAAAATTTAGAAACAATTTGTTGAAGAATCGGAAATGTTGGATGACCTAAACGGGAATGCCACTCGGACAAAGTGAACTTGATGGAAGATAATGCAATGAGAGAGGATGGTTGGGAAGACGTAGG
>CM071864.1:39870677-39891309 GCA_036759665.1 Gynandropsis gynandra | reverse complement strand
CTAAGGCCCGTGAAACGCAATGGCGCTAGCATCACCAGGGGTTGGACAAAGTTTTGTCAAGATAATGGCTTTAACATCGGTTGTACCCTCAAAGTCGAACTGGACGCCGTTCTCGATGATAAACTTTGTCTACTGCTTGCCCCTATAATCTTCACCGAAACCAAAATGGTATTGTGACGGTTTCATGATCCCACTAATGGTAAGTTGTATATATTATTCGAATAACTTGAATGTTTTCGTACTTTTTGCATTCTTATCATTTTGTTTTAATGTTTCAGTTACTTCCATTTGAAATCATCCTTAGTTTGGGCGGAAATGGATGGTATGTTGAGGTTGTGGATGCGCATCGATTCTGCCCAAGAATGTGCAAGAAGATGGTTAAATCCAATTTTAACCCGAAGTCTGTAGATGTGATAAGGCAGATTGGAGATTCTAAGGTAACAATTACACATGGTTCACAAGGGAAACAAGGGTCACATAGGGTAATAATGGTTATGTTTTGTTTTTCAGGATATTCTAAGTATTCTTCGTGTTGAACACGAAGAGGAAGCTTTACTTTCTGGTCTGGAGGATTACGAGAGATGTGACGATCCCGATGTTCAGATATGGATGAAACATCTTCGTAGAAATCCGAAGGGTATTTGTTGGGAGGATATCCGTGAGCAAGAACTGCTCACACGAAAAGCAGCTCTTGGTGATAAAAAAAAGGAGAAGGCAAAAGGGACTAAGAGGAAGGAGTGCGTGAGTGATGCTGATTCTGATGCTGATGCTGATGTTGCAGTCCCTCTGACACTGGAGAAAAAATTAATAGGGAAAATAAGGAAGTCGGAGAAGAGAATCATAAACGCCGTAAGAGACCTTCTAAGGGATGTCGGGATTCATGTGCCTAATCCAAAATCAAAGGCTGCCGAGAAAGTTGCGATCACCGAAACCCAATCTTCCGACACTGTTGGTGATTTTGCTTTTGAATTCCTTCGACGTCCAAATCCAGTGTCAAGAAAAGAGCCAAGCGGAGATGGAGTGTCAATTTCCATCGAGACATATAAGTCGTAGGGTCGCATAAGCTGTAGGGTCGTTAGAGTTGCAGGGTCGCAAGGTCGTTAGAGTCGCATGGGTCTCATGGGTTTCATATGTCGCATGTGTCACTAGGTCGCTAAAGTCGAATGGGTCGCATGGGTCGCATTGGTCCCATTGGTCGCATAGGCCGCATTGGTCCCATTGGTCGCCATATGTTTAATGAGGTAAATTTTATGCAGGTGCTGGACCTTTATCGAAGGAGTCTGCGCCATATGTTGAACCTCCGCCGGCGAAAAGAGCAAGAACAATGCGAGGGAGAGGGCGAAAGAAGGTTGTTCAAGAACCCGAAAAAACGGTGGTTCAAGAACCTGAAGAGTTTGTGTGGAATCCTAGTGGATTAGTAAAGGACTTGATAACCCGATTTCCTACGTTCACTTTTTCTTTTTCTTCAACTTTTTTCTTTCCTTTTTTTAACCGTTGTGACCTTTGAGACCTTATGTAACCTTATGTTACTCTTGTGACCTTTGAGACCTTATGTAACCTTATGTTACTCTTGTGACCTTTGAGACCTTATGTAACCTTATGTAACTCTTGTGACCTTTGTAACCTTTGAGACCTTATGTAATCAATATTTAAACGTTGAAAATGTCTTATTTTGCATCTATTGTTCGTAAGATTATGAAAGAAGTCGAATCAATATACAATCTTCGAAAATAATTCTGATTTAAATAAGATATCAGAAAATATCCAGAATATCTCATAGAATATCATCAGAATAACTTTTGTGACCTTTGTAACCCATGGACGACTCATGCGACCACATAATACCCTTGTTCGACTCATGCGACCTATGCGACTCGGTGCGACTTGTCGTTTTGCTGTCAGACTCCTGTCTTGCCACCAATGTGACCCATGCGACCCATGTGACCCTTCCTACCCATGGACTTGTCGTTTTGCAGTCCGAATCTTTTCTTCCGACCCATGTGACTTGTCCTTTTGCTGTCAGACTCCTGTCTGCCGACCCATGTGACCCTTCCGACCCATGTATATAAGTTAACGTCTACGTCTCTTCTCTTAGTATGCGTATCTAACCCATATTTCTATGAAAAATCTTTTTTACCTTTGTGACCTGCGTGGCGCAGTCACCATTGTCGACGCAGGGCATCGTGCTGTCTATGTGTTACTCAAGGTCTTGGTAATCGGCGGACTCAGGGTCTATGCAGTCACTGACGAGTTGCGGGGGTGAGTTAGGTGACGGTGTTGGGTCACTCTCTGCTAATGTAATATTTCTCCAGTGAACTCATGCGACCCATGCGACCCATGCGACCCTCAGTGAACTATTTCTCCAGTGGAAATAGAATGCGTGCAGAGTCTTTGATTGACTTTGTAAATGTATTGTTTTGATTTAGAATATTTGTAAATGTATTGTTTTGATTTAGAATATTTGTAAATGTATTGTTTTGATTTAGAATCTTTGTAAATGTATTGTTTTGATTTAGAATCTTTGTAAATGTATTGTTTTGATTTAGAATATTTGTAAATGTATTGTTTGATTTAGAATCTTTGTAAATGTATTGTTTTGATTTGGAATCTTTGTAAATGTATTGTTTTGATTTGGAATCTTTGTAAATGTATTGTTTTGATTTGGAATCTTTGTAAATGTATTGTTTTGATTGGTTTTTGTCATTTTATCATCTTAAACCCGTAAATTCGCCGAGTTCACATCTATTCATTAATATATGCGATCATGCGACCCATGCGACGCATGCGACCCTCATTTGGAATTCATTAGTTTGACGTTGTAAATGTATTGTTTGATTGGTTTTTGTCATTTTATCATCTTAAACCCGTAAATTCGCCGAGTTCGCATCTATTCATCAATACATGCGACCATGCTGACCATGGGACCCATGCGACCCTCATTTGGAATTAATTCATTTTCACCAGAATTCCCGCCGAACTTTTCACCAAAATTTGAAAAAACTTTTCGAATTCCATCTGACGGCGATTCGTATTCCAGCCATTTCCTTTTTTCTATTAACGACACTCTCTCTCTAACTCTCATCATCATAATCATCATCATCATCATCATATTGCCGAAAATGCAAACGACTGGTGACGGCGATTCGATGTCAGGGTCATCTTCTTCTGAAGAGAGGATTTTCACGGTACCAGTCACGCGTTCAAATCTGGCCGTAGATGCAGTGGTAAGTAAACTCAAACCGATTTATTCGATTCATCAAATCTGGTCGTATATGCATTAGTTTGACGTTGTTGTAAATTTATGATCTGCCAACCAATTACACAGACGTTTGGGAGGCACATCTAAGGTCCGTGAAACGCAATGGCGCTAGCATCACCATGGGTTGGACAAATTTTTGTCAAGATAATGGCTATAACGTCGGTTGTACCCTCAAAGTCGAACTGGAAGCCATTCTCGATGATGTACCTTGTCTACTGCTGCCCCTATAATCTGTATAGATTGAATTCTGTTGTATTTGGTTGGTTTTTGTATTTGGTTGAACTTCATTTGAACAACAAAATTCATGTTTGTTTTTGGTTGGTTTTTTTAACTATTATTCAATACAATGTATTATTCTTAGTATCGATGTTTTTGTGGATTTACTATTATTGTACAAAGGGTCGCATGAGTCGTACAAGGGTCTTATGTGGTCGCATGAGACGTCCATGGGTAATATTTGGTCATATAGGGTCGCATGAGTCGTACAAGGGTCTTATGTGGTCGCATGAGACGTCCATGGGTAATATTTGGTCATATAGGGTCGCATGAGTCGTACAAGGGTCTTATGTGTTCGCATTAGACGTCCAAGGGTCATATTTGGTCGCATGCGCCGTCCATGGGTCATATGTGATCATATAGGGTCGCATGAGTCGTACAAGGGTTATGTGTGGTCGCATGAGTCGTACCCGTTTAAACCTGATATAATTTAATCCGATTGAGCGTCGCATAACGGGTCATAATCTTACGAACAATAGATGCAAAATAAGACATTTGCAACGTTTAAATATTGATTACATAAGGTCTCAAAGGTTACAAAGGTCACAAGAGTTACATAAGGTTACATAAGGTCTCAAAGGTCACACGGGTTAAAAAAGGAAAGAAAAAAGTTGAAGAAAAAGAAAAAGGAAGTTCGAGAAAGAAGAAGGCAAAGTACGAGAAAAAAATGAAAGAAAAAAAGGTCAAATTTGCCAAGATTAATGACTCCTTCCCCGCAAGAAATGCTCCATTGACATTTCGGGTTTTGAGTCATGTATGGTGAGTTCCACGGTAGAAAATGACCTCCAACCGTGACCTTAGGTAACACGGATACAGCTTGATGTCTGAGTCCGCCAATTACCAAGACCTTATGTAGTGCATATACATCACAAAGTCCTCCATCCAAGTTGTAAGTACTTGTGTGTATCTGCATACAGACTGAGTCCGACGATTACCAAGACATTGAGTAACAAATAGACAGCACGATACCCTGGGTCGACCATGTGACCTTAACGGTCACAAAGGTAACAAGGATTTTTCAGAGAATTTAGGGTTAGATGTTAGAAATCGCCCTTTTGAGAGAATGAAAGACTCGAAACAAGAGATGATTTGGTGATTGTTGTAGCTTTACGGTTTTTCCTCCTCTATTTATAACGAAAAATAAATGGACTCCTAAAATCCAGAAAGACAATAAATACAAAGAATGACCAAGGTGCATGTATTGACCACATCTTTACGTCTTCACTGTGGCATTGGTAAAATAAAAAGCATAGCTAGAACCTGGAAAAAGCAGTAGTATGACATTGAAAAGACTAGTCGAAAGGGTCGAAAGGGTCGCAATGGTCGGAAGGGTCGCACGGGTCCAACATATTTTGATTTGAGCTGTATTTTCAAATTTTATTCATATTATGTGTAAATAATTTGTAAATAATAAATTAGTATCGCAGGGGTCTAAGGGTCGCAGAAGGACAAGGGTCGCAGGGGTCCAAGGGTCGCAGAGGAACAAGGGTCGCAGGGGTCCAAGGGTCGGAGAGGAACAAGGGTCGTAGAGGGACAAGGGTCGCAGGGGTCCAAGGGTCAAGAGGAACAAGGGTCGAAGAGGGACAAGGGTCGCAGGGGTCCAAGGGTCGCAGAGGAACAAGGGTCGCAAAGGGACAAGGGTCGCAGGGTCAAACTGGGTCGCTGGGTCGACTTGGGTCGTAAGGTCGTAGGGGTATTTTGGGAATATCAACATTTATAAGGATACTTTTGAAGTTAAAAATTTTTCTTTTTCGGGAAGGGTATTTTTGAAGTGTTTTAACCCTACGAGAGTATTTTTGAAGTTACCCCATATAATATTGTATATTTATATTTAATGAAATAATTATTTTAAAATTCTAATCTTTACATGTATAAGAGTCGTTGTCGTTCTTTGGCCGCTAATCTCTTTCTCTATCGTCATTTTTCATTTCCGATCGATGTTATTCTTCATTGTCATCGAAGCCATCAATCTCTGGTTTCTCTACAACTTTTTTTGCTTCCCATGACGACCGACGACCAACATGTAATGGTTTCGGATTCCACCCTCACCTTCAATCCTTGAGAACCATCGAAAATTCTCTTTAGTGTGAATATGTCAAACATCACGAAACTTATCCATTCAAACTATTTCACTTAGAGTATTTAAGTTTGTGCCTTGTTTGAGAGATATCATCTCGATTGTTTTATTGAAGATGACGACCTTGTCTCATCACCGACTATCGAAGTTAATGGCATAACTTAGCCTAACAACGCTTTTCTTCCCTTCAAACAACAAGATCGTCTCCTTTTTAGTGCTCTCTTGGGTTCAATCTCTCTGTCCTTTCAGCCGATGGTAGCCATGTCCACATGTGTTCGTGATGCTTAGTGTCTCCTTGCCAACACGTATAGGAAAGCATCCCGAGGGCATATCAAGCAGATCCGAGATCAACTCAAGCTCTCTTCCAAAGGGACTCAGACGGTTGAAGAATATATGTGCTTCATGACGTCTAAGGCTGATGAATTAACCTTACTGGAAAAACCTTTAGATCATTAAGATCTATTGGAATTTATACTTGATGTCCTTTCCCACGACTACAAACGAATCAAGGATGCTTGCAATGCACGAGATACACCGATTTTTCAACTTGAATTTCATAAAAAATTGATCAATCATGAAGTTACTGTCGTCTCCTCCCAACCGGTGCTCTCCTATCTTCCGATAATTGCAAATCCAACACAAATTCGATCTCATCATGGTCATCGTTATCAATTTAAATCTCGTTTTAGGTAGAATCATTCATCGAGGCCTGGTCAACCATGAGGCTATCACGGGAAGTATCAAGCTTGTGGCATTTTTTCTCATCGTGCAAAATGTCGTCCACACTTTCGTTTGGTATCTACATTTCAACTGTCTCCAAGTACACCTCTGATGCTGTTAGGCGCACCTCATCTGTCTTGGGCTGCTCCTAATCACACCTGGGAGCCACATGTACATCACAAATTTTTTGTTCCTTATGATACCGAAGGATGGTTGCTCAATAATAGCACTTCTCACCATGTTACCTTTGATCTTCACAACTTATCTCTCCATGCTTCGTATCGTGGTGATGATAATGTTTTCATTGGTGATGATCAGGTTTAGCAATCACTCATACGAGTTCCACTTCTCTTCCCTCTTCTTTGTGCCTTCTTTATTTTGACAATGTCTTGTGTGTACACTCCATTTGTAAAAATCTCATCTCCATTAATCAACTTTGTCCCACTAACAATGTCTCAGTTGAATTTTTTCCCTGCACTTTTCAGGTGAAGGATCTAAGCACAGCGGCGCCTCTACTAGGGGGAGTAAATAAAGACGGTGTCTATGAGTGGTCGGTCCAATCATCTCTCATTTTTTCCTTTTCGGCTTTTTCTTGTGTCAAGTCCACTTTGTCCGAGTGGCATTCACGTCTTGGTCATATCGCTCTTCTTATTTTGAAATCTTTTATTTCTCGTTTGGGTTGCCTTTATCGAAATACATTGAGTAATTCTTTGCTTGTAATGCTTGCTTATCTAATAAAAGCCACAAGCTTCATTTTTCTCAATCATCCATTGTCTTTTCTCGATCCTTGGAGATCATTTTTGTCATGTATGGACTTCACCCATTTTGTCCAACGATGGCTTCAAATACTACATAATCTTCATTGACCATTTCACGCGTTATACATGGATTTATCCTTTCACGCGCAAATCACAAGAATCTGAGATATTTATATGGTCCAAAGCCATTGTGGAAACCAAATTCAACACCAAAATCACCATATTTTACACCAAAAATGGGGGGAATATCTTGCTCTTTGTTCCTTCTTGGCTACACACGGGATGTCTCATCTCACCACACCACCTAATACGCCTGAACATAATGGCCTCTCGAAAAACATCAACACATTGTCAAAACAGGTATCTCTCTTATGACTCGTGCCTCTGTTCCTCAAGAATTCTGGCCATTTCCTTCTATATGGCAGTCTTTCTTATCAATATATTTCCTACACCAGTCCTTTCCTCAGTATCACCCTTTGAGTCTCTTTTCGGGTCTTCGTCAAATTTTCTTTAATTTCAGATTTTTGGTTGTCTCTGTTACAGTTGGTTGCGTCCATACTCTGCTCACAAATTTTCTCCTCGCTCAAAAACATGTGTATTTCTTGGTTTTTCTTCCTCTCAAAGTGCTTATCTTTGCTATGACCCAAAAACTTCTCGAGTTTTCGTTTCACATCACGTGTAATTCTTTGAATTAGTTTTCCCTTTCGGTAAACCCTTAGATTCACCCACGTCATTTGATACTCTCTCTGAGTCACCATTATCTTGGTCTCCTCCAGTCTCCATTATTTCGGGTTTGGATCAACCAATGTAGACACAACAATCGGATTAGCCCCTGAGCTCAGAATCCTTCACCGAACCGAGTATACTTTAACCCTCCTCAACTACACCTCCACTACCTGTCAATACAGTTACAAATATCCATCCTATGACAATCCAAGCCAAAAACAACATCTAAAAACCGACCCACAAACTTTCGTATACAACCACCCTTACATCATCTCCTGAACCTTCTAGTATCACACAAACATTGAAGGACGAGAAGTGAAAACTAGCTTTGAGAGATGAGTTTGATGCCCTACTTCACAATGGTACTTGCTAGTTGGTACCACCCTATAAGGCTAACAATGTTGTGGGTTGTCGTTGGGTTTTCACTTTAAACGACGTCATGTTGGTTATGCTGATAGGTATAAGGTGCATCTTATGGTGAAAGGGTTTCATCAACGATCTGGAGTGGATTTCACAGAAACTTTCAGCTTTGTTTTCAAGCTTACAACAATTCAGACCGTTCTAAGCCTTGCAGTAATATTTTCTTGGTCTTTACGTCAATTTAACGTTAACAACGCATTCTTACAAGGCAGCCTAAGTGAGAAAATTTTCATGCAACAACCACCGGGATTCATGAATAAGGATTAGGGATGTCAATTTCAAGCCCGACCCAAAACCCGACCCGAACCCGGCCCGAAAAATTATGGGTTTGAGCCAAAAATATAGGCCCGTTTTCAATCGGGTCGGGCTCGGGCTTGGAAAATTTTGGCCCGCAAAATTCGGGCTGGGTCGGGCTCGGCCCGCGGGTTGCCCGAACCCGAAAATGGCCCGCACCCCTAACCCTAGTGCTTTCTCCTCCCTCAGTCTCAGAAGCTCTCTCCCTCCCCCTATCTCCTCGTCGTGACGTCTCTCTCCCTTGTGCATAAGCTATTAATTTGGAATTAAATATTTTTTTATTTTGTTTATTAATAACTTTTTTTTTCTTATATTTTGTGTATTCTTTATGTTCAGAATAGTTTTTCTAAGATAGGAATCCCTAAATATTATGTGCTATGATATAACTTATAATATATATTAACTTCATTTGAGTTATTTTCCATTAAAAAAATTAAAATTAAGAAAATTTAAAAGGATATGAATACAAATAAATTTTTACTTTACACATATATCATATATATGACACAAAAAAGTGAAAATAAAAATATCACAAATGTATGCGTGATCCTAATATATGCATGCAAGATCATACCGATATGGATGTGTTGCAGTTCTAGAAGTCTAACACTAAAACATATAGTATTGAGTTAGCGCTTATGGCTTCTGATATCCTAAGTATTCTGATCACCACAGTTGCTTCAGAGTCTTCTTTCAGCGCCGACTCGCCTGTGCTCAACAAATACAAAAGTCGTCTGTTACCCTCAAACGTTCAAGCCTTAATTTTTGTTCGTTCTTGGTTACTTGGTTACGAAGAAGAAGGTTAGGTTTTGTACATTTCAATTCAAATTATCGAGATTATAAGATTGTTTATGTTGTTGATTTGGTTTATTTGATTGACTAATGTGTAAATTCTATATTTAGTGACTCCGATGGATTTCTCGCTGCGACCCAATAAGCATATTGATGGTGAAACCAGAAGAGCAAGAGATTCAAGTCAAATTTTTTTGTATTTTTGTTTCTTCGTTTATGGACTTGTATGAAATAGTTTTTAATCTTTGTTGATGTGTGTTTTATACTATTAGACTAATGATTTGTTTAGCATTTTGGAATTTGTTAATGTGAATTTTGGATTCATATGGATTAATTTAGGCGTTTTAGACTTGTTTAAATTCCTTTTAATTTTTTATCTCTTTAGGCCCGAGCCCGGTCCGAGCCCACCCAAAGCTTGTTGGGCCGGGTTTTGGGCCGTAAATTCTAGGCCCGATCGTATACGGGCCGGGCTGGCCCGACCTGTAAAAATGCGGGCTTTTTCGGGCTCGGGCCGGCTCGGCCCGTATCGCACCCCTAATAAGGATACACCAAACTTCGTTTGCAAGCTCCGCAAGTCAATCTATGGCCTCAAGCAGGCTCCTCGTGTATGGTACTTTGAACTTCGCACTTATCTAATGGGTAAAGGATTAAAAAATTATCTCGCTAATGCTTTTCTCTTCATCCTTCAGGAAGCCTCTGATTGCATCTTTATCTTGGTCTATGTTGATGACATTGTGGTCACTGGCAACAACCGATCTCGTGTTGATCTTTGCATTTGACTCCTTTCGGCACGATTTTCGCTGAAGGATCTTAGTGACTTGTCCTATTTTCTTGGTGTGGAAGTTACTCGATCTAATGAAGGGCTCTTACTCACTCAGACCAAATATACTGGTGATCTTCTGCAGCGCACTAATATGCATGAAGCAAAGCTGGTTGCAACACCGTTGTCCACGACTACCTCTCTTACAATACATCTAGGCATCCCGCTTGATGATGCAACACAATATTGCATGGTTGTTGGCAGTCTTCAATACTTGTCTTTGTCTCGGCCTGACATCTCCTTTGCTATGAATAAGCTCACAGTTCCTGCACGCACCACGAACGAATCATTGGTTTACCGCAAATAGAGTCCTTCGATATCTTGTAAGATCTCGTCATACTGGTATGTTTTTTCTGTTGCTAATGAGAACCGACTTCATACATTTTCTAATGCTGATTGGGCTGGTGAAAAATCTGACTATTTATATACTGGGGCACATATTGTTTAAATTGGAAAAGACACGATATCTTGGTCATCCAAGAAACAACGAAGTTCAGCTCGTTCTTCCATAGAAGCATAGTTTTGTGGTATTGTCAACACTTCGGGTGAATTTAGGTGGACTTGCTCCTTACTTGGTGAACTTGGTTTTGCCTTTACTACTACTCCCATTATATATTGTCATAATCTTGATGATACATATCTCTGTGCCAATGTTGTCTTTCATTCTCGTATGAAGCATCTCGCTCTTGACTATCACCTTTTCCGTGGCCAAATAGAATCTAGAGAGCTTTGTGTCTTCCATGTTTCCTCATCCGATCAACTTGCTGATGTGTTGACCAAACCTCTATCCAAGTTCAAATAATTTGATTTGTATACTAAGATTGGAGTCACATCCAGTGCTCCATCTTGCGGGGGCATATAAAGAAAGATGTATATAATTGTAATTTTATATTTTGTTTTACCTTAATACCTCTTCTATATATAATATTGTATACTTATACGTAATAAAATAATTCCTTTCAAACCCTAATCTCTATAATAGCAACACATTGTTATTAACATCTACATTTTTCCAATTGAACTTACGTCTGATAGAATTTAGTTTAGCATCCTATTTATGTGGGCCAAAGTTATTTTACATGTGCATTTTTTTTCAGGCTCGCCAACTTTTATCTCATTCAAGTCGATCACATCAAGAATTGATACACAGGCAAACATGAAGTCCTCATATTGTAGCGTTATTGAATGACTTCACCTACCTTGTCTAACAATCAATTCATACCCATTTATGTTGTATCTTATTCTTTAACATGCTACGTTGTTATAACATCATTATACATTTTCTTAAATTCAAGACATCAGTGGTTTTTCTTTCACCGTGCATGATACAATTTACCAATGCAAGAGTTGTTGCGCATTGATGTGGTTTAACGAAAGAATTTATAAAGGAAGGGATAAATATTTGCCTAAATTTGCTTTGTTGTACACAAGATAAATTGGATTTTAAAAAATTATCTGATTCTCCTTCATAGTTTACAAGATCTTAAATGTAGGTGTAATAAGACTACAACACATTTTAAACAATTCATTCGAGCATACAATACTATGTTTTGTATTTAGCTCCGTGATAAATAAGATAGATAAGTCAGTAAATACCGATCCCAGTCCAGACATTTATAAAATGCATGGTAAGACTTATCATCACATAGTTAGTCTTGTTCCAATGTCAGATGAAATACCTAAATTCACACAACTTTATATTCACGACTTAGAACATGAGATCAGAAACAAAATTTTTGTTGTGAGGTAATTTTCTCACTCTACCTTCAGCACCTTGATCATTGTAGCATTACTAATTTTCTTAACTAATGACTATTGTAATTTAAATACAATGGCAAGCATTCGTAAACAATTTCACAACAAGGCATATGTAAAATGGTTGGAGATTTTGGCAAATCTCTTCGGCCAAGAGGTATTATTTTATAGATACAAAACCAATGTGTATGTGTGCGTTACATAACTCCATCTAGCATATCTCTCTAGAATACCCTTTGTTATTTCCTTTTGGTGAAGATGACTATCATGCAAAACTAGAACTAAAGCAATCAATATCTTTTTCATCCAAACCTAGGATACTCATAAAATCATAGAGAATTTATGGCATAGCGGATACAAACAAGGGCAAATGATTATTCTTTCATGTTATGCTCAGATCATCTATTCCAACAATTTTCCATTTATGGCTTCTACATGATTAAATTCGAAGGAATTTTCTACATTACGCTCAGAAACTTATGAGTTATTCTGCTCTACAAATGCATTTGAAACTCGTGTAATATTATCTTCTTCTCTCACGAAAAGATCAAGATCTATGAAACAAAACTATCTTGATGTTATAATTGTATGCATAAATTTAGGATATCAAGATTTGTATATAATTTTTTTATTGTAATCCAAAATGGTTTGAAATCCAATATCATCTCAAAAGACATAATTTATTATCGGAAGACATGCCTACTCTCCCACTACAAAAAAAAACTCGCAGTTTCAACGGACGGAGCAACGGATCCGTCCGTTGGAAACACTTACCAACGGATTGTAACGGATTTGTTGATATTTTCAACGGGCCAAAATCCGTTGCAATCGTTACAAATTTCAACGGAATTGTAACAGAATTTTCATTGAAATCCGTCACGATTTTTAACGGATTGTAACGGATTTTTGTCTGTTGGTCTTATCCGTTGGAATATCCGTTAGAAACCGGGAAAAGGGTTACAACGGGCGTCCGTTGTAAATTTTAACTGATGCCCGTTATAAATCGTATCAGATTTCCGTTAATATTGTAAATTTCGAGGTTCAACGGTCGAATTAAATTACCGTGATGGAGCAACGGGCATCTGTTACAATTTCCTACGGATGTCCGTTGGAATATTTACTATTTATATCGGAACCTAAGGTTACCCCAAAGCATCAATAACAACCATCTTAATATCTATTGTTGAATCCAAAACAACTTTGATGAACTTTTCACCGCCGGGATCGGGAAAAGGATTCCCGACGGTGATGCAGTTTATAAAGGTTGTTTTAAATTCGATAATAAACATAAAGATGCCGGATGTTGTTGGAATATTTACTATTTATATCGGAACCTAGAGTTAACTCAAATCATCAATAAAAAGTATCTTAATATCTATTCTCGAATCCAAAACAACAGTCATAAATTGTCTCACCGTCGGGATCGGGAAAAGGATTCCCGAAGGTGATGCAGTTTATGAGGGTTGTTTTTGAATTCGATAATAGACGTAAAGATGTTGATTTCAGTTTTTGTTCACTGCTTGAGATCGAAATTAAATGAATTATAATTACAAAATTGAAATTTATAAGATCTAACTATTGTAATATGAAAAAAAAAAATAACGGATTTGTAAGGACTTTCAACGGGCATTAATCCGTTGGATAAGATTTCAACGGGCATCCGTTGGCATTTGCAATGGATGACCGTTACAATTTGCAACGAATGCCCGTTGAAATTGTTAATTTCGAGGCCACTGGTTTAAATAAATTCACGTGAACCTCCAAAGGGCATCCGTTGCAATAACGGATGGCCGTTGGAATGTTCACTATTTAGATCATACCAAAGAGTGCATCAAACCATCAATAACAAAAGCATTTTCAAAAAATGTCGTTGTCTTCAAATCTAAATATATATAGATCAAGAGAGTGGATGTATAGAAGAAAAGATCTTGTAACCGAAGAGATTACGCAAGAATTCTTACACGGATTGGAGCAATTCATGAGTTTTGCATCGATGCAGCCTTTGTGTCAAGAACGCAGGACAATGTTATGTCCATGCAAAAGATGCAAAAACATGAAGTATCAAAGTCAAGAAATTGTTTGCAAACATCTTTATAAGGTGAGTTTCGTTGAAAATTACGAAATTTGGTTTTTTCACGGCGAAGATTGCGGTGTTAAAGATAGTGTGCAAGATGTACAAGTAGAACGAAATGAAGAAGTTATTTATGAAGCATCAACGACCAATCCATATGTGGAAATGGTGTCAGATGCTTTTCCTAGAGCTATTAATGAACAAAGGCATGAAGAGATGTCGAACATCGATGCACGTCGATTCTTCAACCTATTGGATTCGGCGAAACAGCCTATATATGAAGGATGTCGTGAAGGTCAGTCTGTTTATCTTTATCTTCAAGATTGATGAGTATTAAAATAGACTACAATGTGGCTGAAAATTGCATGGATTCATTTTGCAAAACAATGCGAGAATATTTACCGGAAAATAATCAAGCTCTTGAGACATACTACAAAACAAAGAATGTGTTAAAAGATTTGGGAATGCCACATGAGAAAATTGATGTTTGTAGAAACAGTTGCATGTTGTTTGGGGGAAATGATAAGGACTTGTAGGAATGCAAGTTTTGCGGTGCAAGCAGATTTCGAAAACATGTTGAGAAGGTTATATGAATAAAAAAATCGTTGTGGCAATAAGATGGGACGCAGAACACTCAACGGTCCAAGGTATAATGCAACATCCATCGGATGGTAAGGCTTGGAAAGATTTCAATGAAATATTTCCCGAGTTCACGTATAAAATGAGAAACGTCTATCTTTGCTTATGCATGGATGGTTTTAGTCCCTATGGATAATCTGGAAGTCAATATTCTCTATGGGCCGGTAATTTTGTCCCCGTATAATTTGCCTCCCGATATGTGTTTGAAAAGAGAGGTAATGTTTCTGACGTTGTTGATTCCAGGACCAGAACATCCGAAGAAAAGTTTCGATGTCTTTTTGTAGCCCTTAATTCATGAATTACGACAGTTGTGGAACGAAGGAATCCTTACTTATGTCGTCAGTACTAAGCAAAATTTCACATTGAAAGCGGTCTTGTTATGGACAATTAGCGATTTTCCTGCCTATGGAATGTTATCTGGATGGAGCACGCACGGAAGAATGGCATGTCCATATTGTATGGAGGATACAGATTCATTTCGACTAGTACATGGTAAGAAACCATGTTGGTTTGATTGTCATAGAAGATTTCTTCCTCGTGGCCATGCTTTCCGGAAAGGATAAAAAACTTTTCGAAAGTACGTGGTACAAAAAGAAGAGGCGTCGTGCATGCAAACCGGAACACAAATCCTTTACAAAAGATTGAACACAACGGGTGATTTACAAGAATCGGTTGAATGCGGTGGAGATCGTGGGCATCGTAAACCAAAAGGTCAAGGTGAATGTCATAACTAGTATATACGTAGTATTTTTTGGGAACTACCATACTAGAAATCATTGATATTACATCATAATTTAGATGTTATGTATGTCAAGAAGAACTTTTTCGGTAACATCATAAATATTGTTTTGAATGTGGTGGGTAAAACCAAGGATAATATACAATCAAGAAAAGATTTGAAGTCAATATGCCGACGACCTGAGTTGGAATTACGAGATGGAAGGTCACCTGTCCTAGTATTCAGATTGTCTGGTCCGGCGAAAACGACATTATTAAAGTGGTTAAAAGAGGACGTTAATTTTTCCGATGGATATGCATCGAACATTGCTTGTTGTGTGGATATTGTTGGTTCGAGGCTAATTAGATTGAAAATTTACGATTGTCACGTTTTCATGCAGCGGCTCATTCCAATTGCATTTTCTGATCTCTTACCACGGAATGCTCATGATGTGTTATGCGGAATCAACATATTTTTCAGACATATATGTTTGAGGAATTTAAAAGGTGATGACTTGGAAGTAATGAAAAACAATATCTCTGAAGTATTATGTGCATTGGAAAAAGTTTTTCCGCCTTCATTCTTCGATGCCATGGAGCATTTGCCAATACATTTACTAGATGAGGCAATACTCGGTGGGCTAGTTCAATTCAGATGGATGTATCCTTTCGAAAGGGTTTTCTTTCATTTAAAGAAAAAAGAAAAAACAAAACAGGGGTCGAAGGATCTATAGTCAAACAATACTTGCTGGAAGAAATCACATATTTTGGCACATTTTATTTCGAGTCGCATATTCAAACGAAAGAACGTCGTGCAATGGATGATCACACAAACTATTTGTATCAATGTAATTGATCATCTCGTTTTCATACGTATTTCTTGCACGATTTAGGAGACGTTTTTGATATATATGTGATGTTTTACGTATGATTTTGTATCCGTTTTACTTGCTTTCGTGCTTTTCATGTTCTTACAGGTTTTTACGCGTATTTGGACCATTTTGGAGCTAAAGGAACATGCACGGAGCTAAGGAGCAACTTTGGGGATCATCACGGGACAAACGGGACGAGATTGAGCATGGAAAAGCCTCACCCGGTCGGGCACAACCCTTGCACGATCGGGCAAAACCTACGGCCAATTGTGTGGACCATTTAGCACGACTCGGGCAAGCATTTAGGACCATTTTGCCTTGTGCCCGAGCCTCTCAAAACTTAAGTAAACTTAACTTAAAACATAAGGGAACTCGTGGGGCAATTAGGGCAACAATTGGACCGACTTAGGAGGCTTAAAAGGAGGCAAAAAGACGCCGTTACAGCAAGCATACAGAGGAGAACAATTCAGCGAAGTTAGAGCAGATTCTTGCGAGGAGATAAGCGAGGAGCATTGGAGATCAAGCACCGCCACTTCGGTTTTGTTTGGTTTTTATGTTCCTTAGACTTTCTACTATGTTTATGTTTCTTTACAGACGCATGAGCGAGTAGTTTGTTTGTTCTAGGAGAAGGGATTAGCCCTTGGCTATCCCGAGACCGCTTTTGATCTATTTTGAATGCATCTTCCCGTTTTAGTTTATCTATTCTTTATCTGAGTACTTCAATTTACTTGTGTTTGCGCTGGCCACGTAGATGCATGTGTTAGGGGTTAGGAGAAGGACCGAAAGGAGAATTCTAGTCTTGGAAGATCAGGTTTAGAACAATCGAGGTTAGGCCACGAAAGTAGGGTAGCAACGGTTGAGGGTGAACGGGCGAATCACAGAGTTTATGGGTTTAGTTCAAGGTGTCAGTCACGAAAGTAGGGGGCAGCTTGTCTAGATCACGTGTCTATGCCTTGAGAGAGGGTAGATATCATGTTAGGATCGTCCGCCTTAGATAGCTTTAACTGGGATTGCATGATAGATAGGTTGATCGTTGGTTTCGGTAGTCTTGTGGTGAAACCGGTTTCCTAGGACGCTTGTTTTATCGTTAGAACCCAAGTAGTTTATTTGCTTTTAGTATTTCATTCTTAATCCATATTCTTTCGTTAGCAAGTTTGATTCGTAGTTCGGGTTTAGGTAGCGTTGCGTAGTCTCTGTGGGATCGACACCTAAAATACTACACACGTGCCGTGCACTTGCGGGTAGATTAGGTTATATTTAACTCTGATACGCATCAAGTTTTTGGCGCCGTTGCCGGGGACTATTGTCAACGCGTCTTAGATTCGAACCTAGAGTCCTTCTTGCTTTGTTTTTTTTTTATTTTTGTTTTCTTTCCTTTCGTTCATTCTACGTAAATTGTTCTTTGTTTATCCTTTGCAGAACTTTCAGGTCGACAAAAGATGGATAATCAGAACGGCAATGGACATATGCAATTACAGGCTCCTTCACCACGTCGTCTAAGAGATTACGTGGTGCCGAACATGAACAACGTGCAAACAGCCATAAGGATGCCTGCTGTTGCAAGAGAGCAATTCGAGATTAAGCCAGCAATGATAAATATGCTTATTCAGAAGCAATTCATGGGTGGAAACCATGAAGATCCTCATCAGCACCTCAGAGACTTCCTCGAACTTTCAGGTACGTTCAAAATCCATGGAGTCCCTGAGGATGCAATCTTGCTGCGTCTCTTCCCTTTTTCAATTGGGGGAAAAGCGAAAGCTTGGCTGCAATCACTCCCCGCGGGATCTATCACCACATGGGATCAGCTCTGCACACTGTTCCTTTCACGCTTCTTTCCTCCGAGCAAGACAATTCAGATAAGGGGGGAAATCACGACATTCAGGCGCAGAGATGGAGAAACGCTATTTGAGGCGTGGGGTAGATTCAAGGATCTTCTACAGTCATGCCCACACCATGGACTTGAGCAATGGTACGTTATCCAAACTTTTTATAACGGAATTTCAGAGGAGCACCGCATGAGGTTGGATAACGCTGCCAGAGGATCATTCATGGATCTGAGCGTCGAGGAGGCATTTGAGCTGATTGATAACCTCGCCATGAACCACACCATGTGGTCAAACCCAAGAGGTATGCCTACTAGCACTCGCCGATTATATGAGCCTAACCAGAATAGAGCCATGGGTAATGCAGCGAATGCTATGTACTGTGCGAATTGCGGAGATACGGATCATGTAGCGTATCAATGCACAGTACATGAGGATTACGAACAGATGTATTATGCCCAGCAGCAAGGCAACACGCAATTCGGGAACACCTACAACCCGAATTGGAGGAATCACCCGAACTTGTCATATCGAACGACTCAACCGGTGAAGTATTCGGGGTTTCCACAAAGGCAGAATAATTTCCAGCAAAACAACCAGCAATTCCAGCAAGCTCCGCAAGCTCCTCAACCTCCTCAAGCCTCTTCATCAAACCTTGAGGCGGTATTGCTCGAATTCATGAAGGAGCAGAAGCAGCAACAACAGGAGCTTAGATCTCAGATGGAGTCTCTGAGCACTCATGTGAAGATGTTGGAAAACTCCATAGCACAACAGGCCGCCTCATCCTCTCGGAATCCCGGACAGCTTCCCGGTAAGCCCGATCTTAACCCGAGAGAGCATGTGAATGCTATTTCTGTGTGCAGCGATAATGAGGATGAGAATCCGCCCTCAAAAGAGCGAGGGGATGCTGCTGGTACGTCCATGGATAGAGGAAGAGGTAAGGTTGCGATTATGGAAGGAGTCGAACCAGATTTAGATAAGCCATACATTGCTCCTCCGGCGTACATACCTCCAATACCGTATCCTCAACGATTGGTAAGCAGTAAGAACCAAGAGAGAGTGGGCAGATCTACAGAAGATCCCAAGAAGCTAGACATCAACATGCCATACGTGGAAGCAGTCCAAAAGATGCCTAATCGTGAGGTAATGACCAAAGAGAAGCACACCGAAGAGAACGAGACAGTAGCACTCACCGAGGAATGCAGTGCAATTCTTCAGAACAAGCTGCCACCTAAGCTAAAGGACCCCGGAAGCTTCTCCATCCCATGCAAAATAGGTAATCTCGATATTGAAAATGCTTTGTGTGATTTAGGAGCAAGCGTGAGTATCATGCCACAAACAGTTTTCAAGCGGATGGAGTTCGAGAACCTTAAACCGACGAAAATGTCTCTACGTCTCGCGGATCGTACGGTAAGACATCCAGTGGGAATCATTGAAAACGTTCCCACCATGGTAGGTAAGCTTTGCATTCCCACTGATTTTGTTGTACTTGAGATAACGGAAGACACTAGGACACCTATTATTCTTGGTAGGCCGTTCTTAGCTACTGCAGGTGCGACGATAGACGTACAACAAGGAAAGTTGTCCTTACGTGTCAAAGACGAAACGATCGAATTCGTCCTGCCCAGACCCATGGACGAATCACCACTCAAGGAGTCTTGCTTTACAGTAGATTCACTGGACGAGTTAGAGAAAGACACGCACGATCAAGTAAGTGTTTCTGATTGTCTTGTACGGTATTTGACACAAGTTTGCGACAATGCAGGATTTGCGGACGAAAGAGCTGAGATGTACACGAAATTCATGAGTGCAATTACAGCACTAGGAGACGCCCCACATGAGGAAATACCACGTGATATGCATGCTGATTTCATAGCGGAGAAAGCATTCGAGCTTGAGCCCGACCCGCCGCCTTATTCTCGGTATGAGTACGTTGATTCCGATAAAACATATCTTGCTGTTTTAAATGCTAACATGAGTGCAGATGAGATGAGAAAACAGCCCACACGCGTGAAGAAGCGTAAGAGGCTCAGCTCTTCAATATGTATGTACGGGAATTATAGGGAGGACAGCCACGAACCTTCACTCGAAATTCAAAGGAGGCTGCACCCGCACTTGCACGAGGTAATGGAAAAAGATGTCATTAAACTTTTCAACGCAGATACCCCTTATCCAACCTTGGACAGCGAGCAAGTGAACCCCGTGCATGATGTGCCTAAGGGATGGCACGATAAGAAGACCCTACCTCATGACTTCCAATCAGGTGATTTCGTTCCACTTTCTAATTCTCGACCTAAGTCTTTATCGGGCAACCTACTGTCTTATTGGTCTGATCCTTTTCAGGTACGAGACGTGGAACTATGGAGTGATGCGGGTGACACGTTCAACGCCAATGGACAGCGGATTAAGCTCTACCAAGCCGCTCAACCGATCGAAAGTGGAAACTCCATTTCCCTTTCCGATCCACCCGTCGCGCACGCATGAGGAATGGAGACGTCAAAGCTTAATGACGTTAAATAAGCGCTTTCTGGGAGACACCCCGGCTGTTTGTTTTTACTTTTAATGTTTAAGACTCGTTATTTAATTTCCATAAAAAAAACAAAAAAAAAACAA
>CM071864.1:39854067-39869352 GCA_036759665.1 Gynandropsis gynandra | reverse complement strand
TGGCCATGTAGATGCATGTGTTAGGGGTTAGGATAAGGACCGAAAGGAGAATTCTAATCCTAGAAAGTCAGGTTTAGAACAACCGAGGTTAGGCCACGAAAGTAGGGTAGCAACGGTTGAGGGTGAACGGGCGAATCACAGAGTTTATGGGTTTAGTTCATGTTGTCAGCCACGAAAGTAGGGGGCAGCTTGTCTAGATCACGTGTCTATGCCTTGAGAGAGGGTAGATATCATGTTAGGATCGTCCGCCTTAGATAGCTTTAACAGGGATTGCATGATAGATAGGTTGATCGTTGGTTTCGGTAGTCTTGTGGTGAAACCGGTTTCCTAGGATGTTTATCTCATCGTTAGAACCCAAGTAGTTTAGTTTACTTTCAGTATTTCATTCTTCATCACCACTCTTTCGTTAGCAAGTTTGATTCGTAGTTCGGGTTTAGGTAGCGTTGCGTAGTCTCTGTGGGATCGACACCTAACATACAACACACGTGCCGTGCACTTGCGGGTAGATTAGGTTATATTTAACTCTGATACGCATCAGTAATCCGCAGTTTGCCACAATTCCTGAAATGTTTACACGGATTGGACGTACAGGAGGTAAATCCGATGAATATTGGTTTACACCAGAGGAGTATCATCACGTCCACACATATATACTACTAAATTGTCAAGAGTTATTACCGTTTCAAAGGTACGTACATGGTACATATTAATTTCAATATTATGTATATATATTATATATACTAAAATGTAACGTATTTTCATTATTCAGGATATTTGACGAAGAAGTGCTTTGTACATATCCTCATCTAAATGCAAATGAACTCACAGACATGAAAGTTCAACATTATGGCTCGTGGTTTAGAGACTACATAAATACTCGTGTACACATCTATTTAAATTGATTGCATATAAAAGTATTAATTTGTTTTTTATTATACGTACAGGTGAAATGTTCTGATGAAAGACTTCCTACGTGGTTAAAAGATTTGGCTAATGGTCCCGCACGAAATGTCATGTGTTGCCCAATCTTGTTTACTCGCGGCTACACATTCCACATGTACGAACACGGAAAACATAGAAGCACATACAACTATGGCGTTTGCATTAATAGTGATATAGAGGGTGATAACTTCTACGACATTTTGCACCAAATCATACATCTGGAATATCCCGGTCTCGTTGGGTTAAAGGTGATACTTTTTAAATGTCAGTGGTTTGACCCAACCGTAGGACGTGGAATACGAAAAAACCGTTTGGGAGGAATTGACGTCGATCTTACACGGTAATATAGTAAGTATGAATAATTCATCACAATAGATCAAGGAGATCAAGTATGTTATGTGCAATATCAAACAACATTGAAACGTCGAAGAGAGGAGTGGTGGGTCGTAGTAAAGATCAAGCCACGAGGAATCATAAGCTCTGATGATAAAAAAGATGCGTTGCAACCCGATCATTCGCAACCGATTCGTTCAATTGATACAGATCGCGAGGAGATTCTTGTGAGAAATGACATAGACGGAGAACTCATACGCGATTATGAAGACGTTGAATCAGAAGATGCTGAAGATGAAAATATCGATGAATTAAATGACCAAGCGAAGGAAGACTCGCCCATCGATGAATCTATTGAAGAAGAAATTTAAATACAATAATGTCTATTATGTGTAATAAATGTAGATGATGTGTAATGTAAATGAAGTGTAATGTTCATGATGTGTAGTTTTCAAATACACACTAGGCAATCTCATTTGCAATCTTAAAGAGAATAATGTTGAAAAAAAATTAGTAGGAAATCTGCATACATTTTTACATCATATGCATATCTTGAGTTTTTATGTTAATTTTTTTCCTTCAGATTTTACAGAATAGAATTAAAAAAAAAAAAGAGATTATCTAATGCACATATTCTATTTTTCTTAACTAGGGAAACAAAACTTCTAACAACAATTGATATCAACAGTATTAGCTCAACCAAAATACCTTAAAAACTATTTCATTCGGACCTTTACAGTGCAATTGAAGACATGGTTTATGGGCCTTGTGACCTCGTAAATCGCTCACCCCTTGCATGATCAGAGGCAAATGTAGCAAAAGATTCTCGAAAATATTTAGCGTATCAACAAAAACTGAAGCGCATACATCACACCATGCAATTTATATTTATTGCTAAAACACAAAGCACATATAAACGTTGAATTTCGTAACCATACAAGAGCTATTAAATACCTTTTCAATATATATAAACAGAGGTTATGATCGAATAGTAACAAATATATCAACATCAAAAACATATTTATCTACAAAAACATATGATAACGTCTACATTGTTCTAGTATTTTCATATATTTTTCATAGTTAGTTTTATCCTATATTTGGATTTTACCGAGCATTAAGTACAATTTAGTCTTCTTCTAGCATTTTCTCGTGCTTTATAGGAAATGAGATATCGGGGTACAAACCGAGCAAATGTTGGGAAAACCACTTCAAGCTCAGTTGTCACACTCAACACCCACGCCTCCTTCCGTCACAAGAAATAAACACACGGTTGGCACACAAAAATGGAAACAATGGCCGTCGTTCACAAAAATAGAAACAACCGCTGCACATAAATGGAAACACGGCTGGAACAAAATGGAAATTTCTTGTTGCTGGAAAACCAATTGGAAAAGGATTGTACCATGAAAAGGGAACATGGCTTACACAAAATGAAAGCAATACGCTGGAATACAAAATGTAAACTGCCAACCGCTGCGAACAAAATGGAAATCGAGAAAAAGGAAACCAGTACAGAAGATGAAATCAACACGAAAAGAAAAGGGGGAGAGCTTAGATTCGACCAAAAGGAGTTTGGATTGGGGGAGAGAGGCTGGAGAAGGACGATTTGGAGCTGAAGAAGAGAAGGGAAGATGTGTTTTCGTTTTGTTTTATGTTTAGCGAGTAGTTCGGTAGCTATGGGTTAGAGTTTTTCCGATATGTAATGAAGGATTATGCTTAATGTTAGGTTATAGTATTTGATCGTTTTCAGATTGATTGGTTGTTCTTAATGCTTTTTTTCTTACACGCCACTTGAATGGATGATCATAAAAATCTGATTGCATTGGGAGATGGATTAGATTTTGGAACCTAGCCATGATTTCGGGTCTTAATCGATTTAGAATCTTGGCTAGTCGGTCGATTGAACTCAGGAATTAGGATAACGGTCTTAATGCGCACAATCGGGAGATTGGTAATAGGCATGCTAGATAGTGGGTTTAGGCATCAGGAGAGTCATTCCCTAGGAAAGAGCTTGAACTCCCTGAACTCGTGATAATATCTATAACCATGATCTTCAATAACACTTCGTTGCATCATTGTATTGGATTTGTTTGGATTTTAATGCTTGATGTTAGATTTATTCTCTCAATTGGTTTGATGGGTTGTTCTTAATGCTTTCATCCTTGTTGATCACTTGTTTGAATTAATTTAGTGACTTTCCTAGGCTTGGAGGTCAGACTTGAGTCTTGAAAATAACCCTAAAATGAATTAGATTAATGAGAACTTTGGCCGATCGGTTAATCTATTTTAGGAACCGTGAGAATTGAGGTTGAATTCTTTATTAAGGTTGAGTTCTCGACTGATCTTAATGCATCTAGATGTTCGATCTGCTGTATCGAAAGATGAGTACGTTGATTTTCTAGGTAGTGGATTTAGGCGCCGATAGAATCCTTCCAATAATTGATTCTGAATTCCCCGTTGATCGAGATAATCTGATTTCATGATTCATTGAAACGACCATTACATGTCTCGGTATTTCTCGAAACCTGTGGTGCTTTATCTTATTGAGTTTATCTCGTTAGTTAGTTAGTTTAGTCTTTACTTTGCATTCCAATCACTTGATTTATATATCTCCTATTCATTGGTTTAATAACTCTATTGTAGTATCGATTCCCTAGTGTTCGATCTTGATACTACACGATCTATATTCTTGCAAAAACGTTAGTCTAGATATTTATTATTTGAGATTAACGACATCAGCATGCGACAAGATACAAAATTATTTCAATTTTTGTTATATCTCTGGACACGAAACATGTTGGAGAATTTACAAATTCAATATTCATTATTGAAACATACCAGTTGAGCATCTAATATTTTATTTACCGTGAAAATAAAATATTTTTTTTCATAGGACAATCCATCAACTGATATCGTTTTGGAAAAGTATTATCCTTCTAGACTCCATTGGAAAACGAATGATTGACTCCTTTGTGGATCTAGAAGTTTCAGTATAATAGACGAGTATCGTGGGAATAGCCTCTCATTTTGTAGTATTCAAATTCAAATCCTAAACCAATGGTTTAGATATAACAATAGATACAAATTAGCGAACGATTTGACTTCTGTAAATTTCCAACTGGTTCTGTATGGAATAAGAACAAAATATTTGGATTCATAGGCAACCTGGTTACATAGTAAACTGATTACACCATTTCGCACCAATAACTGGTGAGACATATTACTGAAGAATTCTTTTAAAAAAAATAAAAGGTACCACATTGTTTCTTGATATATGAACTATAATTGGAAATCCTTATACAAATTTATGCAATCAAACCCTAGGATTGCTCAACAAAGATAAAGAATACGTGGATATTATTCAAGAAGCAGATGTTTGAATGCCCACATCATACCTAAGAATTTTTCTAATGCTCCTAACTTCTGATTGTTTAGCTTCTCAAGAACATATCTAGTGCACTATAGGGAAACCTCTTGCAAAAGATATTCTATACAAATACAAGAAAACTTTCAATCTATCTAATCGGTTATTTTTATATTCTCTTTAATTTTACTAAACTTTTAGAATTAAATCTTATTTGTTATTTTATAATAAAGATTTAACCATGTCTGAAAAATAACTTAAAAAGAACGAATTGGTAGAAGTTGAAAGAATTCTACAGAGAAATGATGGATCATTAAAGGATTATCCCCTAATGCCTTACCCAGAAAATAATCAAATTGATACACGTTTAAATAGGTTAATATAAGAAGAATTATCATACGATATCTAAGCAACCAATATAGGATTTCAAAGTCTAGCATCTAAATTGAAATAAAAAGACTAATGATCGATTATGTTCACAAAAATAAAGGTCAATGTGTATTCGTTTATAGTTATGGTGGGACAGAAAAAAAAATTCATGTAGTCATATCGTGTTAAATGTTGCATCTAAAAAAATTTCACTGTTTTTCTTGCAAGGACACCAATCTGCTCATTCATTATCCACAATCTCCATTGATATCAATGAAGATTCAATTTGCTCTATAAATCTTGACAATGATCTCGTAAAATTATTAAAAAAGTTAAAATTGATTATCTCGGATGAGAATCCAATGGTACAAAAATATTGTTTCAAAGCTTTAGAAAAGAATATCAAAGACATAATGAATTCAATTGACCCTTCGCTATTAAATCAACTATTTGATGGAAAATTGTCGTCTTCGGTGGAGATTTCTGACAAAATTCAATAGTTATTCCAAAATGAAATAGACATGACAATGTCCATTCCTGTATAAATGCATCTTACATCTCAAATTATTTTCATGTATTTAAGCTCACAAAAAATATGCGTTTAAGTACATACAATATTGTAAATGATGACGATCTCCAAATTTTCTCAGAATGAATCCCAAATATAGGTGATGGCAAGCTATATGAAACGAATGATGTGAATGCCTCATAGATATACCATCGATTTTTCTTATAGATGACAACACGAATCCGATCCAGTCTTTTATTCGTCATGTTTATTGCATATTGACAAGACAAATATAAGGACACATCGTTCTTCCAAAATATAGCAATCTTTGTCCAGAAAATGAAAGAGTTGATGAAATTAACAATGTTTTACTACAAATGATACTTTGTAACATAAGCGAATACTTGAGTTCTGACATGTTGTGTGATTGTAAATTTAATGACAACGAAAACTCCAAACTTATAATACTGAATTTCTAAATGCTGTCAAATATTAAGGATTTTCTGATGATTCATTACAATTAAAAGTAGATATTTGTGTTATGTTGATAAGAAATATGATCACACCCTATGTAATTCCAATTAACGCAAATGGAGAACAATATAATCGAGGCAAAAATTATAATGGAAACTAATATAGGTGAATGAATATTCATACGAAGATTGCCATAAATGCCACCAAATACGCAACATCGTTCCGTTTCAAAAGACAAAAATTTATTATTTCATGTTTTGCAATGAAAATTAATAAAATTCAATAACAAAACTTCAATAAAGTTTGATTGTATTTGCCCTACAAATTATTCGTCATGACTAATTTCAAGTTTTAAGAGTGAAGAAAAGAGATAACCTAAAATTATTTTGCCTCAAAGACAACAAATTATATAATACAAAGATAATGGAAGTTGTAACTAAAACAATACATAATTTATAAACTCAACTTATACAAACAACATTATTTATGGTTCATATTGCATTAATTAAACAAATATGTACTCATCCCAGCTTAGTGCGAACTAGTATAAAACTAATATTCTGTAATTTTTATTTTAACCTAAGTGGTAAAATATCAAGGATATTCTTCTTAGGGTTTCCTTGCTTCACGTATGCTCTCGAAAATCTAAAAAAAAAATTAGAGAAAACACAAATATGTCCTTATTTTTTGTTTGTGAAAACACATATGGTTTGACATTTTTTCGAAATGAAACCTATTTCAAAGTTTAGAGAATTGAGCGAGAGACGATTTCGAAGTTGAGAGTAAGGAGCAAGGAGCGAGAGGCGATTTCGAACGAGAGCAAGGAGCAAGAAACGAGAGACGATTTAGAGCGATTTCGAGCATGGGACAGAAGGGTCACAAGAAGAAGAAAGTCACAAGGATCGCATGGGTCACAAGAGTCGTTTGGGTCACAAGGGTCGCAAGAAGAAGAAAGTCACAAGGGTCGCATGGATCACAAGGATCGTTGATCGCAAATGTCACATGGTTCGCAAGGATCGCATAGGTCACAAAGATTGTATGGGTCACAAGGTCGCTTGGGTCACAAGGATCACGAGAAAAAGAAAGTCACGAGGATCGCATGGATCACAAGGGTCGCTTGGATCGTAAGAGCCGTATGAATCGCAAAGATCGCATGTGTCACATAAATCGTACGGATCACAAAAACAATATGAGATTATCAAGATTATCAGGATAAAATTAAAATTAAATTTTTTATTAAAAGAATGGTAGGATTGAAATCTTATTAGTTATATCAGTATATTTTTGATGTTAAACCACCTTACGTTCAAAGTTTTTTATTTAAATTATTTTATAGATTTTTATGAATTCAAAGAAATTATATAAAAAATTGATATATAATTATTTAAAATTGAATACTAATAAAAGTTTCACTGAATTATTTTTTATTAATGAATTTTCTTTTTTTTTCCTAAAACAATATTTTTAAGAGGAATATTATTTTTCAAAAACTAAAATGACAAAAACACATCTTATGCTAGTATTCATATTTTCTCTTACCGGAAATAATGTTTTAATATCTATATTTGAAAAAAAATTATTCCTTGCATTTATTATAATTATTATCTATGTAATTACGAGTGGTTAAACGTTCTATTTTAAGAAATAAAAATCTGTTTTCGGGAGGAATTTGTTATCCCGATTTTATTTTTATGGATTTGTATAATTCTATTTTTAGCATTACCATTTGAGTTTGGTTTATTATTCAATTCTTAACTATAAGCATTACGTTTTCAGGGATTATTATTTTCTTTCAAATTTTAATTTTATTTTTAAAATAAAAATTAAAAATTTATTGAATAAAAATTCCGATTTCTTTTCAATCAAAGTCACCTTCAATTTCTCTAAAAATTTAACTGTAATTCTATTTATTTTCAATTGATTTAGAACCTTGGCCGGTCGGTTGATTGAACTTAGGAATTAGGATAGCGATCTGGAAAGTTTTGTGGAATTTGGATAATTGAGAGAAATTTAATCAAAAATAAATTTATAAGGAGAATGAGATAGAATCAAAATCAAGAAGAGAATCAAACAGTATTCTCTAGAAAATAGGCAGGCGATTGTCCAAAATTTATTTACTAAAATAATCTATTTGTCTTGGGACGTACATTTATACGGAACGGCACAAAGGCGTATCTCACTCGACATCAAGACCAGAGTTAGTTTGGTTTCTCTCTCTGTCCACAATCGCTGATCCAACCAAACCCAACTCAGAAATAAGGAAAAGGTCGACGACGAAGATCGGTCGATCCTTCATGGGACAACAATGGCGAACTCTCTTCGCCTTCTTTTGATCCTTCTTCGATTACCCATTACTGGTCTTCACCTCCTCCTCATCTTCCTTCACTCCCTCTTATAACTCTCGGCCATCTCTTCCTTCAGGTCACCTATTTCGATTTCCCTCATTTCGGATTTTCCGTGAAAATTTCCAGTATTTCTGGGATTCTCCGATCAAAGGAAAAGAAGGGGATATTTTTCCTGGGTTTTGGGTTGCTTGCTCAGCAGAAGCGGGAAACCAGGAAACGAATCAAGCACCTCGGGGATTATTTTTAAGCGATCAATCCTCATCGGGTTTTTGAGTCGGTGGGCGTGTAATTTTGGAATTTGTTTTTGGATTTTTGTGAAGTTAGACGAGATATGGCGTCCATGTTTTTGTATCACGTGGTGGGGGACCTAACGGTGGGGAAGCCGGAGATGGTGGAGTTTTTCGAGACGGAGACGGTGGAGGCGGCAATTAAGGCAATCGGAGATTCGACGGAGTGTGGGATTCCGGTGTGGAAGAAGAGGTCTTCGCCGCCGTCACATCCTGGGTTTGTGGAGAACAGCGAGATGAGGCAACAGAGGTTCGTAGGGATCCTGACTTCTCTCGACATCGTCGCGTTCTTGGCGAGGAGTGAGTGCTTGCAGGATCAAGAGAGGGCTATGAAGATCCCTGTCTCCGAGGCTATCACGCCCAACAATGCTCTCCTTAAGCAGGTCGATCCTGGGACACGGTTTGTTCTCTTCTCTTTCCTTTGTTGCGTTCTCCATCGAGATGGATTTAGGGTTAAGTCATTACACAAACTTGGTCACTTGATGAATTTATACATTTCTTGAGTGATTCTGCTTGACCCTCCTCGTGATTCCATCAAAATTCTAGATTTGATTGATAGGGATGTTTCTGTTATTCCATGCACATTGTTCTTTATTCCGAAGCAAGCCACTCGAGTGTGATTTATTGCGTTTGGATTCGAAGCTTGTCTCCGTTTATCAACGGATCACAGCTCAGCTAATCCTATGTAGATGTCTCATTGTAGAATCGCATGGAAATCTTGTGCAATTACGTTGAGACTCTTATTCAAAGAAAGGCAAATTTTAGTCATAGCCTAAACTTGAAATCAAACTAAGAAAAGATGTATCCTTGGTTTCTTTTCTTCATCGAAGCAAGGTTTGGATCTTGTAGAGAACCACGTACATGAAATCCATGTGCATCGATTCCCTCCTACTGTTACAAGTTTATTCATTTATTCAAACACAAGAATGTGGGGCCTCTTTGTTGCCTTATGATTGATTAAATATAATAACTTAGGGCACCTAATTGCCGACCATGGATGGAGAAATGATGTGCATATTAATGTTGATGTCTTGTTTTCATGTGCAAAGCTTTTCTAGAAAAATACTGCAAAAAACTTAGAATCCAAAACTACTGAAAATTGAAAGGGTGAAAGTGCTAAGATATTCTTTTACCTTTTTCAAGTTCCCTTTTGTGTCGAAATATTCTTTATAAAGAGATATTTCTTTTGTTGATTGCTTCCTTAAATGACTTTTTTTCCAGAAAAAGGTCTGAATGTGTTACGAAGCTTTTCTCTTCTTTTTTCCCCTTCTTTGCTTAGTCAACGCTTCATCATGCTTCTTGTTCAACAAAAGCATTTTGGTATATATCAGCTAATGGTTATACAAAAATAGAAGAAAGGAACATGGAAGAGATAGATTGAATGGATCTTTTCTTAGATTCTATGATTATCACTTTTGTTACATCAGATAAATAATGTGTCCTGCACCTTGTTATTGGTTTTACAAAAGACTTTCTACTTCTTATTCTCTTCTTCTTTATCATACTACGTGTTGAACCGTAAGAAGCTTTTTGGCAATTGTTTGCAAATTTTAAATATTTTTTGCTACCTGAAGTATCACTGGAGCAATTTAATGCATTTGAATAAAGTTAGTATTTTTCTAGTGTCATGCTGAAATATGGGGAGGAGGGTTTTATAAGTATTGCATTGTAATTGGAAGCAGTGAATCTACTTAAATGAGCAAGTGAAAGTGAAAGTAAAAGCTCACCCACTAGAACATAACAAGATTAAAACTTTTCACGTGCCTACACTATTTACTGAAACGCAGTATAAAAGTGGGGTTATGATGTATGAGATACCTAATTGCCACCTTGATCTGCATCTTTCTTCTTCCTTGCTCATCTGGATGAACCATGAAAGCTGTTTACATTTTTCTAGCTTGCAGAAATTAAAATACTAATAAATATAAATCTTTATTGATTAGAATGTTTCATTAAAACACTGTGGCAGCCATCTTCTTCACCGTTGTCAGAGTAATGGTATAAGCTTCACTCTTAGTGAATATGACTGTCATCCTTTTAGTTTGCACGTAAAACGACCTTGTCTCTCTCTGAAGCGTTAACGTAATTGTGATACCTCCTCTATTCCTTGATCTTTGTTTTGCTTATATTTAGGTTAACCTTACTTACTTTTCAGGACTTCTATGTGCTTTTGGTGTAGGTGAATTCTATTTCTACATAATGGTTTTGGCTTGCTTGGTTAGAGTCTGTTCTTCGGAGCGTCTTATGATCTGTAGTATATAGTGTCAAGTTACTCTTATTACCTTATCCAAATCTTCATCCTTGTGAGAGTAATGGTATAATCAATGTTTTCTTGTGCTGATGTCATTGTAATGTCACTTTCATTATGCAAGACTGATAGATGCCATGGAGATGATGAAGCAAGGTGTGAGACGTTTACTTGTTCCGAAAAGTGTGGCGTGGAGAGGTATGAGCAAGAGATTCTCCATTCTTTTCAATGGCAAATGGCTGAAGAACATGGATAATTCTACTAGTAGCAGTCTCTCTGCTGGTACCAAGAGGCCTTCTTCCATGGCTGCAAGCCCGGATAAGTTTTGCTGTCTCTCTAGGGAAGACATCATCCGATTCCTTATTGGTTGTCTTGGAGCATTAGCTCCACTACCCCTCATGTCTATATCTTCTCTTGGAGCCATCAATCTTAACTTCAACTCCATTGAAGCATCTCTTCCAGCCATGGCAGCCACACTTAGGCCACTCGTTGATCCGAGTGCGGTTGCAGTGGTCGAGGGCAGTGTAAATGAACAGTACAAGATAATAGGAGAAATCTCGGCCTCAAAACTCTGGAAATGTGATTACACCGCTGCTGCATGGGCTCTAGCCAACCTTTCTGCAGGGCAGTTCGTGTTTGGAGTTGAAGACAACATGTCATCAAGATCATTCAGTGACCTTTTCCAAGCTTCATCAACCGGAGAAGACAATGGAGTCAAAGAAGCAAATGGGTCAACAACGAGGCCGAAGAAGTTCAGCAGCAGGAGTATAGGGTTCAATCCAACGAGCCCGACATCTTTGAGCCCTGGAAGGAGTATGTACAGGGGAAGAAGCGCCCCGTTAATCTGCAAAACCTGGAGTTCATTAGCCGCAGTCATGGCTCAGATGCTGTCTCACAGGGCAACACACGTCTGGGTCACGGAGGATGACTCGGACGACGTCCTGGTTGGAGTTGTTGGTTATGGGGACATCTTGGCTGCGGTAACTAAATCGCCTTCGACGTTCATTCCTTCGGGTCGATCGAACGAGCCATTTGGTAATGAGATTCAGACTTGATGGTATCTGAGTCTCCTTCATCAAAATGCTATGTTTTCTTGTTTGTTGTGTTCTAGAGGAATGGTGCTTTGAGACGTTCAAAGATCAAATACCATACGAAAAGGTCATAAAGGGTAATACTTTGGTGTCGAATATAGTCTTTGGGAGTGTTTCCCTATCGAATTTGTCACATTTTAAAATAAAAATAAAACAACAAATGATCTATGACCATTTTGGTCTAGTTCTAATAAATTCTATCTATTTGCATTGATATTTTTAGGCTATGTTACCATTGTTATGATAAATCTTAATGTTTATGATTGCATTGTTCTTGAACGATATAGTTCAATAAACGCAAATAAAATATAAAGATGGTCTATTATTCTTCAGACAACTATGTTTCCGTCCAATACACTAATTTTGGATCTGTCAGAGTGAATTTTCTATTTAGTTCTAATTTTATTATCTTACAAATTTTTTAAACAATTTCTTATGATCTTCTCTTAATAAATTTGTTTGGTTTTGTGAAAGCTAAATATCAAACCCATTAAAACCCGATTAAAACCCGATTTCACCTTCATTTTGAACTATTTTTGTAAGTCTCTAAACATCTACTCCGAAGTGATATGATTGACAAAAAAAAAAAAGAATCAATTCCGACGAAAGACGAGAAAATAATAAAATCCAATCAGATGTCAGTGTTGATTTTGAATAAATGATCTAGGGCCAGGGGCATATTCCACAAAAATAAGGTCCGACTACGAGTATTCTATGTAAATTAACTGAAATTATGGGTAAATCATTAATATATTGTGAGATCGAGAAGATATGATTGATGATATTGGATAGATTTATTTTGGAAAAGACACGGGCAATTAACTTTAATTTTGTAGAGAGAAAAAAAAAACGAAAAACAAATCATGCATTGCAAGTTTTGGAAGGGTTATTGTATTAGAGTTAATTTACCAAAAATTTGTAAATTTATATACACTATCACACATTAGTGTGATCATATATATAAATATATATTTAATTTTGTAAAGGTTTATCCTGATTAATTCAATTTAAATCTAGAGATCGGCATGCCAGACCCATCAAACCGAGAGCAAAACTTATCTCATATTTACAGTAAATCCAACCAGAACTTATTAAATCATCATAACTTGCTAAAGAATTCATACATTTTTAAAATGGAAAGAAATAATATAAAAACTATATCTAATATAGCATGCATTAATGCTAATGATCCACTCAATTAAAAAAATAGTAGATAAGATGCTGTCTCTGCAATTGAATGAATGATTGTTTTTCTTCATTATTTTTTTAATAAATAAAACAAGCACTTAGATCTGATAAGCAAACGCAATACCGAGCACAAAAGCAATACCTAAACAGCTTCACATCACCAAAATAATATTCTTTCAAATGCCCATCTAAGGTAATATTTGAACAAAACCACCAAAAAAAAAAAAGAACGTAAATAACACATTTAAAAATATGCTAAAACCTAGTAGCAATGTACTATATTACTAACACTTTCTCAAAGCAATAGAAAATTACAAATACAAAAAGAGATGGATTGAGGAGAAACCATCTTGCTTGAATATCACAGTTGAGCTTGGAATAAGATAGTATGGTTTTACCTCCAGACAGCCAACAAAAAACCCTAAAAGTATTCAGAATGGCAGTGTGAACGATGAATAATGATGTTGAAGAAGACTAGTAGAATAAGAGACTTGAAGTAAATTATAAACAAAACAGGAGAAGAGAAAAAGAGGAGAAAAAAAATCAAGAAGAGACATTCTTTTCTTCCCTTTCACTCTTCCAAAGGAACCAAGAATTTTGGCCTTTGCCCTGAATCATGCCCTAGATAACCAGACATCAAGAATTTATGCGGGAAAAGATGATGATGATGATGAAGACAGAAGATAAAGTGATGAGATGGAGATCATCATGCAGAGCAAAGCAAGATCTCAGAGATGGCAACCAAAGCAGTTGCAGGTTTTAGGGGTGAAGGAGCAGTAACCAAAGGGTCTATTTGGGATGTTGCAATTGATGGCAAAACAACAAGGTGAAGGCAAACACAGTCCTTTGGAACCTCCACAACATGTACACACTGAACATATCTGGAAACTCCCTAGCTTCCTTCTTGTCTCATTCACCATCATAAACTTCTCCTCCATCAATGGCACCATCTCTCCCTCTTCAGACGATGACCCATATCCCTTTTGTTCCATAAAAATTGCATTAAGAGACTAAAAAGGCAAACACTGGGGGAAAATATAATCTTGCACAGTGGAAACTGTGAATGCTCAGTACTGAACTAAGGATTTTTTTCCCCTTAAAAATGAACAAAAATTGCAAACTACGACATCAGATTACTACATTCAGTCCAAAGCAAGGTCGTTATCTAAGAAATCAGAATGCCCAGATGAAAAATAAGGAAAATCCTACAAGGAAAGGTAGAGGGATCGAAGCAAAGAAGCCAAATCGAGCATGAAAAAGTGAAGGAAAATGGTGAGAAGACGAAATACATACCTGGATTTCAGAATTTGCTAGACTGAAACTGATGAAACTGGAGAAGAGAAGCAGCAAAATGATTGAAATCCTGGATTCTTCTAAAGCTCTCATCTTTTTCATTTCCTCTGCTGAGTGGTAAGAATCGTGGGGTTTATTTATGTATTGGGGATTTTTTGGTAAAGTAGGTGGTGTCGATGAAGGGCATTTTTCTCTCTACCTCCTCTCCGCACCCCACTTTTTTGTTTTATTTTCTATTTTTCAATTATATAAGGTTTCGTTTTCATAATTTTGGAGTGAATATCAAAAATATTTTTCTCTAAAATAATTATTAAATCCGAAAAAATTGAAGAAAATATAAATTTACCTTTAATGTTCGAACGTGGAAAAATCCACGTTCGACAGTTTTTCGACATGAAAAACTGCCAAAAACGAAAAAGCCGAACAGTTTTTCGCCGTCAAACCTGTTTAAAAGTTTATAGCAAGAAAGAAATAAGTGATGTCGAACTTGAGAGGGATCAATTTGAAGTTGGCGAGAAGGAAAATGCACTGGCGAAGAGAGCACGAGTCAATCTTCAATGGCGTTAATAAGTGTAAGTAGTTTGATTTCTAGGGTTTTGCAAGCTTTCGAGTCACAAAATGGTTTATTGACTTGAAATGGGTGAGTGTCAGTGTCAGAGAGTCGGTTAGATCGCAAGGGTCGCAGGAGTTGCATGAACATCTTCGACTCCGTGAGTCGGTTGAGTAGCAAGGGTCGCAGGAGTTACATGACCATATTCGATTCAGTGAGTCGGTTGCCTCACTGAGTGGGATGGGTCGCAATGGTCGTTTGAGGGGCGTGGGTCGGTTGAGTCTCAGTGA
>CM071864.1:39823482-39847764 GCA_036759665.1 Gynandropsis gynandra | reverse complement strand
GTCACAAGAGTTATATAAGGTTACATAAGGTCTCAAAGGTCACAACGGTTAAAAAAAGGAAAGAAAAAAGTTGAAGAAAAAGAAAAAGGAAGTTCGAGAAAGAAAAAGGCAAAGGCAAAAAGAAGTTCGAGAAAAAAAAGGAAAGAAAAAAAGGTCATGCCGAGTTTAAAGACACATCGCAGCCTTTCCCCGCAAGAAGAGTCGTGTGTGACTCAACGCCTTCTCCAACCGTGACCTTAGGTAACGCGAATACAGATGTCTGAGTCCGCCGATTACCAAGACCTTATGTAGTGTAGATACATCACAAAGTCCTCCATCCAAGTTGTAAGTACTTGTGTGTATTTGCATACAGATTGAGTCCGACGATTATCAAGACATTGAGTAACAAATAGACAGCACGGTGCCTTGGGTCGACCATGTGACCTTAACGGTCACAAAGGTAACAAGGATTTTTCAGAGAATTTAGGGTTAGATGTTAGAAATCGCCCTTTTGAGAGAATGAAAGACTCGAAACAAGAGTGATTTGGTGCTTGTTGTAGCTTTTCGGTTTTTCCTCCTCTATTTATAACGAAAAATAAATGGACTCTTAAAATTCCAGAAAGACAATAAATACAAAGAATGACCAAGGTGCATGTATTGACACATTAAAGAACCTTTAATATAAGTCTTCATTGAATGTGGTATTGGTAAAATAAAAAGCATAGCTAGCACCTGGAAAAAGCAGTAGTCTGACATTGAAAAGACTAGTCGAAAAGGTCGAAATGGTCGGAAGGGTCGCAATGGTCGGAAGGGTCGCACGGGTCCAACATATTTTGATTTGAGCTGTATTTTCAAAATTTTATTCATATTATTTGTAAATAATTTGTAAATAATAAATTAGTATCGCAGGGGTCCAAAGGTCGCAGAAGGACAAGGGTCGCAGGGGTCCAAGGATCGTAGAGGAACACGGGTCGCAGAGGGACAATGGTCGCATGGGTCCAAGGATCGCAGAGGAACAAGGGTCGCAGAGGGACAAGGGTCGCTGGATCGAACTGGATCGTAAGGTCGCAGGGGTATTTTAGAAATATCAACATTTATAAGGGTATTTTTGAAATTAAATTTTTTTTTCGGGAAGGGTATTTTTGAAGTGTTTTAACCAATAAGAATATTTTTAAAGTTAGTTCGAGTCTTAATTTTAATTAATTATGGGATGAGTTTTGACAATATTTTGTTACAATATATAACATTTTTATGGTAAAAAAATAATCCATTTATGCTTGAAACATTGCTAGACACAGATAATAAAAAATAAAAAATTTATAAAGTACTTACGAATTGTTGATATGTTATGATTGACAATGACTTTGATACTTTCTAGGATTTAGTACATATTTATTTACAAGAAAAAAAACCATTAGATTCCAAAAAAAAAAAGTTACATAGGTTTATATATATATACATATCTATATATATAAGGTTCACTCGTCTCATTTAAATATATTGTTAAAATCAATTTTAATTTATAAAAGATTGATCCTTTAAAAAAATACGAGCCTTTAAAAAATGGGGTCTTCATAGCTTTTGTATCTCCATGTCTTTTATACGTCATTTCAATCAACCGTTACTTTCTCTGCAATGCTCTTCTGTTGAAGTATATAAATAGCTTTCTTTATCTTCTTCTACTTCTCCTCGGATGTCCTCGAAGAGATCAGGCGTGTCGTGTCATGATTCAGAAGTAGAGTTGCAGTAGCTAAAACGGAAACAGAAACGGGTTATCGAGAATTGTTCGAAATCCATGTAATGAAACAATTGTAATTGTCAAACGATGTTATCAAAATATTTGTGTACGCATTCTATCATTCTAGGAAATTTGGAAGTCATGTACAAAATCAAAAGATTATATCGAATAGGTTTCGTAATCATGAATACATATTAGTATTTTTTATCTTTTGGTTTTACTGTTGGTATAATTTTACACTAGAAAAGTTTTTTCATTTCCGTTTTATAAATTCGGATTTTTTATCATAAAAACTCTTTTATAGAGGTTTCTTAACAACACCCACGCCGACCTACTTCGGTTGCTCCTTTATGGTTTCCCATTTTGCGGAGTCAAGCAAACGGTGTGGGCACAAATCCTTACAAACATACACATCTCACCCCAAAAACTAATTTGTGGGACTCGTAATAGAGGCTTCCATTTTCCTAAATATTTTATGCACCTGTTGAAGCAAATAACTTAACTTCTTAATTAGACTTCAATGCCTCCTGGATTGCTCGAATGACTGCTTTTATATGCATTCTATAGACAATTGCATTGACGGTGAAACCCTTCAGAATATTAGCTACTCAATTGATTCTAGGGGTGTAAAACAAATTAATTCAGCCCAACCAAACCCAATTCGTTGTTCGTTCGTCTAAAACCGAGTTAACTCAGTCTAACCCATTTCTAAATGAGTTACTTAAACTCAATCCATTTGTAGAACGAGTTGGAAATGCTAAGTTTAGTCCAATTCAATTCGAAATAATGGCAAAACGAGATGATTTGCGAGATAAGACACTTTATTTAAAAACTAAAAAAATTATATAAATCAAATAAAAATTTTAAAATATAAAGTTATCAAATATTACAATAATAAATTGAATACGAATTAATAAAATATTAAATATCAAGTTGAAAACATAAAAAATCGATATTATAAATTTACTTGCATGCAGTTCTGCTTATAACATTCTTTGCTTCTCTTTTTTTCGTAACAATACATCACCTTGAATAAAAAGAAACAAATATATATATATATATATACATTTAAAAAAATAAGTAATAAAAATTTAAAGATTTACATTTTTGTCCATTTCAAAAACTATAAACGAAAGAACAACTACAAACCAATGGAGAGATAATTCGACTTCTATAATTGTTTTATTAATGATGATTATGATTCCATTTTAGTTATAACACCACTCAATCGCGATTCGTGTAAATCATGTGATTTTATCCTAGCTCACGAGCTATAACCCATGTAAACCCTTAACCTGTTTTGGATTCCGCTTTTTTTTAACGAGCTAAAAAATACTTAGTTCAACTCACTAAAATCGACTTGGGTTAGGACTGATTCACGAGCCGAAAACTCATTTTGTAGCCCTTGTTAATTCGACAATGACAAGGAGGGATGATCCTTACTCAATCGAACAACTTATCAAAATCAGTTAAATAATTCTAAAATTGAATTATTTGAAAGTGACTGAAGAAAATATATAAAAGGTCCATATTTTTGGAGTTATAAAAAAACAAAGGTTGAGTTATTGGGGACTTTGGAGAGTGATAAAAACTAAGAGAAGCTTAGGATTGCATTGCATATTTAAGATAATGACGTAGATCGATTGAAGACGAGATTTTGCCAACGGCTGTTCGAGACATCAATTGAACCATTATGATCTCTATCTTTGATATTTTTTTCTTTGTCATAGCTTGTTTTCAATATGTAGATCTAAGTATTTTTCTATGCTTTAGACCAAAGTATTTTTTATATGGATTTATTGTGTTGAATATTAGATTCTATGTCTTTTTTTTCTTTCAGTTTAATATGTGACTTCATTTCTTTTGATTCTTGAACAGACATTTGAATTAATTATTACACGGATAAGTTTTGATAGAAATATCAAATGAATCTATATCGTATGCATTAAAGACAACAACATTTATGTTAATGAGTAGACTAAACAATTTAGGAATTATGATATCATTATTGCATCCATACGTTTAGATCATTGGAGATGTTGATGATTGAATAAAGATCTAGACCTCAAAAAATATAGATCGATAGAAGAGATTGGATTCTCTGATTAAAATGAAGTAACAGGTTTATGACGTCTATAGAAATGAATTTATATATATTAGATAATTTTCGAAACCTAAATGCATTATCTCCAATGTATATACTTGTATATAGATTACTTTATTGCATAATAGATATAAAATACAATTCCATATATATTTGTGATCATAGTTTTTGTAAGATTTATAGTCTAAATCCTTCTTAGTTCTCATGTTTGATCATGGTACTACATGATTTGTATATTATAATAGTTTAGTGTAGGTAAATTTATTAGAACTTAAGAACACATAATCAACACATCAAATTTATGACACCTTGTCGATTTGATTATTTATTTTTATGAATTTTAGTTTTTTTTTTAAATTTTCGTCTACTATTAACACTTCCTTTGGTTTGAGATTTTTTTTTTTGGTGTTTCTTTTTCATGATCACATTTATGACCAGATGTGGTGGAAGCTCAAGACTTATGCACTAGATCCAGAAATCGAAAAGACAACAAAAATTTTGAGAAAGCAAGCAAAAGGGAGAATAAGATTCTTAAGGAGCCGAACTCTTATCCTATATTCGATGATCGAATACCGATAATAACAGATTTAAGCTCTATCCATCATTTTTGCAAATGTTGAACCAGATTTCGGTAAGAGATAAACCAAGTGAAGACCCCAAACATGCATGTAACCAGGTTCAAGATGGTGTTCCAATCTCTCTAGTCTATCCAAAAAGTGATGGATAAGGCTATTATGCTGATGTTCTTCCCTTTTTTCGGGTGGACATGACTCAAGAATAATTGTACACGTTAGTGTCAGATTCCATCTACACATGGAATTAACTTGAGGATAAATTCATTATAAGGTTGTTCTCGTTATAGAAGATACTGATGGTGATGAATAAGATCAATTCCTTCACACAAGAGGACAATCAAACATTGTATGAGACATGAGAGAGGTTTAAATATGGTGTACAAAGGATCTTATCATGACTTCCATTTCACTTAGTTTGAGGAGTAGATAGAGGAGATGGTCAATGAAAAGAACACTCCGAGCGACTATATTTGAAGAGTTCCATCAAGGAAGTCAACAAATGAGGTTACAAACATTAGAGTCGAACTAGATGAGTTGAAGCTCCAAATTGCTATCATGAAATATGGCTCGTCATCATCTGTGAATCTAAATGGGCACCAAAATGATAATTCCACAATGTATATTGTCGAATAGATGGGAGAATACATTAACTGTGTGGTGATTAATCGCTATTCTAAATGGGCACCAAAACGATCATCATTACATGATCGATTGAATTCACATATTGCTCGACCGAAGCAAGTTCAATTGGGGGAAAATACACACCTTTTGGATTGATCATCTCGTTTTCGTACACGTTTCTCGCATGATTTTAGAGATGTTTATGACTATAGTTGCGAGGTTTACGTGTTATTTTGTATTCGTTTTACTTGTTTCCATGTTTTCGTGTTCTTATAGGTTTTAATGCGTATTTGATTCATTTTAGAGCTAAGGAGTGTATACGAAATATAATTCAACATTGAAGGTCACAACGGATCAAACGGAACAAGAAGTGGACAAGTCATGGCCAAGAATGATCAAGTGCACGACTGAGCATGCATCAAAGATACAACCCGGTCGAGCATGATCAAATGCACGACCAAACAACAACCCTCACCTTGTGCACGGTCGAGCTTGGTGTCCAGCACGGTCGGGCTCCTCTTTGGTGAAGCAGCACGGTCGGGCTTGGTATCCAGCATGGTCGGGCATCTTCCTTGGTGAAGCAAGAGCACGGTCGGGCATCAAAGACAACACGGTTGGGCATTTGGTGCAATTTCATCCCCGTAGATTGTGCAGGGGTCGGGGGTTCCAAGAGCACAGTCGGGCAATGCATCCAGCACGGTCGGGCATAATGGAAAATATCTTGTCTACATTTACGGAAGAAGCATGCCCAACCGGGCATGACATGGAACACGGTCGGACATGACTTTGTAAAACGGCCTACCGACTAATTTGGTGAAAACAAGTCGGTCAAATCTTCCTATCCACATTATAAAGCCTCAAGGGCGAAAGGCATTCATCATGAATCCATCCACCATTCAGAACACACCATTCACAGCCACCATCCATCCATAAAGTCCCCTTGACGGGAGGCACGCAAAGAGTTGGGGATTGATTCGTGATCATCTCTCGTTTGATATCTCTATGCTCTTTACTCTACTGATTTCGTTTATGTTATTCAGACTTATGAGTTGATCATCTCGTTTTCATACGTATTTCTTGCACGATTTAGGAGACGTTTTCGATACATATGTGATGTTTTACGTATGATTCCGTATCCGTTTTACTTGCTTTCGTGCTTTTCATGTTCTTACAGGTTTTTACGCGTATTTGGACCATTTTGGAGCTAAAGGAGCATGCACGGAGCTAAGGAGCACTTCGGGGATCATCACGGGACAAACGGGACGAGATTGAGCATGGAAAAGCCTCACCCGGTCGGGCACAACCCTTGCACGATCGGGCAAAACCTACGGCCAATTGTGTGGACCATTTAGCACGACCCGGGCAAGCATTCCCGAGCATTTTGCCTTGTGCCCGAGCGGGCACACATGCCATGCCCGATCGGGCACCATTCCAGCACCACAGGACGCGCACGAACGGCCCTAGCCGCACCCGAGCGGGTACACTCATTACCCGAGCGGGTAGCGGCCCGAAACCTCCCAAAACTTAAGTAAACTTAACTTAAAACATAAGGGAACTCGTGGGGCAATTTAGGAAACAATTGGACCGACTTAGGAGGCTTAAAAAGAGGCAAAAAGACGTGCGAGGAGATAAGCGAGGAGCATTGGAGATCAAGCACCGCCACTTCGGTTTTGTTTGGTTTTTATGTTCCTTAGACTTTCTACTATGTTTATGTTTCTTTACAGACGCATGAGCGAGTAGTTTGTTTGTTCTAGGAGAAGGGATTAGCCCTTGGCTATCCCGAGACCTCTTTTGATCTATTTTGAATGCATCTTCCCGTTTTAGTTCATCTATTCTTTATCTGAGTTCTTGAATTTACTTGTGTTTGCGATGGCCACGTAGATGCATGTGTTAGGGGTTAGGAGAAGGACCGAAAGGAGAATTCTAGTCCTAGAAAGTCAGGTTTAGAACAACCGAGGTTAGGCCACGAAAGTAGGGTAGCAACGGTTGAGGGTGAACGGGCGAATCACAGAGTTTATGGGTTTAGTTCATGGTGTCAGCCACGAAAGTAGGGGGCAGCTTGTCTAGATCACGTGTCTATGCCTTGAGAGAGGGTAGATATCATGTTAGGATCGTCCGCCTTAGATAGCTTTAACTGGGATTGCATGATAGATAGGTTGATCGTGTGTTTCGGTAGTCTTGTGGTGAAACCGGTTTCCTAGGACGTTTATCTCATCGTTAGAACCCAAGTAGTTTAGTTTACTTTCAGTATTTTATTCTTCATCACCACTCTTTCGTTAGCAAGTTTGATTCGTAGTTCGGGTTTAGGTAGTGTTGCGTAGTCTCTGTGGGATCGACACCTAAAATACTACACACGTGCCGTGCACTTGCGGGTAGATTAGGTTATATTTAACTCTGATACGCATCAAGTTTTTGGCGCCGTTGCCGGGGACTATTGTCAACGCGTCTTAGATTCGAACCTAGAGTCCTTCTTGCTTTGTTTTTATTTTTGTTTTCTTTTCTTTCGTTCCTTCTACGTAAATTGTTCTTTGTTTGTCCTTTGCAGAACTTTCAGGTCGACAAAAGATGGATAATCAGAACGGCAATGGACAGATGCAATTACAGGCTCCTCCACCACGTCGTCTAAGGGATTACGTGGTGCCGAACATGAACAACGTGCAAACAGCCATAAGGATGCCTGCTGTTGCAAGAGAGCAATTCGAGATTAAGCCAGCAATGATAAATATGCTTTATCAGAAGCAATTCATGGGTGGAAACCATGAGGATCCACATCAGCACCTCAGAGATTTCCTCGAACTTTCAGGTACGTTCAAAATTCATGGAGTCTCTGAGGATGCAATCTTGCTGCGTCTTTTCCCTTTTTCAATTGGGGGAAAAGCGAAAGCTTGGCTGCAATCACTCCCCGCGGGATCTATCACCACTTGGGATCAGCTCTGCACACTGTTCCTATCACGCTTCTTTCCTCCGAGTAAGACAATTCAGATGAGGGGGGAAATCACGACATTCAGGTGCAGAGATGGAGAAACGCTATTTGAGGCGTGGGGTAGATTCAAGGATCTTCTACAGTCATGTCCACACCATGGACTTGAGCAGTGGTACGTTATCCAAACTTTTTATAATGGAATTTCAGATGAGCACCGCATGAGGTTGGATAATGCTGCCAGAGGATCATTCATGGATCTGAGCGTCGAGGAGGCATTTGAGCTGATTGATAACCTCGCCATGAACCACACCATGTGGTCCACTCCAAGAGGTATGCCTAATAGCACTCGTCGTTTATATGAGCCTAACCAGAATAGAGCCATGGGTAATGCAGCGAATGCTATGTACTGTGCGAATTGCGGAGATACGGACCATGTAGCGTATCAATGATGCACAGTACATGAGGATTACGAACAGATGTATTATGCCCAGCAGCAAGGCAACACGCAATTCGGGAACACCTACAACCCGAATTGGAGGAATCACCCGAACTTGTCATATCGAACAACTCAACCGGTGAAGTATTCGGGGTTTCCACCAAGGCAGGATAATTTCCAGCAAAACAACCAACAACTCCAGCAAGCACAGCAAGCTCCGCAAGCCTCTCAACCCTCTCAAGCACCTTCATCAAACTTTGAGGCAGTGATGCTTGAATTTGTCAAGGATCACAAGGAGCAACAATCGATTCAGACCAAATTCAACGCAGATGTGGGGACAGCGATTAGTGAGCTTAAAACTCAAATGGAGTCTCTGAGCACTCATGTGAAGATGTTGGAAAACTCCATAGCACAACAGGCCGCCTCATCTTCTCGGAATCCCGGACAGCTTCCCGGTAAGCCCGATCTTAACCCGAGAGAGCATGTGAATGCTATTTCTGTGTGCAGCGATGATGAGGATGAGAATCCGCCCTCAAATGTGCGAGGGGATGCTGCTGGTACGTCCATGGATAGAGGAAGAGGTAAGGTTGCGATTATGGAAGGAGTCGAACCAGATTTAGATAAGCCATACGTTGCTCCTCCGGCGTACGTTCCTCCGATACCGTATCCTCGACGATTGGTAAGCAGTAAGAACCAAGAGAGAGTGGGCAGATCTACAGAAGATCTCAAGAAGCTAGACATCAACATGCCATACGTGGAAGCAGTCCAAAAGATGCCTAATCGTGAGGTAATGACCAAAGAGAAGCACACCGAAGAGAACGAGACTGTAGCACTTACCGAGGAATGCAGTGCAATTCTTCAGAACAAGCTGCCACCTAAGTTGAAGGACCCCGGAAGCTTTTCCATTCCATGCACAATAGGTAACCTCGATATCGATAATGCTTTGTGTGATTTAGGGGCAAGCGTGAGTATCATGCCACAAACAGTTTTCAAGCGGATGGAGTTTGGGAACCTTAAACCGACGAAGATGTCTCTACGCCTCGCGGATCGTACGGTAAGACATCCGGTGGGAATCATTGAAAACGTTCCCACCATGGTAGGTAAGCTTTGCATTCCCACTGATTTTGTTGTACTTGAGATAACGGAAGACACTAGGACACCTATTATTCTTGGTAGGCCGTTCTTAGCTACTGCAGGTGCGACGATAGACGTACAACAAGGAAAGTTGTCCTTACGTGTCAAAGACGAAACGATTGAATTCATCCTGCCCAGCCCCATGGACGAATCACCACTCAAGGAGTCTTGCTTTACAGTAGATTCACTGGATGAGTTAGAGAAAGACACGGACGATCAAGTAAGTGTTTCCGATTCTCTTTTACGGTATTTGACACAAGTTGGCGATAATGCAGGATTTGCGGACGAAGGAGCTGAGGTATATACGAAATTCATGAGTGCAATTACAGCACTAGGAGACGCCCCACATGAGGAGATACCACGTGATATGCATGCTGATTTCATAGCGGAGAAAGCATTCGAGCTTGAGCCCGACCCGCCGCCTTATTCTCGGTATGAGTACGTTGATTCCGATAACATATATCCTGCTGTTTTAAATGGTAACATGAGTGCAGATGAGATGAGAAGACAGCCCACACGCGTGAAGAAGCGTAAGAGGCTCAGCTCTTCAATATGTATGTACGGGAATTATAGGGAGGACAGCCACGAACCTTCACTCGAAATTCAAAGGAGGCTGCACCCGCACTTGCACGAGGTAATGGAAAAAGATGTCATTAAACTTTTCAACGCAGATACCCCTTATCCAACCTTGGACAGCGAGCAAGTGAACCCCGTGCATGATGTGCCTAAGGGATGGCACGATAAGAAGACCCTACCTCATGACTTCCAATCAGGTGATTTCGTTCCACTTTCTAATTCTCGACCTAAGTCTTTCTCGGGCGACCTACTGCCTTGTTGGTCTGATCCTTTTCAGGTACGAGACGTGGAACTATGGAGTGATGCGGGTGACACGTTCAACGCCAATGGACAGCGGCTTAAGCTCTACCAAGCCGCTCAACCGATCGAAAGTGGAAACTCCATTTCCCTTTCCGATCCACCCGTCGCGCACGCATGAGGAATGGAGACGTCAAAGCTTTATGACGTTAAATAAGCGCTTTCTGGGAGGCAACCCAGCTGTTTGTTTTTACTTTTCATGTTTAAGACTCGGTTATTTAATTTCCATAAAAAAAACAGAAAAACACAAAAAAAATAACACCACAAATGTGCTTCACTTCCTTCATCCTCCATCGGAGCTTCACGTCGAGGACGCCGTTCAATTCAAGTCTGGGGGAGCAGCTCACGTTTTTCAGGTGATTTCGTTTCATTTTCCTTTGATTTTTAGTTTTTAGGTTATTTTTGCGATTTTTAGTTCGTTTTTGTTTTCATTGAGTCAGAGTCGTCCCAAGGCACTTGTCCGGTGCCACGTTTTGAGATGAACCCTGAACTTAGGAATGCTTAAGAGGTTGACCTTTTCCTTTAGACTTTGCATGATTGAGCTAGGTTTTCCTATGCGTTAGAGCTTATTAGTCGGCTGAAAAACAATAGGTCGTAGTTCTTGGGAATCCTAGTGTTACTTGTGGGGATGTTTAGACGAGGTTGCTAGGCTGGTCTGTCGTTTATTTTCTCTACCCAGATGGTCATACTTCGTGTAGACGACACTTTACTTTTGTCATATTGAGGATTATTGGATCATATAAAATCGAGCTATTTTGCAGATTAAAAAAGCGCACACTAACACTCCGCTGTCGATAGAAATAGTGCCTAATAAGCATGATCAAAAATCGATATGAGTGCATCGACCTTGTTACTCCTTCGGTGGCTCGGGTCTAAGTGGTGGGTTGGCGATCATCTTTCTACGTCCTAAGGGCAAGGCACAAAAAGCCACCTACTCCGCTGCACTCTCACACGAGATGCATGAGTATACCGTCATCGGTAGTCTGGGTCTAAGTAGAGGCTGGATCCCTTCAAATCCGACGTCCTAGAAGCCTAGTGTGTATGCAAAGAAAAAGAAGAAAAGAAAAATGGAAAAATAAAAGAAAACAAAAGAAAAAAAAAATCATAAAATGAAAGTAAAAAGAAGAAAAAGAAAAAGAAAGAAAAAAGAAGAAGCTCGGAAAGAAAGAAACAAGTATCCTCGGTTGACCTAGGTTTAGCATAGTCTGAAGTCTTGTCTGGTGGAGGGAGTTACGGTAGCGTGTCTAGTCTCCTTTGATTTACTTTCTTATGGGTAACCGTGGTGGACCTAGGATTAAGGCTGAAAACTCGATTAGGCCGAATTTGCTCTCGACGTGCTAGTTGATCGGTTAGGTTCGCTTTAGCGGTGTTTCTAGGAGAAGGGGGATTCTCGTATTTTCATACCCCATGTATTCCACGTTTACGTTTGCTTAGGGACAAGCAAACATTCAAGTCTGGGGGATTTTGATCATCTCGTTTTCATACGTATTTCTTGCACGATTTAGGAGACGTTTTTGATACATATGTGATGTTTTACGTATGATTCTGTATCCGTTTTACTTGCTTTCGTGCTTTTTATGTTCTTACAGGTTTTTACGTGTATTTGGACTATTTTGGAGCTAAAGGAACATGCACGGAGCTAAGGAGCAACTTTGGGGATCATCACGGGACAAACGGGACGAGATTGAGCATGGAAAAGCCTCACCCGGTCGGGCACAACCCTTGCACGATCGGGCAAAACCTACGGCCAATTGTGTGGACCATTTAGCACGACTCGGGCAAGCATTTAGGACCATTTTGCCTTGTGCCCGAGCGGGCACACATGCCATGCCCGATCGGGCACCATTCCAGCACCACAGGACGCGCACGAACTGCCCTAGCCGCACCCGAGCGGGTACACTCATTACCCGAGCGGGTAGCGGCCCGAAACCTCTCAAAACTTAAGTAAACTTAACTTAAAACATAAGGGAACTCGTGGGGCAATTAGGGCAACAATTGGACCGACTTAGGAGGCTTAAAAGGAGGCAAAAAGACGCCGTTACAGCAAGCATACAGAGGAGAAGAATTCAGCGAAGTTAGAGCAGATTCTTGCGAGGAGATAAGCGAGGAGCATTGGAGATCAAGCACCACCACTTCGGTTTTGTTTGGTTTTTATGTTCCTTAGACTCTCTACTATGTTTATGTTTCTTTACAGACGCATGAGCGAGTAGTTTGTTTGTTCTAGGAGAAGGGATTAGCCCTTGGCTATCCCGAGACCGCTTTTGATCTATTTTGAATGCATCTTCCCGTTTTAGTTCATCTATTCTTTATCTGAGTGCTTCAATTTACTTGTGTTTGCGCTGGCCACGTAGATGCATGTGTTAGGGGTTAGGAGAAGGACCGAAAGGAGAATTCTAGTCCTAGAAAGTCAGGTTTAGAACAACCGAGGTTAGGCCACGAAAGTAGGGTGACAACGGTTGAGGGTGAACGGGCGAATCACAGAGTTTATGGGTTTAGTTCAAGGTGTCAGCCACGAAAGTAGGGGGCAACTTGTCTAGATCACGTGTCTATGCCTTGAGAGAGGGTAGATATCATGTTAGGATCGTCCGCCTTAGATAGCTTTAACTGGGATTGCATGATAGATAGGTTGATCGTGTGTTTCGGTAGTCTTGTGGTGAAACCGGTTTCCTAGGACGTTTATCTCATCGTTAGAACCCCAGTAGTTTAGTTTACTTTCAGTATTTTATTCTTCATCACCACTCTTTCGTTAGCAAGTTTGATTCGTAGTTCGGGTTTAGGTAGCATTGCATAGTCTCTGTGAGATCGACACCTAAAATACTACACACGTGCCGTGCACTTGCGGGTAGATTAGGTTATATTTAACTCTGATACGCATCATGAGTGAGTAGTATATTTGTTCTAGAAGAAGGGATTAGCCCATGGCTACCTTGGAACCATCTTTGATTCTTCTATGAATGCATTTCCCTGTTTCGTTTATCTATTCTTTGTATGAGTGCTTATTGTCTTGTATTTACAAATGGTCATGTATATGCATGCGTTCCGGATTAGGAGAAGGACTGAAAGGTGAATTCTAGTCCTAGAAGATCAGACTTAGAACAACTGAGACTAGGTCACAAAAGTAGGATAGTTATGGTTGAGGGTTGAATCGGGCGAATCATGAATCGTAATGGGGTTTAGTTGGAGTGTCAGCCTAGGGGATGACTCAATCTAGCCACGTTCCTATGCCTTGAGAGAGGGTAGGTTCTACATTAGGATCGTCCGTCTTAGATATCTTGATAGGGAATGCACGATTAGATAGATCAAAGATAGGTTTCGGAAGCTATGCGGTGAAACCGATTTTCTAGAACGTTTGTCTCTTTGTTTAGAACTCACTTATCCACTGCATATTCATCACTTCATCATTGCATCTAATCATCCTTATTCTTTCGCATCAAGCATTGATTCTAGTTTTGATTCTTAGATCGTGTTACATGAGCCCTCATGGGATCGACACCTTAACTACTACACACATGTCGTGCACTTGCAGGTAGTCTTAGATTAACCTGTTTAACTTGACACGCATCATGGATACAAGTATTTGAATCCATAAAGCACACAACCGGATTGGAGTGTGGAGAACAAACTAAAAGTTGAGCTAAAACTCTTACTAGAAGGGTTGATGTATGTATATCTCAGGCTTGAGTCCGCTTACTCTATCATTGTAAATGCTACATTAGATATATTCATTGGTGAACACAATTAGAAAGTATACGAATGCACTAGAATATACATTAAAAGATCTAAAAGGATTAATCACAGTTTTGTGCATGCACCAAATATTTTGTGCATGCACCAAAAATGAGCATAGGCTTAACCCGACCATGACCGAACTAGTTCATAAGGAAGTCTTAAAAATTGTTAGATGCATGCATTATTTACCTGATTTGAAATAGTGATGGGCTAGCCTTGTTCAAGTAGTACCAAAGAAGGGCGAGATCATTATAATCTCGAACAATGATTTAACACCTATGAAGATAATTATGAGTTAGAGAATGTGTATAGACTATGACATTGAAATCCAAAAGTAGGAAATATTGTTTTCCTTTGCCTTCTATTGATAAATGTTAAAGACAACCATAAAATGTCAATGGGTTTGGTTAAACCCAATCCATCCAATCTCGAATGAGTTATGTTCATTAATGGGTTGGGTTAAACCCAACCGAACCAGTTACAAGTATTAGTTATTTGAGTAATTTGGGTTAAATATGTAATATGGGTTAAATATATTGTATAGTTTATTAATGTATATATATACATGATATTGTTTAAATCTATATATGTTACTTTATTTATATTAAAAGTAATATTTTGTACGAGTTGAGTATCTAAAACTTTTAGGATATCCAAACACTAATTTTATGTCGAGTATTATGTTTTGAACCCAAACTCGATTGCAAAAGAAACAAGTGTAGATTTTGTAAACTAAAGATGATTCAGCGGAAGCAAGAATAGAAAGATTGAGAAAAGATAGAAAGATTGAAAGAGATTGAGAGCGAGCGAAAGATCGAGAGATTTAGAGAGAATAAGATTAACTATTCTCTTATGTTTTACTTTAGATACAAAGGCACATATATATACAACAATCCTAACAACTAGAAAAGAGAAAATCAAGAAAAATACAAGTACAAATGCAAAGAAAAAGTTTAGATGTAACATGCATGAGCTGGAGTGGTCAACGAGGCATAGGAGAGCCGGAGCTCATAAATTGGCTTTGACCGGATGACTTGAGCGAAGAGAGCAGAACGCGAAGAGCGAGACACGGGAGAGCGGGATACGGGACGTAAGACACGAAGAGCGGGACACTGAGAGTGAAACACAGAGAGCGGGATGTGGCTAAACGTGAAGAAGAAGAAAACAAATATTTTCTTAACATTCCCCCTCAAGCTTAGGCGTTTAAGAGCAACATAAGTGGAGCCTCATTAAAACCTTTTCAGGGAAAATCCAATCAGACAAAAAACCTGATAAAGGAAAAAGAGTACAACCACTTATGAGGGACGATCAACTAAGCTTGAATTCGATGCTTTGGGATTGAAGATATCTACGAGGCCGATCTGATTTTGGAGATCTTTGCATACTTTTTCACTTATGGCTCTGGTGAAGACATTGGCCAACAGATGAGCTTCTTGTGTATGTGAATTCAATGATGCCATCTTCGAACTTCTCTCGAACAAAATGACATTCAACTTCAATATGTTTTGTTCTTTCGTGGAACACAGAGTTGGAGGCAATGAGAATTGCCACCTGATTATCGCAATAGAGCACCATGGCCTACGAGGGTTCGAGGCCAAGATCTTTGAGGAGAGTCCGGATCCAAAATAGCTCACATGTTTTATTTTCCAAAGCTCGGTACTCGTTCTCAGTGCTTGAACGAGAGACCACCGATTGTTTTTTGCTTCTCCAAGTGATGAGGTTCTCCCCGACAAAGGTACAAAACCTCGTTGCTAATTTGTGATCTTTGCGGTCATCGGTCCAATCTGTATACAGTATCCAATTATACTAGTGTCGTTGTTTTTACTCATTCGTATACCATTTTTTGGAGTATTCTTGATGTATCGGAGGATTCGGTCCAGCATTTTCCAATGTTTTTCCTTCGAAGCATGCATATGCTGGCTGACCTTATTCACATCATAACAGAAGTTAGGTCTTGTTATCGCGAGGTATATTAGCTTACCGACGAGGTATCTGAATTGTTCTATATCATGAAATGGTCCCCTCTCACGCAAGTCTTTGATTTTTTTCTTCGATGGGGGTCTTGGCCGGCTTAGACCCGAGTTTATCTGTTTCATTCAAAAGATCTAAAACATATTTTCGTTGAGAAATAAATAGATTATCATTAGATCTAGTTACTTCAATTCCAAGAAAGTACTTAAGTTCACCTAGATCATTTATATCAAAAGTTTCTTTTAGAAAACGTTTAACACTTTCTATTCCTTTATTATCATCACATGTTATGATTATATCAGCAACATAAACTAAGGGAATGATGATATCAGATTTGTTTCGAATAATGAACATGGAATGATCAGACTCACTCCTCTTAGAACCATACTTTCGAACAACATCATAGAGCCTAGTGTACCAAGCTCGTGGGGATTGTTTAAGTCCGTAGAGAGCTCCTTTTAGTTTGCATACAGTTTTTTTTTGTTTGGAGGTCCGGGGGAGGTTTCATATAGATATCTTCCTTTACTTTCCCTTGAAAGAAAGCGTTTTTACCATCCATCTACCACAAACTCCAATTAAGGTTAATAGTAATAGAAAAGATAATGCGAACAGAATGAAGTTTAGCAACAGAGGCAAAAGTCTCAGTATAATCTTCCCTATACTTCTGATTATACCCTTGCACTACAAGGTGAGCCTTGTAACGTTCTACCTCACCATTACTCTTATATTTGATTTTATATGCCATTTGCTTCCTATGGGCTTCTTTTCTTTAGGAAGAGGGACAAGGTCCCATGTTTTATTCTTTTCTAAGGCTGCTAGCTCCTCGGCCATGGCTTCCTCCCATTCTGGCTTTCCTTCAGTTTCTCTATAGGTTTGTAGCTCGATATCCCTATCAATTTTACAAAGAAAAGCTTTGTGATCAGTAGAGATAAATGCTAAAGAGAAAAATTTTTGAATAGGGTGTTTGGTTGCCACACCATTGAAATAAGGTGTTTGGTTACCAGACCATTGAATAGGATTGTGAATCCAATCTGAGATTGGTCGCCTTATTCTAATGCTTCTCCTAGGCATTACCTCATTAAGAATCATTCCTTTGACTTCATCGAAATCATGATCCTTATTTTGGTTATGATCATGGTTTTGTTATTCGTTCTCATGATTTGAGGCCCTGGTTCCCTCCTCATGATTTTGCTCAGGAGGTATGATCTCATCATGACTTTCTTGTTTTTCATTATCGGAGGTTTATTGATCATTTTGATCTTCATGACGCTCGGGTACACTTGGCAGGAGACCTGTTTCATTGTTAGTTTCCGAAATAGTATTTACTAAGTTTTTAAGGGACAATCCTATATCATTTGGTTTCAAGATTCCTTTAATCTCTTCCCAGGTGATTTTATCATGAAAGCTCTTGTCTTCGGGGAACATAACATCTCGAGACACCATTACGTGTTGTGTTTTTGGATCGAAACACTTGTAGCCTTTTTTATTTACTGAGTATCCGATGAACACGGCTTTAGTTCTCATTGGTTCCAACTTGTTTCGCTGTGAGTCAGGAACAAGAACAAAACACACACAACATAAAGTTCTAAAGTACTTAATATCAGGTTTTATAGAGTTTAATACCTCATAAGGTGATTTGTCTTTGAGAACCTTTGTAGGAATTCTATTAATGATGTAACATAGGGTCATAACCGCATTGGAGCAAAACCTTTTAGGGACATCTCGATCGAACATGATAGTTCTCGAGACTTCCATTAGGTACATGTTCTTCCTCTCGGTCACTCCTTTTTGTTGCAGAGTATAGGGGCACGAGATTTGGTGTGTAATACCTTGTTCTTCAAGGTACCAGCAAAACTGAAGACTAGTATATTCTCCATCATTTTCAATCCTTAGACATTTTATTTTAGCACCATGTTGAGTTAAAACATGCTTATAAAACTTTACAAACACATCATAAACACAACTTTTAGACGAGAGAGTATAAAACCATGTAAACTTTGATTTTTCATCGATGAAGGTTACAAAATATGTCTTTTGATCATGAGAAACACATGGAGCTGTCAAACATCTGAATAGATCAACTCAAAACAGTTTTTATAAACCTACCAAAGTGGACAAACTTGAAATAATTAAGGTTACATCATGCGGAATTTGATGGACACAAAGGTTATTCATGGTTTGATTGTGTTATATATGTGTGTGCTTTGATAAATTACTTTTTATATTTTAACATGAACAAGATGGATACCGAATTTCATGATATGCTACGTTCAAAGATTGTAGAATCTTTTTGTGTTGATGATCGTAATAAACTTTAGCATTGGGACAACTTGAAGCATACATGTCTGATGTTTATCAAGCATTCTATTCCTCCAATTTTTAGAGGCTTTGTGCCCAGCTAAAGAATATCTCGAGGTCTTGGAGAAATAATTTACCAGAAATGAAAAATCTAAAACAATCACACTTTTAGTGGATATTGTTTTCATGAGGTATAAAAACAACAAGAGTATATTGGATTACATTATGAAAATGTCGAATAAGGCCTCTAAGTTAAAGAAACTTGGACTCGAGTTGTAAGAAGACTTCCCTTTATGCTTGATTTTGCTCTTTCGCCCTACAGAATACATTCTTTTGTAGAGGAACAACTGAACTCTTAATGAGCTTGTTTCCCATTGTATGCAATAGGAACATAGGTTGAAGTAGGAAAAGACAATGCTTTTTTAGCTACCACCTCAAGGGATAACATCACCAAAACGAAGAAATATAATGAAATCGCTTATTCGGGATCAATCATGTGCAAAAGAAACAAATTACAGAACATGTTAAGATTAAAAAATATTTCTTTTGTCACAAAACGGGTCATATGAAGAAATCTTGTACCAAGTATCATACTTGGTATGCTGATAAAGGTTTAACTCTCACTTTGGTTTCATTTGAGATCAATTTAACTTTTGTACCACGTCATACTTGGTGAATTGATTCTTGTGCTACAACTCACGCGAGTATTTCTATGAAAGGTTGCCTCTATTATCAAAAATCGATTGATGGTGAAACATACATCTATGTGGGCGATGGTAAAAAGGTTAAACTGGATGAGCTCGGGCAATTCATGCTTCTAATGAAAATCGATCAATTTTTAGATTTGAATGGTATTTTGTTGTACCATCTTTTTTACAGAACTTGAATCCAGTTTTTGCATTAGACAAATTAGGATTTCTTGTTTATTTGGAGACCTTAGGTTTACCCTTTCATTTCATTCAGTTGTGATTGGAATTGTTTTTTATCCACTTTGGATAATCTTTATATGTTCGATATTATCCCTTTCTATAATGAAATCTTGCATGTTGGTTCAAATGGTTTGAAGCATAAATTGATGAATAAAAATTCTAGTGTTTTCTTGAATAAACAATTAGATCATATCTCAAAACTGAGAATGCAATGATTAGCATTTGACAAAATTATAGAAACTCTTGATTTTTCTAATTTTGACTATTGTGTCAATGGAAAACAAACAAGCGAAAGAAGTAAAGTTACATATCAAATTTTAGAGGTTTTGGAATTAATACATACAAATGTATGCAGATTGTTTCCTATGGATTTGATTGAAATTGGTTCTTTAAATATTTTGGATAATTTTATATGTTTGATATTATCCCTTCAAAATAATGAAATCTTACATGTGGGTTCACATGGTGTGAACGTAAATTGACAAATGAAAATTCCACCATTTTCTACAATAAAATTTAGGTCCTCAAATCCGAGAATAGAATGATTAGTATTAGACTAAATTATAGAAACTCTGGATTTTTCTTATTTTGACTATTGTGTCAATGGGAAACAAACAAACGAAACATGTATAGGTACATCTCAAACTTTAGAGGTTTTGGAATTTATACATACAGATGTATGCAGAATGTTTCCTATGATTGTGTCCTATAGCTTCTTGTAATGGTCATTCATAGATGATTATAGTTGATATGGGCTACTTTTATTTGATTCATGAGAAGTCATGTTTTCAAAGCATTTAAGGTTGAGTTGGAACTTCAACTTAATAAACGTGTTAAGGTCATTCGATCAGATTATGGTGGCAAATACTACAGTAGAAATGATGGATCAACTGAACACCAACTAGGACCAATTACCAAATACCTTGAGGAATGTGAAATCACTCCCCAATACAAAATGTCAATACGCCTAGTATGAACGGTATAGTACAGTGACAAAACCGGACATTTGAAGAAATGGTGAGAAGTATGCTATCATTCTCTACTTTCTTGAAATCCCTATAGGATGAGGCATTGAAGACATATATCCTGAACAAAGCACCAACTAAAACGAAAATTAATGTCTTTTGAGTTATGGAAAGGTATATATTCTAACTTAAGGTATTTTCATATTTGGGGATATCTAAACGAGGCTCGATCTTATCAACATGATGAACCGAAATTGGATTTCAAAATCGTGAGTTATTAATTTGTTGGATACTCAGAAAGGTCTAAAGGGTATAAGTATTATGATCTCATGAAAAATTTGATATTTGAGATGAGAGTAGCGACGTTCTTTGATGACATCGAATCGGGAAAAATGGATAAAGAAACCAATTTTGAAAAAGGATAATGAAACTTTTGTTTCACAAAAGATAATGATTCCTATTCCTTTTTTAGCTATCAATGATTTGGAAAATATTGCTCAAGCTACAAATCAAGATACTCTAAATTTCATTCCCGAAATCCATGAGGAATAGGTTCATGAACCTCAACAACAGTTACATTCAGAAATTATGCCACTTAGGTCCACTCGAGAGGAGAATTGATATTTCTGATGACTACATAGTATATCTTCAAGAACAAGAGGATGACATTAAGTTGACGGAAGATGATTTAATTAATGTCCATCAAACCATTCAAAGTGTTAACTTTAAAAATTTGATTGATGCCATGAAGTAAGAGACTAAGTCCATGGAGGACAATTTTTTTTTTTGGATCTTGTCTATTTGCCTAAAAGTGCAAATGGATTTTAAAAACAAACAGAATTCGCAGGACAATGTGAAAAGGTATCCAGCACGTCTAGTCACCAAAGGATTTACTCTAAACAAAGGCATAGACTATACAAATATAATTTCTCTCTTGTTTCATTAAAAGTCTTTAAGAATATTAATGGCATTCATGACTCGTTATGATTTAGAGCTGCATCGGATAAATGTTAAGAAATCCTATCTCATTTGTGACATTGAAAGACAATCTATATGGTGCAACTAGAACACTTTTTGGTCAGATATGCAAAGAAGATGGTTTTCAAATAAAAATTCCACCTATAGTTTGAAGCAAGCGTCTCGTCAATGGTATCGCGAGTTTCTTTATGTAATCATCTAATATGGTTTTGAAGGTGGATTAGGTAGATTATTTTGTATACCATAAGAAAAATTGGAGAAAATTTATCTTAATAATCGTTTACGTGGATGATAAAAAACTAAAAATTTTCTTGAAGCAATTTGAGATGAAAGATCTTGGTGATGCCTATTTTGTATTGGTTATAAAGATACCTCGTAGACCGATCTTGGGGTATATTAGGTTTATCTCAAAGGATTACATCGATAAAGGTCTAGAGTGGTTTGGTATGAAAAGATGTAAAGGTATTGATACCCCTATTTCTAAGGATGATAAATTCTGAACCGGTGATGTGATGTCTTTAAAAATAAAGGATCATATGTTTGTGTACAAACGATTAGACTAGCTTGAGATCACTAGTTATTTAGATTCGAAATATATTGGGTGCCTTGATAATCTTCATTTAATTCAGGCAATGTATTGCTTCTCACTAGTGAAATTAGTTCTTGGCGTAAAGAAAAAGCTTGTGGAATCGTCCATAATAGAGGTAGAATTGTTACATTTTACGAGGCGTCCAATCAAGCATGATATTTGCAGAATCTTCTCATAGGGCTACATATTATGTTGAATGTGGATAAACCGTTAAAAATTTGTTTTGAAAATCGTTATGTAGTATTATACTCTAAAAACTACAAGAACAACACCAAGTCAAAGCACATTAATATTAAGTATCTTGTTGTTCATGAGCGGATACAAAGTGTGATTATTTCACTAGAGCACATAGATACAAACTCCAGAGTTACAGATAACAAAAAATGTTGTTTATAGACTTTTCGATTTTTTTACTATGGTGAAGGTTTCGCATACCTTTATAAATAATATTCTTCCGAATTATTTGAAGTTTTGTACATTTTGTAATTGTTTACTAATCTAAAGATATGTGTATTTCTTATGATTTGAAGACTTATTAAGTTATTTGATCATCTCGTTTTCATACGTATTTCTTGCACGATTTAGGAGACGTTTTTGATACATATGTGATGTTTTACGTATGATTCCGTATCCGTTTTACTTGCTTTCGTGCTTTTCATGTTCTTACAGGTTTTTACGCGTATTTGGACTATTTTGGAGCTAAAGGAACATGCACGGAGCTAAGGAGCAACTTTGGGGATCATCACGGGACAAACGGGACGAGATTGAGCATGGAGAAGCCTCCACCCGGTCGGGTACAAGCCTTACACGATCGGGCAGAACCCACGGGGCTTTGGACAGGACAAACCACACGACTCGGGCAAGCACATGCCCGAGCTGTTGCCTAGCACCCGAGCGGGCACATACCTAGCACCCGAGCGGGCGTATAACCCCAGCCAGCAGACCACGCGAGTTCCCCTAGCCGCACCCGAGCGGGTACACTCACTACCCGAGCGGGTCGCGACCCGTAACTGCTCAAAACTTAAGTAAACTTAACTTAAAACATAAGGGAACTCGTGGGGCAATTAGGGCAACAATTGGACCGACTTAGGAGGCTTAAAAGGAGGCAAAAAGACGCCATTACAGTATGTTTCTTTACAGACGCATGAGCGAGTAGTTTGTTTGTTCTAGGAGAAGGGATTAGCCCTTGGCTATCCCGGAACCACTTTTGATCTATTTTGAATGCATCTTCCCGTTTTAGTTTATCTATTCTCTGTCTGAGTGCTTAAATTTACTTGTGTTTGCGCTGATCACGTAGATGCATGTGTTAGGGATTAGGAGAAGGACCGAAAGGAGAATTCTAGTCTTGGAAGGTCAGGTTTAGAACAACCGAGGTTAGGCCACGAAAGTAGGGTAGCAACGGTTGAGGGTGAACGGGCGAATCACAGAGTTTATGGGTTTAGTTCATGGTGTCAGCCACGAAAGTAGGGGGCAGCTTGTCTAGATCACGTGTCTATGCCTTGAGAGAGGGTAGATATCATGTTAGGATCGTCCGCCTTAGATAGCTTTAATTGGGATTGCATGATAGATAGGTTGATCGTGTGTTTCGGTAGTCTTGTGGTGAAACCGGTTTCCTAGGACGTTTATCTCATCGTTAGAACCCAAGTAGTTTAGTCACTTTTAGTATTTCATTCTTCATCACCACTCTTCCGTTAGCAAGTTTGATTCGTAGTTCGGGTTTAGGTAGTGTTGCGTAGTCTCTGTGGGATCGACACCTAAAATACTACACACGTGTCGTGCACTTGCGGGTAGATTAGGTTATATTTAACTCTGATACGCATCATTATTTTATTTATACTAGTCCTGTAACCCGCACAATGCGTGTATGATTTTAAAATTTTTAGGTTTTTATTGTTTTTAGAACAAATTAGTATATAAATATATTATTAAGTCAATTCATTCATTATTATATAATATAATATAAATATATTATTGGTTAAAAATATAAAATATGATGATATTTATTAATTTAATTATCAATAATTTACAAGTTATATTATATATATATATATTACAATCAAAAAGCAATTTAAAGTTTTGACAGATGTCTCTTATTTTAATATATATATATATATATATATATCCAAATTTTATATCTATAATATAGTTTTTCATCGGGGGTAACTTCAAAAATACTCTCGTAGAGTTAAAACACTTCAAAAATATCTTTCCCGAAAAAGAAAAAATTTTTAACTTCAAAAGTACCCGTATAAATGTTGATATTCCCAAAATACCCCTGCGACCTTACGACCCAGTTCGACCCAGCGACCCAGTTTGACCCTGCGACCCTTGTCCCTCTGCGACCCTTGTTCCTCTGCGACCCTTGGACCCCTGCGACCCTTGTCCCTCTTCGACCCTTGTTCCCCTGCGATACTAATTTATTATTTACAAATTATTTACA
>CM071864.1:39794548-39808025 GCA_036759665.1 Gynandropsis gynandra | reverse complement strand
TTGAGAAAATGTTACATGAACGGTTTGGACAGGCATCCAAGTATGATGTTATTGAATTGAACAGTCTGAGTGATGAGTATGAGGTGAGAAATGAGATGGGTAGAAGATTTGTAGTGAGTCTTCAAAAAAGAACGTGCGAATGCAAAATGTTTGACGTGGATAAGTATCCATGCAGTCACGCAATTGCGGCAGCACATAAGGTTGGTAAAGGTCACAAGATACCAGATCTATGTTCAAACTACTACCTTCGGGAGACATGGCGTTTGGCTTACCAAGAAACCGTGTATCCGATTACTGATTACAGTTATTGGGACATTCCCCTTTCAGTGTCTGAGTTTACGTTTGAACCTCCTATGCTGGCTCAGAAAAGGCAAAGCGGGAGGCCTAAAGAGAATCGTTATCCTGGACCCGGTGAGGCTCGGAGAAGTACCCCATCTTCGTCGAGACAAACTCCGTCTGCTTCGTCGAGACAAACCCCGTCTTTTTCGTCGATACAAAACCCATTTGTGTCGACAGAAACCCCATGTTCTTCGTCATTACAAACCTCATCTTCAAAAGCCAGCATCACTGGCAGTGTTTGGAACTTGACAACCGAGACAACGCCAACTTCAAAAAAAAGAAAGGTTTGTTAGTTAGTAATTGTGTAATACTATATTATTTGTATTATTTTGATTAAACCTTTTGGGACTTTCATCCTTATAATTCGATAAATTCTTCATTATAATCCGACCGATGCGACTCTCAATTGGATTAAATTAGAACCCATCCAACCTCATGCGAACAAATATGACTCATGCGACCAATGCGACCTCATGCGAACAAATATGACTCATGCGACCAATGCGACCCTCAATTGGATTAAATTAGAACCCATTCGACATTTTATCATTGTTAATCCGTAAATTCATCGATTTCATATGTATCGATCATTATATGCGACCATTATCAATATGCCATTATCAATTTAGGATCAATATAGACTATAATATAAATAATATCGACATTTGAAAACAATGTTGAATGTCTTTTTTGAAATTTTGTCAAACTCATCCGACGAGTTCTTAAAACACTACTATCGCTTTTGTAGCACAGACATTGGTTATACACAACTCAAATAGGGACACATGGGTCATAATCTGTTTTAACCATTGATTGACGTTGTAAATCTATTGTTTTGATTGGTCTGTTACATTTTATCATTATAAACCCGTAAATTCGTCGATTTCGCATGTATTGTGACCGTGCGACCCATGCGACCCTCAAATGGAATTAATTAGTTTGACATTTTAAATGTATTGTTTTGATTGTTTTTTGACATTTTATCATTGTTAATCTGTAAATTCGTGGATTTCGCATATATTGATCATTATATGCGACCATGCGACCCTTAAATGGTATTAATTATTTTGACGTTTTAAATGTATTGTTTTGATTGTTTTTTGACATTTTATCATTGTTAATCCGTAAATTCATCGATTTCGTATGTATCGATCATTATATGCGACCATACGCATATATTGTGCGACCATGCGATCCATGCGACCCATGCGACCCTCAAATGGCATTAATTAGTTTGACGTTTTAAATGTATTGTTTTGATTGTTTTTTGACATTTTATCATTGTTAATCCGTAAATTCGTGGATTTCATATATATATATTGATCCTTATATGTGACCATGTCACCCATGCGACCCGCTGGAAATTCAGTCACCAAAATTCCCGCCGAAAATTCCGTCACCAAAATCCCGCCGAACTTTTCATCATATTTGAAAAATTTTAAAAAAATAACATCTGCAGGTCATGTCTTTTCGAATTCCATCTGACGACGATTCGATATCCAAGTCATGTCTTTTCGAATTACATTCGTTTCCTTTTTAACAATGACGACACAAACTCTCTCACTCTAACTCTCGTTCCATCAATTTTTCCGAAAATGTCACATTTCCCTTCTTTCTTCAGAGAGATTTTTCCGCGCCATCTGGAAGAGAACTACATTGTAATCTTCTTCATCAGTCTCTCTGTCGGTATGTTACACATAGAGAATGTAAAGATTTGACTTGTTTTTTCATTTTTTGTTACAGGACATCCCGAAGATATTCTTTGATGATTATATATACGGAAACACGAGGGATAACAACACGGCAACGCTTAAATCGAATTGGTCTAATAGAAGATGGAAAGTCAAGTTGGATGGCTCCAGATTCACTGATGGGTGGAAAGATTTCGCCAACGACCTAGACTTAAGTGTTGGGGATTACTTACTTTTCACTCACGAAAGCGACATGGTCTTTCGCGTCAGCTTCGCCACTCCTGCTCCAAGGATTTTACGACAAACTGTGGTACCAGTCACTCGTTCGAATCTGGCCGCAGATGCATTGGTAAGTGACTTCAATATGGTTTTATTCCTTGCATGGGTAAGGATTTTCACGATTTTTATTCCTTTCTTCGGATGTCGCAAACACTTCAGGTCGAGCGGTCTTTGCCATAGACGATGTAAGATATATCTGATGTTAGGATACTCCATGCCGTCCAAGGGTCGCAGGGGTCCAAGGATCGCAGGGGTCCAAGGGTCGCAGAGGGACAAGGGTCGCAGAGGGACAAGGGTCGTGCATTCACCTCCTAGGTTGCAGTACCAAGTATCCATATCTCCGTATATACCGATTGATCGTTGGGGTCCAAGGGTCGCAGATGGACACGAAATAATAGATTATTCATATTATTTGTAAATAATTGTATTTGTAAATAATAAATAATAATTTTTTCATATGATTTGTAAATAATATATTAACGATTTTTTGACAATGATTCAATGGTAAGTAAATAAATTATTCATATTATTTGTAAATAATTGTATTGTTGGCACAAGGGTCGTAGAGAGACAGGGATCGCAGGGGGACAAGGGTCGCAGGGGTCCAAGGGTCGCAGAGGGACAAGGGTCGCAGAGGGACAAGGGTCGCAGGGGTCCAAGGGTCGCAGGGGTCCAAGGGTCGCAGAGGGACAAGGGATCGCACAAGGGTCGCAGGGGTCCAAGGGTCGCAGATGGACACGAAATAATAAATTATTCATATTATTTGTAAATAATTGTATTTGTAAATAATAAATAATAATTTTTCCATATGATTTGTAAATAATAAATTAACGATTTTTTGACAATAATTCAATAGTAAGTAAATAAATTATTCATATTATTTGTAAATAATTGTATTTGTTGGCACAAGGGTCGCAGAGGGACAAGGGTCGCAGGGATCCAAGGGTCACAGGGGTCCAAGGGTCGTATAGGCACAAGCGTTGCAGTGATCCGAGGGTCGCATAACCTCTGCGACCCTTGAACCTCTGCGACCCTTGAACCTCTGCGACCCTTGAACCAAATATTTAAAAATAACAATGTACCAAAACATTTTAAAAAATAACAATGTACCAAATATTTAAAAAATAAAAATGTAGCAAATATTTAAAAAATAACAATGTACCAAGTATCAAGTTAAAATTAAGGTGGAAGGATACATTTTCCATTGGCGGAATATCAGAAATACCCTCATAGGGCTAAATCACTTCAAAAATACCCTTCCCCAAAATAATTATTAAATCCGAAAAATAAAAACTGAAGAAAAGACAAATTTGCCCTTAACGTTCGAACGTGGAAAAATGGAAGTTCGGCAGTTTTTCGACGTGAAAAACTGCCGAAAACGAGAAAGCCAAACAGTTTTTCGCCGTGAGACCTGTTTAAAAGTTGATAGCAAGAAAGAAATAAGTGATTTCGAACTTGAGAGGGAACAATTTGAAGTTGGCGATTGAAGTTGGCGAGAAGGAAACTGGCGAAGAGAGCACGAGTCAATCTTCAATGGCGTCAATAAGTGTAAGTAGTTCGATTTCTAGGGTTTTGCAAGCTTTCGAGTCACAAAATGGTTTATTGATTTGAAATGGGTGTCAGTGTCAGTGAGTCGGTTAGGTCGCAAGGGTCGCAGGAGTTGCATGAACCTCTTCGACTCCGTGAGTCGGTTGAGTAGCAAGGGTCGCAGTAGTTTCATGATCATCTTAGACTCAGTTTATTGATTTGAAACGGGTGAGTGTCAGTGTCAGTGTCAGTGATAGGTCGCAAGGGTCGCAGGAGTTGCATGAACATCTTCGACTCCGTGAGTCGGTTGAGTAGCAAGGGTCGCAGTAGTTTCAGTTTCATCTTAGACTCAGTTTATTGATTTGAAACGGGCGAGTGTCAGTGTCAGTGAGTAGGTTAGGTCGCAATGGTCGTTTGAGTGTCGCGGAGTGTCTGAGGGTCGTTTGAGACGCATGGGTCGCACACGTCGGTTGAGGGTCGCACGGGTCGGTTGCGTCGCATGGGTCGGTTGAGTCGCATGGGTCGCTTAGGTCGGTAGAAGTATAATGTATTCGTAATTGGTCATTTTGCAGGAAAAAGGGACTAAGAGGAAGGAGTGCGTGAGTGATGCTGATGCTGATGCTGCAGTCCCTCTGACACTGGAGAAGAAATTAATAGGGGAAATAAGGAAGTCGGAGAAGAGAATCATCAACGCCGTAAGAGACCTTCTAAGGGATGTCGGGATTCATGTGCCTAATCCAAAATCAAAGGCTGCCGAGAAAGTTGCGATCACCGAAACCCAATCTTCCGACACTGTTGGTGATTTTGCTTTTGAATTCCTTCGACGTCCAAATCCAGTGTCAAGAAACCTTGCTCCTGATGGAGTTCCACCAAGTAAGTAATATTTAGTGAAAAGGCCATTTGAGTGTCAATTTCCATCGAGACATATAAGTCGTAGGGTCGCATAAGCCGTAGGGTCGTTAGAGTCGTAGGGTCGCATAAGCCGCAGGGTCGTTAGAGTCGCATGGGTTTCATATGTCGCATGTGTCACTGGGTCGCTAAAGTCGAATGGGTCGCATGGGTCGCATAGGTCGCATTGGTCCCATTGGTCGCCATATGTTTAATGAGGTAAATTTTATGCAGGTGCTGGACCTTTATCGAAGGAGTCTGCGCCATATGTTGAACCTCCGCCGGCGAAAAGAGCAAGAACAATTCAAGAACCCGAAAAAACGGTGGTTCAAGAACCTGAGGAGTTTGTGTGGAATCCCAGAGGATTAGTAAAGGACTTGATAACCCGATTTCCTACGTTCACTGATGCTAGCGGTGAAAAGTTGACTAAGCTATATTGGTTCCTGAAGGCACCTCGACATGAGCGGTGGTGGATATCTGAGCTAGATATTCCCCGGGGGCCAAAGTTTTGGGAGATTATATTAAAGGCCAACGCATGGCTTGAAGATGAAGTAAGTTTTTTTAAACCCTTAGTCTCACGGAGTTTTGTGTCATATGCATTCCTGTGTGTTAATTTTTTTTTGCAGCAATTGGATGAGGCGTTGATGGAGCTGTCTTCTCGCTTGGCATCGGATCCCAGCGCGTATCAGAATTATTACGTTTGTCCTGTTGCTTTCATGCAGACGCTCTCGATGTGGACGTACGAGGATATGGAAACTTTGCCGGAAAAGCTTAGTCAGTTTTTGAACGCCAAGCCACCAATTAGTGATTATGAAGGTTTTGTCTCGGTTCTAAACATTCCATCGATAAATAATCGATGGGTAGGATGTCATTGGGTAGCCATCAAAGCGGATTTCAAAACCCGATGCATCACGGTATACGACTGCAGGATGAGCCTTAAGGAAACACATATCGATCCGGTGATTGAGAGGATAAGAAAAGCTGTCCCCAAGATGCTCATTCTCGGAGGGTTTCCTTCTTTGGCTTCTGGAGAAGATGAATGGAGGTATGTATATTATGATGGTCTGCCACAGAACCAAAGCGGGAATGACTGTGGTGTTTTCTCCTATAAATTCGTAGAAGCCTCGTTATCAAAGGATATGGATATGTTTCTTCGTATTTGCGACGACAAGGTTACTTCCATGCGTGAGAAGATGGCGGCTGATATATATAGTAATGGAGAACGTATCTATGAACCCGAAGATGACTAAATTGATATTTGGTACATTGTTTTTTTTGGACTGGTAGATGTGAACATTTGGTACATTTTTTTTAATATTTGGTACATTCTTTTTTCTATTATTTGGTACATTGTTTTTTTTATAATATTTGGTACATTGTTTTTTTTCTAATATTTGGTACAAGGGTCACAGAGCCTCATACGACCCTTGCGACCCATGCGACCCATTTGACCCTTGCGATCCATGCGACCCTTGCGACCCATGCGACCCATTTGACCCTTGCGATCCATGCGACCCTTGCGATCAATACATTCATTCATTCAAGACCTATATTAAAAGGTTCTTTAATGTGGTCAATGCATGCACCTTGGTTAAAACGGAGTTCATTTATTTTTCGTTGAATATGAGTTTATAAATAGAGGAGGAAAAACCGAAAAGCTACAACAATTTGTAGCACCAAATCATCTCTTGTGTTGTCATTAAGGTCCAATACACTGGTAGGTAGGGGACGCAAGAAGGTCCAATACACTGGACATGTCAGAGACACAAGAAGGTAGACCTTCAAAAGATGTCTTCAGGAAGTCTGCGGTTATAGTAGAAGTAGGCGAAAGATTCAATAAACCTTCGATCGATTCCACATAATAGACGAAAGTTGTATGAAGCCAATGCGACCCTTACGACCTATTATCCCCATGCGACCCTTGTGATCCATGCAGACCCTTGAACATTCTAGAATCAGTCAACATTATAGAATCGTTCAACATGCATCTAGTTGTTTCTGTAGTCAAACCAACTTAAATGCACGGGTAGTTTGAAGGTTATCTCGTTATTAGAAGTATCTTTATTATCTCGGTGTTAGGTACCTAGTTGAGTTGTGTATAACCAATGCCCGTGTTTCAAAAGTGATAGTAGTGTTTTAAGAACTCGGGGGATGATTAAACAATACATTTAACATTTTCTTCAAATGTCGATATTATTTATATTATTATCTATATTGATTCTAAATTAGACATATACAACTCAATATATTGTTAATGGCATATTGATAATGGCATGGGTCGCTTGGTCGCATATATGCCAAATTAGGGTCGCATGATCGCATATATTGATGAATAGATGCGAACTCGACGAATTTACGGGTTTGGGATGATAAAATGACAAAAACCAATCAAAACAATACATTTACAACGTCAATCAACGGTTAAAACAGATTGTGACCCATGTGTACCTAGTTGAGTTGTGTATAACCAATGCCCGTGTTTCAAAAGTGATAGTAGTGTTTTAAGAACTCGGGGGATGATTAAACAATACATTTAACATTTTCTTCAAATGTCGATATTATTTATATTATTATCTATATTGATTCTAAATTAGACATATACAACTCAATATATTGTTAATGGCATATTGATAATGGCATGGGTCGCTTGGTCGCATATATGCCAAATTAGGGTCGCATGATCGCATATATTGATGAATAGATGCGAACTCGACGAATTTACGGGTTTGGGATGATAAAATGACAAAAACCAATCAAAACAATACATTTACAACGTCAATCAACGGTTAAAACAGATTGTGACCCATGTGTACCTAGTTGAGTTGTGTATAACCAATGCCCGTGTTTCAAAAGTGATAGTAGTGTTTTAAGAACTCGGTGGATGATTAGACAATACATTTAACATTTTCTTCAAATGTCGATATTATTTATATTATTATCTATATTGATTCTAAATTAGACATATACAACTCAATATATTGTTAATGGCATATTGATAATGGCATGGGTCGCTTGGTCGCATATATGCCAAATTAGGGTCGCATGATCGCATATATTGATGAATAGATGCGAACTCGACGAATTTACGGGTTTGGGATGATAAAATGACAAAAACCAATCAAAACAATACATTTACAACGTCAATCAACGGTTAAAACAGATTGTGACCCATGTGTACCTAGTTGAGTTGTGTATAACCAATGCCCGTGTTTCAAAAGTGATAGTAGTGTTTTAAGAACTCGGGGGATGATTAAACAATACATTTAACATTTTCTTCAAATGTCGATATTATTTATATTATTATCTATATTGATTCTAAATTAGACATATACAACTCAAATATATTGTTAATGGCATGGGTCGCTTGGTCGCATATATGCCAAATTAGGGTCGCATGATCGCATATATTGATGAATAGATGCGAACTCGACGAATTTATGGGTTTGGGATGATAAAATGACAAAAACCAATCAAAACAATACATTTACAACGTCAATCAACGGTTAAAACAGATTGTGACCCATGTGTACCTAGTTGAGTTGTGTATAACCAATGCCCGTGTTTCAAAAGTGATAGTAGTGTTTTAAGAACTCGGGGGATGATTAAACAATACATTTAACATTTTCTTCAAATGTCGATATTATTTTTATTATTATCTATATTGATTCTAAATTAGACATATACAACTAAAATATATTGTTAATGGCATATTGATAATGGCATGGGTTGCTTGGTCGCATATATGCCAAATTAGGGTCGCATGATCGCATATATTGATGAATAGATGCGAACTCGACGAATTTATGGGTTTGGGATGATAAAATGACAAAAACCAATCAAAACAATACATTTACAAAGATTCTAAATCACAATACATTTACAAAGATTCTAAATCACAATACATTTACAAAGATTCTAAATCACAATACATTTACAAAGATTCTAAATCACAATACATTTACAAAGATTCTAAATCACAATACATTTACAAAGATTCTAAATCACAATACATTTACAAAGATTCTAAATCAAAACAATACATTTACAAAGATTCCAAATCAAAACAATACATTTACAAAGATTCCAAATCAAAACAATACATTTACAAAGATTCCAAATCAAAACAATACATTTACAAAGATTCCAAATCAAAACAATACATTTACAAAGATTCCAAATCAAAACAATACATTTACAAAGATTCTAAATCAAAACAATGTTGAGAAAAATGACCAACAACTCTTCCCTAGTCTCAAGGAGCCGACCTTTTTTAGGAGCCGACCTTTTTTCATGGATGGTGGTTACCGAGAGCTTAAGAAAAATCATCCAAAAAATAGTTCATTGAGGGTCGCATGGGTGCTTAATTATTTTTCCTAACAAACAATACATTTACAAAGTCAATCAAAGATTCTGCACGCATTCTATTTCCACTGGAGAAATAGTTCATTGAGGGTCGCATGGGTGCTTAATTATTTTTCCTAACAAACAATACATTTACAAAGTCAATCAAAGATTCTGCACGCATTCTATTTCCACTGGAGAAATAGTTCATTGAGGGTCGCATGGGTCGCATGAGTTCACTGGAGAAATATTACATTAGCAGAGAGTGACCCAACACCGTCACCTAAGTCACCCCCGCAACTCGTCAGTGACTGCATAGACCCTGAGTCCGCCGATTACCAAGACCTTGAGTAACACATAGACAGCACGATGCCCTGCGTCGACAATGGTGACTGCGCCACGCAGGTCACAAAGGTAAAAAAGATTTTTCATAGAAATATGGGTTAGATACGCATACTAAGAGAAGAGACGTAGACGTTAACTTATATACATGGGTCGGAAGGGTCACATGGGTCGGCAGACAGGAGTCACATGGGTCGGAAGAAAAGATTCGGACTGCAAAACGACAAGTCCATGGGTAGGAAGGGTCACATGGGTCGCATGGGTCACATTGGTGGCAAGACAGGAGTCTGACAGCAAAACGACAAGTCGCACCGAGTCGCATAGGTCGCATGAGTCGAACAAGGGTATTATGTGGTCGCATGAGTCGTCCATGGGTTACAAAGGTCACAAAAGTTATTCTGATGATATTCTATGAGATATTCTGGATATTTTCTGATATCTTATTTAAATCTGGAATATTTTCGAAGATTGTATAATATTATGCGATATTATATTGATGAATATATTGATGAATAGATGCGAACTCGACGAATTTACGGGTTTGGGATGATAAAATGACAAAAACCAATCAAAACAATACATTTACAAAGATTCTAAATCAAAACAATACATTTAAAAAGTCAATCAAAGACTCTGTACGCATTCTATTTCCACTGGAGAAATAGTTCATTGAGGGTCGCATGGGTGCTTAATTATTTTTCCTAACAAACAATACATTTACAAAGTCAATCAAAGATTCTGCACGCATTCTATTTCCACTGGAGAAATAGTTCATTGAGGGTCGCATGGGTCGCATGAGTTCACTGGAGAAATATTACATTAGCAGAGAGTGACCCAACACCGTCACCTACGACATCTCCTGCCATGTATTTGGTCTTCCAGTGAACATTTGAAGAGTGACCCAACACCGTCACCTAAGTCACCCCCGCAACTCGTCAGTGACTGCATAGACCCTGAGTCCGCCGATTACCAAGACCTTGAGTAACAAATAGACAGCACGATGCCCTGCGTCGACAATGGTGACTGCGCCACGCAGGTCACAAAGGTAAAAAAGATTTTTCATAGAAATATGGGTTAGATACGCATACTAAGAGAAGAGACGTAGACGTTAACTTATATACATGGGTCGGAAGGGTCACATGGGTCGGCAGACAGGAGTCACATGGGTCGGAAGAAAAGATTCGGACTGCAAAACGACAAGTCCATGGGTAGGAAGGGTCACATGGGTCGCATGGGTCACATTGGTGGCAAGACAGGAGTCTGACAGCAAAACGACAAGTCGCACCGAGTCGCATAGGTCGCATGAGTCGAACAAGGGTATTATGTGGTCGCATGAGTCGTCCATAGGTTACAAAGGTCACAAAAGTTATTCTGATGATATTCTATGAGATATTCTGGATATTTTCTGATATCTTATTTAAATCTGGAATATTTTCGAAGATTGTATAATATTATGCGATATTATATTTCCTTTTCCGTATAATATTTTCGAAGATTGTATATTGATTCGACTTCTTTCATAATCTTACGAACAATAGATGCAAAATAAGACATTTTCAACGTTTAAATATTGATTACATAAGGTCTCAAAGGTCACACGGTTAAAAAAAGGAAAGAAAAAAGTTGAAGAAAAAGAAAAAGGAAGTTCGAGAAAGAAGAAGGCAAAGTTCGAGAAAAAAAAGGAAAGAAAAAAAGGTCAAATTTGCCGAAGATTAATGACTCCTTCCCCGCAAGAAATGCTCCATTGACATTTCGGGCTTTGAGTCATGTACGGTGAGTTCCACGGTAGCAAATGACCTCCAACCGTGACCTTAGGTAACGCGGATAGAGCTTGATGCCTGAGTCCGTCGATTACCAAGACCTTATGTAGTGCAGATACATCACAAAGTACTCCATCCATGTTGTAAGTACTTGTGTGTATCTGCATACAGACTGAGTCCGACGATTACCAAGACATTGAGTAACAAATAGACAGCACGATGCCCTGGGTCGACCATGTGACCTTAACGGTCACAAAGGTAACAAGGATTTTTCAGAGAATTTAGGGTTAAATGTTAGAAATCGCCCTTTTGGGAGAATGAAAGACTCGAAACAAGAGATGATTTGGTGCTTGTTGTTGTAGCTTTCCTCCTCTATTTATTACGAAAAATAAATGGACTCCTAAAATCCAGAAAGATAATAAATACAAAGAATGACCAAGGTGCATGCATTGGTAAAATAAAAACCATAGCTAGAACCTGGAAAAGGCAGTGTAGTCTGACATTGAAAAGACTGGTCGGAAGGGTCGCAATGGTCGGAAGGGTCGCAATGGTCAAAAGGGTCGCAATGGTCGGAGGGGTCGCACGGGTCCAACATATTTTGATTTGAGCTGTATTTTCAAATTTTATTCATATTATGTGTAAATAATTTGTAAATAATAAATTAGTACCGTAGGGATCTAAGGGTCGCAGAAGGACAAGGGTCGCAGGGGTCCAAAGGTCGCAGAGGAACAAGGGTCGCAGAGGGACAAGAGTCGCAGGGGTCCAAGGGTCGCAGAGGGACAAGGGTCGCAGGGTCAAACTGGGTCGCTGGGTCGAACTGGATCGTAAAGTCGCAGGGGTATTTTGGGAATATCAACATTTATACGGGTACTTTTGAAGTTAGAAATTTTTTCTTTTCCGGGAAGGGTATTTTTGAAGTGTTTTAGCCCTACGAGGGTATTTTTGAAGTTACCCCTTTTCCATTACTAGATATCTCCGCCGCCATCTTCTCACGCATGGAAAGAACATTGTCGTCGCAAATGGAGTGCAAATCATGATGTATTTTCGTTGCCGTGGCTTCTAAGTATTTGTAGGAGTAAACACTACAGTCATTTCCGGTTCCGTTCTGTACACCTTGATAATAATCATATTTCCATTTACCTTGTCCAGATGCCAAAGAAGGAAACCCTCCGAGAATGAACATCTTGGGGATAGCTATTCTTAGCTTCTCAATCACCGGATCGATATGCGTTTCCTTAAGCCTCGTCTGGCAGTCGTATACCGTGATGCATTGGGTTTTGAAATCCGCTTTCATGGCTACCTAATGACATCCTGTATATCTACAACCGCGCGATGGAATGCTTAGAATCGCGACAAAGCCTTCGAAAGCACTAATTGGTTTCGTACTTCTAAATGAATACTTGCCCTTCAAACAATCACTAATAGCTTCCCGCAAAGTGTCCACAGTGTCCAAATTCTCGTACGACCAATGCTTGAGAGGATCTCCGTGACAAACATAGGAAAAACGTAAAGTTTCTTAAATAACTCGGGGAATGTCTTCATGTGACAATACTGCATCAACAACGCCTCCTCCAATTGCTCCAAAAAATAAAAAAATTAACACACATGAATACATATGGCACAAAATGACCTATATGACTTCGGGGTTAAAATAACTTACCTCATCTTCAAACCATACGTTGGGCGTTAATATAACCTTCCAAAACTCTGGCCCCCGGGGAATATCTAGATCAGATTTCCACCAACTCTCATGTCTAGATTTCTTCAGGAACGTATAAAGAGCATTCAATTTTTCACCATTTGCGTCAATGAACGAAGGTTCTCGAGTTATCAAACCCTTTTCTAATCCCTTGGGCGTCCACCAGAACGAAGGTTCTTCATCCACCTTGTAATCGAGTTCTTGAACCACCTTTTTTCGGGGTCTTGAACAACCTTCTTTTCGGGTTCTTGGACTCCACCAACATATCTTCCCCGCCCCCGCCCTCTCTCTCGCTCTTTTCTTGCTCTTTTCGCCGGCGGAGGATCAACATATGCCTTCCGTGGTCTTAAAACTCGTTTACGAACCGGCGGAGAATCCTTCGATAAAGGTCCATCTCCTGCATAAAATTTACTTCATTAAACATATGGCGACCAATACGACCCTGCGACCTTGCGACCCATGCGACCTATGCAGACCCATACGATCCATTTGACCTTTTGTGACCCATTCGACCCATACGACCTTGTATACCCATTCGACCCATACGACCCATTCGACCTTTTGTGACCCATTCGACCCATACGACCCATTCGACCTTTTGTGACCCATTC
>CM071864.1:39768301-39794480 GCA_036759665.1 Gynandropsis gynandra | reverse complement strand
GGGGGGCCTCTTCGATAGGACCGACTGTAGGTTCCTCGGAAGGAACCTCCTTAGGGGCGCCCTCTTCGACAAGACCGACTGTAGGTTCTTCGTCAGCGACTTCATCGACAGTAACCACTAGAGCATCTGCATAAAATTACTTCATTCATTAGATGCGACCCTTCTACTTATACGACCGTACAACTTATGCGTCTTTTGCGACCCATGCGACCCTTGCGACCCTTTCCGACTCTCGATGGAAATTGACTCAAATGAACTTTTTCACTATTTATTACTTACTTGGTGGAACTTCATCAGGAGCAACGACTACAGTAACCTCTCTGGAAATGTTTTCAGTTAGAGGAATGGTGGCGGCAGATGTGATATTTTCCATTAATCTCGAAATGTTTGCCAAATCCTCTTCTGAGCCATCTCTAGAGTCATTTTCAGACTCTGACTCAACCGGCTCTTCGTTAGACACTGGATATGAATGTTGAAGGAATTCATCATCTCTAACACTGTCGGAAGATTGGTTTGCAGTGCTCGCATCTATCTCGGCAGATTTTGATTTTGCCTTTTCAACACCTTTGGGATTTGTCGCCTCTGTTTTTGTATTAGGCAAAAGAAACCCGACATCCCTTAGAAGATCTCTGACAGCGTTGATGATTCTATTCTCTGACTTCTTTATTTCCTTCACTAATTTCTCCTCCAGTGTCAGCCGGACTGCAGCTTCTTTTCCTTCAGCTTCATCTTCATCCTCGCCTTCTCTTTCAGCTTCAGCTTCAGCATCACCATCTCTTTCTTCATCACCTTCAGCATCAGCTTCAGCATCAGCTTCATCATCTTCAAGCTCTATCATTTTTCCCCCACGCTCTTTTTCCTCTTAGTCCCCTTCCCCTTCCCTTTCCCCTTCCTTTTCCCTTTCTTTTGTTCACCAAGAACTGCTTTTCGCGTCAGCAGTTCTTGCTAACGGATGTCCTTCCAACAAAGTCCCTTCGGATTTCTACGAATATGTTTCATCCATATCTGAACATCGGGATCGTGGCATCCCTCATACTCGTCCTGAAAAACAAAAAATAGCCATTATTACCCTCTGTGACCCTTGTTTTCCTTGTGACGTGTAATTGTTACCTTAGAATCTCCGATCAGCCTTATGACGTCTACGTACTTCAGGTTAATACTGGATTTAACCATCTTCTTGCACATTCTTGGGCATGATGGATCCGCATCCGTAACATCAACATACCATCCCTTTCCGCCCAAACTAAGGATGGTTTCGAAAGGAAATAAATGCAACATTAAAAAAAATAAGAATGCAAAAAGTATGAAAAAATTCAAGTTATTCGAATAATATATACAACTTACCATTAGTGGGATCATGAAACCGCCACAATACCATTTTGGTTTCGGTGATTCCCCGCTAACGTGCTTGCGGCAAGTATCCACAATCTTCTCGAATGTGTAACGCCCCCATGGAAAGTCTTCACAAAATTCCAAATCATCAACCATGTCAATGAGATCATGGCTGATAGAGTTGTCTGATGAAGGCTTGTGAGCAATAACTTGCGGCAACAACAACAAAGTTGCCAACCTCTTTTTGTCCTCGTCATTCTTCGCCTTCACAAGCTTTCCAATGATTTGTACGGGGGTCACCTTTCCACGGCCGAAATACTTCCGCCTGAATGTATCACCCCTTTTGGACTCCCATCCTTTGGGATATGGTCCGCAGTTCAATCCGGAAATTAGTTCGTGCTCCACTATAGAGTACCGGATGGGAACACCGTTTAAGACGAACCACAACTCCTTCTTGTCCCGTACAATCATGGAGTGATTTAGGAGGATAGACATTTGAACCTTAGTCAATGTGGAATCACATTGGAAATGGAATAAATGCTTAAATTGTAATTCTTTGTCGAAGTAATGCAACTCGTATTCATCTAAGATTCTCAGCTTCGTTATTGTCTCGTGAGGATAACACTTGGTGGTGATCTTTGGCATTCTGTCCATGTGTTTGAATTGATACACAAACTTCGGCTTTGGGGCCACCTGCAAGACCAATTAATTAAAGAATACATTATACTTCTACCAACTCAAGGGACTCAAGCGACCCATGCGACCCATGCGACTCATGCGACCCATGCGACCCATGCGACCCACCAGACCCATGCGACCCATGCGACCCATGCGACCCATGCGACCCATGCGACCCATGCGACCCATGCGACCCATGCGACCCATGCGACCCATGCGACCCAACCGACCCTTTGGCTCAACTGACCCATGCGACTCGACTGAACAATGCGACCCAAGCCGACTCACTGAGACAACCGACTCAAACGACCCTTAGACTCCCTGCGACGCTCAAGCGACCATTGCGACCCAAATCGACTCACTCAGACTCAACAGACTCACTGACACTCACACCCATTTCAAATCAATAAACCATTCTGGGACTCGACAGCCTGCAAAACCCTAGAAATCGACGCTCAACCGACCATCGCGACCTAAACCGACTCACTGAGACAATCGACTCTTGTGACTCAACTGACTCACTGAGACTCAACCGACTCATTGACACTCACACCCATTTCAAATCAATAAACCATTTTGGGACTCGACATCCTGCAAAACCCTAGAAATCGATCTACTTACACTTATTGACGCCATTGAAGATTGTCTCGTGCTCTCTTCTCCACCGCTGCTGATTCTAGCCATTTCCTTCTTGCCAACTTCGAATCGATTCCTCTCAAGTTCAAAATCACTTGTTCTTTCTTGGCTTTTACTCCCCCAGAATGCGGGTTTGGCTTTTACTCTCCCATAATACGGGTTTTTTCACGTTGGAAAATTAAGGGTAAATTTGTCATTTCTCCAGTTTTTTCCCCGATTAAATAATTATTTTAGGGAATGGTATTTTTGAAGCGTTTTAGCCCTCGAAGATATATCTGATATTCCGCCAAGAAGAAGTGACAAAGTTAACCAATCTGATATATATTTTAAAAGAATAATGAACAATGGAAAACAAAAAATTGAAGGTGTATATTGCAACTCTTAAAGAGAAGAAATAAAGTAAGACCTTTATGAAAAAGGTTTCATAATTTATTTAGATGCTATTGATTCTTGTACGTGGTATTGGATCTGAATAATTGATTTAACATTTACAATATATTATAGGGATTGAAGATTCTTGGATGATTGAAGATTGGTGTATGATTGAAAAAAAAAATTCAACTTACAAGTGGAAAATGGTAAAAAAACGTTCAAATATTAAACAAAACTTTGTTCCGAAATTTATTTAAAACACAATTTATATTTCTATTTTAGATAAATGGATTTTTGAATCATCTTCAATAGTAATATTTTTTATTTTCAATGATAATAAATTATATGTGAATTACAACATTGATATTTATATCTGACCTAATATATAGTTAATATGATTAATATACATTTTTAGCCATAAAAGAAACAAATATAATCAAATAAATTATATGTCAATATTTAATATCAATATTAATATGATTAATATATATATATATATATATATTTAGTCATAACAGAAAAATTATAATCATATAAATCAATTATTTATATTTTAGGTTAGATTGTATCGATGAAAAATGAATAATTTCTTACATAAAATGTTATCTTGACCAATATAATTGTAAATTATAAAATTTTAAATTTGTGTTTTTATGTGATATAAAAGAGTCGGTATTTTAAAATATGTACTTTAAAAATTTTAAATTTGTGTTTTTATGTGATATAAAAGAGTCGGTATTTTAAAATATGTACTTTAATACAATTAATTTATTTTTAAAATATGCTATAAAAGAGTATTTTCATATTTGTATCGATAATAAATTTTATTTTTTTTATATAAAACTGCAAAATATTTGTTTTTTTATGTAATAAGCAAAGTGCGCCACACGTATTCGTTACATTTCCTAATTTTCAATTTTCCTGGAAAGTTATACAATACTTTTAATAAGGGTTAAACTAAAAAAAACCTTTACAAATATATTTTAATAAAAAAAACCTTCTACTTTCAAGTATGTATTTTAAACCTTCTACAATATTTTTTAAACAAAATAAACCTTTAACAGAGAATGTAAAAAACGTTGTTCCCTTGTTGTTTTTCTTCTTTCGTTCTCTGCTTTCCTTCTCTTCAGATTTCAAATTTCAGATTTCAAGTGGGTTTGGGCATTCTCTGTGTTCAGCAGCCATCGTCGTGGGTTTGGGCGTTCTCCGTGTTCAGTCGTCGTCGTCGTGCCTTTGGACTCAGCCGTCGTCGTCGTGCCTTTGGGCTCAGCAGCCGCCGTCGTCGTGCCTTTGGACAATGAGGCAGGGGAAAACAGAGCACCGTCTTCAAGGTAGAATTAAGCTTCCTGGTAGAATCGATGGCGGTGATGCTCATTCTGAGAGGGGGTCATGGGAAAGGCAAGGTAGGCTACGAGATAGAATTAAGGGTAAGTTAGAGGAGAACCATTCTGTTGATCACGAAAGAGGTACTCACACTCCTTGGATGAGAAGAAGAGAAATGGAAGATGATAGAAACTCGAAGTTCCCAGCTCCGAAAAGGCTTGCAGTTCTAAAAAAAGGCAAAGAGGAAAGTAAGGCAGAACCATCCCTTAGGAAGAAAAAAAGCTTGGATGATCATCTTCATAAGGAATCTGAAGATTCATTTGCGGCTCCATTGTCGCTCAGTGAAATTCTCAAGAGAAAAAGAGCTGTTGCAACTGTATCTGGTAGCAACGGTGATGAGAAAGATGGAAAAATCCAACAAACAAAACAGGAAGACCTAGATACGACTACATCCAAGGAGGGAGGTGAGGCTGAGCCCAAGCTTATAGAACAAGACAAAGCCGAGGTTGGTCATGACCAATTCTCTGAACCAAAAGAGACTCTTGAAGGTGAGACAGATGAAGGAACTATGGTGGATGAAGGCATGGTTGAGGACCAAGGCTATGAAGGCGATGACCAGAATGACGAGTATTATTAGCAATTAACGGAACAATAGTTTAGAATGGTCATGAGTGTGTTGTTTACCGTAGTTTTTGATGCCAATAGGCATATATGTAATGTTTTGTAGGATTACAATTCAAGCACGATTGCACTCAAATCTCTTACATTTTGGTTACAATTCAAGCACGATTACATAGTCTACATTTGTGTTTGCACAAGCAAAGAAGAAGATGCAAGGAGTGAACTCAAATGAGCTCTTTTCATGTTGCTGAAGTTCACTAGATACAACATCTTTTCCAGTCGAATGAACACTTTCGCCAAAAAGGATAACCGCGTCTTTAACTGATTGAAAAGGTGCACTCCAATATGTTCAAACAAATTATCAAAAAAACACAAAATTAAAATGTCTAATATCATAGCTCCAAACTCTATTTTCCCCAACCCCGTGTGACTTTCAATTTGCTACATTGACACTCTTTAGGAAAATTTGATGGGACAATAGTATTGTTGCTCATGCCAATCATGTGTCGAACCCAATTATCTCTATTAGCCTCATTATGGGCAACACCATATCTTTCCTGCATTAGTTTCACACAGATGTTACTTGTTACTCTAATCCAAATAAACAAAATCATAGATCATTTGATCTACAAAAAATAGGAGTATAGTTCATATTACCAATACTACGTTTGGAACTATCGTTTCATTCTCACTCTCATAAGACTGAAGTGACAAGCTTTGTAAAGTTGTCGGTTGATGTTGATTTCCGTATGAATGTCCCACTGGCCTCTTTTCATGTTGTTGAAGTAAACTAGCATTAGTAATCTGACAAGTCCTTTTGTTATGTCCACGTTGACAACGACTGCATCTCTGCAAAATGAAAATTCTGACATGTTAAAGACAAACTTTAAGTGTAGAGTTACTAGAACATAGATATCTTACCATGACTCTCCCATGATCCATGATGTGATAAGGAGCCTTCTGCATTTTCATATGGATCACGTTTTCTTTTGATCTTTTTAGGTCTTCTAGGCATTCTTCTATTTATAGGTGCTTCCACTCGTATATTTGTGCATGACCACAAATTTATACCATTAATCGGTTGTATCAAGCTCTGATAAAATCTTTTCCAGTGGTAAGTGATAAACCAATCTGAAACATGTCATAAAAACCAATATACATTTTTTCCATAAAAGAAACAAATATAATCAAATAAATTATTTAATATCAATATTAATATGATTAATATATATATATATATATATTAGGCATAACAGAAAAATTATAATCATATAAATCAATTATTTATATTTTAGGTTAGATTATATCGATGAAAAATGAATAACTTCTTGCATAAAATCTTATCTTGACCAATATAATTGTAAATTATAAAATTTTAAATTTGTGTTTTTAATATGATATAAAAGAGTCGGTATTTTAAAATATGTATTTTAATACACTTAATTTATTTTTAAAATGTGCTATAAAAGAGTATTTTCATATTTGTATCGATAATAAATTTTATTTTTTTTATATAAAACTGCAAAATATTTAGTTTTTTTTTATGTAATAAGCAAAGCGCGCCACACGTATTCGTTACATTTCCTAATTTTCGATTTTCCTGGAAAGTTATTCAATGCTTTTAATAATTTTCTGTGTTCCCATTAAAGTGTTAAATTTTCTTTCTCGTCCATAAAAAAAGTTCGGTTTCAAATCCGTAGAGATCCTCCTAGCTTCGTAGGATCTTAAGCGTTGGCTTAAGCATTTTCCCAAGATCCCCTTTTTCTCAGATTCACTTTTCAATTTCCACACTTTCCCGAGAAAATTTCTGGGTTTTGAATATTCTCGCAGCCAAACAGGGGTAAAAGCTTGCTCCAGATCTAAGCTCTCGCCTCGCTCATGGGTTTGTTTTCAAACCCTACGTGTTTTCTTCCCCGTCTGCTTCTCCTCGCCGCCTTCTTCTGCTTCGTCTTCGTCTCTGCGCAGGTAATTTTCGTCTCATTTGATTGATTCACCATGAGTGTATCTCGATATGCATTGTATCGCTTAGATTTATGGTGTTTATCTTCTAGGAATCGGGGCTTGAAAATGAGAGGGAAGGATCCGGTCTGGAGCTGGGCCGTCGTGGCATGGTAATTTGGTTGGATCTAGTTTTTATGTTGGAAACTAAAAATTTCATAGTTGCAGATGAACCAAGTGACGATCTAGATGTGAAATATAAATGCTCAGGTTCGAATTCTGTTCATATATGGTTACTTGTCTGCAGATTGGTGCCGACAAACTAGGACTTGACGATGTCGGAGATAATGTCAATGTTAATTCTGTTGGTCTGAATCTTGACCTTGACTCCACTGGCCCTGGTGTTTTCGATGCGCTCTTTGCGAGTTTTTCGATGATTGTCGTGAGCGAGGTTCGTCGTCTTGCTTTTGCACAACCACATTGGTTCTATAGTTTAGCCTTGATAATGTTTTGAGGGTTTCCAGTTGTGTATACCCTGGGCCTATCTTATTTGGCACAAAGATTTAAAGTGAAATTCTGTTGCTTCAATATGGTATTTGTATACTCTAGTGGGCATCTAAGATCATGATATCTATTTCTTGTATTTGAATTTACTTTTCAGATCGGTGATGAAACATTTATAATAGCGGCACTCATGGCTATGCGGCATCCTAAATCTACTGTTCTGTCTGGTGCACTCTCTGCTTTAGTTGTCATGACAGTAAGTGTGAAGTATTTGTCGTTAGACAGTAATGTGTTTCTGATTGTTGTTCCTTCGGTGGTATGCAAAATGATCTCAACATTTCTACCGAATGCAGAATGCGTTAAGGTGTTATTCTCACATCTAACGATCCCAGGTTTACATTTCTTGAACGTCACATAGGTACTCTCCACTGGACTTGGTAGGATTGTACCGAACTTGATATCAAGGAAGCACACTAACAGTGCAGCTACAAGTATGTAGTTCTCTCCCAATATTGTTGTTGAGATTCATGCTCTCAAGTATAGGCTCTGCTTGTTCCGTAGTCATTATGAATTTGCGTGTTATCTCTTTTAAGCGAGGTTAACATGATAAAGCATATATAACTTTGTTTGACATGCAGTTCTCTATGCATTCTTCGGATTGCGGTTACTCTACATAGCTTGGAAGTCGGATTCAAAAGCCTCTCAGAAGAAGGAAATGGAGGAGGTGTGTGATTCACAACCCATTAAGTGTTATTTGTTGTGTGGTCTGCAGTGGCTGAGACTTGAAGCTCTTGTTAGTTATTTCAATCAGCTTGGGTTAAAGTAGCATCTAGATGCATTAAAGATTCACTGATGTCTTTGTGCCACTTAAAAATGATTCAATTGTATATTTGATGAGAATATGTAGGGCACATAGCAGCATGAACATTCCATATGGGGTCGTTACGAATATAGCTTCAGATAGAAAGTGTTGATGTGTCTCTCCAACACTCTTATGTTTGTGAAACTGATTCGTCTGCTCGTTTGCTCATTGACAAATTGAAACAACTGGTGATTATGCTTTTATATTCCTGGGATCTTAATATGAGATGCACTTCTACTGTTAGAGAGTAGCTAGAAATAATGGTAGATGCAAACACGTTGCCCTGTATCAAACTGTTTATGGCCATCATTTTGTTTTATCACTGTATTCGTGTAAACCATCATCTTGTTCTTGGTCATTCATCTTAGTCGACTTCTTGATTAAGGTTGAAGAGAAACTCGAGGCAGGGCAAGGGAAGACAGCATTTCGTCGCTTATTCTCAAGATTTTGTACCCCGATATTCCTAGAGGTATGATTCAACTGTTGGTCGGGATCTTCTCTTTTATATATGAAGTCAATAGTTATTGACAGCAACAAGTATCTAGTTTCTCAATAGAAGAACAGCGTAACATAGTGCTAATGCGATAGTTTAATCGTTCAGAGTTGAACAATGAACTCTTGTAGCTTTTCATCAGTGGACACTCTCTGTACATTATGTCACTGTAAATATGGCTGAAACATTCATGTCCCTCTCTACAGTCGTTCATTTTGACCTTTCTAGCTGAATGGGGTGACCGCAGCCAGATCGCGACAATAGCTGTAAGACATTAGTCCTTTCGCTTTTTTCATAGTTAAAGTTAACAAGTTCGATTCGATTCTCGATAATACTATCATCTTGTGTACGCGATTGACACAACGGAACCTCTGCGATGCAGCTTGCGACACACAAGAACGCAGTAGGAGTCGCCATAGGAGCAACAATAGGACACACTCTTTGCACATCAGTGGCTGTGGTTGGGGGCAGCATGTTGGCCTCAAAAATCTCGCAACGAACAGTTGCAACCGTTGGAGGTTTACTCTTTCTCGGGTTTTCGCTATCTTCGTACTTTTACCCGCCCCTATAGTGACTTAAATTGAGGGGCAGTCCTTTGGGAGCATCAATTCACAAGGGCTCTCCGTTTTGTTTTTGGTTTTTTTTTTTAACGTCGAAGTCACGGTCTTGATCAAGGAAGTATGTATTTTGTATGTTATTCTTGAATTTTGTATGATTGGTCTAAGAAAATATAACACAGTATGGTTTTGCTCTGGCACTCCACAATCAGACCACCACGGGATAAATACGTTTATCTTTAAATTCAAATGGTAAGTGATAGGGTAACCGATCTATTGTATTATATTTTGATATAAGAAATAGTATCTTATTTCGTAATAATGCATACACTATAAAGACTATTTTGAAAGTCAATTTATTAGCGTATATTGGCAGGTAATTTGTATGTCTACGGAAATTATTAGAAATTTGAAAGTTGTTATTATAAGTTGTATATTATTTTAAAATAATATAATAATTTATTTATAATTCTCGAATGTTGTAATTAAATATATTATTATTATATCTTGTAATCATTTGCATTTGTAATATGCATTGTAATTTATTATTTTTCATATGTAACATCATTTTTTTTTTATAAATAGACATGATACTTTATCTTGTAAAATACACAAGTTTCAAAGTGAATAACACTTGAATAATAAAGAAGTATTTTCTCATATCATTGCTTTGTTTGAATCATAATTTTTATCTCTTACTTTCTTCAATTTATAAGCAACATTATATTATAATGTTATCAACAAAAAGTTAGTCAGTCCTCAATCAATCAAGGTAATCTATTTTTTATATTCATATATATTACTTATTTTATATTTGTAATAATATAACTAAGTGTGCCTATTAAAAAATATAATTTGATTGAATATTTGCATATTTGTTTTATAAACGTATAATGTTATCATGTCGGATCTTATCATACTTGAATGTGAAACTCTTGATATTATTGGCAAGAATTACTTATTGTGGATATTAGATGAAGAGATCCATATAGATGCTAAAGGTCACAAAATATTGATATGGTATCACCTTCATGATGCTTTAAAAAATGAATATATATCATTCAAACATCCCGCAGATCTTTAGAAATCATTATATAAGAGTAACAATCATAAAGTGATTTTTAACTTCTTTATGATGAGATGCAACTATGTTTTCAAGATTTTACAATTTGAGTATATTTTGAATTAGTTTACAAATAAAATTATGTGGTAAAAGTATTATTGATTCAAATTTGATAAAGAAAATATTATCCATGTTTATGCTTTTAACATGTTTTTGCAACAACAATACTTGGGTTTTACAAAGTATGGAGATCTTGTCTCTTGTCTTCTATTTCTTGAGCAAAAGAATAAATTATTGATGGAAAATTATAAATCTCGTTCCACCAAAGTCATTCTCTGAAGTGAATTTAACAACATCTATAATAATAATAATTATTGTGATCGTGGTTGTGACCAAGGTTATATACATGGGAGTGGATGAGGAAGAGAAAAAGTTATTTCTATAATGATCGAAATAACTACAAACTAAAAGAAGAATAATGAAGCAACAATGGTAATGATCTGAATAAGAAAATTAAAGAAAGCACGTGTCATCGATGTGAAATTCAACGATACTAGACACGTACACGTCTAGACACGTACATATCGTACTCTCAACTATTTTTTGTGAAATTTATATCAAAATTTTTTTTGAAAAATAAAGGGAAGAATATTGAAACAAAATTTAACGTCGACGAATCTAGTGACTTCACCAATGGTTTTGATGATATAATGCACTTGGATGCTTCAGAATTTATCATTCATCCTAAAGAGGAAAATGCTTACAAATGATCACAATATTCTTCTCATTCAAAATTTGTCCATTCTTTTTTTAAATATGTCATTTCTAATTTATTATGATTTATCTATGATATTTCAAAATAAATTTATAATTTATATAATTAAAATATTTTTCTATTGCTTTGATATTTATTTACATATAATTTTTTTTATCCGGATTATAAATATCTTTTAATCATTGATATAAATTTGGGTTTTATGTCTTGCAGATAGTGCTACCACACACTATTTTTAAACCTACAATATTTATTGAGTTTGAAAAATGATAAAACACATGTTAATACCATATATGAGTGGACATAAATTATCGAAGGCTCCAAGAGAAACAAGTTTTACAATGCCAAAAGGTACATAATTCATCATTCAAAATGCCCTATATTCTTCAAAGTATTCAAGAAATTGGTTATGTTTTATAGATAATCGTATAAATGAATACTATACCAAAACTATAATAATAATTGAAATCCTATGTATTACCTCAATTTCGATGGAAGTATGTGGTGGAAAAATTACTCTTTCTCATATATTTTGTATCATAGTTATAAAAACAATTGAATCATATAATTTACTAAACCCAAAGTATACTAGAATTTCAAACTCTAAGCTTACAAATACATTTCAGGTTTCGCATTATCGTTTAGGCCATCTCAGTCAACGATAATATGAGAAATTATATAAAATTCATTATTTATCAAAAAACCATAAGAGGTTTTTTAGTCTGATGAACTTAGTTTTGTTGCTTTTTAAAAAAAGAATAATAAGACCCTCATCAATCAAAATAAATAATGAATTATTAGTATTCTTAGAACGAACACATGGTAATGTATGTGGTTCTATTCATCCACCGTGTGGACCATCTTGATATTATTGTGATAATTGATGCACCAACTCGATGTTCATATGTGTCTTTATTCTTGCCTTTGTTAGATTATAATGCAAATTATTTGGTTGTAGACATATTTTCTCGATTTTCTAATAAAAACATTTTTTTATAATGTTGGTGTATTTATATCTCAAACTTTGATGATTTATTGTATGAAAATAAGAATAAAAGTGGAACATTTCACACTTAAATTGGTTTGGCTGAATCATTTATGAAATAGATCCAATAGATAATGAGACCAACACTTTGAATTTAAATATCTTTGTTATGTCCTAGAGACATGGTTTGACATGTATAAAAACTTATACGCATGCGGCCAATTAATTATAATGAGAATTCTCCCTTACAATTGGTTTATGACCAGTAACCAAATATTTTCCATTGATGAATTTTCGGATGTGTGGTATATATCTTCGTTAATCCACCACATCAAACACAAATGAGACCTCAAAAGAAGATGAAAATATATGTTGGATAAGAATTTTCATCTATAATCAAATATATTAAATCAAAGATTGGAGATGTATTTACTGTAAGATTTGCATATTGTCATCTTGATGAATCATTATACCTAACATTAGGAGAAAGTAATAAATAGTTAAAAAATATATCTTGGAAATAATTATTAGTAAAATGTTTAGATCATTAAACAAATGAAATAAATGAAAGTGAACTAGGCTTTAAGGATAATTCATTTGCAAGCCATTCCAAATCAATTACCAGACGCTTTTACTTATCACAAAAGAGTTACAAAATCTTATATTCCAATTGTATATATTCTAGTTAAAATTGTTGTCCCGTAAGGACAACATATGATTGGTAAGAGTTTGTCGCACGTCTGAAGTGTGGTACACTAAATAATTCAAACAATAAGCATCCTCAGAAAATAAACATATCACATAATTGTGAAAATGAGGATGTCTGTTCAAAATAAACTTTTGATAATTATTAATAGTAAGATACTCATATACCTAATTTTTTTAGAAAAAGATCTCAATTAATTATATCATTATGTGAAAAGATGAAGCGAAATAAAATCATTGTTAACAATAATTTTAGATGCAATATAGCAGATGATGTTATAAATGAAAACACAGATCATGAGCATACCTCAGTGGAATAGTACAATAAAGAAGAATGGCCAAAACGGAAAGAGACAATCAAATCTAAATAGTCCAAACACCAAAGAGATTAAATCAGTAGGTTATAATTGGGTATTTATACGGAAACAAAATGAGTAAAATGGGATTACTATATATAAAACAAGAGTTTTTGCACAAATGTTTACCCAAATGTCTTGTATTAATTATGAAGAAACATATGTTCTTGTGGTGGATGCAATAACCTTTTGGTATTTTATATGATTGATCGTACATGAAAGACTTGAAATTTGCCTCATAGATGTGGTCACAACCTATTTGTATAGTTCATTAGACCATGATATATATATATATATACTAATATTTACTCTGCGCGTTGGGCAGAAGAAATTATTTTCTCAAAAATAGATATTTTTTTTTGTCTGTATCCTAAAATTCAATTCCCATACCAAAACAAAAATTAGAATTAAAATATAATTTTATTTTATTATATAAAGATCATTATGATCCATTTTATTTCGAACCCAATAATACATTATACAAATACAATAAAAGCCTAAAAACGGGAGAATATCAGAAATGGCCTCTTAGGGCTAAAACACTTCAAAACTACCCTCCTAAATCTGATGGGAAAAAAAAATTGGATAAAAGACATATGTGCCCTTAATGAAAAACACATACAAAGGAGGGAAAGACAAATATGAGAAGAGGGAAAACGAAAATTGAGAGGAGGGAAACAAAATAGAAGGCTATTTCCTTTCATTTTCGAGTGTTTCTCTTCTATTTTCGAACGATTTTCTTCAATTTTTGAGTGATTTCTTTCCATTCTCGAGTGATTTCCTTCTATTTTGAGCGGTTTGCAGCAATTTTCGAGCGATTTCCAACAATGTTTAAGTCATTTTCAGTGATTTCCAGCGTTTGTAGCGATTTTCCGGTGATTTTTGGCGATTTCCGGTGATTTGTAGGTGAGTTTCAGCGATTTCGAAGGGTAACAGGGTCGAACTGGGTCGGATTGGGTCGTAGGGTCGGACTGGGTCGTTGGATCGCAGGGTCGGATTGAGTCGGACTAGGTCGCAGGATCGCACAGGGTCGCTGAGTCGCAGGGTCAGACTGGGTCGCAGGGTCGGACAGGGTCGTAGGGCCGGACTGGGTCGCAGGGTCGGACTGGGTCGGTGGGTCGGACTGGGTCGCTAGGTCGCAGGGTCACAGGGTCGTACTGGATCACTGGGTCGCAGGATCAAACTGGATCAAACTGAGTAGAAGGGTCGCAAGGGTTATTTTGGGAATTTTAGCATTTATAGGGGTATTTTTGAAGCGAAATTTTTTTTCGGGAATGGTATTTTTGAAGTCTTTTAAATGGAGCGAGACTGCAGCGACCGATGAACAGAGGAAATGGAGGCACCGATGAAAGCGAGAGAGGGTAGAAACGGTGAGAAGTGGGGGGAGAGAGAAACTCCATGCCTAAAATTAACTCTAAAATCAACCCTAAAATCGATGGTTAGGATTAATTGACCATACATCTGACGGTCAGAAAACATCCGTTATTTTAGTCCAAAAAAGTTTTCATCCAACGGCCAAGAATATGCCAACAATTAAAAAAAATATCTAAGGGCTCAAAATGAAACACATGTCCAAGTGTACTGTTCATTTGACCTTGTGTACTGTTCACTTGGCCTTATATTTTTTATATATATTTAAGATATATATATGTGTGTAGAATTGAAAGTGTCAAAGGCATGTAATGATAGTTTTCGAGTAGTTTAATCAGTTAAATTAAACCAAGCTTTGTAAGCATTAAAACATCCACGATGTATGTGATATAACCTTCTGAGTGAATTTTTGTATAAAGAAGGTTATAATAATAGACCTATATGTCCATGTGCATTTATTAAAAAATTAGGATCAAAGTTTATTATAATTTAAGTTTATGATGATGATTTAAAATATCATTGAACTTCTAAAGAGTTATTACAAACTATAAATATTTAAATAAAGAGTTTAAAATGAAAAACCTTGAAAAAAAATAAAATTATGTTTCGGTTTTTAAATCGAAAATTTGAAAGATGTAATTTTCTTACTTCTATCAAATTGTGTGAAAAAAATTATTAAAAAAAGTTTTATATGGATAAATCACATCTTTTAAATACAGTCATGGTAGCGAGGGTTTTGGATAATAATAAAGATATAGTTCTTCCCCAACTAGAAGAAATTGGAATGACGTAAAACATATATTTAAATATTTGAGAGGCCATAGACATGGATTCATATTTTCACAAATTATCCAATCCAAATTTGGTTTGATATAAAAATAAAGAGTATTTATCATGCCCACATAATTCTCAATCTCAATATGTTATGCGTTTACCTGTGGAAGAGTTATAATTTTATGGCGTTCTACCAAAAAAGTGTTATTGCAACTTCTACTAACCATATATAATTGGAAATTCACAAGGAAATTCGTGAATGTCTTTCATTGGAGTCGATACTCGATATATTTGAAAACACATGTTCACTACCAGAATTATCAGTTTAGGGACGAAAAACTGTAGTTCACAAACGAGCGTTGCCAAATAAAAAACGTCTGCAATCTATCTGCAAATATGGAAGGCAAATAATAATCCGTAAACCGTCCATAATTATAGACTACAAAGCCATCCACAAATCGACGGGAAAGGCGAACAATATAAAGACAGATGAGTCATCGGGAAAACACCACAAAATTTTAGTACAAGATGCGACCCGTCTTTAAATTTTGCAGATGGGTCACTTTCCATCTGAAAATTTGCGGACAGGTCGCGTTCGTCCGCAAATTTATGGATGTGGAAGGAAGCCATCCAAAATTTTGCGGACGGACATGACCCGTCCGAATAATTTAAAGACGAACGGTGTTTCTCGTACGTAACTTTTTTTAAATAAAAAATAAAAATTATAATTAATTACACTTACAATTTATAATTTTAAAAGATAATAATAAATTTGTGGATGGTATTTCCAAATTGGCGTCATCAGAATCATCATTCTCGCACACAGTCTAAACGACAAAATGCAATTTTTTCCTTCAACATGCTCATCAACCGTTGATGTCATCTTTCTAACCGTTTTTGCGACTTGAGCAATTGAGATACATTATTTCGCATCTCGTGGTCTGTCACTTTTTCTTTACCTTTGTAGAAACTTGAATGTTGTGATGCTTATACGGTGTAACTTGCTGTGAAAGAAATATCAAAATTTAATTAAAATTATAAATAGCAAAATTATATTCAATTTTAATAAATTTACCTCAAGATAAAACTCGTTGGATTCTTCGTGATTTAGAGAAGGTTGTGTTCCGTCTTCTCTCGACGGAATCTGGGACACTCATTCTGATGCCATGTTCTTAACATCGTCATGAATACATTTTGCTCTACATCTACCCACGAACCGTCAGGTTTCTTAATGTGTGTACGTTCTAGAAATTCTATGTATGACGGTTCAGATCCCTTCTCTTTCGTCTAAAACAAATTTCAAATATATATTTTTTATATTAATCAAATGTTAATTTTATAAAATCCTAAAAAAATTATAAATCTTACCAATTCTTCGTAAACTTACGCGAAAGAACGAGAACCAACGGTGTGTGCACTCATCACGTATTCTTCTCTATCAGGTCACTCGCTTCTTTGCTTAAAATTTGGATCATCCCAGTAAGCACACATTTGTTCTTAGACATTTTCTATCATTCAAACAGGTTTCTCTTTCTTGTCTCGATCTTTTTTGCAATTGTTTATGAGAGTTGTGAGATGAACTCTCGCAACCCGTTCAAATTTAGACTTTACTAGTTCGATAATCTCGGGATTCTAATGAAATTTTTGCTGAAATAATAAAATGATTATTTTATTTAAACTATTATTTGAAATTTTGGTTAAAATAAATATTATTAAAAACATACCACAAAAGATTTCCACCATCGTTCCCTAATACCGCAGTCAGTCTGCATCCAATTATAAATGGACAATCATAATCATCTTTCATCTATTTTATTATATGACGAGAAAGTTGATTGTAACTATTTAAAAATTTACATTTGAATATAGTGAAACATACCACTGTGCGCAGTTTTCACGACTAGGGTCTAAACGAGGAAGTTTATGCCTTTCCTCATCCATTAATAGAATTTCTTTCACCATTGGCTCGTGATGCATCTGAGGCTCGTGATGCATCATTTGCTCGTCCGGTGATGACATCTGTTGATAATAAGAATACGACACATATTATGTCGATCTAGTCTTCGGGAATAAATTCAGATTCATAAAATCTGAAAATACCGTATCAGATTGCCGTGTTTGTTGTGGAGGGGATGGAACGGTTTCTCGTTTTACCGCCCCTTTCAATGCGTCGAGACATACTAAAATTTGAAATTAAAATATTATAATCGTTGTTAATATAAATTTTTAATTCACCACTTCTTTAAAAAAATTATACTATAATTATTCCATTATAATTTGACAAGATCATTAACACATATAATTTAATATATGTACTACTACCCTAAACTAATCAAATTTTTCAACTACACTTAATCATAAAATTTTAAATAATCAAATTTTCACTTAATCCATAAAATATCTCTTGTAGACATTTCAACAAATACTTAAACTACACATTCTATATCTAACTAAAATTACTCCAAATCTAACTAAACTTAACCTAAATCTAACTAACTATATAACAAATCTTGGCAAACATATTCCATATCTAAAAATAATGTTTAAATTAACCTATCAAACCGACGAATGGAGGATGGGGTTGGACGAGTAGTCGGACATTGATGGACAAACAACAAGAGAGTGACGGACGGACGACCGGCTGGCCAGATGGAGAGGCACAGACAGAGGGACGTACAAATGGACCAAGGATGGACGAATGAATGGACGGGATGCACGAACGGACGAACTGGGATGCACAGACAAACAGAGACGCACCAATGGAAGAGCGAACGACTGTAACGTGGTAGGCGGTAAGAGATAGTTAGGTAAACTTGGAACGAGGGGGAAGGTGCTGTGTGGACGAATTTATTGAAATTTGCTGATGAACGAGAAAATTCGTCCGGAAACCGTATCTAGTCAAGGACGAGAAAATGTGTCGATCCAAAATTTTCCATAAATAAGGCCGGACTCCCGACGGTCATTCGTAATTTCCGGAGATTAAAATGTTGTCTTGAGTCTATCCCTATTTACTGATGGCTTGCGGATGGCTCACGACAGTTGTCTGTAATTGCAGACGGACCCGAGATGTTCGTCTGCAAATGCGGACGACTCTAAAACTACTGTCCGCATTTACAGATGGTTCTGAAACATCTGTCTGTAAAAATTAAGTCGTCCGTAGTTCGTCCCCATCCACACGTCCTGAGCCTTTTCCATTTGCAATCGTCAGCATTCCGAACGAATGGACCAAAGGAGGGAGAGGCATAGACTGAGGGACAGAAAAATCATGGACGGAGGCACGAGGATAGACGAAGGGACATAGAGGCACGATGATGGATCGAGGGCAGAGAGGCACAGAGACGGACCGAGGGACAGGGAGGCATCGGGACAAAGTCAAATATCCGAAGCCATCAAATATTTTTATGTTACAAAATCACAACATCGAATAAACTGATTTAACAATTAATTAAGAAATAGAAATAATTCTTTTATTATTTTGGACATGCGATAACAAGTTACCATGAATCATCTTAAGAATCTCATAATTCTTCTCCCGATTCTTGTGTTTCTGAGTTTGATTCAAATTCTTCTTCTTTTTCTTCTATTGTTTTAATTTCTTCGTTTTCACCATGCACCAGTTCTTTAACAGTAACTTCATCAATAGCAGCAATATCGGTGGTTTGTTGTTGCATTGCCAATTGTTACTCTTCTGTGTTGTCGATAAATTTAACCCTTGGAAGTGTCTTCATTGTGACATGCTAACCTGAAGATCGTTTAATATGTGGATAGAAAACGTAACAAACTTGATCGACTTGTGACGCAAGAGTAAAAGGCTCGTTTTTTTTGCATATCTTTGTGTCGAGTTAACTTCTACAACGCCTAATTTATTTGTTCTTATTCAGCGACCGCTTATTGGATCGTACCAATCATATCGAAATAGCATCACTTTAAGCTGATGTAACCTACAAAAAATGTCAAATATACGTCAATATAGTCCAAAATAACATACGTGGTATGGATAATGTTGTTTTAGAGTAGTAACGAAACCTGGATATTCAATTTGCAAAATTTCTTTCAAAATCCCATAAAAATCTGGTTCGTTGGTCAATTCACAATAGCTTTCACCTTTCACACATACATCATAGTTCATAGTTGACTTTAATTTCCCGTGTTCGTAAGTGTGAAATTTGTAACATGTAAAATACATTGACCATCTTTTAACTTTCACATCCTTTAACAAGATCTCATAGTTACAATTGGTGATTGCTCATCTCAATCTACATTACGGAGTAAAAAATCGTCGACAAAACGTCGGAATATTATATAGAAGTAATTTATTTATATTTAAAATATCATTTACTTACATATTTTCTGATCCATGTGGAGAAATCTCTTTCTTTAAGTTTTTGGAGTTGAGATTCATCAATGTTCACATATGTATTCTTCAATATATCATCAAATATCCTTTAAAATGTTAAGAAAATTCTGTAAATTACAAATAGAATACATATACGCATTTGAATCCATATTTTATAGTATGTTACCTTTCAAAAGGTCGTAGATATTCACAGTTGAGTAAAACATACGTATGTGTAATGTGTAGATCTCGTTGTGATAGCCATAGATCTTTCGTCTTACCAGCAGTTCGACCAATTCCGCAAAATATATCTAGAACTTTTGGTATTGGATATGAAAATGCCACACCCCCATCAAACTTCTGTCTGTTTTTCTACTTCGTGTTTGAACATGTGGCTCGAAGTAGTTAGAATTGAAGAGCAATATCTTCTCATTCACGTATTGTTCCACAATTGAACCCTCTGGACAAACTTTTTGTTTGGTTTTTTTCTTCAGATGAAACATAAATATCTCGAATTGATACATCTAACAAAATTGAACTAGACCTTCTCATGCGACTTCGTGCGGTAGATAAATTGTCAGATGCTCTATAACATCGAAGAATGATGGTTGAAAAATCTTCTCCAAGTTATCTAGTATAGTAACTATGTTACTTTTCATCTACGAACCATATTTACAGTCAAATTTCTCGCACCTGAATGTGTTTAGTCTATTTAACAATTAATATATTTTAATTTTTAATCATTATACTATTAACAACATCAGTCATACCTCCAATTGCTTCGTGTGCATGTTTGTCCATCAATTCAGAAAAACATATTGAAAGTAGTCTTTGCATGAATACATGACAATTGTGACTTTTCATACCTGATAACTTTCCTCCATGAATATCGATGCACCTTCCGATGTTAGAAATGTATATTTCTCTTATGCAATATGGACAAGCCAATCGACCATGTGTTGTCCATCCAGATAGCATACCATAAGCTAGAAAATCACTTAATGTCCACATAAAAGCACCTCGTAATATAAAATTCTATCGCCTCGAGATGTCGTATCCTGGAATACCCTTCCAATATTCTTTCAATTCTTCAATTAGTTGTTGAAGAAATATATCCAAACTTATTTTCAGATGATTAAGCCCGGGAACCAGTATTGTTAAGAACAAAAACTCCATTTTCATGCACATGTTTGGTGGTAAATTGTACGGTGTCATAATAAATGGCCACAACGAATAATTCCTCCCAGACATCCCAAATTGATTAAAACCATCAGTGCGAATTCCTAAATAAACATTTCGACTCTCAGCTGCAAAATCAAGATATACCTTGTTAAAGTGTTTCCATGCCTCACCATCTGAGGGATGACACATATCTCCTTCACGAATTGAATGCTCAACATGCCATCTCATGTCACTTGTGTGTAGAATTTGTAGAACAAAGATGAATCAGCAGAAGCAAGATAGAAAAACTAAGAGCGAGCGAAATATCAAGAAATTTAGAGAGAATAAGAATAAGTATTTTCTTATGCATTTTATTAGAACTAAAGGTAGCTATTTATACAAGTAGAAATGGTGAAAAACAAGGAAAATACAAATACACATGGAAGACACAAGTTTAGATGTAACATGCATGAGCTGGAGTGGTCAACAAGGTATTGGAGACCGCGGAGGTCATAAATAGGCTTGATCAGGTCGCGGGACGCGAGATGCGGCTCGGGACACAGAGAGGAGTAGGACACAGCTTGAGATGCGGCTCGAGATGCGAAGAAGAGTGGAATGCAACTCGAGACACGGAGAAGAGCAGGATGCGGCTCAGGACATGGAGAAAAGCAGATGCGGCTCGGGACACGCAGAAGAAAGGGTCACGGCTCAGGATGCATCTCGGGATGCGGAGAAGGGAGCGGGATGCGTCCATTCTTCTTAACATTCCCCTCAAGCTTAGGGGTTCAAAAGCAACATAAGTGAAGCTTTATTAAAAACCTTTTCAGGGAAAATCCAATTGGGACAAAAAACCCGGCAAAGGAAAAAGAGTACAACAGCTTATGAGCTTGAGGGACGATCGACTAAGCTTGAATGCGATGCCTTGGGACTGAAGATATCAATGAGGCCGATCCGATAATGGAGATCTTTGCAGACTTTTTCACTTGTGGCTTTAGTGAAGACATCGACTAACCGATATGCGCTTCTTGTGTATATGAATTCAATGAAGCCGTCTTCGAGCTTCTCTTGAACAAAATGACAATCAACTTCAATATGTTTTGTTCGTTCATGGAACAACGAGTTGGATGCAATTTGAATTGATGCATGATTGTCGCAATGAAGCACCATGGCCTGTGAAGTTTCGAGGACAAGATCTTCGAGGACAAGTTCATTTGGATCTTTGAGGACAAGATCCAAATGAGCTCACATGTTGTATTTTTACATAGCTCAGTACTCGGCCTCAGCGCTGGAACGAGAGGTACAGAATCTCGTCGTTGATTTCTAATCTTTGCGGCCACCGGCCAAGTTTGCATCACAATACCCAATTAGACTAGTGTAGTTATTTTTACGCATTAGTATACCTTTTCATGGAGCGTTCTTGCTGTATCAGAGGATTCGGTCCACCATTTTCCAATGTTGTACCTTTGGAGCATGTATATGCTGGCTTACCTAATTCAACATAACACAAGTCAGGTCTTCTAATTGTGAGATATATTAGCTTACCGACAAGGCACATGTATTGTTCTATATCATGAAATGGTTCCCCTCACACAAATGTTTGTATTTTTCTTCGATGAGGGTCTTGGCCGGCTTAGATCCGAGTTTTCCTATTTCATTCAAAAGGTCTAAAGTATATTTTTGTGAGAAAGAAATAAATTATCATTAGATCTAGTTACTTAAATTCCAAGAAAGTACTTAAGTTCACCTAGATCCTTTATATCAAATGTGTTTTTTAGAAAACGTTTAACACTTTCTATTCCTTTATTATCATCACCTGTTATGATGATATCATCAACATAAACTAAGAGAACGATGATACCGGAATTGTTCCAAATAATGAACATGGAATGATCAGCCTCACTCCTCTTAAAACCATACTTTCGAACAACATCATAGAGCCTAGTGTACCAAGCTCGTGTGGACTGTTTGCATACAATTACCTTTTTTGTTTGGAGGCCCGGGGGAGGTTTTATATAGATCTTTTCCTTTATTTCCCCCTGATGGAAATCGTTTTTAACATCCATCTATGACAAACTCCAATTAAGGTTAATAGCAATAGAAAAGATAACGCGAACATATAGAAGTTTAGAAACAGGAGCAAAAGTCTCAGTATAATCTTCCCCATACTTTTGATTATACCCTTGCGCTACAAGGCGAGCCTTGTAACGTTCTACCTCACCATTACTTTTATATTTGATTTTGTATACCCATTTGCTTCCAATGGGATTCTTTTCTTTAGAAAGGGGAACAAGGTCCCATGTTTTATTCTTTTCTAAGGCTGCTTGCTCCTCAGTCATGGCTTCCTCCCATTCTGGCTTTCCTTCGGCTTCGCTATAGGTTTGTGGCTCGATATCCCTGTCAACTTTACTAAGAAAAGCTTTATGATCAGTAGAGATAAATTCCAAAGAGATAAAATTTTGAATAGGATATATTCAGTTGACTCGCCATAGGGTGTTTTGTTGCCACACTATTGAATAGGATTGTGAATCCATTCCCAGATTGGTTGCCTTCTTCTAATGCTTCTCCGAGGCACTATCTCATTTAGAATCCTTCCTTCAACTTCATCGACGTTATGATCATCATTTTGGTTATGATCATGGCTTTGATCTTCATTCTCATGATTTGAGGCCTAGTTTCCTCCTCATGATTTTTCTCAGGATATGTGATCTCATCATGGCTTTCTTGTTCTTCATTTTCTGATATTTCTTGATCATTTTGGTCTTCATGATGTTCAAGTACACTTAACAGAGGGCGTGTTTCATTGTTAGTTTTCGAAATTGAATTTACTAAGTTTCTATGGGACAAACCTATATCATTTGGTTCCGAGATTCCTTTAATCTCTTCCCAGCTGATTTTATCATGAAAGCTCTTGTCTTCGAGAAACATAACATCTCGAGACACTATTACATGTTGAGATTTTGGATCAAAACACTTGTAGCCTTTTTTATTTACTTAGTATCCGATCAAAACACTAGTGCTCCTTGGTTCCAACTTGTTTCGCTGTGAGTTAGGAACAAGAACGAGACACACACAACCGAAAGTTCTAAAATACTCAATATCAGGTTTTGCAAAGTTTAATACCTCTTAAGGTGATTTGTCCTTTAGAACCTTTGTAGGAATTCTATTAATGATGTGACATGCGGTCATGATTGCATCGGACCAAAGCCTTTTAGGAACATCTCGATCGAACATGATAGTTCTCGAGACTTTCATTAGGTGCTTGTTCTTCCTCTCGGCCACTCTGTTTTGTTGCGGAGTATAGGGACACGAGGTTTGGTGTGTAATGCCTTGTTCTTCAAGGTACTTGCGAATGTGAAGACTAGTATACTCTCCACCATTGTCAGTCCTTAGACATTTTATTTTTGCATCATATTGAGTTAAAACATGCTTATGAAACATTACAAACACATCATAAACACAACTCTTAGACGAGAGAGTATAAAACCATGTAAACTTAGATTTTTCATCGATGAAGGTTACAAAATATTTCTTTTGATCACGAGACACACATGGAGCTGTCCAAACATCAGAATGGATTAGTTCAAAACAGTTTTTATAAACCGAAATAGAGTTTGGAAAAACTTTTTTTACATGCTTTCCTAAGATGTAAGCTTCACATGCTTCATGTTTATCTTTAAGATCAGGAAAAAAGATACTTAGAACTTTGGTACGAGGGTGTCCAAGTCTCGCATACCATATAGAAACTTTAATCAATATTTAAATTTGATAGAAACACAGACTCAGGATCACAATATAAAGACCATTGAGAAGCTTTCCTTTACCGATTACTCGTTTGCTTTTGATTCTTGCATCCAGAATGAGTTAGAATCGAAACAAACATAGCAATTAAGGTCTTTTAGAAGCTTTTGGACAGAAATAAGATTATTAGAAAACTTTGGAACAAAGAGAGCCCTTGTATCATGACCGAGAAGCTTAAGCTTCCGTGTTCCTTTTATCATATGATTTGTAGCTCCAGAATCTATTATAATATGGTTTCTCAAAACAGAGAGAGCATAGGTAACATTACCTCCCACTTTATCTACTTTCTTTGTTTGATTTCTTGACTTAATAATTTGTAAAAACTCCTCGAGGTCTACCTTAGTGACAAACTTGGACTCAAAGGCCATATTAGCCTTACCTTGGCTGTCACGACTTTTGTTCTTCAAATGAGGGTGAAGGATCTAACAACGATCCTTTGTATGGCCTTTCTTTTTGCAATGGTCACAAGAGAACAACTTTTTGAAAGGCTTGACAGAAGTGGGTTGCCTAGAGGTGCTTTTAGAGACATTCGCAATCTCGGTCATTCTTTTAAAAAGACGGTTTCCCCCTTCCTCCCTTTTAATCATCGAACAAACTTCGTTAAACGAGGGAAACTCATTTTGGTGAAATATGTGGTGAATAAGTCGTTGTATTTGTCATCAAGGGAGAATAAAAGACAAAAGACCTGATCCTGGTTCGCTCTTAGAGCATTTTCCATATGATCCACAATATGAGGCCTTAGAGAATCGAGTTCAGACCATAATTCCTTAAAATCATCCAAAGCATGGCTAAAAGGCTTTCCCTCTTGCCTTAGATTATTAAGGTCTTTTTTTTTATTTCATACACACGGCTAAGGTTGGATTCATTGCCAAAAACTTGTTTCAGCACGTCCCAAAGTTCCTTAGGAGGCTCTGTGTGCCCATATGTACGAAATATATGAGATTCGAGGGAATTTTGTAAAACAACCAAGGTAGTGAGTTTATTTTGTTCCCATTTTTCAGATCCGACACTTGAATCTACCGATTTCACATCCACTCCTGTTACAAAACCCCAAAGACCTCGCATGCCAATATTGGCCTTAGCAATCTTCATCCAAATGGAATAATTATTTCCATTGAACGAGATTAAGATGCTTTTGGTGGAGTCCATGACAAGATATCCGAGAAAATAAAAAACAAAAAAAACAAAGAGAGATTAAAAAAAGTTCACCGATAACAACTTTTGAAAGAGAATAGATTTCAAAAGAAACAAAATCGATCAAAACATTTTCAGAAACTCGATCACCGCTCTGATACCATGTAGAATTTTTAGAACAAAGATGAATCAGCGAAAGCAAGATAGAAAGACTAAGAGCGAGCGAAAGACGAGAGAATAGAGAGAATAAGAATAAATATTCTCTTATGTATTTCATTACAACTAAATGTACCTATTTATACAAGTAGAAATGGTGAAAAACAAGGACAATACCTATACACATGCAAGGCACAAGTTTAGATGTAATATGCATGAGCTGGAGCGGTCAACAAGGCATAGGAGATT